>OY979679.1:4802500-6027500 GCA_963855955.1 Luperina nickerlii | reverse complement strand
TGGATGGATGGATGGATGGATGGATGGATGGATGGATGGATGGATGGATGGATGGATGGATGGATGGATGGATGGATGGATGGATGGATGGATGGATGGATGGATGGATGGATGGATGGATGGATGGATGGATGGATGGATGGATGGATGGATGGATGGATGGATGGATGGATGGATGGATGGATGGATGGATGGATGGATGGATGGATGGATGGATGGATGGATGGATGGATGGATGGATGGATGGATGGATGGATGGATGGATGGATGGATGGATGGATGGATGGATGGATGGATGGATGGATGGATGGATGGATGGATGGATGGATGGATGGATGGATGGATGGATGGATGGATGGATGGATGGATGGATGGATGGATGGATGGATGGATGGATGGATGGATGGATGGATGGATGGATGGATGGATGGATGGATGGATGGATGGATGGATGGATGGATGGATGGATGGATGGATGGATGGATGGATGGATGGATGGATGGATGGATGGATGGATGGATGGATGGATGGATGGATGGATGGATGGATGGATGGATGGATGGATGGATGGATGGATGGATGGATGGATGGATGGATGGATGGATGGATGGATGGATGGATGGATGGATGGATGGATGGATGGATGGATGGATGGATGGATGGATGGATGGATGGATGGATGGATGGATGGATGGATGGATGGATGGATGGATGGATGGATGGATGGATGGATGGATGGATGGATGGATGGATGGATGGATGGATGGATGGATGGATGGATGGATGGATGGATGGATGGATGGATGGATGGATGGATGGATGGATGGATGGATGGATGGATGGATGGATGGATGGATGGATGGATGGATGGATGGATGGATGGATGGATGGATGGATGGATGGATGGATGGATGGATGGATGGATGGATGGATGGATGGATGGATGGATGGATGGATGGATGGATGGATGGATGGATGGATGGATGGATGGATGGATGGATGGATGGATGGATGGATGGATGGATGGATGGATGGATGGATGGATGGATGGATGGATGGATGGATGGATGGATTTTTTTCTTTCTTTCTTTCTTTCTTTCTACTACCTTGTGTGGTTTGTGTGTATAGGGCACAATGAACGGGGAAAGTTGTCTAATGTGTATAATAATTGTAAAATGTATAAATTGTAAAGAAGAAGGTAAAGAAGAAGGTAATTAAATAGGATGCAAGTTTCAAGACGAAACCGCAAGAGTCTTAAAAACTATGGTGACTACACGCACCGTACACTCAGGATATACCCCAGCACCAGGCGAATAGGTATATATTATTATATAAATAAATATAATAAATAGATCAGGAATAGTTTTTCTGTGATTTCTCCGGAGCCAGAAGAGAGATCTTTTTCTCCTGGTTTCGGAGAGCCCAAGCTCGGTGGGTCTATGACTTCTGGTTCCGAAGTTATGGCTCGGGGGGGTGAGGTAACGTGAAGGGTTGGGGGGGGATTAATACAGATGGATATTTAAAGGATTTTGGAAGGCTACAGGAGTCCGCCAGTGGGAACGGAGAAAGTTCTAGAGGTTCCAGGAGTCACAGTGTGTCACGGGGTTTCGTTGGAGGCGGGGGGAGGGGGGGGGGAGGTGTAGGATATAATGTATAATATAATAGCTCTATGGTATATAACGTATAATTTAAAAGTTAGGTGCTAGGAAATTTTTTGGGGTCTATAATGGGGGGGGTCAAAAAGGGGGGTCTAAGGGTCTTATACCAATATATGTTTTAGATGAGAGGGGGGTTATAGGGGGGGGGAAAATTTGGTCAGAATTTTGATATTCCCAGCCGTTCCCGAGATATCTGGATTTTAAGTGGGGGAAGGGGAAATTTTCGGTACTCTAATATTTCTGCCTTACGAATAAGTGGCGTATGACGTATGATGTGGAGGATACGGGGAATTTGGAAGTGGTCTCAGAGGGGTAGGGTGGGGGGGGGGATTTGAAGGAAGTCTTAATATATAACGTAGATGATATATAGCTATGGTCATAGATGGCTATCTGGGCTGGGGGGGAGGGGGAGGGGCGGGGGGAGTCAGTCTGATAAGACATATTAAAAGATCATACCATCCATACTAAAAGAAAATCATTTAGTATTCTTCAATCATTGAAAGTACATACAAACACCATGGCAAGTATCGTTACAAACTTGGATTTGTTCGTTATTTTGAAAGGCGCAATTGTGCGATAACGGAGATATCATCATTTATTGTGTCGACTCCATACAATATTTTTCGAAATAAATTCTAAGAGCGCTGTTTGCAATTACAAACCCAAAAGTTTATCATAACAGGTACATAGAAGGTATTCCCGATCGTATCCAAGTATAAAAAAGCGTCGCTTTCAAAAAAGGATTTGAATGTCTATGAAACACGAATTTCAGCCCACTGTGTGCCGATTTGAATGTCTATGAAACACGAATTTCAGCCCACTGTGTGCCGTGGCGGCGGGGAAACATAGACGTCTTGCACATTTTTCTAATAAACAAGCTCTTCTTTTCCTTTTGGAACATCTTTCTTTGTTTTTTTACCATTTTTATTTTATAAAACCGCCAAATAAATTCGCGCAATGCTTAATGTCGTCCGGAAGCCGACTAGCACAGACCCGTCGCTGACAATGGTCAAGAGGGGACTGAGAGTCTGAGTGGGGCGAGGATTGTATAGGCGCGCTAGCTTATAACTAAAGGACATAAGCGACAAAATGGTTTTTGTTGTTTTATTTAGATAGAAACGATATTTTGAGAAATTCCTTTTGGTATTTTAAAGAGTATGTATAGACTCATCTACATAGAAAATTAAGAGGCTTAAATCGGTCCCGTTTGCCCATAATATGTGAATCTCTTTTTAAAAAGAGGTATGTTTGATATATTTTTCTCTGTTAAAAAAGTTACCTAATCATGTATTGAAAACTGACAAAATAAGGTTTTTATCATGAACTTTCAGGTCACCAACTTATATTTTGATCCGTTTTGTATTTACTGAGAAAAATTGAGATCCTTGGCGCCAATATCTCCAAGGCGTCCTCTTAACCAATTAAATACCTTGAATACATTGTTCATTTAATATAGATCTATATGGCCCTTTACACCGTATGATTTAAGTGAATATTTTCGAAGATATTACAGATTTAAAAATTGCGGGACGTAGCGTTTGCGGCGGCTATATATTTTATACCCGTGCGTAGCCGGAGCGGGCCGCTATGTTTTTATATACAACGTTCACAGTTTTTCTGTAGTGTATTTAGTATCAGCATTGTACCCGTGCGAAGCCGGGGCGGGTCGCTAGTATATTATAAATTCGAAAGTAACTCTGTCTGTCTGTATGTTACTGTAATTCTATAAATAAATACTTGTTACGGCCGTGAATCATATTTAGATAAACATACAACCTGACTGACCTGCAAATGGCAAAAAACGTAACAGAATTTGAATTTCAAAACGCTTTTGCCATAATTAGAGAATGTTTCAAGCCTTTTTGAAACTCCTCCCGATCCTCCCATTTAAAACCACTAGATTTATATTGTAAGTAATTATAAAATACTAGCTACTGCCCGCGACTTCGTCCGCGTGTAATTTCTTGTTACTCCGACCCACCTCGTCGCATCGCATCGCCTGCCCGCGCTATTACTTCGTTTTTGCTTAGCGTTCTTTCTGACTTTGCTCGGCTCCTAAAGGTCACAGCGTGATGTTAAATAGCCTATAGCCTTCCTCAAGAATTGGGCTATCAAATGCAAAAATAATTTTTCAAATCCGACTGGTAGTTCCAGAAATTAGCGCGCAAACAAACTCTTAAGCTTTATAATATTAGTATAGATTCACAAACACATTTGTTTTCAGAACTACATCAATGAAGTACTGTCATACGAGGTTTTAGCTTTATCATTACAAGTGAGAAGTTTCCTAGACCCTAGCAACTACCCACTGGATATAGCAGGTAAATACAACTTACTAGGTATTTTTTAAAGTATACCCAGTAACTGGGTTGTGGAGGTCACATAGGCAATCGTTCCATGTAAAATACTGGTATTCAGCTGCTTCCGGTTAGACTGGAAGCCGACCCCAACATAGTTGGGAAATGGTTGGTAGACCGACGGTCACAAAATCTTGACGTCGTGAATAACTCTATTCTTCAGGTCCAAGATTGGTTTACGGTAAATAATTTAGTACTTAATGAAAAAAAAACCAAATGCATTCGGTTTACATTACCGAATGTTAGAATTAGTGAATGTGAACTCATATTGAATGGCCAAAAACTAGAATTTATTAATCAGACAGTTTTCCTAGGAATCACGCTAGACGAGAAATTACAATGGGGACCTCATATAACATCTATTGCGGGGCGGCTAAGCTCGGCCGCTTATGCTGTTAGAAAGATAAGACAGTTAACAAATGTAGAAACCGCGCGTTTGGTCTATTTTAGTTACTTCCACAGTATTATGTCATATGGCATTTTACTGTGGGGTCGGGCTGCTGACATTGAATCCATTTTTATTTTACAAAAGAGAGCTGTTAGAGCCATTTACAATCTACGTTGCCGCGAATCTCTTAGGGAACTATTTAAAAAGGTTAATATCATGACGGTACCTTGCCAATTCATTTACGAAAATATTATGTATGTAAGAAAAAATCTACATCTTTTTAATAAAGTAAGTGATAGACATAATTTTAATACTAGAAATAAAGATAAATTAGATCAACCTTTTTTCAGATTATCTAAAGTACATACATCTTTTATGGGGTACTGTGTTAAATGCTACAACAAAATACCTTGTGATATATTGCAATTAAATGAAAGAAAATTTAAAACTCATATTAAAAGTACACTATGTAAACAGGGATATTACAAATTAGAGGATTATATCAAAGATAAGAATGCTTGGAAACATGCTGGTCCTGCTCCATAGGACAATCTAGTGTCTAGACAAAATCAAACTGGTTCCTAATTTAATTTATATATTTTTTAAATTTTATGACATTGATTTTTACAATCTGTGACTACAGTAACTCACACACTTGTTAGAGTTCTAGAAAGGTCATCTACTTTTCCAATATTTGTAAATTGTAAATATGTGAGCACCATGTATCTATCACATAATTGATTTACCTGTAATTGCTTAATTTTTAACACTTTTTATTATTTTTTTGGGGTAGACTTTTATTCTAGGTGCATCGTCTTCACATATAATTATATTATGTATACAAAACCTTGTAAAACATTTTAAAAGAGTAACGGTGGAGTTTCTTGCCCATTCTTCTCCATACGAAAACTACCTTTTGGAAGGGGCGACTAGAATCAATTCAATTTTACTGTAAGTTTTGACGTTCAAAAGTGCCTTTAATGTGCCTATTTGAAATAAATGATTTGACTTTGACTTTGACTTTGGTTAGGAAGATGATGATG
Source organism: Luperina nickerlii (assembly GCA_963855955.1). Lineage (NCBI taxonomy): Eukaryota > Metazoa > Arthropoda > Insecta > Lepidoptera > Noctuidae > Luperina > Luperina nickerlii. Next base: position 6,022,054 of record OY979679.1, on the reverse strand, counting down.
ATGAGGTATTTTTTAAAGAAAACAGTATAAAACTCCTCATCAGGACAGTAAGGCTCCTAAGCAACACAACATAAACTTACAGCTGTTTTCTCCAGAAGGTTGGGCAGAGAGGTTATGCCCTTTGTAATAGGGGGCGAGATGGGCGTACGATATTGTTGCCATCGCGGGTAGAACCTGGATGAGGCTGGCACAGGACCATGGAGATTGGCACAAGAAAAGAGAGGCCTACGCTCAGAATTGTGGTTGAAGTCATGCTGTGGATGATGACGAGGATTCTCCTCCACGTTTATTATGTGCACAGCCAAAGTGTGGAACTCTCTGCCGGTGTCTGTGTTCCTTTCCATATTTAACCCGTCTGCCCTTTTTTTTTTTTGAGGATGGGAAATCATTAAATGACTCCTCCCGCTCTGGGTGGAGCGGAAGGGAGTGTCAGACTCTTACTGACTAAAACCCACCCGTGTTCCTTCCTTAGCCCTTTATGTTCCGGGCCAGCGTTAACCCTTTCGGACAATCCCGCTGGCACCCGTCTGCCTGCAAGAGTGAACAGGCATCTTCGTGAACAGGCATCTTCTGGGCACGCTCGTTCCATCAAAGACCTCATCCATCACTTTCCATCAGGCGTGATCGAGGTCCAGAGCATTTTAATGCCAATTCAGTAATAAAAAAATGATGAATACCAAAATGGTGAACCAAAACCAAAATGGTGTAATGAATGCATCAATCAAACTTATCAATTTTATCCATTGCATTGCAGTGTGGTAGTTTAGCAGCATAGATGTGCCAAACAGATAAAAACCATGTAATAAAGTAGACACTGCTTTTACGAATTTTCTTATATGATGTTTTTGTAAACTTGTTATCATGCTATCTGAAGCTAATTATACATTGCAATAGTTGAATGAACTGTTTTCTAGTTTTCGTATACAATGTATGTGTGCATTGTGTATCTCTATCAATTCCGCTGCTCCATTAGTGTCCAAAAGTCTAGAGTCCAAAATTAAAGCATGCCAAGTTTAAAAAAAAAACAACGCACCAAACCTTATAGGACGATTTTTGAGATCGACTCAACCCAAAAAAATGATCATGATTTTGCGATGGCACATCAGGGATAAAATCGAAACTATGGCTAGAAGGGCAACACAGCCAAAGGAATGATCAGCTCAATTTTGAAGGAAAATAAAACTGCGTATTTTGTTTATTGAAAAAGAAAAGCATCCTATGTTTTTATTATTCTATAGCGTTGTTGTTACACTTAACAACAACGCTATAGAATAATAAAGGACAAATACTGCAAAGGAATACTTTGTGTAAAATCAAAGGAAGTCCCAGTTTTTGTCATAATTTTTTTGCTTATGGAAATAATGTTTTTACTTTACCTTCAGTAACCGTATCGTGCTAGTGTAAACTGACACTTATTGGTCAAGGCTGCAAGTGATGCGTTGCTATTTGAAATCGCATTTCGTATAGCTAGAGAATTGTTCAATAGACCACATGTTATATTGTTGTAGAATTCAATTGGGCAGATGTCTACCGAACTGATGAAATGAGTAGTATTAATTTGTTTTTTACAGCTTAATATTTTTGTAGACAAGGTCATAGATCAACAGAATTATCGTGTGGAAACCGGCATGTCCTCATCATCATCTGCCTAGCCTTTTCCCAACTATGTTAGGGTCGGCTTCCAGTCTAACCGGATGCAGCTGAATACCAGTATTTTACATGGAGCGACTGTCTATCTGACATCCACAGCCCAGTTACTGGGTAATAAGATACCCCATGGTAAGAGTAAGACTATGGCGGTTAGACTTAATTTCGGGTTTCTGACGACCCGTAACGACTGTCAAAGATCCACAAATGAAAGCCAACAGTTTAACGTGCTTTCTGAGCCACGGAGGGGTCTCGGTATGTAAAGATGGTCACCCATCCACAGACAAACCGCGGCAAAGGTAGCTTAACCTGATAGATCGAGCTGTGCAGCTGTTGTTTAGCCACGGGCCCCTCATGTCCTGTAACTAATAATTCTGAAACATGTGACATCCACCAACCCGCAGTCGGCTCGCGTGGTGGATTAGACACAAAATAAATAAAATAAAAAATACTATTGTGTGCCTCACGGCAGCGCTATATAGGCCCCGGCCAGCAAAATGCCAGACAACTGGTGCCTGGCGCTGGTTTTTAACTGGACCTTACGTTGAATACGGCCCGCTCGCTCTCGCAGAGAGGATCACTGATTCCCAGCAGTGGGAAAATTATAGGCTGGTCATTATGTATATTTGCTTAAAGTTTTTGATGTTTTTTACAGAACAAGCTCTTCAGACTGTGTCAATCGCGTTGCGGGGCGACGGTAGATACGAACTGAAAGGTCCGCTACCCGAAATCGGATGGCGGATACGAAAACATTATTTTTTAGTAAGTAACTGATTTGTTACCTAATTTGGCAACGATATGACAAATAAATAACGTTACAAAGTCTTAGGTGTTTGAAAATCCAGACGGATTTAGTTCAGGCTACTTGAGTAAAAGGAAGCTATTTGAGTAACGCCCGTGTAATATGTGAACTTTGAAAGCAACATTTTACTATGAAAGGATGTTTTTTTTTTACAAATGCATAAACCAAGTCTATTTTCTTTTCATAACGTTTTAACACTTTCACTGTCCACAAAGTAGACACAATAATTAACAATCAACCTGAACCATATGTGGTTCATGGGACATGGAATGGGTTAACGTTCACATCACTTGAGAATTATTTGCTCAATTCAATCGCCTTGAATTTAATTGAAACTTCGTGATACACATACATCCTGTATGCCATTATCGATCAACTGAGAGACACGTCCTTATCAAGTTGTCACATACATATTGATTATAATGCTAATAATATTTTTGTAAAAAAAATGGTTTTTTACATTACATTATTTGTTTACATTTGCATTACAAGTTGATATTTGTTTAACTTGAAATAGGGTGGGGTGTGCAGCACTGCGAACTTTTACAATACGTCTGATGCCCTTATGTTTATAGAAATTATCATAGGCGACGTAGATCAACTGGTGGGCAGCCTACTTGTTTGCCACCTACATAGTACATAATGAAGAACACAATAGTATAATATTCATTAATGTCCTAGCTTTCAAGTCTAACGTATAGGCAGAAAGTGTCAAGTGCCTTGGGCACGTGTAGGCAGAAATAATAAAAACAACGCGAAACTTTTACTTAAAATTATTTTTTACCGATACTTGATTGTTGCATGTCGTCGGAATCCATTGACGTCCATTGTTATGAATCACAATAACTCCACACTCGGCTTATCGGGCAAGTGATAAAAATAAACTAGACATGACATAGGTAGGTACATGTTTTTACTTCGCATTTAGGTTCAAAGAGCCTTAACTTTGTAATGAAGTGCAGATAATTATGTAGAAAAGGTTCAAGTACCTAGAGTCTAGGTGCTAGACAGATATTAACAATGGAATTATTATAGCTACGTCATTAAATCGTCAATATCATCGATCATCTTTTGCGGATAGACGTCCACTCCTGGACATAGCTATAACGACGAGTACTGCGCTTCCCTCTTCCAGCGAATTCTAGTGACTTCACGCTGTTTATATAATTACATAAAATTCGTGTATTTTTTATAGAGGGTTACTTACCCAGAATTCCGCACATGGTGTTCATCGTTTTTAAATATACGTCAAATATTAAATTAGTTCTAGATACACATACATTCTGTATACTAGTATCGGTCAACTGAAAGACACGTCCTTGTCAAATGCATACAATTTTTGTAACCCGTATTGTCCTACTACTGGAGAAAGGGCTCCCCATAATCTTCCAGACATCCCAGCGTGTTGTCTTTTCCGGTCAATCTTCCATAAACGTTTCTAATTCATCTCAGTAGCGTTTGCTAACCGTCCCTTTTTATACACATGTAAAGAACATAATTATCCAAGTACGAATCTATTTTTAGGTTAAAGTAAGTAAGTTAATCGTCTTATCGTGTTAGGTAATTCTTAACATTGAAAGTCTCACTGGTAACATTTTATTATTACAGGTCACAGACATGGAAAGTCGATCAAATTGCATGCTGTCATACCAGAGCTATGGTGCCGACAGGTATCTCAGTGACAAAGACTTACAAACGGCTTTCAAGAGCTTGATGAATCTTTCTGTACGTATGCAACTTCTTAGCCTACCAAGTTATAACAAGGATTTCTGCAGTTTGGATCTGTTTGCTTTACCACATAGAATGTTTAGACTCATGTTGCTTAACGTATTGAAAAATTAATGTGACACTGTTGTTACGGCATATACAGCACTGTTAACAGCTTTGTTTTGTTGATACTTTACTATTACTCTTTTTTACTGTTTACGACGGTAGTCTTAAAATTTACCAAATTGTTTCATTGTGTATCTGTGGAGAACGTGGTTGAGTTCACATTTGTATCATTTCTGTATCCTTTTTGTAATTCTTAATGTGTAAAAAGTTAATTCAACTACTGGCAGTCTTGACTACTTCCGAAAATGTTTAGGGCCTTGATACGGTAAAAGGGGCTTATGGCTAAGTAATAACAGCTGCACAGTACGATCGATCAGGTTAAGCTACGCTTGCCGCGGTTGGTCCGTGGATGGGTGATCTGTACATAACAAGGCCCCTCCGTGCCTCGGAAAGCTCGTTAAGCCGTTGGTCCCGGCTGTCATTCGTGGATCTTTGACAGTCGTTACGGGTCGTCAGAAGTCTGAAAGTCTGGCAACCAGCCTTACCAAGGGGTATCGCATTACCCAGTCACTGGGTTGTGGAGGTAAGGTAGGCAGTCGCTCCATATAAAATACTGGTACTCAGCTGCATTCGGTTAGACTGGAAGCCGACCCCAACATAGTTGAGAAAAGGCTAGGCGGATGAAGTTACGGTAAAGGGTATGAAGGTCGTATTCCACCCAGTTGTCTTATTATTAATTAGACCATTCCCTTGGCTTATTAGTTTAAAGGGTATGCCTTTAAACTAATTAGTAATTATCTATGTTAGCTTATTAGTTGATTACATATTAATACACACCACGTCCGTATAGTTTTCGCCAGTTAATTTAATTTCACTTTTTACAGTCAACCGCACATCAGTGCGAAAATCACCCTTAAAGCTACGATATAAAGGCGCTGTCAATGTCGAATTGTTATTATTGATGCACGGATGAGTGTACATCTGCAGGATGGCTCTGTTAATTTGAAACGATCCCTATTTAAGACCCTTGACGTCAAAAGCGATATTGTAAAATGAACTTTATTTCTATTAAATCGGCATAATCAGCCTATAATTTTCCCACTGCTGGGACACAGGCCTCCTCTCTGTAGAGGGGGTGGGCCGTAATCCACCACGCGGGCCCAGTGCGGGTTGGTAGAAGTCACATGTCTTCGATTTTTTTATTCTAGTACATGCCGGTTTCCTCTCGTGCATTAACTTAAGGTACAGACGCCAGCACTTCAAGCTACCCGAAACTGTTAAATTTTCCCAATAAATTTTGAACCTTATGCTTTAGCGATAAAGTTGAAAATATATTAAAGAAATTTGACAGATTGTAGTAGCTTGATGTGCTGGCGTCTGCACATAATAATACAATAAATTTTCTTTGGTTTCAGCACCCCCACATAGACCCAGTATTAGCTATTCAAAATTTAGAAACGGGAGCATATGTAGTAAGAAAGATACATGAATTCGGAAGTCTAAGAGACATACTCTATGGTACGGAGTATAATAAGAACCATTTAGCGAAATATGGCAACCCTAGGATAAGGAAACCGTTTACATTAGGACAGCTTGCGCATTATGGATACCAGATATTGGTAGCGTTGAAATTTTTACATGAAAAAGGCATACCTCATGGTACGTATTACTTACAAAGGTTATTTTATACCTCTGTAGTAGAATCCTCTCCAAATATACCATAACGAGATTTTTTTTGATATAAGTTCAAATTGGATTGTTGTGGAAGACTGAATAGTACCAAGACTTTTACATCCCTACACTGTATGTGGTTTTGGAACTACAAGGGAGTGTCCACACTTATCGACGAGGTAACGCCATGGTCGGTCTGACAGAGCTTTATGTCCATGCTGTAGAAGGGAAAAAGAACTCATTCGCCTCGATTCGGTTTAGCAGAAGCGACTTGATACCGCATTAAAGTTGCGACAAGTGTGGTGATAGGTGATCAGCTCAAGCCGATTCCGCGCCGATAAGAGTGCATAATCAGACTATAATGTTCCAACTGCTGGGACACAGGCCTCCTTTCTGTGAGTGGGCCGTGATCCACCACGAGGGCCCAATGTGGGTTGGTAGATGTCGCATGACTATCTTCGAATTTTCGGTCCTAGCACATGCCGATTTCCTCACGATTTTTTCTCGTTTTGAGAGCAGTGGTAATGAAATAATTTACACAGAGTAAAACGCCTATCTGGGTTCGAACCTACAACTCGGTAAGTCGCGGGTGTTACCACTGGGACACCACTGCTCGATGAGAATGGTCACTCACTAATCTATCAATAAGTTTGAACTTCGATACTTGAAAATGTGCAATCAAATCATTGTTTTTGGTCCCTGCCTAATTTATATTAGGCATTATTTATTATTATTGGGGGTTATCCCCAACTACCTCAAAATTATGTCTAATCAAACTTTCTCTCATTCCCCAGGCCATATCCACCCCGGAAACATAGCGATAGAAAACCAGCGGGCCCTTCTAATGGACATAGAGAACATTCTAATAGGTGTCCCATGTCTGTACCGGCCACATCTCCTACAACTAAGGCGAGGGGTCACGGCGGAGGCCATCGATGTGTACTGCTTCGGACGGACACTGTATGAGATGGCTGTTGGATGTCCGTTGACGGATTACTACTGTGATCAGTTTGAGAGTGAACAACTATTGCAGAATGAGGATTTAGGTAGGTGTTGTGTGATTATTTTTTGTTTTGTTGGTGCGAAGCTTTGTAGATTGTAGTGACGAAAGCGTTTAAGGTAGTTCCCTCAATAATGGGTTTAGTTTATTAGTAGGCATCGCCACAATTGCTATGTAAATAATAAGCGATATTTACTAATAAATATCGCTTATTATTTACATAGCAATTGTAAGCATCGCCATGCTTGAGCGAGGCCCTTGTCCACAATGTCCAGCATTGGACGTCTTTCTGCTGACATGATAATGATAGTAGACTAAACTGGAATATTTTTATCAACTACATATCTACTTTAGGGGTCAAAAGTTGATTTTTGATTGACCGTTACCTTCCATAAAAAGCTTAGTAGACAAAAAGCATAATATGTTATCTTTTTGAAGCGAAAACTTCTCTCTAAGCGCGTTGGGCATTTTTTTAAATGGAAAAAAACCATTGAACTCACGCCACTGTTACCGTAAGCGACACAGCGCGTGTTTTGTTTATAAGACGATTAAAAAAATACTCGCTTCGGATGTGTTCTAGGAATGTACTCGGTTTTAATGTATATTCGATATGTCAGTGAGTGATGGCAAAGTATTCTGTTTGTGTTTTGTTTTCACTTCTGTCGGCACTCCCGGAGTGCCACTGTTTTTTTCTCAGAATCAGTCCTCCGAATGTGTTTATCAAAGATCTCATGTAAGCACGGCGGCCCGACGATAGATAACTTGCTACAACACCAGTTTTTCGTGCGCGCCCCTCTCAACGGGCTGACTGCGATCCCGCATTATGAACGCCTGCACCTCAAATTTCCAATCGCGTTGAAGGATGAGCTGAAGATGGCTGTGACAAATATGGAGGCTAGGTTGAAAACTGAACAGAAATCGGTATGTTGGATTGATTACAAATATGATCGGTACGGTACCATTAATTTTAAACAATGGGTGTGTGAACTTATTTATGGTGGAGTTTTTGGCGGCAGAACTTGTGTGTGCAAAGTTATGTTGTCATCAATACCAACTTTATATCCATGTAAGTTAAGTTGAGTTCATAATGACTAATACTATTTAAAAATTCATAAAAATGGTTGAAGTTGTAGAGAAAACTGAACTTTATGAGTGGGTATTAAAGTGGTTTTTCCTAAAACAAATATATTTTTTTACATGTTTGGAAACTGAATTGCGATCGCAGTACAGGTTACTTAGTGGAGAATGACCTTACATTGTTTATACCGTAATAAAAAATTAAGAGGATAAAATATTCCTGTAAGGAATCCTCAGATTTTGCGCAAATGTATAAACGCGCTGTTACATTTTCAACGCTCGGCTCAGTGCAGAAAGTTGAAAATCCAACAAAGCGTTTGGTTTAGTCATTCATTTAGGTCTCACGCAGCGTTAGTGAAAACTGCCATAATGTTAAGTTGTGAATAAAGTCTTTACCAATTGTTTTAATTTTGTTTCAGGTGCGAAGCGCGAAAAGAGAAGTCCGTATACAAGAAATACTCTGTTCCGAAGAAGAAATAAAGAAACAAAAGCGAAGAGCGGTAAGTTAACGATTAATTATACAAATGCAAAATGATTTTTTTAAATAATAGTTCCAAACCAGGGGCTTGAAAACGAAATGAATTTCGTTCCGTTACCATTAATATTATCGTATAACGTTCCAAAATTTGTAAAGATACTAAAACCTAAATATATCAATAATGTTACAAAGAATAAAACGTTATAGAATATAATTTTCGTAGAACAATATTATAAGTACCGTTATAGGGTAGGTAGGTTATAGGTATCAGTAAAATTAAGCTTATCCGTTTGTAATAGCGTTACAGAAGAAACGTTACAAATTCATTTGTAACGTTATTTATCATACTTTATCGTCATCTTATAAGTCATGAAGCTGACAAAGTTGAGTATCGAAATGAATAAAGTATCGTTATACTAATAATATTGTTAAATATATATTGTTAGTGAACAGTTTAAGATTTCGTTCCGTTTTTGTCAATACCGTTATAGCCAAGGAATTAATTTTGTTACTAACTAATGATGATTCGTACCGTTCCACCGGTACGAATCATCATTAGTTATTTTGAGTAATGTTTCAAGTCCCTGGTTCAAACACACAAACTCTTCAACTTTAATATTAGTTTAAAGATTAACAGTCCTTTATGAGTAGCCTTCAGTACCGCTATCAAACTTCTTGTCTTTTTAACAGACTTCTAAAAAGGAGGAGGTTCTCAATTCGGATGTTTATGTTTTTTTTTATTATGTATGTTCGGGCATAACTCCGTCATATATTTGATTACTCCGTCATATATACGACTAGCGACCCGCCCCGGCTTCGCACGGGTGCAATGCTGATACTAAATACACTACAGAAAAACTGTGAACGTTGTATATAAAAACATAGCGGCCCGCTCCGGCTTTTTTATAGGCACGCTCTTGCCGCACCGGGCGGCCGGCCGGTACCGCCACAAACGCTACGTCCCGCAATTTTTAAATCTGTAATATCTTCGAAAATTTTCACTTAAATCATACGGTGTAAAGGGCCATATAGATTTATATTAAATGAACAATGTATTCAAGGTATTTAATTGGTTAAGGATTAATGCTGTATTGGTTAAAATCGCTTCGAAAATTAGCCATTATTTGTCGTAAAAAGTAAATGACAAAAAAAAGTTATTGTGGGCTATCCATAAGAGATAGACATATACCATCACGGACTTTTCTGTAGACCTTTTCAATGTGTACAATACTTAGTACATTATTTTGATAAAACTCGTAGGGTTCAGCCTGCGTTTGCAATGTAAGCGGAAAAAATGTAATTATTTACGACATCACATTAGAAACCTCAAAAATAACAGTACTTCTCCACTATTTAATGGATGTTATTATACATATAAACCTTCCTCTTGAATCACTCTATCTATTAAAAAAAACCGCATCAAAATCCGTTGCGTAGTTTCAAAGATTTAAGCATACAAAGGGACAGAGAAAGCGACTTTGTTTTATACTATGTAGTGATTACGGATTTGCAAAATTCTTTTTTTGTTCGAAAGAGGTTTATACCGAAATGGTTCTATTTAAATTTCGTAAAGATCTGATGATGAGTTATGGAGACAGACAACGGAACTCTTCAATAAATGCCAGCAAATCAACCGCGATTGCTGCTATCGTATATGTATGCATTGTTTACGCAATCACACGACATAACATTACGCCTGTACCCTCTAAAGGGGTATGCAGATGTGTTCAATAGCTTCCTGTCACTGATATTCACATAGCAAGTAGTGTTATATGAATTTGTGTGGGGTAGGTGGGTACAACTAAAAATTAAAAATATAAACTTTCCAAAAAAAAAAAAAATTCTAATTCCAAATAAAAAAAAACTCAAAGTGAAAAATAACTTTAATTTCGGAAGTCGGTGTCAAAAAACGAAAATGCGGAATCAACTACACAGAGTTCCGTGATTAAAGTTATTTTTCACTTTGAAGTGTTTTTTTTTAAGTTTGTTGTTTTTTTTTTTGTAAAAAAAGTTTATATTTTATTTTGAAATCGGTTGTAAACCTTTAGCAGATTTTTTGTGCGAAACTTCTTGACTGGCTCATTTTTCAAAGTTGGAGCTACTTTGAATGTTTTATGTAGACGCGAGTATTTTGTGCCTATGTAAAATGAGGGTAATTTATTTGCAGAAAAAACGTGATAGTCTATGGAAGTCAACGTCATCATTGGCCGAGACCGTGCGGTCACAGAGTGCAAGCACCGCCTCATCGCCGACGCCACCCGCTCTATGTAAGCATTCATTGTAATTGTTCATTTATCCGTACTGGGGCCATATTATGAAGTCAATGAATTCCATCGTTTCAGTTCGAAAAAAGGATGGTGCTATCGGTCATGTATAGGTATAGCTCCGTCTCTTTCTCACACTGAAAGTATGATGCCATTAAAACGTAATACGGCATCCGACTGCGTTCAAAATGGCGCGCATAACCTTAAGTTCTTTCACAATTAGTTTAACTCTGATTTTGAAACACTGTCAAAATCACAGTGATCTTTATTCCCATTCTAATAAGGTTGCTGTTGGGTTGTTGCCACTGACAAACCTGTCAAAATCATTGTGATCTTTATTCCCGTCACCATAAGGTTTAACGGAATTTACAGTATCGAGACATGTGCTATTCTGACCAGTTGAATGCTGAATCATAAACCCTGAATGCCTTCAAAATAGCTGCTAGCCTACATTTTTGATGAACGCTTTCAAAATCGCTCTACTTTTTCTCGTGTCGATCACTTATATTTTGTTCTACCCGTACGTAGCTTTACAGCTCTGTTTTTCGCCTCATTTATCAAGTCTTGAAGAGTGCACTGGTGCACGACGGGCAAGATATAACCGCGCAGTCGCGCTACTGGTTCGGGGCGTACGATACGCACAGTTTCTACACGAAACGCATCAAACGAATCGCATCGTATTCCGCATTATCTGTGGTAGTACTTATTGTAGTTAATTGTTTCCCAGCAGCACACGACACAGATATCCGCGGCCCGGGCCCGCGCTCGCCGGGCGGCGGCGGCGCGTCCCCGTGCGACGCGCGCTCGTCGCTGCTGGCTGCCATCTGCGCCTTCGACAAGACGCGCCTCGCTAACGTGGTGGACTCGCGGTGAGGGTCTAGGGGGGAAGGTGGGACTACGCATTTATGTTCGATACAGGCGTTTAGTGATGGCGTTGACATGGCAGGCTTTGGTGTTACTTTTAAATTACTTTAAAAAAATGAGACATTTTGTGGACTGTAATTTGGAAATACAAAGGATCATTATAAGATAATTTTAATTTCAGACTATAAGAAATCGTAAAATAATTGATTTATCAATAAATCAAATATATTGGTAAAAATAAAACTCAATTTGACTTCTATTCATTTCACTTACATACTTACTTTTAGTTCAGCGCTAAAAGGCGGTTGGACTCTCCAAAGGCCTTGGTTGCCACGAGTGCCATTGCTAAATACTTTACCTGTATGTTACTGTATAAGGACCTCTCTTATTTAAATTGTTTGTGGGACATCATCAGTGAGGAGAAAACCCGCGTTTAAATCGTGTAAATAAAACTTATAGATATGATCGTGGTCTGTTCAGTAAAGAAAAGTAGAATACAAGTAATTTAAAAATTGAGAGACCAATGTTATCTAAATTTTGGGTACCTTTTGTAAAAAAAAATAACTTTCAAAATATAAGTAAAAGTTTAACTTTCTTGCACCTTGCTAAAATGGTGTGAACATTTTTTTTCGAATGTATAAAGATATTTTGAACGCGCATTCCAAAGGCAGTATTGGAAATAGCCAAATTATCACAGGCCGACAAAAATTTTACGCAGAAACCAGACTATACTTTTTCGAAGGATTTTGACGCGCTGAATTCGAATCTGGCCTCAAAATTGCTCTATCACGTCAGGGTTTCGAGATATCCTGACCTAAAAGTGCAAAAAATACCGTTTTTTCTCATTTTTGAGGTTATGTAGCACGGCCGATCCTATTTTATTTCAAAAATTATTAATAGCATCTCAAAGGACTAGCCTTCCTCTTTAAAATGACGTTGAGTTTACTCAAATATCTTTTTTTTTCGCCGAGATATCGCATTTTGAAATTTTCGTGTACGTAGATTGTTCTATGTTTGAGAATTCATACACATACAATCTATTGGAAATTTTCAAAATGCAATTTCTCAGCGAAAAAAAAGATATTTAAGTAAACTCAACGTCATTTTAAAGAGGATGACTAGTCCTTTGAGATGCTATTAATAATTTTTGAAATAAAATAGGATCGGCCGTGCTACATAACTTCAAAAATGAGAAAAAACGGTATTTTTTGCACTTTTAGGTCAGGATATCTCGAAACCCTGACGTGATAGAGCAATTTTGAGGCCAGATTCGAATTCAGCGCGTCAAAATCCTTCGAAAAAGTATAGTCTGGTTTCTGTTACAGAGTGTTCGTCAAATTTTGTCGACCTGTGTTATCTTATCGGTTTAATTATTATATTAAAGGCAAAGATTTAAATCGTAGATTCGCTCCACCGTCAAAAGATGATCGCGTTTCTACAATGTCTCTGAGACTTCACTTGATTTTCATGGAAATTCCAATATTATTGTGTGAGCTCACTCTTCTCAGTATGGACACCAGTGAGGGCAAATCTAACGATTGAAATCTTTAATAAAAGGCAGTATATATCAGTATGCAAAATGTTTGGGTTGAATGTTGACCGCATTACACATGTAACAAAACCATTCCTGATACGTGGAATTTTATGCAGCCTTTGTGTCAAAGCAGGGTGCCGAAACTTTTGAACTGCGGCAGGCGACCGGTAGTCAATGAGATATGATAGTTTTCGGCTTTTTGCAAATTCCCATTTGACTGCTGACTTCTACGTAGTTTCTACCAAAATATCGAAATACTTAACGTCGAGAGAATGCGTTCCTAACACCTGTCAGTGGGACAACTGCAGTAGTAGCTAATAAAGGCCAAATTCGCAAAAGATATACGTTTGTATGAAATTGACAGGTGTCAAGAATGCATTCTTTCGTCGGCCGCACTGTAATACTAAGTATTCGTAAGAGATTTCCTGTAAAACAGATCACTACTGGTATTTTACATCTGATATTATTGAGGTTATTGTACCATTACTGTGTATTTTCGTTTTAATAATTAGGAATGTATACTTTATTTGATCGAAAAGCATCGTGGGCTAAAGTGTATTGAAATCATGAAATATTTTTAGTCGTACACTAACAAAACCCATTGATAATATTTTCAACCTTATAAATGTGGAGTTATAGTAGATTGTTGCATCGAGCGCATGTGAGGGCACTAAATTAACACGAGTGTATTAATTACTCACTTTAGCAAGGTGCGTAATCTACCTTTCTTTCAACTACCAATCTACCTACCGTGATAAAATATACCTACTCAAAATAAAAACTCAAGTTAATGAAAACAAAGTTTTCCTAAAATATTTATGCCGCGACTTTTGCGGCAAAAAGTTATTAACAATTTAATTTGCAGCTGTTTTATATTTTCTGGAGTTGTATTCATGTCGCTATCGCTATTTCCAGTTTTTAAATATTTTCTTGCTAAATATGAAGTATCAAAGTTTTACAATGGTACAAACATTTTGTAACATTGTAAAACTTTGATTTTGCGCCATTTGATTTTTATTTTTTTACCAAGTCGGTTTTATTCAGCCGATTTTTATTTTCAGCCAGTATCTTTTTGATCTAATGCATACATTTTATATTAAACCTAATAGGAGACATTAAACCTCTGTGGTAAAAAATCTAAATAAAAAACAGTGCATTAATGAAAAACTGTGCAACCATGAGATTTCATAAAACATTTCTGCACTGTTTTGGTTCTAAGCAAAAAATACGTCCTTTGTGATCAGTTTTGTAGTGATTAATAATAACATGACTACGTAGTTGAATGAAAAAGTTCTTTTTAGAGTATACTTTTAGCCTCATACAACTCCTCAAGCATAAGATATTATTTGACAGATCTCTAAAAACTTGTTTTCGATATTTTCATTGGTGTTTTATGTAACTATAAATAGATGAACAGCTTAGAATTGCCAAATGAAACTTGTTTATGTTATTTATGCTGGTAATTTTAATCCACGAGAAAGCTAACTACACTATGGAAAGCGCAAGCGCATAGACAAGTACCTGGATATATTTTCATACAAAGTTGATACGACAGAGGGGCTTTCCTTTAAACTGCCTATACTAGATACCATTTTCAAGCTCTGTACCAAAAATCAATTAAATAGGAGCAGTAGTTTAGTCACAAATGATTTTTTAAGTTTTTGTTACGTTTGAACACGATGTATATTCCTAACAGCTGATTATCTCATACGCATAGGTCATGCACCTTAAAACGATAATCCGAGTATAAAATACATTGTTGCCGCACAAGTACAACCAAATATTTCACGAAGCAATAAATACACACACACTTGCACTTTCACTATGAGAGTGACAATCATAGCAAAACCCCCGCGCCTTTTTGCCGCGCGTAAAAGGAATAGAAATAGGTCAGTGTGTTGCTATTGCATCCTAGATCCTTGCGAATTTGCTAAAAAACTTGTTCTTTCAGTGCGCACGCGTCATCCATCCGGGATGTACGTTACGTAACACGGGAGCCCCGCCGCCGTTATGTTTTGTCGAACTCGCTGACAATAATTGTGATTTTGTTTTGTTATTGTGATAGACACTAAATAAGTTTAAGACAGTATTTCTTTTTTTATTGTGACAGGATACGTAACTTGGGATTATTATTATTTAGTGTTAGTGTTTTTTTTTTATTGACTGTTTTTATTGATGTCCGTGACTACCGCAGGACCACCAACACCAATCGCTTCCATATTTGGTAAATAATTAGTGCTCAATTGGTACTAATTAGTACTCGAACAACAAAATTGGTACCTTAGTAGTTTTCGAGAAAATCGACTTTGAAGGTGGTCCTGCGGTAGTCACGCTCCCTTCAGCAGGACCACCATGAGCGCCGAAAAAGGGCCCACGCTACAGCTATTCTAAGTATACAAATAATTAGTACCCATAAATGTGATTTATTTCGTAAAAAAAACAGAACTGTAATATTTGTATTTACCGAGAAATCAACGATGATAACTTTCTCGAAATTGTTCAGCAGGACCACGATTTTGAATGTTGATTCCAAGCTAGAGAAGCTTGTCGCTTTCCTCAAACCTACATAGAAAATTAGTACCCTGCAAGATAAAATTAGTACCCAAAATTCAAAGTTAATACTTCAGTAGTTTACGAGATATACCATGCCAATGGTGGGGTGGCGGTAGTCACGGTGCCAAATTTTCATTTCAAGATTTCTCTATTAAAAACTCTATGATTTCTTCCCAAATTTATACAAAAATTAGTACTCTTAAAGAAGTTAAAGCGACTAGAAATTATTGTCTGTCCTTTTCATAATGAAACAAAAGATAAGATGCACTGAACTCAAATTTAGTTTAGTTTGTGAACAAGGGAATAGGCACCAATGGTGGTATTGAGCTGTTTAAGAGATGTACACTCGTGCACATAAATGTATGGATGTCGGAATAGTATCAACAGTTCAATATCTAAATTTTTATACAAACTGTGTATCTAGGTGCATATTAAGAAAAAAATAACCTATCGCTACCCATGGCTTGTGATACCTTTGTTATTGACGTGGCTTGTCGAACATAATAGGTACATAATTAGTACACAGTGATATGAAAACACTAAAATATGCGTGTGCCCTTTGCAATGCATATTATTCAAATATTTGCTGTGCCCGACAGGGTCCATAATTGTGTCTAGTATTTTTTATTTACCACCTGTAATTACATTATGGATTGCAATAAACGATTTGAGATTTGATATAAAAGGTACCTATACTACTACTACTTTTAGGTTACTACTAGGTTGGTACTACTTTTAGGTTTGTAATCCTTTTTAACTTACGTTATTAGCAACATAGTAAATTAGTTATTTAATACTAAGAGCTTGTCCAGAAAGGGCGAATTCGCCGCGATTCTCTCGTGCGTATTCCGCGCGACCTTTGCGTTCAGAAGGGGCGTACCAACGCGCGAGCATTTGGGTTCGAATTTCATTTGTCAGTAGAAAACATGGAGTAGAACGCTCTGAAGTTCGCGCGTCAACTGGACGCAACAAGGAGTCTCCAGCGCGCAAAACGCGCGAGTCGAGAGGCTGGCGAAGTGAACGCGATTTACGCGCGGATTTTGAAATCGCGCGATGCTTGTGGACGCGATGTATTGGCGCCTAGTATCTCTCGCGAATTCTCGCGAAACGTTTCGCGGCGAATTCACTCCTTCTGGAAAAGGTCTTAGGTAAGTATTACTGCTTGCAGCAACGGTAAATTAGTAGAAAAGAAATAAATAAAAAATACCTATCGCTTTTAATGATATTCATTCACAACAACACAGAAGGTAGGTACCTACTTACAATACCTACAGAAAAATAATTATTCGAGTACTTACCTACCTGCCCACGTCAATAACAAAGGTATCACAGGCGATGGGTAGCGATAAGTTATTTCTTTTTCTTATTAAGTATAAAAGTTCAGTTTGTATAAAAATTTAGATATTGAATGTTAATACTATTTCGACATCCATAAATTTATGTGCACGAGTGTACATCTCTTAAACAGCTTAATACCATTGACAACTTAATTTGGTCGGGTTATACGCGGAGATTTAGTATGGAAAAGTAATGAAAGCTAATTTCTCTTAAAATACAAGACTTAGGAATCTGGATTTCTAGTCGCTTTAACTTCTTTAGGAGTACTAATTTTTGTATAAATTTGGGAAGAAATCATATAGTTTTTAATAGAGAAATCTTGAAATGAAAATTTGGCACCGTGACTACCGCCACCCCACCATTGGCATGGTATATCTCGTAAACTACTGAAGTATTAACTTTGAATTTTGGGTACTAATTTTATCTTGCAGGGTACTAATTTTCTATGTAGGTTTGAGGAAAGCGACAAGCTTCTCTAGCTTGGAATCAACATTCAAAATCGTGGTCCTGCTGAACAATTTCGAGAAAGTTATCATCGTTGATTTCTCGGTAAATACAAATATTACAGTTCTGTTTTTTTTACGAAATAAATCACATTTATGGGTACTAATTATTTGTATACTTAGAATAGCTGTAGCGTGGGCCCTTTTTCGGCGCTCATGGTGGTCCTGCTGAAGGGAGCGTGACTACCGCAGGACCACCTTCAAAGTCGATTTTCTCGAAAACTACTAAGGTACCAATTTTGTTGTTCGAGTACTAATTAGTACCAATTGAGCACTAATTATTTACCAAATATGGAAGCGATTGGCGTTGGTGGTCCTGCGGTAGTCACAGACATTTTTTATTGTGATAGGATACGTAATTAAACGTTGGTTGTGTGTGTGTGTAATAATTAAAGTGTTCAGCAATGCCTCGTGTAACTTACACGGCGTCGGAATACACTTACATGATTTTAATTTACGGTGAATGCCGTGGAAACGCAGCTTTAGCTCTGCGAACATACCGAGAAAGGTATGGTGACCGGCGCAATTGCCCTAGGAACACCGGCACCATACAATTGGCAGTACAAAGATTACGGGAATTAAAGTGCTTAGCGACGGACAGTGATTTAATTAGAAAAATAAATAACAATATTCTCCGTCGGTATAATTTGTGCATTAATAAGAATGGAGGACACATCGAGAATTTAAAAATTTTGTGTTTTTGTGTGTGCGCGTACTTTACAACCTTACCTAACATAAAATCCAGCGCGAGCGGTCAAAAACGGCCCGCACCCCGCGCCACCCACCCGCCCGCCACGAGATCACACACACGCACACGCGCTCCTTTGTTACCTAGGCATCTAAGGTCAGTCAAATTTATTTATAAAGGGTGGTGCGTTTCACTCTGACTTTTAAGCTATTTAGTTTGTTTGAAAAAAAAAAAAACTCATTTTTGGCGCTTTCTATTTTTGTACTGTATCGAATTAATACTATGCACGTATAGTATACGTAGTGTAATTTAATGCCCCTCTGTCATATCAACTCTCTATAATCTGGACTTACCGTAGGTATAGTGTATCTGTTATTAATGCCCTGTGGATGATTATTATCTATTGATTATTTATTAATCCCTAATGATTAATATCTATTTTGCATATCTGATTTTCTTTGTAATATACAATATGGCGATTAGGTTGTTATATTAATTATAACCACGTATTCAATTTGTGATTTAAAAAAATACCATGAACTTTGTGTTTTCAATACCATCGCCCCGCGGGTATCTAGTGCTTTATTATCAATAGTGGTTTATTTCGTGCCAATTTTTAAGCTATTTATTTTGTTTAAAAATTCAGTTTTCCATTTTAGTACAGTTGATTATTTTAACAGACTATTTTAATAAATTGTAATAACCGCTGTACTGTTTATTGTGATAAACTAATAACCTAATCGCCACTATATTATATTTGGTGCTCGAAATATATTTCAGAAAGTGGATTGAAGCTATCACCAATAAGTGTTAAATTATTTACTACAATATAAATGATGATTCATACAAATTCAATGCAATGTATTAGTGTAAAATTAAGTTATTTTGATTTTTATCGAACAAATAAAATATTAAACACTGAAAAACGTAATTATTGTAGATCTAAGTTCATCCAAGATCTTTTAACGATTATAGGAAGTTATTAATTTATATAATTTTAAGTTTCAACGTGATATGCGACTGGTCAGGCATTATGTTATTGGTTTATTATGAAATTATTTTTGGATTATATCTATGTAGAAGCTTTAATGTTCTAGTATAGGGTACGTAAATTATAAAATGTTTAATATATTTTGTTGTAAGTGTAAGAAAATATACAGTTGCGATAATTATTTGGCTTTTATTTTCATGAATTAGTGAACAGAAACACTAATATTTCGTTTCTATTTATTTGTAAGCTTACATCTAATTATACAAAAAGTAACATTGCAATCCTTTAGCTGGAAGATAAAAATGAAATGTGATTATCACTAAACTAACTCGAGTTGTATTAAACACGTGTTCCTTGTTTACAATTATATAACTTTAATGCTCTATCTCCACAAATTGAAAACAACATTAAAGTGACCAAGGTGGTCCACATTTAAAAAGGTTTATTTTTTATTTCAATATGTGAAACATACGACTCGACATACTTAAAATATACGAAAAATAATAAATTCTTAATCAATTTACAGAAATTATATATGAAATAAAACTGAACTTGAGATAGCTGAACTGAATAATATTCCAGTTGAAAAATAAATCTAAAACCGATAATTTTGAATTAGCTAATCCTAATAGTATAATACTTATACTAACATCTAAGTTATGTATAACTCAACATACTCTGCCATTTGCCAGAAACACTTAATAATCAAATAGGACACAAAATAAATTTTCACAGTTAGAAAAAATCATTCATTTATCACAATCAGAACGTAGACACAACTGTACTTATCCACTTTATAGATGAAACTAAAAATCAAGTAGCACTCTTGTTTTAGTTGGAAATCACAAATTATTACGATTTTTAATTATAGTTACTAACGTTTACCACTACACGACGCCACTGAGAAACCATGGCCAAGCTACACACCTTGTACATGAATTTTAAAGGGGATTGAATATTTTTATATGGAACCTGGCATGCCTACCTATCCGCCATTTTGATTCTTTTTCAGAATGGCGGCCACGCATGGCACTTATATAAATCGATAGCTGACATTAATGCATACAAAAAAAGAATCAAAATGGCGGACGGGTAGGTATGCCAGGGCCTTCAAAGCCCTTTAAAAGGTTTCCAACTAATTCAGTGAAGTTAGACATGGTCCTTAGACGCTAATGGGAGTCATAAATTTTAAGCTCTGTATTCATGTAATCGATAGCTGCGCAACATTGATGCAGTAACATATTTTTGTCATGTTGGCCTACACTGTGTACAGTGTTACCAACACAAAAACATGATCCTGCAACAATGTTGCGCAACTTTTGTTTACCACGAATATGAGCCTTTTTAGTGTCATTATTAATAGACACACGTAATATAATAAGATCAGCGATGCTCAACCTACGGTTAGCCCGATTTCTCCTTAGTCCAGCCACGTTCAAAGTTTACTGGTCTATAATTTAATACTTGACAATATATTCTGTGAAAAAAATCACGTCTTGTAATTTGACCTTTAAAGGGTTTACTGTATAAAAATATATATTTGATAATAGATGACGCTGATATGAACACAGATACGGTTTCAGTAAGATTGTGGCTAAAGCGTTAAATATATCTTTGAGTCTAAACAGAGAAAAAGAAGAAGAAGTATATATATAAATAAACGAGAAAAAATCACCTAAGGTTGAGTATAGCTGCTTTACATAATCAAGTAATCATATTTTTTGAATCACGATCAACATATTGCTTGATGGTAAATACTTTTGTAAGCAGCACCTTTTTCTTTTCTGGAAACGACGATATTTTCAATCTTTAGATGAAAATGATGCTTCGAGAGAATTTTAAATCTAAATAATGTCAATGTTACGCAGAAATTCCGTTGTAAAAAGTTTACACTGTATATTTTTTATATCCATGGTTTTACAATTGAATTCTTGTTGCCAGTCAGTTTAAGTGTTGCCAGCAGCCCAGTTTCATAAGCAAGGCAGCTATATGCTGCCGCTGGGCTGCTGACCGTACAGGGCAGTCGAAAGTCATCCTTGGTCCAAGGTGAAAAGAGATGGAGCTATACAGGACGTGTTGCGGCATCCCGTTTTCGCGTTGAAACAATGATGACTTTGAAACTTCCCTATACCTATACGACCCGAGACTGCACAAATCTTGATTGTTTCTTAGTTTATAGTTATGGTATTATGACGTAGCTACTACGCCATAAATATGACATAAATCGTAAGTCAAATCGAAATATCGTTTCAAAATCGAATTGGAAGAGTATTTTTGATAAAACTTTCAATAATTTATTTAGTACGCTTGTGATTAATATAATGACAAACTTAAATACTTCCAAATAAGAATTAGGTACCTTAAATATAATTCGAGGTTCAAAAAGGTTTAAATTGCCGTTTCGGCGCGTAAGTCGAACTCGCAGTGAGAAAGGGGCATTGACCCTTGGTTTGTGATGGTTTATCAAAATTCCCAATAGTAGCTGCTATTCCAGTTCAATGATATCGTCGATATCGTCCAAATCGAAGTCCTTCAGGGTCATTGCTGTGAAAAAGAAAACCATGTTACACTTGCATAGTTTGAAAAGGTATATTCCTAGCACAGAAAGTTATGTAGATATTATGTCGTTTGCGAAACTGAACAACCATAATTAAGGTCCACTTGAGCGACTAATCACTAAATGCGTTTAGCGCTAAACATGTTTAAAACATTATTCTGCTTCTACAGCGTGGCAGTCACATCTACGGGCAACCTGTAACCATGGATTCAGTACATGATGCTGAACCCACTCTGTGGAAATTCTTCGTCGGTTATGAAAAAAAAATCCTGTTCCATAAATTTCGACCGCGAATCATGTGATGAATTCATGATTACAGTTTGCGCGTCGATGTTCCTAGTGTATTATCTTCAAAAATTTTGACAGAAATTCGTTAAGAGCTATAAACGTGTTTAGTCATTGTGGTACATGCAGTCCTAAATGTAGCTTTTACTGAATATTATGTCGAGTTTACTTAATATTATGTCAAATTATAGCGAGAAGACGTGTTTGTAGAACATTCGAATATAGAACGTATTGTGCACATAATTAGGAGATATTTTAAAGTGCATCGTGATGCAAATAGGTTCAGTTCCTTTTTTACGGTACCTAAGCCCAGGTTCGTACGGGCGTGTTTTGATTTTCATTGCTCGGATAAGCGCCGTGTGTTGAAAATCTAACAGTGTGTTTTTATCAGGGACATGAAAACGAAATGAGTTTCGTGCCGTTAGCACTAATGTTATGGTATAACGTTCCAAAATTTGTAACGATACTAAAACCTAAAAATATCAATAACGTTACGAAAGAAAACGTTCTAGAATATCATTTTCGTAGAAATATATTATAAGTAACGATATAGGTATCAATAACATTAAGCTTATCCGCTTGTAATAACGTTACAGGTGAAACGTTACAGATTCATTTGTAACGTTATTCTTCGTACGTTTTCGTCATCTTTTATGTCATGAAGATGGCAACGTTGAGTATAGAAATGTTATTATATCGTTATACTAATAACGATATATTGATAATATTGTTAATGAACAGTTTATGATTTCGTTCCGTTTGTCAGTATCGTTATAGCCAAGGAATTAATTTTGTTGCGATCCTGGTGGAACGGTACAAATTATCGGTATCGGAACTACGCGTAACGTTATTTTGAGCAACGTTTTTAACTCCCTGGTTTTTATTGACGCGCTGGGATGCGCTTTGTTGGAATCTCAATTCTCGGCTTAACACCAAGAGTTGAAAATCCAGTGCGCGATAAATCCCGCAGCGATATTTTTACGTACGTGGGCTTAGTGGCACCTAAACATAAATACTTACGTGCAGGCTTTTTCTTTTTAACTGGAGTGACCTCCGGAGAAGACTGCCTCTTCTTAGATTCGCTCTTAGTTTTGATTGTAGTTCCAGATGGGAACATGTTACTGTAAATAATAAAAACATATGAAACAAAACTGTACTGATTCAAAAAAGCATGCGTTCGTCGGTTCATAGCTCAATCGCTAGGTGGTCGTATACATTGTAAAAGGTCGGGTATTAAGGCTACGCCGACCGCCTAGTGGCGCCCTCATCGTTTGTTTGGTTATTTCTTTTATTTTAGAATGAAAATGCAGAAAATAAGCACGTTAAGTTGAGCTCCACAAGATTATACGTTAATATTATTATAAACGGTAGTTTTGTTTTATTATAATCACTAAAACGGAAAACAGTGGCCACTATTATCCGTTTGAGTCCGCTCGGTCGGCGCCCTCTTAAAAAGTTTTGGAAATTTAAGGTTTTGTATCTTCATTCCCTATGCAATCTTGGATTAAAGATTTTTAAAATGAGTTTGTTTAAATACTATTTAACGCGATAATGACTAGGCCAGTTACAAGTTTATATTTTTTATCTACCTACATATTTGTTAAAAAAAGAGATATCTTACTGAAGACCTATTTCGACTTAGTAACTTGCTCTTGGTCAGGAAACTTTACATTACACAAATAATATTAAAGAAGCATAAGTCTCTTTCCTATGATGCTACGAAAAGACTAACACTACTGACTGATTGACTGTGACTACTGACTGTGTTACTGATGACGAACATTTTTTTAATCTATATTTTTAGTATTGTTCTCAAGTAAGTGACTCATATCTTTATTGGGAATAAAGTTTTCTTTAAACCGAAACCGAAAAGAAGGAAAGACATGGTATTAATATCCCTAGGACAAGGATTTTCTTGCCAGTATGCAATTTAGCAAGCGATCTGCTGCGCTATATAACAAAATCAATAAAAACATCTACATTTATCCCAAAAACTACTATGACAGTAAAAAAATAATAATGGAATAGATACAAACGCTAACCTACAATGATACCGAAACACTTCTGAAACCTTGACCTATACACACGCTCACACTCATGTACTCTCAGTCACACCTACAGGCTAACACTCTCACTCTCATATACTTACACCCACTCATACACATATTTCATTGAGTTAATGTAAATTTATGTAGTTTTAGCATAAAAATTATACGTTTTGCTTTTTGTATAACACATCTTGCTATGGAAGAGCGGACTCTCCTAACACAGGCAATATCTGCCTAAAAGGAGGATCCAATCAAAAATATTGGTTATACCTAAACTTGTTTTTACCAATAAACCATTTTTTCATTTTTTTTGTTCGGAAAATCTAACATGTACTTACACTATTTGCGCTGTAGCATGGTGCGGGTGACAGTTTCAGTAACATTTCGTTTCACTCTTGAAAGTTGCCGCGATTTACAATTTATGACTTAATATTTCAGTTGTACCACATTCGTAATATATTAAATAATTAATAACTGTAGTAAATTAAATTAAACCCAACCAGAATGTTCTAATCAAGAAATAAAATCAAATTGAATGAAAAATTAAGCAAAGTGTTATGCGTATAACGTAACGCCATAGACGTATTTAGTGATGGGATGTACTGCTACGATGGATAGTCGATATTTTTTATAATAAAAAACGTATATTGTGCGTAGGTCAATTTTAATTTTTAAAAGGTCTAATTATACAACAGAACATTTATAGGGTAAGGTTGCTTAAAAGGTTGCTAACAAAAAATACATGTTATTCGTCTAAACTCATATCAGAGTCAGGAACATCTGAATTGTCACTCAATTCATCATCTGAATCTGTGACGGATATTATTAACGATGACTCAATTATGTTGTCAATATGTATGTCACGATCCCAATCAGACATAATGTCCCTTTTTGTTTTATTCACGACCTTCGACCAGTCTTCAGGTTGAACATTGTTGATGGCCTCTTGTAATAGGGCCAACATCTTATTTGCCGTAAATGGCGGCGAAGTATTATTTCTTGCGGCGTAACCTAAAAATAAACGAACTTATAAAAAAAAGTATTCAAATAATCATCAATCAGCCTAATCTAGTATCTGGTAATGTTTTTAAACTAGGTACATGCTACGATCGGAAAGCTGATTTTTTTATAAAGCTTCAAAATGGGAATTGAAATTAAAAGCATACCTTTTATTTGGGCCCAAATCAGCTCAATAGCGTTATACTGGCAATGGTAGGGTGGTAGTCGAAGGACCTGGTGGCCTTTTTCTTTTGCCATCTCGTCCAGAGCATAGGTAGGAGTTGGTGGCTTATGGCGTCGGACTAAGGCAATAAGCTCCGTCTTTAACATTTTTATATCTGCTGTAACTCCGTTTTCACTCAGCCACTTCACCAACTCGCTTTTGCGGTTGGATTGGTTTGGGGGTTTATTAACTTGCACCGAATGGTAGGGTGCGTTGTCCATTATTATGGTCATAGGCTCTTTTAAATTGTTTAATAGACCTATGAACCAATCTTTAAATTTTTCGTAATTCATCTCCTCATGATACTCCGTAGTTTTTTTTGACTTAAAAGCCAGCAAACAATCAGGGACGAATCCACTTGCTGTACCTGCGTGACAAATAATAAGGCGTTCGCCTTTGCCTTCCGGCACTTTGGTACACGATTGTGCCGTATCGTCGGTCCAACTTTTACCCACTGTGTGGTTGGCGTTTAGCCACGTTTCATCCAAAAAGACAACTTTGCTCCAATCACTTATGTTTTTGGCCTTCCTTAAAAATCTACATCTTGCTAGGGCAATGTCAGTCCTATCCATAATAATCTTTCTTTTGTTAACTTTTTTGTAAACAAAGCCAATATCTTTTATAACTTGCCGTAGCGAAGTAATACCTCCTTTGAACAAGTCAGCTTCTTTTAATGATTTTAGAAGCTTGAGCAATGTGGGTAGCTCCATTCTTCTATAATAATCATAAATATGATTTCTAATAGCAACCTTAGCAAAATCATCCAAATCTGTGATTGGCTTCACCTTGGTCCGCTTTTTGTTGGGTGTCGATAATTTATTTTCAAACATCCCATCTTGGCCAATTTTCTCACGTGTTATACGCGAAACAGTATTGCGGCCAATATCAAGAGCTTCGGCTACTCGTTCTACAATATGATTCAATGGTAACAACGGTCCATTATTTTGTTGTTCTCTTTCAAAGTAGTCTCGGAGGCGAACAACAAGCTCCCTGGCCTGACTACCCAAAACAGTTTTTTTTGTATGCTTAGGCATGGTAATAACAACAAACTCAACAAACTTATAACAAATAACAATTTAACAAAAATGAAAACAAACAATGAAATCGTAATACGTGTCACATTAAGTCACAATATAACGCGCTTGCACTCGTACTCGCACACACACTCATTTTGATTATTTTATATAAGTACAAAGATAATTATGTAGCCATAAAACATTTATATTGACAAGTTTATACACGTAGCACACACGTAGTTACACTGCACAACTGAATAATACACTAATTTTCATAACAATATTAAAGAGAACTAGATTCACGCTGCGAGTATCGTTAGCGATAAAAATGAATTGCATAACCTCACATCCCTACGTGGTACTGACAAATGTCAACGTCATACGGGCAACTGTCACCCGCACCATGCTACAGCGCAAATAGTGTAATTGCATAATTATGTCAAATACAGTCCAGCCGTCGAGAGAATGCGCTCCTGACACCTGTCAGTGCGACAATTCTAGAAACGACTAAAGATCAAATTCGCAAAACATTTGTATTCGTTTGTATGAGACTGACAGGTGTCAAGAACGCATTCTCTCGTCGGCCGCACTGTTACCCCCTTACGTATTATATCAGGTGAATAGTTACACACCGATTTCTCTCTTTCAGTCGTCAGTAATTTGACTTTCGAAAGAAAAAGACAAAGCGTTGTGTAACTATACAGACGCTATACAGCGTTTACTAGTAAGGGGTTTGTCAAAAATTAATACTTACGTAAGATCCACGGTTTCCGTGCTCTTCAAGACAGAATTGCCTTTCTTGTCCGTCGATTTACCAGTTCCGGTATTTTTCAATAACTTGCTAGTGTGAGCACTACTCAAATTGTCAAAGCTAATCGTGTTCTTTCCACGATTTTTCGGTTCTTCCTTAGTCTTCGGTTGGTTTTTACTTAATAGAGGCGTTATTTTCTTCATGAGAGCTTCTTTCCTAATTTGTTTCTCTACTGCTTCATCTATATGTTTCGGTACTAGCTCCTTTGGTACCTTGGTTAATTTTAACCCTTTGTTTGCATCTGTGGCTTTGGTTTTAGTGTCCGAGGACACGACATGTTGCACAGAAATGTTGGAGGTTTTACTTTTTTCTGATGTTAGAGTTACAGACTTCTCTGTATAGTCTACAGCTTTTATGTGCACGACGTCCTTCAGGATTGACAGAGGGTTCTCAGGGCTCGTGGGCCGGTTACTACTGCTAGACGAATTACTAATCTGCCGTGATTTCCATGCGTCTGCTTTTTTCTCGGTTCTATTTTTTTCCGTTCTATGTGACGTAGCCTTTTTCGGTAACGCGTCGTTTGTATCGGTTAGATCAAAAGTTGAAGTAGTAGAAGGTTTTGGAGCGATCGATTTTTGTTTAGCAACAACAGGTGATGTGCTAGTTAAGTCAACAATCGAGGACTTGAACGTTTTCTGCCCTGTAGACTTTGATTTCGAAACCTCGGGAATTATATCGGTTACGTCTAACGACCCAAATGTACTGCACTTTGGAAGAATCTTTCTAAATGTAGTACAAGTTTTTCTATTTGGTTCCTCGGGTAGTTTCGGAGCAGTCGGCGTTGGGTTCTGTATGACTACATTGTTTGTGTCCATAGGGTCAGAACCCGGTTTATTTGGTTTTGTATGTAAATCGGCCCGGGTTATCACTTCGATAGCTCCCGTTTTAGTTATTCTGAGTATATCGCCCGGTTTGCATGCTGTTCTGCTGACTGCGGAGCTAATTTCAGGTTTCTTAGCAGCTAAAATGGGCTCGGTCGGTGCGGTGTTGAACGAACTAACTTTTGAACTAACTTTTGGTGTTGAAACTTTTTTCGGCTGCGCGTGAGGTGTCTTTGGTGGGTCTGCGGTAGAAGAGAATGGCAACGGAAGTTTATCGGAAGGTATGAGAACAAATTGGGGTTGTGCGCCATTGGGCGACATGACTTGTCGTAGCACCAATTTCTGTGGTGTCGCCGATTGAGTATGAGTGGCTGGAGCAGAGAGGTGGAGAAGGTTCTGCATGGGCGGGAGAGGGAGTTTGACTCCTGGGTT
This sequence comes from Luperina nickerlii, assembly GCA_963855955.1. Taxonomy (NCBI): domain Eukaryota; kingdom Metazoa; phylum Arthropoda; class Insecta; order Lepidoptera; family Noctuidae; genus Luperina; species Luperina nickerlii. The sequence goes on along the minus strand of OY979679.1, from coordinate 5,993,679 downwards.
CTGTGCGCTGGTGAGGGACACGGGGACTGGAGCCTGGTGCGGGGCTGTGGGGGCCGCGGAGGTTATTGTTGCTAGAATGCTCGGCGGAATTGATTCCTCGTCGTCGCTGTCTAAACAGATGGTGTCGTCATTCGGCAGGATTCGTTCGGGCACGACCGGCGTCGGTGCAGTCGCTTGAACGATGGTCGGTGTTGCTGTAGTTGCGGTCATATTTAATTTTGGTATTTGTACCGGGGGCACGTAAGGCCTTAGAATGATTTTAGGTGATGTTAATAATTTAGGTGTCGATACGGGGGATCCGGTCCCGCTGCCGACGGTAACCCTAAAGCCTTGTTGTGCTTCTAAGCCGCGCGTGATTGTCTTGTAGAGCAAGTTATTGGGCTTGGTGCTGGGCGCGTGCGGCGCGGGCGCAGGGGGTGCGGGCGCAGGGGGCGCGGGCGCAGGGGGCGCGGGCGGCGCGGGCGGCGGCGAGGCGAGCGTGGCGCGCACATCGCTGACGATGACGTCATCGTCGTCGGGCAGGATGCACTCGACGCGCGGCTCCACGCGCTCGCTCTTCACCTGCGGGAGGTCGAACGCCGGTCTGCCTCCAATACCCGGCGTTGTCTTGATACTAAACAAAAAAATAGCAGTTATAAAAATGGCCATAGACTCGGTCCCCTGTTACATGGGACTTAAACATACCTGGCGAATGTGGGTGTACTATAGCCATACCTCTGCAATTAACCCTTTGGGGAATACAGGAGTGTTGTTACGTTATCATACTTCCTGTATTCTTCATATTTATTCTATAACATACTTCCTGTATTCTTCGTAGGAGTACGCAACCAACGAAGCAATCGGTTCAATCTATTTAAAGAAAAACCGGTCAAGTGCGAGTCGGACTCGCGCACCGAAGGTTCCGTACAAATTTGTAGGTATGTAAATGGTTTATCACGGTTTTTTTTTAATGTAAATAGTTACGGTTTTCGTGTTTTTTCCTTTACTTGTGCTACATGACATTGGGTCTTACTAAATTTCATGATTCTAGGTCAACGGGAAGTACCCTAAAGGTTTTAATTTCGGAACATATACGTATCGTAGACGTATCTTTTGATTGCGTTGACTTAAAAGTTTGATTTTTTTCTCTGCTTCAAGGGAATGAATCCATGAGTATTTGATATTAATATCAACTTGGTAACTCCACGCGTTCCTGACAAAAAGGGTCTTGACTGACAGACAGACAGATGGACAACGAAGTGATCTTATAAGGGTTCTGTTTTCTCTTTTGAGGTACGAAACCCTAATAAATTAAAACGTGATCATCGTTTCGTGTCCTCTCTCTGCCTAGTTCTTCTAAGCTACATTATGAATCTTGACGCAGGTTTCACCATTATTTACAGAATTTATCCCAGAAGGTTTTTGTGCATTTTACACTAAACTTGAAACTATAAAAACCGTGTGAAGCAGGGGGTGGGGGTTGTTGCCAATTTTTTAATTATAAAGCTCAATACTTACAACCCAACCGGCACCACAGTACTATTAACACTGGCTGCAGGCGGTGTGACCACAGCCTTAACTTCAGCCACCTTTGCCTTATCAGCTGCTTTTGCTTTATTCATAGCGAATTTCTGCTGAATCATATCGTCCCGGAGTTTAGCACTCTTGGCTTTGGAACTCGCAGCGGTTTCTTCAAAGGTTTTCTGGTTTTGTATCATCTGTTCCTTCATCTGTATGCTGGCAACAGCGTCATCGGTAGATGAGATGGCAGCTTTTTTGTTGGCACTTTGCATTTTCTTCAGTATATCTTTGCCGATTACCTGTTGGGAGTTAAGTGTTTTTGGAATAAACAAAGAAAGAAAAAAAAACAGCTCTGTATACAAATTTACTTTTAACTGTATGGCGAAACTTATAGGTTTTAAAGCATTTTTTACAATTAAGCAAATAGCAATTATTAGATATCGACATGCATCAAGTCTGTGGAGTTTTAACAACTAATTAAATGTTGTGCAAGACTGCAGGTCAATTTAAAGTCAGGGAAATTGATTGTTAAGAAAATTGACTACCAAACTTAAAATGCCCGCATGGCCGTTCAAATACAAGTAAATAAATGATTTCTATTTAGCGATATAAGGTTTATTTGGCGCAGTAGCCCCTGTCAACATCATTCGAGCGCCAAAAGATCCTTGTACAGTCCCAGTTATTTTACCTCTGAGAGCAGCAATCGAAAAGATCATTGTGATTTTGACAGACTTAGCAATGGAAGCAACCCAATAGCAACCATATTACCATAATAATAAAGATCATTTCAATATTGAAAGTGATGCAAATCAGAGGTAATAACTGTGAATGGAGTAATGGACTGTAGCAGTGTATATTCAAATCACAACTGTCGGTAATTGAAGTGATTCTTTGTATGAAATAGCTATAACACGGCATGTTGACGTATGGTGTCAATTTACTTAGCAATTGATTTCCCTGTGTTTGTAATCTAAACAAATATTATAAAGAGCTCGCTTTCACGTTAAAACGGCTGAACGGATCCGTATGAAATTTGGCAAATGGGTGGACCACAAGATCGATTAGAACATAGTATACTTTTTATCCCGATATCCCCACGCGATTGAGATTTATAAGGGTGAAATGCGGGGCGCGTAGCTAGTAATCATCTGCCTAGCCTTTTCCCAACTATGATGGGGTCGGCTTCCAGTCTAACCGGATGCAGCTGAATACCAGTATTTTACGCGGGCGTAGCTAGTATGATAGATAAAGTCTGGGGTTTGAAAACAAATAGTTCATAAATATCTCAAAATTTCGGCTTACCTTCACAGCTATATCATAGATGGGTCCGCTACACACATCCTTGCCTGTCTGTTCGGCCTCTTTAAACGCTTTCAACGTACTATACTGCGCAGCGAGCGTAGCCGCATCTTCATCTAACATAGGATTACCAACCAAGTACGTATGCGCTACGATATTGATGAAATTCTGATTTTTCAACAAAGACATCGGTAAAGGCACTTCTTCGTCGTTCAAAGGGTTTGGTACAGGAGGTTTTTCAGGCACCTTTTTGGGACTATCGACTAATTTCTCAGTAGTAGCGAGACTTAATATTTGATCCTCATCATCACTTAATAGTATGCTTAAATAATCTTTTTCTGGGGGTTTGCTTGAATAATCTTTTTCTGTGGGTTTACTGACACTCGCGGTTGGTTCATTGTCAACTGGTTGGCTAGGTAGGTCTTTTTTTTGTTGTCTAGTCTTAATAATTCTATCTTTCGGTTTTTTAGGACCATACTTCTTAGAAGTACTTGTGTCCTTATCTTCATTCGTTGTGACGTTATCTTCATTCGTAATACTGGGTTCCTTATTAGTCTTCAAGCTGTCAAAATTTTTCAGTAAGTTTTGTGACTCCTCAGAACTCATAGTGCTTTCGTCTGTTTCGGACATTTTTGAGGGTGTTAACTTTTTTGACTTTTTTTTTGGTTTGAAACTAGCCACGTCTTCGTCCGGTATGAAATCGGTATCTCTTGCATCGAAATCGTCATCATCTAAATTGATGACGACTTCTTGTGCTAAAGAATCGATACTTTTCTCAGCTGCTATTGCTGCTTTTCTCTTTGTCCTTTGTCCTTCAGGTTCGTCCGCTTTCCTTTGACTTGTAAAGAATGTGCAGGGAGTGGGGTCACTCGTTATCAACTCTGGGTCGGCATCGCTGGGCAGTGCGTTAGGTTCCGCGGAGTTGTTGATAGACTCGCACATGATGTTAGTGACCATGGGTAGAGACATGTGCTGTGGGAGTAACACCCTCGCTATACTGGCAGTCAAGTCATCTGACATATCTTCCTCAGAGACATATCCTCGCTTCATTATATTTCTGACTTTCTTGACTAGATTGGCTATGTCAGGGGTTCCTTTTTTGTTCTGGAAGTCATATCTGATGAGTATGTCTGTGATTTTTTCCACCATAGCTTCCTCTTGGTTGATGGCGTCAAAAGGCTTTTGGTCGACGGATGAAGTGGATGCTATGTAGTCCATGTATTGTTTGCTGGTCCCTGGTTTGATGATGGACGGTTCTTTTCTTGGGCCGCGTCTGGTTCCTGGTTCGTCGGTGTCTTGTATAGGTATGCAGCACTTGATGATGGAAGATTTCTTTCCCTTCTTAGTTTTAGGTTCGTTTGGAGTGTAGTCGCTGGTGTCTTCTTCTTTGACGACGGTGGCTGATGCAGATGCTGGCGTGTTGTCGTGTACACGCTTTAACGCAATCTTTGGGATGTTCACAATTAGTTTGTTTTCCATTTCTGTGAAAAATGTAATAAGAACAATTAAAGTGAGTATTTTACATTATGCAATTTGTTATTATTAAATCGACAACAATAGCCCACTTATTATAATAAATAATAATAATTTATTTATTTTACAGACAACAAAAGGTCTAAATACATAAAAGATGTTAGTAACAAATATCCTATGTTAGTACTTATATCCTAGTATGTTAGTAACAATGTAGCTTAAGATCTATGTTAATACTTATACACTATGACCGACAGTGTTGTTTTGATGAGATTTACCATTATGGGATGTTATTAAAACACAACCCATCCACAAAACAGCCCACATTCGCACTGCTGAGTCCCCCGATCAATGCATTCAGATACAAGTTAAAAAGATTTGGGGAGATTAAGCCCCCCTGCCTCACGCCACACTCCAACCTGTACGGCAGAGAACATTCCCCCCAACATTCCATTCCCCCACCTTACAACGTTAAGTTGGCTGTCGTACCAGTACCTAAAAACGCTCAGCAGCTCATTGGGTATCCCTGTTTCCTTTAATTTATCCCAAAGAATGTCATATGAGACCAGGTCGAAGGCCTTGGAGAGATCCAGGAACGCCGCGTAAACTGGTGTACTCCTGTCAGCGTAGTACTTTCGGTGGATAAGCCAGGTCGAAAACCAAATTGCGCATCGTGTAAAGATATGTATAATTGTATATACTTCTCCAGCTGTACGTTAAGAGGGTTGATCCGTTAGAGCCACGCTGGAGTCAAAATTGATGATTTCCGACGGACAATAAAACCATAATCTGTTTAATTTATAGATAAGATATTGACGTCATATTAATAGGAATTTCATAATCTAGTGCATGGCTGAAAAACATTTTCATTTATTCGTACAGTTTTCTCATTAGAACAGTTTTTATGCAAGCCTTTTTTTAAACTAGCGATCGACGGTCTACGCAAATGCAAGGTATTAGTAAAACCATATACGACAAACTTATAACAACGTTGCTTTATAAATAATAATAGCATTTATTAGTGCATGGCTGAAAAAAAAAAACGATTACTGTAAGTTTTCATTCAAGAAAAGTATATTCAAAAGTGTCAATTTTAGCCACTTTTCGATATTTTAAACGCGTTAGTTTAGGATGAAATCTGAAATATTTATATGTTATTTTAGGCCTAGTAAACGAAGACATTTACGTTCTAAAACATGGTACAAATATTTTTTTAATAACTTATTTTTTTATTTTACTATGAATTATTTAGTGCAGCTATATAATCGGCGCGGAATCACGCCAGCGTTCAGTGCCGGCTGAGGCCTTTCAGAGGTAGGACGTGTGTCGCTCCCGTAGCCGCGAGTCGCGTAAAATATTATCGTACTTTCGCGAGTTTTTAGCGCGACTAGGACATGTTGATACGTTTTATTATAATATATTTTTATTATATTACAAAACTTTGGTGAGTACATATTTTAATGTAATGGTGTTCTATTAACTTAAGAAAGATTAAATTAGACTTCTTTATGTATGTTTTCATTTTACTTTTTTTTCAGATATGGCTAACAAAAGGCGCTATATGGGAACAAAAAAAAAACGAAAATTTGGCCAAGGCTAATGAAGCTAAAAGGTATGTTACCGAGGTTCTCTACTTATAAAAAATATATTTTTATTAGGTGTAATTAAGAAACAATATACTTACTACTTTTTGAAGTAATTTTTTTTTTTATTACTTTTTGTTTGGATATTTTTATGAAACACAGTAGTAATAAGATAAAGTTAATATCCAATTCGTTGTTATAGGCAGAAAAGAGAAGTTCAAATACTTCAAAACCAGGACTTAAATAAAAATGCTGTTGTAAGTTTTATTTTTTTACTTTATATTTTACTAGCTGCGGCAGACACGTGTTTCCTTGGTTTTGATTGAGCAGTTGTTAAACCAAAACTAAATAAGACCTTTCTTCATTATTTATTTATCTCAAGCCGACAATCGATCGCCTGTCATGGTGCTTACTTTTTGTGTCACTATATTATACCCTACATATTATTTTCAGAATCAAGAAAATGAAAAAGACAGTGAAAAAACACTGGAAATTCTGGAAAACTTGCAGGCATTAGAAACGGCTCCAATTCAAGATCCTGACGCAGGGAATCTTGTAAGAATTACTTGGTCATTTGTATACATATTTTAGCACAAAAAAAAACATTGTTAGTTATGTGCTATCTTAAGCCGACAATCGATCGCCTGTCATGGTGCATACGGTTTGTGTCACTATATTATACTCTACATATTATTTTCAGACTCAAGAAAATGAAAAAGACAGTGATAAAACACTGGAAATTCAGGAAAACTTGCAGGCATTAGAAACGGCTTCAATTCAAGATCCTGACGCAGGGAATCTTGTAAGAATGACTTGGTCTTTATAAACATATTTTAGGACAAATAAAACAAGAACCTTCAAGAACAAGTGCGTATTTACAGTATACTTTCATAAGTTCAGATACATGTTGTACATTGTTTCTGATAATGTTAGACTTAAAAATATATTTCCAAATTTTATGTTATAGGTAAATAGTAGACAAGAAGTTGAAAGGGATACTGTACTTCAGACAGAGAGTGCACTTTGGCTAGAGCTACGACGTTGTTTATTGACAGCCTCTTCATTCTGTAAAGTGTGCAAACGGCGATCGACTATTAGCCCAGCCCCTTTGGTTAAACAATTTCTTTACTCATATTCCTTGGACCATATCCCTAGTATTCAACATGGGAAAGTAAACGAAAAAGTGGCCATAGAACAGTTGCAGGTACAAGTTTAGATTTTTCTAACAAACAATTTATTTTTATATTCTTAAATTCTATTAAAAAGAAGTAATTAGAGTATTGAGTTTCAAATTATTATGATTACAGGTGCTTCGCCGGATGGACTAATCGACGATGATGGCATCACCGAAATTAAATGTCCTAGTTCGGCATTTGGATTAGAGGCAGATTTTGCTATTAGCCAAAAAAATATTAAATTCTGGAAAATAGATGGATCTGTGAATCGACGCCATGACTGGTTTTATCAGATACAGGGGCAGCTGCATATAACTAACAGAAATTACTGTCTGTTTGCTGTGTGGACAGGCAAAGATTTTAAATTGAAGACTGAAAACATAATCAGGGACGATAAATTTTGGAGCGAAAATATGGAACATCGGCTAGTCAGCTTTTACAATAAATGCCTGTTACCCGAAATTGTTGATCCCCGAAAAGCTAGGTCCATGAAACTTAGAGACAACAAATATTAAGATTTTATTTTACACGAAATTGTTTTTATTTACTTTAACCTAACTAATAATAATTTAATTGCTCATTTATTACAATAAACAAAAAACTGAATCCCCGCTTACGGAAAACGAAAACATTCCCTACTAACTAAAAACTGGCTAAGTATCAAGATGATTCTAAGCGGTGTATGATACGCGCTCCAACACAGACGGCTGTGTGTGCGTTTAACTGTATAGCTGTGTGAGTAAATTTACCTAAACACGAGGCGCGCCGCTCTGGAGTAACGCTCTTAAGCACACTGTCAAGCACCTTAGCGACAATCGTTGCCAGAGAAATATGCCTATAATTCGACCGATCTGATGAGTCTCCTGTTTTTTTTTTAATTACTGGCAATAAGAGTGTGCGATACAAAAGTTAAACAGTAATGCCAAAACTCTGGGCAAGTGGCAACCCGCATGGTCCAAGTGCTCGATACTGAGTCCGTCGTGACCTAGGGATTTCCCTCTTTTCATATTTTCTAGATTAGAGCTATCTTAACGTCTTTAGCTGTGATAAGAGTGGAAATGGGTCCTGTTTGGGTCTCATCATCGATCACCCGCTGCACATTATGGGTTGGCATAGTTTTCTTATATATTTACAAGTACAAGAAAATTGACGTGGAGATAAAAATACATATTCTTTGTGATATTCAGTATTCATGCAAGTTATAGTTACGTTTATGCGCCTGCTCTTGCTGGAACTGCATCCACGCCGCGTTCCGCTCATGCTCAGGCAGGCTCTGCTCGCTAGAACCTCGTAGCAGCGAGTCGTGCTCATGTACCGCGTGTAGCAGCACGTCGCGTGCTACGCGTAGCAGTGCTACGTCGTGCACGCCTACGGCTACGCCGCCTGCTACGCAGGAGCCGCCTTCGTCGAACCTGAACGAGGAAAACTCTATTTAGTCACATCAACGTTGCTGAAAACCAGCGCTGTGGCTCTGTCTCGCAGTATCATAGCATTATGATGAGCGATGGCCGATTTGCGTGGATGTGACGCCTATTTTCCCCCAACTTTTTTTTCTTTATGCATCATGTTTAGTGCAAATAAATGTATTTTCTTTTTTTTCTTAGTAACAGTGCAGATGGGGAAAAAAGCCACAGCACAGTATCTACTGATGTTATTGATGAATAAAGTCTATTTTAAGTGTAAGTGTAAAGGAAGACTAAGAATATTTAAGGTTGTTATTTACTTGTATAGCTCGGTGAGTTCGGCCATATTGTAATGGCGGTCTATCTGCTGTTCGTCGACTACGCGGCAAGCGACGGCTTGCTTCGTCACTGAACGCTCGTAAATCTTCTGCTCCATCGTACCCTAGAAAATGATAATTATATTAATACAAGAGTTCTCTTCTACTCTTGCGATTTTTATTGCATTTTGTAGGCGAAAACTGCTTAAACAAAGATATTGCATGAACCTCCCTTGGTTCTTGCAATATCGGTGAAAAAGATCGGCCTCGACATGTGCGCACTTTTATGTTATTTTTCTTACAATAAATTATATTATTGATTGAGCATCTTAACATTCCACAATGTTAGCGTGCGGAATTTTGTATTTTATTGTTTTTATGACATGATAATCATTTGCCTAGCCTTTTCCCAACTATGTTAGGGTCGGCTTCCAGTGTAACCGGATGAAGCTGAATACCAGTATTTTACATGGAGCGACTGCCTATATGTCCTCCACAACTCAGTTACTGGGTAATACAGCGACTGATCAAGAGTTCTGACCGCCTTAGGCTAATTATGAGGACGCGCCCCCGCCAGGTGTGTTACGGACGGCCTAAAAAGTAGTAAATGAGTCGAGTAGTAGATTGAAAATTTTAGCATGGTTCATACTACCTATAAAAGTTTTCAGATCGATCTACAAGCGAAACTAACGTTGTCCTTTAATCTGCATAACATTCAACCTTAGGGTGGCAAACCATTTTTAAGCTGATCGTACATAAAGGCAAAGTACCTCACGCATTATAAGACCAAAATCATGACAAGTGACTGCAGGCTATCAAGTAGAAAAACAAATGCATGTCGTGTTTCGCCGCATGACTTGTATTGGCTTAATTTCTATAGAAAATTTAGTTGCCATTGCCATTGACCATGAGCCTGGTCATCTAGCGTGTGAAGCTGCTTCGACTTTATTTTTTAAATATAAATATTTACTTCTGTTATTGTTAAAAAAAGAGCAAAAAAAGAGAAATGTTCAGTCATAAAAGGATCACTTTTAGATATAAGCTCAATACAGCCAAGAAAATTTCCGTTTAGTGCAGATCCAATAATTTCATTTTGACCGTGAAATGGAAGCCCACGTGTAGCTAAAAACTTAATTGTTTCTATTACCCGTAGTAATACATTTCGCCAATACGTTATTTCTTCATTATATTGTTTGACTATTTGGGTATCCAGTCGTTGTAAAAGTTTACCTCTACGTACATGTTGTCCCAAACATTTACGATGAACCGGAGAATTGTCATGATCAGTTATTAAGTTAGAATTTTTCCAGTCTTTAAATCCATTTTTGGCAAATACGGATGTTCCTCCATATAATTTGCAAGGACCACAAAACACGTGACCTGACCTGGATTCTGAGTATACTAACCAGCTTCTCTTCACATTTTCGCCATTAACAAGCTTTTTCTGAAACATATTTTTAGATAGAAATCTTTTTGATTTTTATACCTACTGCCTTTCTGATCGGAAAAATCTAATTCTTCGTTTTGTTGCAGTCCGTTTTTAACAATATAATCTCGAAATTCATCATTTACTTGCCACAGTGCAGGGTCACTTGACGGAATAGACGACTTTTCTTCTATTAGAATTTCGTCTTCATTGTAGATCGTCGGCGTCGTCACTACTATAGGGCTAGTGTTGGACGGAGAAACGTAACAGTCCACGGTAGAGAAACCAGGGCAAGAAATCACTGGCGATAGTGCAGCATTTGCAGTGTGACCAGATTAAATTTTACGAAAATACCGAGGCACCTCAAAAAAATACTGAAATATACCAAATTGCACAAGGAAAATATACCAATAAAAATACTGATTTTCAAAAAGGTTTGAATGAATGAATCATCATCACAGTAAATGTTAAAAGGGATGTTGTGTTTTGAAAGAAAACTGCATAAACGCAGCTCAGCTTTCTTGATTTAGTCTTTCAGTGGTACCTTTTTGAAAAATGTATGACTCTGGAATCAAATAAAAATTTTGTTAGACAGTTTTGAACATCTACTACTTAATTAAAATATCTCCGAACTTCTTAACTTTATATTTTTTCAAGTTCGATTTATGCTTTTCAGTATTTGCATGTTGTTTTATAGATGCTAATCTTCTTTGGAGTTTCGCACTGCATGCTTTGCAAAAGGCGGCGTACTCGTCATCTTTATAACGTGAAAGCCACGAAGAAAGCTCCGGAATTTGTTCCCACTTAGCCAAATAATTTTGCTGAAAACTAGACATGCTTTCCGGATGGATGCGTCAAGTAAAATAAAAACAAACAAAAAACGCGCTCTACTTATAAATGACGATTTGGACAAAAACGTAATTCCCGAATTATCGAAAGAAAACCCTCAAAGACTAAGTCAAGTGCAGAACAGAACATCATTTTACTTAAACCGTATTAGACGATTCGATACTATGTGTTATTCTACTACGGCAGCTGCCGATCATGTCCTACAATATCTGTAACTTACTGATCTTTGCTTACGAATTAAATAAAGACTAAATAAGGGTAATTCCCTGAACATATATGTTTGCGGGAACGATCGCTACGGTGTTGTCATAGCTTTATATCCAAAATATACCCAAAAATACTTACTTCCGCCAATATACCTACAAATATACTGAGGTTCGGAAAAGTCGATAAAATATACCGAAAAAGTATTAAAATACTGAATCTGGTCACACTGAGCATTTGTCACCGTTTCGTTCCTTTCTGCAGAGTTTGTAAAAAATGTTTCTAGTGTACGAGTATGTTTTAAAATGTTTTCTATTTTCTTTTGCCTTTTTTATGTATTCTGCTCCACTTGGCTTTTTTACTATCAAACTACTCTCATTACCATTCATAGTCTTAAAAAAACACGGAAACACTAAGGAAAGGACAATAAATGTCAATCTCAAACACGAATATACGCGAGTGCGTGATATGACGGACGAACGACGATTTAGAAAAAGAGAAGACAAATGAATGAGGCGAGGCAAAGTATACTAACTATTAACCACATCGGGGAGTCCCCGCACATCGTTGATGTGTTTCATGGCAAGCTGCGCTGAGTGCCTAGTGCAAGGTTTGTTTAATTCGCCTCACAGAAACGCGCGTATACGTGAAGACATACAGTTTGGTGTTGCAGCTTCATATGTATCATCTCCATCCTAAATTCAACAGTGCAACCTAGACGATAAAGAATAGAATACGATACAATCGATATAGAGTCGCCTAGCGGCAAACGCGAAAATTAGGTTGAACTGTTTAAATTCCGAATTTCTCATACAAAATGAAGTTAAAATTTACGCCCGTTATTGCGAGGCGGATTAAACAAAATTCGCACTAGGCACTCTGTTGCCAGCTCACCCACTCGCTCGACCGCCGACCGATTCAAGTAACAAGTCAGTGTTTGTTTTACGCGCGCTTTTTAAAATTTCAAAATTTATTGTTAAATTCAGGGACTCTCAAGCGCATTTAGTTTTAGTGTTTTGTCTCGGTCTAGTTGAAATATGTAGGGTAGATGCAATGAGGCTAGATAAGTGCATGCGAAGACGCGATTTTAGCGCGCCCCCCCGATCCTCGCGCCCTAGGCTGCAGCCTAATTAGCCTAAGGGTTAATCAGGGTCTGGGGTAATATTATACCCCTCAGTAAGACTGGTTGTCAGACTTTCGGGCTACTGACGAGTTGACGACCCATAACGACTGCCAAAGATCCACGAATGACAGCTGGGACCAACGGCTTAACGTGTTTTTCGAGGCATGGAGGGGTCTCGTTATGTATAGATGGTCACCCATCCACGGACCAACCGCGGCAAGCGTAGCTTAACCTGATCGGTCGACCCGTGCGGCTGTTATTACTTAGCCACAAGCCCCCTCATTATGATTATTATACTATTTTTATGACATGATCATTGATTTCAATGCTTAATACCTATCAAACATGGCTTGCCTTGATAGGTTGCCTTGATAGGTTGCCTTGATAGGTTGCCTTTGTTTTTATTAGTGTCCGACCGAAACAGGTTTTTCAGCCGAAACCGAAACCGAACTTTCGGCCTTGCTCTTAGTTTCGGCCGAAACCGAAACCGAAACTTACTTAAACATATTTAAAATTTCTACCGTATACAGAAATCTGGTGTGTTTTTTACACATTTATTTGAATATACAATGTATATTATACATACAGACAGTTGAATACTTACCTAATCATTTACGAGGTCGGTCCCATAATGAACTGGCCTGATATAGTTCTACGCGACATGTCGCTACATGTTGTGTTGCATTAAATAGTAGGTACATTTATCGTGCACTTAATATAAGAAACACGCATCGACATGAAATCATAGTCTTAGTTTAGCAGGCATTAGCATAACGAGTCGCGTATTTTTTCAAAATGTCGAAAACTGAGTATCGAAGTGTCATAAAGTTTTAGTTTAAAGAAGGTTTATACCCTGCCCAAATAAAAGAACGATTGGATGACGTGTATAAGGAGTCTGCCCCCTCCTATAGCACAATGAAAAATTGGGTGAAAGAGTTTCGCCTCGGGAGAGAAACCGTCGAAGACATTTGCCACGACGGTCGACCTGTGGAAGTGCTCACTCCCGAAACGATTGCTCTTATCGAAGAGGAGGTTCTGAGTGACCGCCGTTTCAAGATTAGAGAAATTGCAGCTAGGCTTGGGCTCTCTAAAAATACGTCATCGTGTGATCCATGAACATCTTCACATGAAAAAAGTGAGTGCAAGATGGGTACCGAAACTTCATTCAGCGGTACAGAGACGGAAAGAGTGCGCTGAGCTTCGGAGTTTTTGGATCTTTGTGGCGAAAATTCAAAGACTGTGATCGAGCGGCTAGTGACTGGTGATGAAACTATGATCTTGTATTATGACCCACAAAGCAAGCGCGAATCAATGGGATGGCGTTATAAGGGTGAAAAGCCCCCTAGAAAGGCAAAGGTGCAACAATCTGCTAAAAAACTGATATGCACAATCTTTTGGGATTTTCAAGGCATTTTGACGGTGGATTTTAAAGAACGTAATACAGTCGTGAACGGCTAATATTATGCTTCTTTAATATATAAATTACGAGACAAGATAAAGGAAAAACGAAGAAGCAAGCTGTCTAAAGGTGTCCTGTTGCTCCATGACAACGCCCTGTTCATACCGCTGGTGTTTCGAAGGATGCAGTTCGTCAATGTGAGTTCACAGAAGTTGAACATCCACCTCACAGTCCAGACGTGGCCCCGTCCGACTATTACCTATTTATTTCCAAATTTAAAGCGAAACTTAAGAGGAAGAAAATTTTGAAGAGTTGCAGGCGGCCGTCTTCGGTCATTTTGAGGCTGAAAACTGTGATTATTTTTATAAAGGTTTAGAGATGTTGATTCACAGATGTCAGAAGTGTAGTATTCATGGTGATTATATTGAAAAATAAAATTGGTTTCGTTTCATTTCCTTCATTTGTTCATAGTTAAGCCAATTCATTATGGGACCGCCCTCGTATGTGCAAAACACAACCTCAACTCCATGCGATTAACGATGGACGGCGGCGAACTGGGCCGGCGACGCGACGAGCGAGCACGAGCTAGCCGCGAAGTTCGCCGAACGATGGACGATAATTCATGAACACTCGAGTTTCGGCGTGGCCGAAAGTTTCGGCCATTTCCTGGCCGAAACCGAAACTAAGGCCGAAACTAGATTATTTGGCCGAAACTGGCCGAAACCGAAACCGAACTTTCGGTCGGTCACTAGTTTTTATTAGGGCAAGTTGGGTTTTTGGACTTGTATGAAGGTAACGTCATTGACTCTGAAGATGCTCTATATAGGATGGTCCGATGACCCTGCCACCTGACTGGATTCAGTACAGAATTCTTCTGAATACCCTGCTGCGTTGCACCTTTTAAACGGTTATTTAAAAAAATCAGCTGTTCCATACATTTTGACCGGTATTGCACTTTTGGGGCTGTTCATTTATTACGTAAGACGATTTGAGGGGGGAGGGGGTCCACACAAGTCTTATTTTTTCTTACATGGGGTGGGAGGGGTCTAGATTACTTTTACGTAAGATCACGAAAGTAAGAAAAATTATAAGTTTAAAGAAATTGCAAATTTTTCTTTGCAATTTTGATAGGTCTTACGTAAGATTCAAAGGTTCAAGTCTTATTTTTTCTTATGTAGATAGGGGGAGGAGAGTCAGAAATTGGTTAAAATTGTCTTACGTAATAAATGAACAGCCCCTTTCTATGAAACAATGGACTTTTTTTTATAACCGACGAAAAATGTCGACGCCTAGAATCATGTGCTGAAATGGTGGTTTCAGTTTGTGCGTCCATGTCCCTGCCACCTGTATATCATGAGTGAGCTAGTAGATTGTGACTCACCATTGCAACCAGGCGATATATGTAGCAGTCCTTCTTCTGTCCAAAGCGGTACACTCGGAAGATGCTCTGTATGTCGTGCGCGGGGTTCCACGACGTGTCCATGATGATGACGCGGTTGGCGGCTGTCATGTTCAGACCCAAGCAGCCGGCGCGGGTTGATACCAGGAACAATCTGTGTTGGAAAGGTGAGTTTGTCTTACCGTTTTGATTAATAACTGTGCGAAAAGGATATGGCGGTATACATGCTTTGATACTGATTACAGTATTTGAGTCTGTGGCGCAATCTACATCGCCACATGCAAACTACGCATCATACTGACGTCACGCAAAATCCTGCATCGCGCAAGCAGAGTTTACCGCACGACTAGCTTAAATACAACGCCCCGACTTCAATCGTCGGGCAGTTGCCCACCAGACACGACACCCGTCTGGTCGGAGGATCCTCCCTTTTTGTATGGAGGATGAGTGAACTATACAGGGTGTATAGTTCCTCATACCTCTATAAGTCAACATTATCTAAAAGCTAAATTATGTTATGCTGAAATAATCACCCTAATAGCAGACCAAAAGGTTTAAAAATAATGAACCTTATTGCCAGTGTCAATGCAAACGAGTTCGCGCGGGTGACATAGGACTGTTGAGAAAATGTCTGCGTCGCTGTTCGCACAATCACGTACAACTTTGTAATTTATGAAACTAATGATAAGGTTTATTATTCACTGTGATCAGAAAATGTTCTGCTCTGTGCTTGAATTGGGTACAAACTCACTTAGTTTTATAGTTGTTGTCAGCGTTAAACTCGCGGCACCACTTCTGCCGCACCTCGGCCGGAACAGACCCGTCCAGCCGGTAGTACTCGTTCCCTAACGACCACTTCTTGATCTTCTTCAAGAAATATTCTAGGGCATCCAGGCAGAATAGTGACGTGGAGAATATTAGTCTGTGAGCAAGAAATATATCGTTTGAGTGGGTCATGCCTAAAAGGAAACTAATTTAATCTATTGACCGCCCCAGTCGGATTAATACGACAAATGTTTTCGTGCGTATAAATACGACTTAGAACCTGTGTTCGTTTTGTATTTGATTACACGGCCCTATTCGTCGTAGATATTTATTTGTCCGTCAACTTCAAAATTCCGGGCTATTACTATGAAATATCCAATGTAGCACTGCCCGGTCTGAGAATCGAACCCAGGACCCCACGCTCAGCAGTCGCGCTTGCAATCACGAGACCACCACGCGACCAGCGGGGTAATTAGGCATTTACAATGCGCTCGGAGTGGGAGTTTCTCCTCTATACATTCTTATTCTATGCTTAAACTATTATATAACTCACACTTTGTCCCCCAGCGCGACACACTCGTCCAATATTCGGAAGACTACAACGAACTTGTTAGAGCTATCAAGCGTCTCCAACATATTGCCGCCTTCCAAGTATTCCAGCCACCACAGGTCTTCAGTCGGATTCGGCTTTATTTCTTCCAGGTCTTCGGTCGCCAAGTCATCTTCAAGTTTCTCCGCTGTGAAAATAACGATGCGGTTAGAGTGTATTACAGACGGATGCAGAATTACACGGTATGATTTAATTGCCTGTGGCATGCATAAATTGAAGCAACAAACACCGTCTATAGCGTTTTTCATTATCTCAGTTAAATTTACATTCCATCGCCACTTAATCAGTTATCTACTTTAGTGAAATGTATTCAAGTTTATTTTTGAGTGAACAGTTGTAACAAAAACTTATCTCTTATATCTTTACAAAGTTCAAATTCTTGAACTTTGTTATGTATGACATTCAGTTTGCTGTTTCATAATTTGAAAATTTTTTTAGCATTTTTTTATCATTGGATGGGTAACTATTTAATTATGATACTGATGACGAACATATTGTAATCTATATATTTTTAGTATTGTTCTCAAGTAAGTGACTTATGTCTTTATTGGGAAAAAAGTTTCTTTAAACCGGAAACCGGAAAATTCTCTCAAATTCATGGCTCTAATATAAACAGTGTTTAGATGATGCAAGTCATTTGTTGCTTTGATTTTATTGTATGCCACAAATATGAATGAGGCTTTAGTTTGGCAAAGTATGAATGCACTACTGTTACAGCTAAATAGTAAACGCATGCGTGAGAGATCTATTGTTAGGGTTACTCTTTAAAATTAAAAACGAAAAGGTCTTGGTCATATCAACGCGCTCCGTATTCAGTGGAAAACGAAGATGTGCAACATTGTTTTCGCAACATATTTTTGTGTAGCGGGCTACGTGTTGCTGGCAACAAGCTTATGTTCAGTATTCAAAATAAACAAACGTTGTGCGACATTGTTGCCAGCAACATTCGATGTAACGCAACTAAAATGCAGCTTTAGTGTATTACGTTAACCTATGTGAAGGTTAGGTAATGGAATAAACGTGCGCGAACGAAGTTAATGGACGTGATACCTGTACTTTCCTCTTTCATTTCCATCGCTTGAAACAACAAATTAAAACAATTGATAATTTTATACATAGGGATAAAGTCGTACTATAGAAAAAGGTTATGGGGACACTGTGCCATAGACAATATAGAATGTCATTGAGGTATATAAAATGTCGTTGCAAAGCTCATTAAAGCGGTTCGTCATATTATAACGGCCGGCATGGAAATCTGTAATTTCCACAAGTATTTGACATTAAGTCAAACCTCCCTGGTCAAAGATTTAAATTAGTCACAGGAAAAAGTATCCATACAGTGAAGTGTCACATATTATTACTCATAGCTGATCTTGCTGTCAGAGACTGAGAACTATAAACTAAACATACCTTTAATCTTATTCTTCTCATCCCGATCTCTAGCCTTCGTCTGAAAGTTGTGCAACACCTGTGGATGCGACCAAATCTTCTGTAGTATATGGAAGTCCTTCAATATGCTCTGTTTACTCTTGTTCCCATAGGTATGCAAGTAGTGCTTGTACAAGTCCCACTGGCATTGTGTTAGTGTTATAAAGACTGTATACTCGTGCTTCTTAGGCAGGTACGGGTAGAGTACTGAAGCTTCCTGTCGTTGAAGGCAGCCTTCTAGTACTTTGTGCAGGATGTGTGTACGAGCTTTCATTAGTTTTATGTCTTCTTCTAGTGAGTCGCGGTGCTGACCGTTCATTATTGGATTTTCGAACCTATACGAAGGGATATAAAGGTTAGTTTGGTATGAACAATATTTTTATTTTATGCCTTGAAAGTTCTTGCAGAGAGGTCAGGTCAAGCTTTGGTTTTCTAGGTAAGCGGTTCCGTCATATTATAACGCCCGTCATGAAAATCTGTTATTTACTGGTGTAAATAACAGATTTACACCAGTAAATAACAGAATACTGGTGTATTTGGCATTAAGTCAAACCCTACTACACAAAGATTTTAATCGCTAGATTGGCTGTCACTGTACTTAGGGTTGATTTTTCCATCGCCAGATAACTATGATTCGAGGAATAAAATTGACGTTTGACAGTTTTTGTATGAAATAACTGTCAAAATTTCAAAATTATTCTTGAATAAAGTTATCAGATGATTGAAAAATCAGCCCTTAGTCACGCAAAAAAGTGGCCATAGTGAGCTTAAACATTATTAAATAGCGTTTTCATGACAAGTCATATCACTGCGTCATTGTGTGTCAAGGGTTTAAAAACGAAACAGAAACGCGATTATATTTTTACGCCGTAGGGCGAATCTAACGATTTAAATCTTTGTCGCTGTCATCATTTTCATGACAGCCGTCATTGTGGCCGTTATGTGCGGCCACCGCTCTTCTAGAAACCGTATCTGAAGACTTTAGACGCATCAAAAATCATAGAACATACCGAATTAGCTAGAATAATCAACAAAGTAAGAGATAATAAGAAATCATCAGGTCCCGAGACTTTTTCACAGAAGCGAGACAGTATAACTTGAAAAATTAAATACACACAGTCCGATTCAAACTTTATGGCGGCTCGCAACATGAAGCGAATCGCTGCGCAGTAACAAATTTACCTGTCAGCGGTGTGAGGGGCGAGGTATTGCGGTGTGAGGGGCGAGGTACTGCGGTGTGAGGGGCGAGGTACTGCGGTGTGAGGGGCGAGGTACTGCGGTGTGAGGGGCGAGGTACTGCGGTGTGAGGGGCGAGGTACTGCGCAGCGAGTAGCGCTCTTCAGAGCAACCATAAAGTTTGAATCGGGCTGTACTACACAGTGAAATTCATATATTCAACTTACCGATTAGAATACTCCGAATAAGTTCCCAGCAAATTAGGCTTCACAAAGTTCACCATACAATAATACTCTCTTAAATTATTTTGCATCGGCGTCCCCGTTAGTATAATCCTTCTTTTCGTGACAACCCTGCTCATTGCTACCGCGAGAACAGAACAATCGTTCTTTAGTAAATGTCCTTCGTCACAGACTACTATGTCTGGGCCGGGGTCGAGTAGAGCTGTACGTATTTTGTTGACGATTGTAGGTCGTACGTCGTCGAGGAACGGGTCGAGAGTCGATAGACTTCGGAAGAGTTCGTATCCTATGATGAATATACCGCCTCCGTTGTACCAGTCTTCTAGTTGATAGGCGCGTTCGTATGTTTTCTTCAGTTTTGATAGTTCGAATACCTGCGGGCACGGATGTGTTATGATTGTGTAGATTTTTTTTCTGTTCGTGACTATTATCTATCTAGTCTTTTGATTGACTCGAATTATTGATAAACTGGTGTTTTTTTTGGCTTTGAATTTAAATTGTTTGTTCCTACATACCCATCCCCACTCCATACGCCTCTCCATACCCACAAAAACTGAACCCTTTTTTTAAAGAATCACTTGTTACATAGTATTTTTATCTCACGACGCGACGCGCGTTAACTTGTGTTTACAAGTGTACAAACACGCTGTGAATGTGTGTGTGAGCTCTCGGTACCGTCGGAGACAAGTGTGTGTGTTTGTGTTTGGCCAGACTGGGGTGTGGGCGCGGCGGGGCGAACTCCAACATGAACTTCCTTTAGGTGTCCATCGTGGGCGCGGGCTGCTCGGCGCGGGAAGCGCGCGGGCCACTTACGCCATAGCTCGTTCGTACAAGTAGCCGCAGTGGGAGCGCGGCGCGCGAGCGGCCGGGGTTCTCAAACTAGTTCGAGTTTTTTTCTAGTAAAAATAAGTCTTATTCATCCATATTATATTTTGACAAACACTGGACACGACAACATGCAGAACGCAGCCGCGCTCCAGTGCGGACTGGCAGCCCACGCGCTTTCTCGCGCCCGCGCCCGCGCGCCAGTCTGGCCAAACACCGTGTTATTTGCTGACACTACTCGTCTTCACGCACACATCATCACAGCGTGTTTTTACAGCATTTCTTATTGCAAAACTTGGCATACAAATAGATTCGTAAGCTAATTTTATGTGGCTTTTTGATAGCCACTTCCATATGGAAGGGTCTACTATGCTAATCTATGAGTTCTTTGCTTCACTATTGGTAAAAAGAGTCTTAATTTTAACCAATAACGGCCCGTAAATAAAAAAAAACTGCCATAAATAACCTGGTTTGCCTGCAAGGCTAAGAATTTTCAAGTAATTTACCTGATAAACCCTCAGGCACATGTACCTACCTGTTGTGGCAGGTTAAAACCTTATAGGCTACGTATTTTTATTACCGAAATATAAATGTAATACCTGTAATTTCCTCTTTATTTTACGTTGCTTGAAAAAGAAACGAAACAATATGGTCAGTTGGTATGGGAAACAATATATAAAATATTATGCTATAGAGACTACGGTTCAACTTCAGGGTGGCTCTGAACTTTGCGCAGTTTTTATTTAAACTCACTCAGCACTACACAAGTCCGCAGCCAACAGTCTCGTACTGACAGATTAAACATAATTATTTTAAAATTGAAATACACTTACAGGGTGGCAGGGGCATCGACGCCCAACCTGCTACCAAGGAATTATACATGATTCTGAACCCCTACATTGAAATTTTTCGTCGGTTATAAAAAAACAAGAATTGCTGTTCCATACATTTTGACCGCGTAGGTATTGCACATTTCTATGAAACAGCAGATTTCTTTGGTTAACCAACGTATTATTTCTATGCTAGGGTGTTTAGAATCATGAGTTCAATTCATAGTTTCAGTTTGCGCGTGGAAGTCCCTGCCATCCGTATACATATACACAACCATCCTCTATTTCTTACCTTGATCTGATTCGTTACTGGTCCAATCCATTTGTGTATCTCATCGACCCAGTTCAGTACGGTCGACAGAGGGCAGCACACGAGGACGCGTTGCATTTTCACGCCAGGGTGAGTCAATACCTGGGAACAAACGTGGTAAGCCGTTAAAACACATGGAATGACGTGCTGTGCTATCATGACTGTGGAAACAATGTGTGCGTCTGCGCAACGTTTTTACATATAGGTACCTATGTCCGGGCTGCATCGCCATCTTTTTTCAAAAAAGACGATTCCTTGGGTAGCGAACGTAGCGTGACATAATTATCACGCTACGTTTGCTACCCAAGGAATCGTCAGTTCCATTCACAGGATTAACTAGTTCAGGCACAAATCATGGATGAACTTGACATAGATTTAAGAAAAGTCCTTATATTTTTGAATAAATTTTATTATTTATTTTAGTTTCAACGGCTATCAGACATCTTCCTATAGTGTCCTATAGCTCAAGGAGGTAAGTACGTACCGTGTGTAACAGAGCTAGCACTTGCAGTGTCTTGCCAAGTCCCATGCAGTGAGCGAGGATGCAGCCTCCACCCGGTCTTCCTGCCTCTAACTCCGCCAGGCTCTCGAAGCATGCGTCCCACATAAACTTCACGCCTTCGTACTATAGAAAAAAAATTCATGATAACCAGATACAGCTACGCACCCATCTTTCCCACAAAAATACTTATTGTAATAATCAGTAACGTACTACTTCAATTTTTAAATGTAAAATCCCGTGCAGAAGATAATTATATTTTGATAACCAACACGGCTACAAGTGACGCAGATTCCAAGACAATATTGCAGTTAACAACCCAGTTACAAATACGTATGTATAAGAATTTACCTACATTAAGGTCCGATTTATTTTATAACTTTTATCCCGAAAATAAAAAATATCTGTGCGGTCAGGAACGAAGGTCCTTGCACGATACTTGCACGCACACACACAAAAAAATTGTTCTGTACGAGGCTAAAGTCATACCTGATGAGCCTTCATAACTTTGGTGAAAAAGGGGTGCACGGTGACGACGGGGCGGTTCTCTTCGAAGTCATACTCCAGACACACCTCGTCGTTAATGACTAGTACGTTCACGCCCTCTTCGCAGCCTAGTAGCTCCCTCTGTACGAACGAGAAAGAAATAATAACTGTTTTATTTTCATTTATATGTTTGGTACCTTTAACTTCTCTTTGAAGCGTGTTATTAATATTTTACTTGTATTCTGTGAATAACGCTGCTGATTACATAATTGTTAATTTTAAGTTTTATGTATCTATATGTTTATTATGTAATTGTTTGTTGTTCCAAATATAATAAAATAAAATTAAATGTTAGTAGTGCCAAATAAACTTTGTAAATGTAGAGATAAGGGTATATTTTGTATTGGTCAAATAAAGCTCCCTCCGTACGAATGAGACACAATTTGATGATTGATAAACTCTGCGTAAGTAGAGATAAGGTATGTTTTGTATTGGTAAAAAGTGGGGTAGTTATACAATACAAGCGATTCTTCAAAGAAATAGTAAATAATTATTTTTAAGTTACAGTTAATTATAGATAAGATTCGTCAGTAATGTTAGAATTTTCAAGCTTACCAATTTGGCTTGCTTAGCATTCAGTCTTCTCTTTCTCTCGAATTCCTCCATATTTGCCACTACAGTACTGCGCGCCAGAGATTTCTTGTCTATAACCTGTGAAACAACATTTTGTTAATATTTAACTTAAATACAGGGTCAAATTAAATTAGCTACCGAAACTTCACGAACGTGACGGGTATCGATATCTAATGACGATAAAACAAAAATCTAAACTCATTTCAAGTACAGACGCCAGCACATCAACATACTACAATCTGGCAAATTTCTTTAATAGATTTTCAACTTTATCGCTAAAATATAAGGTTCAAAGTCGATTGGGAAAATGTGACAGTTAGGTGTAGCTTGATGTGCTGGCGTCTGTACAAAGTGACCTAAAAACACTAGTCGAATGGCAATAAAGATTTTTAATAAGATACCAAAGGTATTTAGAGAACTGCCTATGAATATATTTCAAAAAAGACTCCGAACATGGCTTATTGAAAATTGCTTCTATACTATTAATAAATTTTTGAATTATAATATAAATAGGAATATTGCAGAAACATGAATAGTGTAATTTAATTGATTTTGACATTTCTGTGATTTAATTAATTTTGACGTTTCTGTAATTCAAATAATTTTGACATTTCTGTAATTTGATCAATTTTGACATTCCTGTAATTTTATTAATTTTGAATTGCCTGTATTCTTAAATTGACATTTTGTAATTTCTTATCTTATTGACTTTTTCTAAAATAATTTTAATGAATATAACTATGAATCAAACACAACCAAAATTTGCATGCTGAATTTAGTAGGCGGAATATGAAGTACTATGAATTGTATTATGACATCTGTAAGCACCATATTTCATGCAAACAAACGTTTATTATTGAACTATACTTTTGGTTGGTTGGTTACTTGAAATGATGAGTTCACAAAAAACAAAAAAACATTTTCTCAGTCATTGGATATGGATACCAATCACGTCTGTGAAGTGCCACCAGCTAATGTAATTTGACCTTTTATAGCATAGAAATCCCAATTTTGGACATGTCACCACATGAGTGCTCCCGTGCGAAGCAGGGACGGGTCGCTAGTTTTCTAGACAATAAATTGATAAGCTGATTTATTTACCTTCCTAATATTACGTCGTCCTCTAAACAAGCTAGCTTGAGATCTTTTCGACATATACGCGTCTGATGATTCTCCGAACAGCTCTCGTGATAATATTCTGAAAAATAAAACACACATTTTACAACTTTCTTAAACCTACCACTTATCCATCGATTTTGTCCCCGACATGGTGGTGAAATTTTAAAGCTCAGTACAAACCGAATAGGATCGCAGAACAAAGAATATTTTCATGATATTTAATAATAAACCTTATTATGCCGTGTCCAGAGAGCAAACGAGAGCGCGCGAACGCTCTTGAGGACTGTTTAATACCCTTGCTAAGATGGGTGTTTTTAGTTGAAGCATTTGCTTCCAAAGCGATCTGTGGCACGGGTATTTGAGCAAATTTAGAATACATATTTTGACCTTTACCACACAAATGAGTGTTCAAATCGTCGAAGTTATATCTAGCCGTCTGGCGCTGGTTTACATAGAGTATAGTTATGTAGTTTTTCATACCAGAATTGTGTCTGCCTGTCCAAAAATTTCTTGCCGGAGCGGCGCATGTGAATGCTGCATGGTCGTATGTGTGAGTCGGGGAAGCCATCACGCCTCTCTATAAATTGACTCTAAGCTTGTTTTTGTACATAGAGTATAGTTTATGTTCATACCCAAGTTGCTTCTGCCTCTCCAGGAACCTCTTGCCGGAGCGGCGCGTGCGACTACTGCGCGGTCGTATGTGAGAGTCGGGGCAGCCGCCGCGCCTCTCTATGAACTCGCTCACAAGCTTGGCGCGCTTGGCGTCGTCCAAACTGCGTAAATTCAAATAAATATTCTCTTTAATTATTTAAAAAATAATTCTGTGATATTTTTATCATCTAATAGTTTTTAAAGCTTATGTCAGACGAGCTCATGTTACAGCTGCAGCGGGCTGCAAAAAAACCCGGTGTGACCCTTCTGGAGTGTGCGATGGTTCATACAAAATATACGAACATTATATGGAAGGATATTTTCAATACGGCGCGGCCCGATCAAATGTGCGTCAGCCTTAAATCTAGAAAATTAATTGAGATTAGAAGAGGATATATACAGGGTACGTTGTTCATTACAGAGATGAAGAACTCGAATCCATAATCCCTTTAAATTACAGTATAGGAAACTAACTCACAACCTTTCACTCTTTTCAATCATTCTCAATCATTACAGAATTTACAGCACCTTACTAAGGAACTCAATTTTTTGCATAGTCCCTTTACCGCCTTTATACGTCTGAACCAATAAACTTATTTTGCACTACATCTTCAAACTGAGTTTTGAAGGTATTTAGGTAAATAGTTTGTTGGGTTCTCTCCAAACCGATTTAGTTATCTTTGACAAAATAGTAGAATTAATATCCAGGATAAATGAAAAACAAAGGACATAGTATTAACACAGTAATGTTTATTATTTATTTCTTTAATTATTATAGACTAACATCAAAACACCTTATTACTTATTATTATTAATTCCCAATCAACTTATTATTTATTACTTAATCCTTAATATAATAAGACTTAAATCTAATCACCTAATTCTACTGTGAGATAGATAGATACATTTCAATTTTATAAACAACAAATATAAGAAGATATGGTTGACAATACCTGGTTTGGTCCTTCTTGCCCATTCTTTTGAGAAGCTTCTCCTTGGTGCTCACCCACTGCTTCTCTTCTTCAGAAGAAGAATCTTCTTCATTCTTCGCTTGGCTGGTAGACGGCTGGTTCTTTGTTGCGCTTTTCTGCAACATAAAAATAATTAGCAGCTATTCGGCTATATTGTTATTGGCCTTATGTGGGCCCTAACTCCGATAAGAAAAGAAACCAGGTCATAAATGAAGTTGTTCGGATAAAAGCTTGATCCGTTCGAAATAATGAAGATGTATAAAAAAATATCTAGTGCTGTATTATGACGGTTTAATGCTATTATGATTCCAGTATAAGAGAGAAACAGTGCTACACATGACCGATAGCAACATCAACATCCTTTTTTTGCACTGGAATCATGATGGCATTAATACTTCAGTCAGGCTCCAGGAATTAGCAATACCAGATACAATTTTTTTAAATAAAACATGAAAAAGCAAGAATATCATGAAATAGCTATGAAGAGGTTTATACATATAATTGTCAAAAGAATTAAAAAAAATAACTGTTAGTAACAAAATGTCTATGTATAACTGCAAAGTAACCGTAGTGCTAATGTATTTTGAATGCTAGTGCGAAACACCAAATGAACAAACTCAAAGTCGTTTATTTTAATTAAACCAATTACAGGCACTTTTGAATTGCCAAGACTGACTGACCCGGTCAGTCTCACAGATCGAGTCACAGACATAATGGAGAAGAACAGGCAAGAAACTCTAACTCGCAAACATAATAGCGTATTACCTGTTTATTCCTCGTAACAGGTCCCTTAGATGGTGTGTTCTGAACATCGTCAGTCACCACAATGGGTGCATGCAACAAGTTCAGTTCTTTGTTCATCATCTTGTCAGCTGTCAGCATCAGGTCTGTGCCTCCGTCTACCTCAACTTCTACTTTCTTCTTAGACTTGCTACTAAGTTTGGTCTTTTCGGTACCATCTGAAGGATCTTTTTCCACCTTGACGCCGGAATCAGAATCACTGTCGTTTTCGTTCATTAGGAGGTTCTTTGCTAACGTGTTTTCAGCGTGCTTTAGTGGCTGTGGATGTAAGGTAATCTTTTGATATAAATTTTGGAAGATAAAAAATTTTCTTTCTCATTTATGCCTAATAGGGGTAGGAATAGTTTTTTTTGTTACGTTTTTTTTTTGTTAGTCGTTCTTTTGTTAAATTTTACATAAAATTAAGTAATAATCCATTTACTAACAAGAAAACTTAAAGAGGTTTGAAGGTCCGCGGCATACCCACCTGTCTGAATTTTCTTTTTTTTTCAATATTGCGGCCTTGCATGAAATCTATATAATAAATCGATAATTCACATCAATGCAAACAGAAAACAATATGACAAAACCCTGTAAAGTGTCACGTTTTAGTGTTTGGTTGATCACGTGATATCCATATTTTTACCCGACTACGGCGCAGCAGAAAGGAGGGTTATGATTTTGACTGGTATGTATGTAAGTATGTTCATCTTTTCCCTCATAACTTCTAAACTACTAGTCATAATTTGACAAATGAAGTATCGTTGGAAGGGTCTGATTGTCCGCTGTTTATAGGATATGTGACGTCACATTAAATTGAATATGGCGCCCTCTAGCGGACATAATGTCATGACAAAAAACAATTAAATCAGGCCATGTTTAGTATCAAATGAAAGGGCTTAATTAGCACATTTCAAAAATGCATATATTGTCAGCTGTTGCTCACGGCTTTGCTAGCATGCACCCGATAATTAGGAATAATTTCTATAATATCACGCCTCAGATTTTAGCCAAAACATATTTATGTATAACTTGTATAAGTTTGGTATATTACCTAGGTACGGACGCCAGCACATCAACCTACCACAATCTGTCAGATTTCTTTAATAGATTTTTAACTTTATCGATAAAGCATAAGGTTCAAAGTTGATTGGGAAAATTTGACAGATTGTTGTAGGTTGATGTGCTGGCGTCTGTACATGTAAAACAATAAAACCTAAACAAAAAAAAAAATAAAGCGTCTTCCCGTGATCGCATGCCGCTGTATTAACATACTCTTAAGCATGCGACCATGGGAAGATACTTTCTTATTTCATCCTTTTCAGTAGTTGGGATTTAACTTTAAAACTTTTTTTTTTTCATACATTTTAGAGCGTGATTTTTCAGTAGTCGGGTTTTGGTTAACTTGCTTACATCTTGATGCATAGAAGTTTGAAATATTGTTTACTGTTTGCAGTGATGTCAGCTTTCGATTTATATAGGTTTCAAGCGTGGCCGCCATTTTGAATCGCTACAGCTTTATTATTAGTAATAGATATAGAAGAGAGATATGTATGTATAGATACTTACAACAGGCGGAGGAACTTCATCATCAACATTGGCTCCTTCATCATCCGAAGGCTCCAGCTCATCATAATGGTCAGAATAAGTGGGACTTTCAGCCGGACTGCCGGCTTCAGAAGTGTGGTCACCCTTTGCTTCCCGCTTAGACTTTAATTTACTTTTACTCAAGTTCAACTGAACTGTTCTATTCAAGGAGTTTAGGTTTGTCAACCTGAAAGTATTACAAACATTAATATTATAAGCAAAAATAGCTATAAAATTATATAAATTATGCATATTTAATTTACTAGTAAATATACATATATTTTTTTATATGTATAAGGAAATAAAATGTATTAAAAAGCCATTAAAAAAAATGGTCACTTTACCTGTCAATCTCTTGGTCATCAACATTTTTGCTTGTAATGCCTTGATACTCAAAATATGTCTGGACAAAAGATTCAGGCAGTTTCTCCAAAGCTACACAAGAACTTTGGTATAGCTTTCCATCAGCTCCATCAACTGGATAGCAGTGCCAACCATGGCGGTCTACAAATGAAGGAGTTTCTTCTAAAACCTTTTCTTTTAAAACATCTTCTTTCATTACAGATATTCCTTTCTTAAAAGTTTCTTCCTTCTTTGCTATTTCTTCTTTTTTTGATATTTCTTCCTTCTTTGATAATTCTACTTTCTTTGATATTACCTCTTTCTTTGATATTTCTTCCTTCTTTGATTTTTCTTCGTTCTTTGATATGTCTACCTTCTTTGATATTTCATCTTTCTTTGATATTTCTTCGTTCTTAGATATTTCAAAGTTTCCTTTGCTTCTTCTGGTAGATCTTTTAGAGCCTACTGGATCATCAAAAATAGGCATTGTGGGTTCACACTCCAATAATTCTACAGGTTCATTAGAAATTAATGGTTTTTCATGAGTTTCTTTTATTTCAGCAACCTTATTATTTATTGTGACACTCTCATCTTCTTTGTCTGGTATAATTTTGTCATACACATATTTCATATATTTCTGATAGTTAGATATCTCGTTCTGATCAATAGCCGTAAAGCCAGTAAAATCGTTCACAACATCATCAATTTGATCAGTAGAATCAACATTGTTACACTGTATCTCACTTTTTTTGGATTTACTGGCCTGCACCTGTTGTAACTTTTCTTGTTCTTTCCTGCGTCTTAGGCGTAACGGTAAATTATCAGGTTCGGAATCTGTAGAATCATCTTTTTCCTCCTCTTGTCTGATTCTGTCTCTCATTTTTTTTGTTAAATTAGCAACTTCGTTATTAGTTGGCTTATCTTTACTCGCCGATGTAGGCGTTTCTTTGTTTATAGTCTTTGGATCAGCTTTTTTCTGTTTACCTTTACGTTTATCAGGTTTCTTTTTCCCTGTTATCTTTTTATTTTTTGCACTATCATCATCAGAACTACTTTCCATTAACCTTCCTTTGGCAGTTTCAATAGTCAAAGGTTCGTATGTCTGTGGGACTAGGAGGCTCATGCTCATGTCATCTTCTTCGTAATCAGGTTCATGTTGTCTGCGGATCCTGTGCGAACTTTGGCTGAAGATGTCATCGTTTTGTAATTCGTGCAAAATTTTGTTGGAAGCAGCAAATTGTTCGAATGCGTCGACATCGTAACTACTATTATTTTGTGTGTGGTGTTCTGGTTGTTCAGAACCCAACACATCTATAGTTTCTGGCTTGACTTCTGGTATGATTGTCATTTCGTTAAGTCCATGAATTGGTTCAGTTTTCACATGAGGCAGCGTATCTAGATTATCAGGCAAATCATCTTCAGGTTCAAGTTTGATTTGAGTAACAACTGAAACCATTTCCCCTTCATTGACATCTGTGTTGGTGGGGTTGAAGCATGACCTAAATTCCTGCATTTGAACTTGTGATACCCAGCTGGTTTCAGTTTCCACTGGGTTTTCCTCCTCAACTTCATTATTAAAGTCTGGCTCATAATGGTCATCATTATCAAAGTCATCTAAGTACTCAGAGCTATCTGGATTATCCGCATGTGAATGTTCTAGATTCAGGAATGCTTCCTCTGATAATGTATTTACACTATTTATTGTTAGGCCTTCAATCATAATTCCATCATTATGATCACTTAAATTGGACTGACTAGTTTCAAGTAAGGTATCATCCATATCTCCATATATCAATTGTTTGACACGATCCAAAGCAGAGGTTTTTAATAATTTTGGTTTTAATATACCAGTGATATAACTTGATTCAATAACTTGTTTTCTTTGTAAGAATTCGAGACATAAGGTCATGAGTGACTTGATTTCATTTATCTTAGTCGATGGTGATGAATATTTTGAAGAACAGATGGAAATCGAATAATTCGATTCTTTTGTACTACAACTTATTTCTGCCACTTCTTGTTCTGATCTGAGATCCTTTATGCCTGAGTTGGATAGTAATGGCACCATTCTTTGGTGGCCAATAACTTGTTTTCTTTGTATGAATTCAACACATAAAGCCAAGAGTGACTTAATTTCATTTATCTTAATTAATGATGATGAATATTTTGAAGAACAGGTAGAAATCAAATAATTAGATTCTTCTGTACTACACCTTGGTTCTGCCACTTCTTGTTCTTCTCTGGGATCCTTTTTACTTGAGCTGGATAGTAATTCCACCATTCTTTGGTAGCTAATAACTTGTTTTCTTTGTATGAATTCAACACATAAAGACAAGAGTGACTTAATTTCATTTATCTTAATTAATGATGATGAATATTTTGAAGAACAGGTAGAAATCAAATAATTAGACTCTTCTGTACCACACCTTGGTTCTGCCACTTCTTTTCCTTCTCTGGGATCCTTTTTGCCTGAGCTGGATAGTAATTCCAACACACTTTGGTGGCAGAGCATTTTAAGAGGTGGTACAGTTGATACATCCTTAGGGGTTATGTCTTTTGAAGGTGTTGGGCTCCTTTCCAGGGTTTTATCAGCTTTACTAGTCAGGACTCTCAGGCATTGTCGGAATAATGTCATTGGCTGGTCTTTCCCATCTGTAAGTTCATTTTGTATGTGTTGATGACAAACTTTTTTGACATATCTTTTATCATGTATTTGATTTTTCACAATCCGAAAACACAGTTTAAGAAGGGTCTCTGGGCATGTTAATATGGTTTTGTTAGGTATTTGCATTATAGCATGATTTGTCTCCGAGGTACTGGCATTGTTTTCTGTGCTAATTCCTCCATTGGCAGAATAATTTACATCATTATTATTATTATATAGAACTGGCTTTACAACAAAATAGTTGCACACACATTCTTTGCTCACATTAAGCCAATCTGTGGTTATGAAAGGGGCACAAAGTGATATTGCTTTCTGGCGGTAATAATTCTTAAAAAAATCACTTACCATGTTTGTTGTAATATTATTATCAGGAGGTTTTTTATTTCGGCTGTCCTGGGCTAAAAAAGACTGCGGAACCTTTTTTACCATCACTGTGTCATTAATCCATACAGTATGCCGCCCCTTAATATCGAGCTTTTTGTTGGACTCAGATGGTTTTTTAGCAATCTTAATAGAAAGCTCTTTGTTGAGAAACACAGTTTTCGGATTAAATTTTGGTTTTTCCTTAGATTTATTCACTGAAGTTGTTTGAGCTGGTTCTTCTACGATTTCACAATCACTGTCACTACTTGCTTGTTTTGCCGAGACCTCTATTTGTTTTGGTAGTTCCCTACATGCTGTTAAATTGTTAATTTTTAGAAATTCTTCATATTGTTTAGCGAGATCCTCTTCCATCTGCATTAGATTATGTTTAGCTAATTTGAATAATAAGAATGACTTTTTCACACAGTAATCCATCTTCATGGTGTCAGTGACATGAGTAGTGTTTATTTTCTTTTTGATAAAATCTTCAGATTTTTGTGTCATCAATGTACCTAACTCAGACGTTGTTTTCACAATACTATTTAGGAAATAACAAGCTTTTTCGGACTGTTCTGCTGTTAAAACAATGTTTTCCTTCATGGGAATATCATAAGGTGTAGTGGTTTGCACACCAGTAGTTGCAGTATGAATCACATTTGTTTGACTGCACATCTCATAGGTCTTCTTTACTCCTTGGTCTAGCACAGGTATTTCAAGAGTTTTATTCTCAGTTGGTGCACTTGCTGACACTTTTTTAATTTTTAAATTAGTACCTTGAATCTTTTTAGCAAGGAAGTTTTCAAACTCGTTGCTACAACCCCAGACTTTTGAATGTTTTGGTTTGTCGTCATCAGTTGGTTTTACTAGTGTAGTAGGTTGTAAACATACTTCTATGTCATCACTTTCCACATCATGAATTGACTGATCCCATTTCCCTTTTTTCTGTGGAGATTGATTGTCTGATTTCTTACGTAACTTTTTCTTCTTCGGATGTGTTTCATCAATCAGATCAATTTCACTGTCTGTAGAATCTATATCTTTGTTTCCTCTTCTGCCAGGTACATATTCATCATCAGAATAATATTTTTTACCTTTCCTTGGTTCATCATCATCAGATAATTCAACATTAGCAAAGGGATCCTCATCAGACTCTTCATCATAATGTAATTTCGCAACTTTTCTACGAATAGGTCTTTTAGATGTGTCTTCAACAAGTAATGCATTATTAGCATCTGCTTCATTTCCGGTGTCTTCCTTCTCTATAACACTGTCAACATTGTATTCAAAGTCTGACATAACTGGCATTTTAATATTACGTTTTGTTGGAGTTTTAATAACATCACTGCTTGTTTCAACAGCATCAACATCAACATCTTTATCACTAGTAGTTGACACTACAGTTGTGTTATTATTGTCAGTATTTGCCAAGTCATTCTTAGTTTCTTTTAATTGACTCAGGGTCAAATTTTCATTGTCATCAGAATCTATATGGGTGCTTTCTAAATTAGTTTCATTATTAGATTCTGAACTCGCTACCAAAGAGTCAGATTTTTCAATAGTTCCCATTTGATCTTTATCAGCAATGTCTGCAGTTACTTTTTTAGGCTTTCGACCTCTCCTTTTTTTATGCAAGTTTCTTTTTTTACTTGGTGGGGGATACAAAACAGTAAATTCAGATCTGCTATCTGTTAAGTTTTGATCCTTGTCAGTTTCCATTATATTATTTTCATCAGCAGATTTTGATGTTTCAGAATGCTGTTTCAATTTACTTAAAATAATGTCATCAAGCCCATCATTATCTGAGTCACTAAATATTTTCTTATCCAAGTCAGTATTTTCTATTTTAGATATATCTAAATCTAACAACTCCTTGCTCCTTTCATGTGTGTTTGTTAACTGTGTCCCATTTAAATCTTCTATACTTATGAGGTCATTTGATAGGAATTCTGTATTATTTTTTATTTCATTCGGAAGATTTACAGATTGTATTTTTCTCGGTCTTCCTCTCTTGCGGGGAACAATCACATCATCAATTCTGTTGCTGTCAGAACCACTTATCTCGCTTGAGAAGTCTTTGTTAGAATTATTTTCGTCATTTTGAATTGATTTTCGTGGCCTACCACGCTTCCTCTTAACACTGGCTACTATATCAGAAGTTTCCAGATCTGAACTAAGTCGAGAGCTAGAGATATTCAAACTATCCTGATTAATCCCTGGTGGGATAACAGGTTCTGGAGGAACAGGTTTAGGCTTAGGTTTTCTGCCTCTTTTACGAGGTACAGTGCTACTTATAACTGAGGATTCATGTTCAGAGTTTACCTGAACGTCACTGCTTTGTTTTGCATCGAAGATCGTCATGTTGTTGGAGACTGTTTTGGTGTCATTTTTAATCACATGTTTCTTTTTTCTGCCTGTTATGGTAACATTCTGTGGTACATAGTCGTGGTCTATTTCCTTTACATCGCCGTCGTCTAAGCTTGCACTTGTTTCTAAGTAAGAATTATTTTCGAAGGTTTCTTGCTCCATCTCGGACACCATCTCTTCCGTGTTGTCATTGATTGTGCTGTTTACTTCGTTCTCGGTAGATATAACTACCTCATTAACATAACTGAGATGACCTAACTCGCCGGGATCTGGTTCCTTGGGTTTTGCTGATACTACTGCAGGCAGAGTAAGGTATTCCTCTTCCTGATACATTGAAACTGCTTGGAATTGATCAAATGCATCCTCAGTTAAACAGAGGTTGGTCGCCTGTGAATCCATATTCTCAGACATGTTGTTGGAATAAGGTAGCTTCAATCACTTTAACAGTTACATATTATTTATTTACACGGCAAATGAAAAAATATCGCGTTACAATCACAATTATTTTCATAATCTTCAAGAAAAAGAAGATTTTTTGTTGTTAGCATCGGATAAATCGGATTGCTAAAACCCAGTGTTGCCAAACTAAATATAAACTTTAATTATCTCTTTTCTTTTTTTACAACCAAATTCAGCCAACTATCGAAATGGTGGTGCCATGTGGATGTGGCGCAATGTCAAAAGTAACAAATAAGACTGGTCAAAATTGACCCAAAATATTCATAACGCTTGGCGCTAATGAAATGTACAATTATCATGAGTAAAAAGTACTATTTTATAATAAAAATATATATGTTTAGGTTAAGGTTAAGGCAAAAGCGCCAGGGTAGCCCGCGAAATTCAATTTTTTTTTGGTTTTTTGAAATTTGCTGGTCAGTATTAAGTTGTACGTCGATCAAAATATGATTCCCAGCCGTAACAAATATGTATTTACAGAATTATAATCATTAAAGTCATCAACACAACTCTCTAAGACCACGTAAGTCCAAAGAATAACCGTTTCATGAAATCATCATTCTATGGACTTACGTGGTCTTAGAGAGTTGTGTTGATGACTTTAATGATTATAATTCTGTAAATACATATTTGTTACGGCCGCGAACTATATTTTGATCGACGTACAACTTAATACTGACCAGCAAATTGCAAAAAACGTAAGAAAATTTGAATTTCGCGGGCTACTTTGGCGCTTTCGCCTTAAGTACCACATAAGCTGTCATTTTACTGCAGCTAATTAAAAGTCCGACTATAAATCAGGATTTGTTGAAAATGGAATACAACTCCGACTGCAGTATAAATATTGGTAGAAATTATAAATTCATTTCAACATGTTAACACTGGTCAATGGTATCCAATGGAATTTATGAAATACTGGCCCAGATACACACTCAATCTTTCTTGCGTAAATTACGAAGCAAGCAAGCAAAAGCAATGGTTTGTACATACCAATCTACCCGAATGGACTGCGTGAATTTGTGACTTGAATCCGGCCAATCGGCCATGCCATGCGACTCTGATGCAGCTGCCCTGCAATACCTTAATTAAAAAAAAAAACAAAAGATTTGGTTTTTACAAAGTCATCACAATATTTATTTGAAAATATCACAATAGTTTTGAATAGGTAATAGTACGGGAGGTGGCGCTATATTTGAGCAAGTCATTTTATACCGGCTGAAAATCATAACAATAATAGTTTTCCCCTAACACATAATAGCTCCGAACGTCAGTTGCTTCGATAGCGGTGGAGCTGAAGGAGACAGCATGAAAAAGTCATTGGAAAAAAATCTGCTCCGATGATTTTTATACCGAGCAAAAATGTATAATATTATTGTTTTAATCACATTTTTTCAAAAAATAGTCGTCAGCTGTATTGACGAGGGGGGATTATATGTCAGTCACGTGCATGAACCTCATTGAAAATTTGAAAAAAAAATTAATTTTATACCTTATGAAATTTATACATCTCAATTTTTATACTTTTAAAATAATAAAGAAAATCGTCAGCCGTATTTTTGACGGGGGTAACACCGTCAGTCAGCCTGATAAACATTTTGCGCGCTCAATGCATTTGAGCGTTGCATAGGCTTTTTGGAAAATAAACTGACAATCTTTACGCCCATAAACAATTAGCTGACGACGTTGACGATGAGTTTTTATTTTTTAATATTTAAATCATCTTATACTTCGACTTCAATAAGTATAACATCAATTTAACATAAAAACCTCACATTTTATTTATTTATTTTGTGTCGGTTTCTAATCATATTAATATTTACTGTAGCATCAAGGAATTTCAAGCAGTTAAAGTCTCACGACTCTAACTTACCTTTTCTAAAAATTATTTTTCTAGCCCTCAGGTAGACTGAAGTAAGTATACCCTACTGGAGTGAGACAAACTTATATGAATAAGAGAGAAATACTACCCTCTGCTACAGAGATTTCGAATGTTGCCAACTTAGTGCTTTCGGCACTAGATCTAGTGCATTTCTTGATGTTTTAGCGCTCAAAATTCCATAACAGTGCCTAGTCCCCTAACTAGCGCATTTTTAAAAGTGGACAATTTATCACGCACGTTGGTAAAAACAAAACCAATCAATGGCGCGCTTTAAAAAACAGTTATATTTCAGAACGCACCTCTATAATCAATTAATTATCTATGGAAATGCGTGTCGTGTATCCGAATTCTATAAACACTGAATTGCATATGACAAGGATAGCATAGCTGTTTCCGTGGAAAGTGGAACAAGGACGCCCGATCTGAGTTTTGTTCTCTAGGGGAATTCCTGAATTGTTTCTTTAGCTGATCTTTTATTCTATATTTCTCTTATTCACTAACAAAGACCCGTCTTTGTGTAATAATAGTGTCCGTTCATTGTGTGCGTTGTGGAAAATAAACAATAACTTTTTATACATATACAACATGGAGTTGGTGCTGATTCGGACGACGCTCTAATTTTGTAATAACACTAAGGTAGCCCGCGAAATTCAAATTTTCTTACGTTTTTTGCAATTTGCTGGTCAGCATTAAGTTGTACGTTGATTAATATATGAATCGCGGCCGTAAGAAATATAAGACCACGTAAGTCCAAAGAATGATGATTTCATGAAACAGTTATTCTTTACACTTACGTAGTCTTAGAGAGTTGTATTGATGACTTTAATGAGTATAATTCTGTAAATACATATTTGTTACGGCCTCGAATCATATATTAATCAACGTACAACTTAATACTGACCAGCAAATTGCAAAAAACCTAAAAAAAATTAAATTGCGCGGGCTACCTTAGCGCTTCCCCCTTAAATATTAAAAAAATAAAAAATCATCGTCAGCCATGGACTTATTATCCATGTCGTCAGCTGATTGTTTATGGGTGTAAACATTGTCAGTTTATTTTCCAAAAAGCCTATGCAACGCTCAAATGCATTGAGCGCGCAAAATGTTTATCAGGCTGACTGACGGTTTTACCACCGTCAAAAATACGGCTGACGATTTTCTTTATTATTTTAAAAGTATAAAAATTGAGATGTATAAATTTCATAAGGTATAAAATTAATTTTTTTTTCAAATTTTCAATGAGGTTCATGCACGTGACTGACATATAATCCCCCCTCGTCAATACAGCTGACGACTATTTTTTGAAAAAATGTGATTAAAACAATAATATTATACATTTTTGCTCGGTATAAAAATCATCGGAGCTGATTTTTTTCCAATGACTTTTTCATGCTGTCTCCTTTAGCTCCACCGTTGGTGCGACAACTGACGCTCACTTTACCGATTTCTGACCATTAAACAACTGTTTGAAATAAAATTTATTCGGTATAAAATTCCTAGAAAAACTGCAGCGCCACCTCCCGTACGATAATCCATAGAGTAACGTAATATTGTAATCCTTATAACTTACCGAACGAAAGGTCCTACTTCAATGCTTCTATCATCTCTGATTGTTTCATTTTGTGACAGTGGCGAATTGTGTTGACGTTTTTGGGGAAGCTCAAGCTATACCTATTAAATTTTTAATATCTCTAAATCATATCAGAACTTCTTATTTTACAACAGAAACTAGTGACACAAGTTAATCGAGGTGTCTAGTGTTTAATTATATTTCTCATAAAAGTGGCAAATGTTTTACAATCAAAATGTACTTTCCAATAGGATGGCCCAAAGTTCTGAAAAATCTAGGTGCAGATAATCAAATTATAAAACAAATCGTTTCGAATAGAGACAAGATATTGTTTGCTTCGTTGAGCGATGACTGCCTCGCAGTATGGTTTTGTAAGGTATGTTTATTTTTGTGTGAACATTGAGGTCATATTGACAAACTACATCTATCCCACCCCTGGTTACAGTTTGTACTGAAATTCACAATCCTGAACTGTATATTATATTATAACAATCTGTTGTATAAGATTAGAAAATTAGAAATCAATGTAATGTCTTTAACTGGTAATCATATCTTTATATTATCAATATTAACCATCTCCAATATTTTTTTGTACAAGTGTAGTTATCTGCTGCAACATCTTTGAATGTATATTGAACTTGAGTTTACTTATGAATTAGCCGTATATCATACTTATACGTTTGTTGTTTATGCATTATTGAATAATATATATCATCCATGTTTGTATTCATCTTGGTTTGCATCTATAAGCCGTCAGGCTCAATGCCATTGATTTGATGTCAATCAAAGGCAGTTACAATACAAAGTATCAATGTACTATTGTAAAATATTAAATGAACACTTTCATTCAAAAATTTCATAAAATCCAATGTCAACATTGGATTCTATGAACTTTTTGAATGAAAGTGCTCAGTTAAGTTGTATTTATAGAGCTCTAGAGCTCATCATCACCTGATCCTGATGGGATGATAAAAATCTGCATTTTCATACTTGACAGTAATTTTTTATAAAATGTTTCCATAAGGCTGTGTCAGAAGGTAAGGTGGAATAAAGGTGATATATTAAAAATTCATTAATGGGCATAATTAGAGTTTTTCTGAAAAATATATATACCAGTTTTTAATTTAAGTTAGGTAGATGCTTGCTTGTTATTTTGTTGAAAGATTCTTAAGTTACAGTAAAAGTTTTAATATAAAACTTTTGATTTTTTTTATAAAATAGCTTATCAGGCAATTATTAGTATTAAGCGGTGTTAAAATAAAATCAGTATTCTAGGGTTAAGGGCCACTCAAGTTTTGTACCGCAAGTTCTGTACCACTTGTGTCAATTTCAGATGCCGCTAATAATCCAAATGTCTTTGTTCTAGCCAACTGTCCCCATAGTGTACCATAAGAGGAGCACAGAATCTCTCCAAAGACTCGGAGTCAATGTCGGAGTGGAATGGAAACCGGACTCTTCTATGATATGCATTTCTGTAAGTAAAGTATTATATATCAGAAATATTTTTTGCATTGTGTTATTATTGATTAAGATATTGTAAGAAGACCTGTTTGATATTAAAT
This sequence comes from Luperina nickerlii, assembly GCA_963855955.1. NCBI lineage: Eukaryota > Metazoa > Arthropoda > Insecta > Lepidoptera > Noctuidae > Luperina > Luperina nickerlii. Next base: position 5,954,416 of record OY979679.1, on the reverse strand, counting down.
ACATACACACATACATAAACTTTCGCCCTTTTCCCATGGGGGTCAGCAAAAACTACAGAACTCCATTGCTACCATCTTACATACTCCTTTTGTTGATATTAGTGTAAATTAAAAATTAATAATAATAAACAAAGAAGATAAACACTCTTTAATTGGTGAACAATAAAATCTTGGCACTCAGACAATTAAATGACTTAATGGGTAATATGGGCTGGTGTCCACAACTCCATGTCAATGCGCGTATTTTGCGTACGTAAATGACTTAATTTAAAATAAATAATACCACCATTGACACTGTGGAAGTGGCAAAGTTTTGAGCCAACAAGATCTGAAATCTGGTTGTGCCAGAGACACAAAGAAGGAGAAGAAGAAGTACTGAAAATGGTTTAAACACTCAGGGAGCTGGTACAAATATATACCACTTGCTGTACACATGTATACCAGATGATCCTAATGAAGTTGACTGAAGTCTAGCTAAAAGTATTTTGACTCTTCCTTAGCCTCCCTCAGGCTATCTTACAGTTGCTATCAGCTACAACATTACCTTCTCAATTCCAGACATCAGAAGGCCATCTAATACTGTATAATGTGGAAGCGCACAGTGAACAGACAGCATACCAACAATATGACCCCCCCACTGCTAGCCTGCGACGAGACTCCGCTGAATTATTTGTGAAAGAAGTCATACCATCACTGAAAATCACTCTGGTAATATTTTTATTATGTTAATTGTATACATAGTTAATTTTCCTTTTTTCTTTGTATTCTATTCTAGATCTTAAAATTAGGTACTTAATACAATAGGCCGTCATACAGGACAGGTCATGGAATTTTTTTTTAATGAATATAATCTATTGACACCCATCTATACTAATAATAAAAAGAGGTCGGTAGGTTTTTAATTTTTTTATAAAAAAAATTTGAATAAGTAAGAAAATAAAAAATAAAGAAAAATGAATTGACTCTTGAACTACTTAAACATTTCACATCAATTCAAATTAGGCTTTTATATGTATTGTTTCCGCATATGATAATTTTATTTGTTATTGTTTCTGCATGTGATAGTTTTATTTAATATGCAATGTTTAACACGATAGAATAGAATACTCTTTATTATGTACACCATATTATAAATTACAGACATAAATATAGAAACTGTACAAAGGGTGACACAATGGGCGGTCTTATCGCTAAGAGCGATCTTTTAAACACAACCGTTAGATGGATTTAAAAAGGGGAAGGCCAGACAAATACTACACAATGTAAATTGTTTACGAATAAATGTACCAAACAAAAATGAAATGAAATAAATAAACGAGTTTAAAAGAGGTAAAATTTGTGAGTTTGTATGTAGGTAATCATCGGAAATAATGAACCGATTTAAAAAATTCAGTCAGTGATAAAAATCGCCGCTATTGTCAAGCCGCTATTGTTGGAGCCATAGAACATGACTGTTATTTCAAAACACGTGGACGAAGTCGCTTGCAGAAGTTAGTATGGTGTATATTGAAACCCATCATAATGCATTGTAAATAAATTCACCTGGCACACTGGTTTGCATTATTTGATAGTAAAGAAGTTATTGTCTAGTAATGATTTATTACTATATAATAATAAAAACACTTTAATGACCAGTAGTCTAACTTTAGGTTTTTGCGAAATAGACAAGTGAGAGAGTTTTCTTAAATATGTATTCATAGATTTGCATAGATTATGGATAGCAGAAAGTACCTACTTTATATTTAAAATAAAGTGTGGCCTACTTACTCAACGATAAAAAAATACTAATTTCAGTACTGTAATTATTCACGGTTTAAACATACTTATTTATATTTTACTAGCGCGCTTGAGACTTCGCGTGAATTTCGTGTTTTCCCCTATACAAGGTGTAACAGAATAAACGCAAGTCCTGAAAGTAGTTGATTCATAATTGACTACTGATTCTATTTCAGTAAATTTTGATATACGTATTTTTTTTTAATTATGTATTTTGCCATTTTGACCGCCGATTGAGCCAAAGAAAATTAAATCCTATTTCAAGTCTATAAGACTCAATTTTCCGTACGCAAAATACGCGCATTGACGTGGAGTTGCGGACACCAGCCCGTATTACCTATTACCTATTAAGACTCAATTTTAAATGCAATGCATGCATTTTTTTTTTGTAGTAATGCTGGGATCAACACTATTTCCTTTATAATAAAACTATTATTATAAAGAAAATAGTGTTGATCGGCATTAGATTATTTATACGAACCTTTGAGTTAATTAAGACACGCAGTAAAATCATCACCCTTAAATTTAATTACCTCCTACATCCAAACTTACAAACTTTTACCTCTTTATGATATTAGTGTAGATATAGTAGATTTGTAAAAGCTAATTTATTCGTAGACACCATATAGCATTATCTATATTGTGTGTAAAACTGTCTACGAATAAATTAGCTTGAATAGTTTATTTAATATTACGAGTTTTAGAAAAAGTTTGGCTTTGTAGAGCGTTGTCTCTGTCACTCACATCCGTGTGACAGACTCTTCCTATAACTATGTATTGCCTATGTAGTGGGAATAACTTTCTTTATCAAGAGATTTGTTAATGTAGGAATTTTTATCTGAAAGGTCAAGAAGGATTTAAGTCAGTGGTATTTTTTAATCTTTCCTTCCAGTTAAAAGAGGTGCTGGTATGGGACGGACAGATAACTCGAATGTGCTGTATATCAGGCACAGAGATCCTTGTGTGCACCACCAGAGCCCACCTACTGCGGTACCGATGGGACGGTACACAGAACCGGGACTACTGTCTCGATTTAGGACGAATACCATTCTCTATTAACCAACAGGTTTCTAAAGGTAAAGAAAATGAAGCTGCTTCTAATCTACACTAGCCATATACAGGACAAAGTACTTCGGTAACCCAGGTACTCTATGTGAGATCGTGAATAACGTTCAGTGGGATTGTCCGAAAGGGTTACCGCTGGCCCGGAACATAAAGGGCTAAGGAAGGAACACGGGTGGGTTTTAGTCAGTAAGAGTCTGACACTCCCTTCCGCTCCACCTAGAGCGGGAGGGGTCATTTGATGATTTCCCATCCTGAAAAAAAAAAGATCGTCAGTAACATGACGTTTCTTGAGGAGCTGGGTGGATCGAAGGATCATATTTTATTTATTAATATCTATCTTATATTTCAGTTTGCACCACACATGCAAGTTATCGGTCAATAGGTACTAGTAGTTACATATACAATCACAAAATTCGGTCAAATTACATAACAATAGACAAAATTAGATAAACATAGAATAATATTATTAATCTTTTCGATTTTCCGTACGCCAAATCCACGCTGGGATGAGGTGTTGCGGACACCAGCCTGTTGTACAATACAATACATATATGTACTTCCAATCTATCTGGGCCGTACCCGTTTCTTAAGGTGAATGGGTAGTTGAGACCGCGAAATCCAAATTTTCTTACGTTTTTAAAAACGTAAGAAAATTTGAATTTCGGGGTCTACCACTATCCATTCACCTTAACATGGAATCGGCATTCAAGGCTAGGTAATGATTTAGTGACGAATAACTTCGAGGAATTGATACTTACATTACTGTATGACCTTCATTTAATATTAATACTCCGACCCTGGGAGTTTGTGCATCTGTGAGCTATGTCTGCAGTTTACACATGACCACATGCAATTTATGGGAATTAGTTTTATAACAAAGAATCGTCATCTGCCTAGCCTTTTCCCAACTATGGTTGGGGTCGGCTTCCAGTCTAACCGGATGCAGCTGAGTACCAGTATTTTACATGGCGCGACTGCATATCTGACGGGCAATTCTCGTAATTTTAAGAACTTTCACAGTCTGATCTCAGTGTCAATCTGTCAAAAATACCTCAAATTTCCCTACATTTTGGCAAGTTTTTGACATTTGTTTGTCGCCGAGATGACACTGCGACAGTTACTTGGTAATACTATACCCCTTGTGTTGTGGCAAGACTGGTTGTCAGACTTTCGGGCTTCTGACGACCTGTAACGACTGTCAAAGATCCACGAATGACAGTCGGGACTCGAGACCAACGGCTTAACGTGCTCTCCGAGGCACGGAGGGGTCTTGGTATGTAAAGATGGTCACGGACCAGCCGCGGCAAGCGTAGCTTAACCTCATCATCGATCGACTCGTGTGGCTGCTATTACCTAACAACAAGCCCCTCCCTAATAAATTTTAAGTATTTGCCGATTTTTTCAGCTGAACCGATATTAGAAGACAATACGCACGTGAACGACATAGAATACTCTCCGCTTGTGTGCGGTTTCGGAATAACGCTCAATGACGGACGGGCGGCGTATCTAACGGCGCCCAATCTCAAGTTTGATCCTAATGTGAGTATAAAAAAAATGATTCATTTTTCCTTCATTTTTATCGGCGTTTTAATAATTGTACCGGATATTTCCGAAATTACAACTTTCACACAGTGTGGCAGCGACATCGACGCGTAAACTGTAAACGCCTATGGATTCAGTACATGAGGCTGAAACCCACTGCGTTGAAATATTTCGTCTGTTATTGAAAAAAAAAAATTGTGTTTTATATGAGATATATTTAGAAAAGTGCGATACCTACGCGGTCAAAATGTGCGTCGATGTCCCCGGCACCCTGTATAGGACTTTATATAATAATTTTTAACCGACTTCAAAAAGGAGGTTCTGTATGTATGTTTGTATGTCCACGATTTTCTCAAATAATAATGAACCAATTTTGATAATTCTATCATTAATGTGATCTTGATACTTTCAGGAAGGCTTTAGTATATAATACATTAGGTAATTATTCTTATGTACGAAGTTATACATATGCACAAATGTACTGCATCTCCGGCATTTCTATGTGAATTTTGATGATTCTTCTAGTCGGGGCCATCAATTCTTTAATGTTAAAAAACTAGTGTTCATTGAATATGTGTGGGGTAGGTACAACTAAAAAGTGAAGGTACAACTAAAAAGTGAAATATCAAAACTTTTACCAAAAAAAAAACCGACTTCAAATAACAAAAACACTAAAAAGTGATAAATAACTTTAATTTCGGAAGTCGGTGTCAAAAAACGAAAATGTGCAACTAACGACACCGAGTTCCGACATTAAAGTTATTTATAACGTTGTAGTGTTTTTTTTTTTTATCGATTGTTTTTTTTTTTGATCGACGTTTTTTTTTGTAAAAAATTTTTTTACGGATTCAATCATATATTTGTTTCTGGATTTCTCGACTTATTTCCAAGGGTGATCATGGTTAAGCCGCGGCTTGAGCTCATGAATAAGCTCTGCGTTTGAGTCCGAAATTAATCGGGTAGAAATCGTTATTACTATGTTTTTTTTTTAAATTTAATGGCTAAAGAAATGTATGACGTTTTTTGAGAGTTCCTGGTAGAACGAATTTGAATTACTAGTGTTTTTATCGATTTATCAATAACACTTATATGAACCCTTTTATTACCAACAATAAAACAATTTGTTATGTAATATTTATTAAACCATGTTTTGACAATCTCAGATATTATTGGACACAGATCTAATGGTAAGAAATTGTAAAGCGAGTGTTGTTATAATTGATTTTAGACCCTAAAGCACGCTATTGAGTCCCCTCAAAATTTTAAATTCGTGTGTTGTCCTTGTAGTTTTCCTTTATAGGCACAATTTAACAAATTTCCTAGCCAGATCCTCTGTGTGTTAGGCAGCGGTAATGGGACAACCTATGCCAATGTGTTTGCGTGTTCCATTCCTTCTTATGCTCCTAAGAGATAAGAAGTATATTCTTCGAAAGTATAGTCCATCACTTCTCAACTATTTATTTTCGTTAGAGTGGTCTGCTAGGATTACTCACGTAATAAGAAAACCTTTGTAAAATATATTTTCTTATTTGTAGGCTGTTCAAGGCATTTGGGCACCCGGCATCGATGACGCGACTTGCGCAAGAGTCAACCATAAGTTTAGATTAATTGCTATTGGCAGGAAAAAGTAAGTATCACTGATAATACTTTTTTAAGGCATGTATTCAATCAAGCCCCAAATAATGCCCATTTTGATTTCCTAAAAATGTTAATAGGTACTCTCATATGATAAATGTGTCTCTTTTTGTGAGCTCAAAATAATAAATGTCTATTTTGGTGTCTTAAAACACTGAATAGCCAAGTAACTGCGACCAACTTGCATGTAGCGCTCGCCGGCTTGATAGTCCTCAAAGAAACAATTAAATGTTTCCCTTTTTATGACTGGGTTTAATAATTTCTGGTTACTGACGATTAATGATTTCTTTGTCAATATTTCAGTTCTCAAGTGGATGTTTTTACGATAGACGAAGCTACGGGCGGCTTGGAACTGTCACATACGATGGTGCTCAGTTCCAAAGACTTCCCCGGTGATCCTGGACCTGTCAAATGTATGAGGTAAAGTCCCCTTATTATTAATTTATTGACAAGGCAACAATAGGTAACAATCACAGGATATCATTAGGTGCGGTTTTGTACTGATAACTGCTTTTCTCGTATCAGCTTGTACTATGTAAGGTCAAACTGAATTGACTAGCGAAACTTCACAGATTTGTCGAGAACACACAATACGAAAGTTTTTGTTTACTTTCCTTATTAATTTTGCTGATGACTTGTAAATTCAAGCAATGGTGCATTCTTCAATGGTGTATTTTTTTAACAATAAACTTTGTTTTATTAAATGTAATGTGAATTTTCGCTAGTTAATCTAGTTTGACCTTGTATAGAATAGCACAATTCATGATAAAAATATTGGCCCGTCAGCATGGTTCATTTTTGTATTGCCACTTGTATCTGGAATCTGGTTGTTGACCTTCATATTATGATGCATTTTTGATAATATTTTCAGATGGACAGCAGACGGTCGTGCTGTGGCTGTAAGCTGGGAGAGAGGGGGCGTGTCCATATGGAGTACTTTCGGAGCTCTACTCATGTGCTCGCTAGCGTGGGACTACGGACTCAACCAGGACTTAAGCAAGTCCAACCCACTGATTGTGTCTAGTTTAGTAAGTGTTACATAGTATTATATATTTATCTGGGCCGTTGATATGATGGTGCTTACCATCTTGTATATCTTCATGTGTTTATCTCTTGCACTAGCGAGCATTCAAGATTGCTTGCTCGATTATTGCCCGTTTTAAAGCCTTCCGACCTATTTTAATGTCTGAGATATTTTAATTTGCTTATACGAAGATATTTGTTTGTGTGTGGTTTAGTAGTCTAATTAATCTCTACATCTAAAACAAAAAAAATATTCTACCTGATATCAGACACTGAATATTAACTTGAGTGAATGTTCATTTTTGTTTCATTCCAGAAACGAACATTCATTTGCTCATTTCATTTTTCGATCAACAGTGGGCTATGTCGAATGCCGAAACCCAACTTTGTTGAATCGGTTCACTAATAAATTCATTTTTCACTTTTAATTTATTTTGTGTTTAGACATTTTACAGAGTGAAAGATACCAGATAAAAGACATAAATAAACAAAAAGTGAGACATCAGCTGCTTTAGCGCGTACTATAAGTAAAGATTATATTTTACCAATTTAAAAATTGTTTTATTTTTACTAGGAATGGGCGACAGAAGGATACCAGTTATGGATGGTGAAAGTAGAAGGAGATTCAAGCACTAACATTATTCAACTGGACTTTGTCAAAAGTCCACTCAGCGTCAACCCTTGCATGGTAAGTTATCTCTGAATGATATTGTTAATCTGCAGTGTTATTCAAATGTAGCTCTACTTTGTAGTCATATTAAGCACTGTCTTGCAATTTACCTCGTAATACTAATAATTTTGCAAATGATAGAAAATGCAGTCGAGATTGCAGTACTAACTTATTCAAATTAAGCTCAAGCAGCTTTCAGTTCACCTGTTTTCATTTCACCTTCCGTTATCCCGAATTTTCTAGAAACAAACGGAGTAAGTAATTTTATTTTCAAAACCACTATCGAAGTCGATCGATTAAAAATGAGTACAACATGTATGTCGATCGCCATTTTTTACCACATCATCCAATCCATTCACCTCGATCAACGACGTTTATCGACATCAGTCCGATGGGTTTATCAAGATAAGTAGCGGAAACTACATAGTGAAATCATAGACAATCACAAAATATCTATCTTTCCAGAGCAACCAAAGACACCTCTACCTACAAGCGGACGACAAACTCTACATCAACCTCGAAGACAACCTAACAAAACGAACAAAGATCTCCATCATAGACTCGTCATCAGAGATCTACCAGGCAGAGAACGGGTTACAAGACCAGCCTAACATGGAATATGAGAGCAGTACTAACTATAGGGAGTTCGTTGATGATAATGAGTGCAGGAAACAGTGGATTATTTTGCCGCTACCCGCTACCTATATTGCTACTAATTGGCCGCTGAGGGTGAGTTTGTTTCTATATTAATGTAATAGTTGACCGTCTCGTCGGTCTAGTGGTCGCAAACGCTGCTGCTGAGCATGAGGTCCTGGGTTCGATTGCCAGGTCGGGTAGTGTTATTGGGTTTTCTACTAGACCAATAAAGCAGTCAAGAGGTATCATCACGGCCTTTTCCGCCTGAAGTTTTTTTTCGCCTAAGTCCTGGGGCGGCGCCAAGCCACGCCCCCTTAAATGTTTCGCCTAGGGGCCGTCCATTAATCACGTGATGTTTTTTTTTTCATATCACGTGTATCTTTAGTACCTACAAAGAATCGGACCTTTTTTATGTTTATAAAATACAGGTATAATCATCTAATTTTATTAGAAAGTTTGCAGGATGTTTTTAAAAAAATAAATACACGTGATATATTACTACACCCCCCCTCCCCCCTTGTGATATTTCGTGATTTTTTATGGACCCCTCCCGCCCCTTTCGAGCCTCACGTGATTAATGGACAGCCCCCTATTAGGAAAGCGATAACGCAATTAGTTGCAACCTGCACTGCGCAGCTTAGTGACGTATCACGTGTAGTCCTTTTGTGAATTTTACGGACGAACTATTTGATCTTGGCACGCTTACTAGAGAGCGCTTCTATTTTTTGAGTGCAAGCAAAAATGAAATTTGTGCACCGCCAAGTAAATTAATAGACGAACTTATTTCCTTTCTCAGTACAGCGCAATAGACGAGACAGGCGTAAACGTATGCGTGGCTGGTCGGACAGGATTAGCGCACTACAACTGTTTGTCAAGAAGATGGAAGCTGTTCGGCAACGAAGCGCAAGAGAAGGACTTTGTCGTCGCAGGCGGCATGCTGTGGTGGAGAGAGTACATCGTTATAGGTAAAGCACTAATAATCCACAATAAAAAAATCTTTAGTACAGTCAAGAAATATAATATGTCTCACAGGACAGGACAGGTTTTCTTTCTTGCTTCAGAACCTTCAGATTTTTAATTCGATTGTATGTACCAGACCACTCAGAAATTAGTAGTAGTATTGCGAGAAAAAGTTTTTATGAATGGAGACTGACCATAGTTATACTCTATTTTGAAAATATGATTATTTGTTAGTAAAAATAGGTACGTTCCGATTTCAAAAGTTCCCTTCACATTGTTTGTGAGGTAATTTAAATTATCGTGTCTCATTAAAAAATTGATCTGCGCCGGAAACATTTTCGCGCTATGATTTTTACGATTTCGAGTGTCGCCTGAAACCGGACGAATCGTACGATAATAAAAAAATCAGCTCAAAGGTCGGCTCAAATACAATTTTCGTCGCCGGAAGATGCGCTGTCAGCGTTCGAGCAGGCTGTAAACGAGGTGTCTACGGCGGACTGGACAAAGTGTTTTGAAAACTGGTTCAGACGCATGAAACTTTGTATAGAGGCTAGTGGAGAGTACTTTGAAAATATTTAATGAAAAATTATTTACCTATAAAACATTTATTTTTATTTTCGCAAAATTTTCTGAGTGTCCCACGTTTATGCTGGCCTGAAATGCCATAGATTATATATGACCATAGTAAAAGAAACAAAACTGGTATAGAACGAAACTGGGCTTTTTTAAAGCATCCATACGCGCTAAATAGTGCGTGTTTGGACGCGTTCGGTGCGAGCGTTTGTTTTCTATACGAAGTATTATTTATTTTTCTTTGCTATGACTTTTCTATTAACTTTTTATTTCTCTCGTCCCCCAGGTTGCTACAGCATCTTAGACGGTCACGACGAAATCCGCTTTTATCCCCGCGAAGCGAAACTGGACAACAAGTTTGCGAAAATAGTTCGCGTTCAATCGCAAGTGTTCGTACTGGACATACTGGACGATCAGCTCGTAGTATTCGGAGCTGACGCGCTCGTCACCATATACGAGCTCAACTGTGTGGATAATGGTCAGTATATTATGTATAGTGCTTAATCTTTATGTAAATGTTTAAGTCGCGAATCACAGAGGGGCGGTAACCGTCCGTTAAACGCGCGCCTGCCACGCCAGCCCTCAAAAACTCCCGGCTGGATCTCGCTTCTCTTACAGTGGCTCGAACTACTTTTGATTTTTCTAGCTGTAGCTAGATTGCACTGAATACACTCCTGTATTATTTGTACAGTGTAGTGTCGAAACGAAAGACCGTATTGCAAAATAGTCGTGATTTTCATCGTGCCGTGAATATGTGAACAGCTCGATGTCAATAAATTATCAACCCACAATACTTAAAAGAGGACGACTATCTGTCGTCACGACAAACTGGAAACACTCTTTGAGTGTTCTTTATTATTTTTTCTATTTTAGTCTATCTTTTAATTATGCTAAAATATATTTTTCTTTCCAGCGGGTAACATAGAGATGCGCTGCGTACAAGCAGTAGATATATCAGCGCTATCACACCCAGCTTGTGTGGTATCAGCGTCACTGTGTCGACTACAGGACCCGCCGCAACGCCACCGCTCATCCACAGTTTTCGTGCATGTGCAACGTCAGCCGGACTCATTGGTAAGAAACTGTTAAAGAAATCCTTCAGATAGATAAAAATCGGTCTGTCTATCTGTCCTGGACAGTCCTGAAGGCCAATTCTCGTAATTTAAAACGTTCAAAATCTAGTCGCAGTCTCATCTCAGCGACAAAGAAATGTCAAAAACTTGTCAAAATGTGGGGAAATTTGAAGTATTTTTTGACAGATTGAGACTGAGATCAGACTGTGAACGTTGTTAAAATTAGTAGAATTGCCCCTCTGGTCCAATTAAAGGGATAATTATGGGTGTTTTACCTTTCAGTTGAATTTTTATATTGTAGATTTATTTTGTGGAAAAAAATAAGATTTATCTGTGTCATCATAGGCTTCTATTCCATTCACCTTTTATGTCCTGTTTTTGTTTAGTCGCGGTAAAAAAGTTAGCCGATATAATAATTATTCTTTACGTGTGTAGTGTACGTCACTGAACTCCTAAAAGTCTGGACCGGTTTTGATGATTTTTTTTTATGTCTGTTAGCGTGGGTCCCTGGAGTCACAATTGGACTGGGTGGGTGGCACTGCGATCGAGTTCTAGGAAAGGCAGGAGTACGTCTGTCGGGTCCGCTAGTGTACTTATAATATTTTTAACACAGTGCAAAATGCGTTTTCGTTTTCCGACGATAGAACTCCTGTTGATTTTAAGAATTTGTAACTTTATGTATTACCATTATGGTTCATATTTCCAGGTGATCAACGCCAGCGGTAAGCTGATGATGGTGCAGAGGGAAGAGTATGATGTTGATGAAGACAATAATCCAGTGAGTTGAAATTGTATACTTTTGTGGGCGATGCCGAATGTGCTTATATGGATAACTAGGCTTGTCGAGCTTAGATATAGCCGAGCTTACTGATTTATTCCGTAAAGAAATCATGCCGATTTATTTAATTCTTAAAATTATGTTGAATATTCTTCCATTTGTGTTTCGACCAACGACTGTAACCATCTCACCGTGAAAACTAAGGTGAAGTGAGCGTGGAGTGAGCTGTCAATAGTGTCAATTCCTAGCAAAAACAAACTCACTTCACCTAATTTTTCACGGTGAGATTTTTACAGAATCGACCGGCAGTTCCCATAATTAAAAACGTTCAAAATCTAGTCACAATCTCATTTCAGCGACAATCAATGTCAAAAACTTGTCAAAAATGTAGGGAAATTAGACATGTTTCTGACAGATTGTGACTAAGATGAGACTGTGAACGATCTAAAAATTACGAGAATCGCCCGCCAGGTCTCTGTAACGCTTAGTTAGTAAATGGGACAGAATATGGCTGTTTCTTTTTTTAAACAATCTGACGTAATATTCTGTTACATAACGGTTAATCAGTGTGCAGAACCTAATTCTTGAAAAGAAGTTTTTTTTAACACGTTTGCGGTACAAGTAATTGGCCAATTTACGCTGTTATGCAATAAAAACGCATACATTTAATGAGCGTGTCATTGAATGTTCGGCACGCATAACTAAATGTGCCCATTTTACGCTGCACTACCCACAAATACGCTGAACAAAAAACAAGTTCGTTCGTAAAATATTTATTTATTATTCAGGTACACTTCGTTGCTTTGGATTATACCGCTCAAACTTAACTTCTAATATGACCTATGTGTATTTTTGCATGTACAATGTCAAATGCAAGAACACACTAGCGCCGTGAGTAACTAAATAGGTTACCTATACACGGAGAAGTTAGTTATAGGAGATATTTACATTTGAAAACTTAAATTAACTTAATGGTGTTTGGTTCTGATGGTGAGCGTCTTGCCATCTAGTGAGATCGGTCCGGCGGCCCAGCGGCGGACGATGTTGCCCTTCCTTCCGTAGGATGTCCCCGACAGATGTACCCACGGACTAGCAGGGGGCAGCGGGTAGATCATGGGGAGGTCTAAAGTCGGCACAGGCGCGATGATTGGTGGCGTGTCGATAACCGGGGTTATGATAGGCTGATGAAGAACGTCGGCTACGGGTGCGATTTCAGCGATTGGGGCAATTGGGATTGGGCCGTGTCCAATGGGGCCGATGGGGCCGATAGGTCCATGTCCGATAAGGCCAACAGGGCCAGTAGGTCCATGTCCAATAGGGCCGATGGGTCCAAGTCCAATAGGGCCGATGGGTCCGTGTCCAATGCCAATAGGTCCATGACCAATAGGGCCAACATGTATCGGTCCCAAGTGTGGCCTAGTGATTACGGGCGTGATCGGCGCAAGAGTCTCTACGATCGGCTTGGCAACTATAGGTGCCGCTATCGGTAACGCCACCGAGTGTACGTTCGGCCCTGTTCGTTTCACGATGGCATTGAATCCTGTCAAGGAGTCGGCAGTGTACTCGACCAGGCGGATATTGCCGTCAGGTTCCACCAAGGAGTATGCTCCTCGCACCACGTCACCGTCGCGTGTCTCCCACTGCGCTTTGTTGTCGCCCGTCGACGGGTCGTTTACCGCGTAGTTAAATCCGTAGTTTGGGTTCGGCTGGAACAAATTTTATATGCAAGATAAGAGGGATATGAGATATATTTCGTATAGTTTAGTATTTAAATACATTATACACTATCATATTTCCTATAGAGATAGAAACTACGATTATAAATAAGCCTTAATATAAAATAGGGTTTTACTTACGATTTTATCAATGGTGGTAATGGGAACGTATGACAGCGTCGCAGGCGGAATCGCCGAAGCGGCCGCAACCACAGCCAGCAGGCAGGCGACCTGTTAAACATAATAAGGATTAAGTCATTTTCTTTCGCCTTAGCATAAAAAAAAAGTTTTGTTCAAAATTGATGCCTTTGCAAATTACTCCTATTGACTTAAAAGTAGTCCTTTGGTATAGTAAATAGTATAATCAGTCTATAATTTCCCACTGCTGGGACACAGGCCTCCTCACTTCGAGAGGGAGTGAGCTGTAATCCACCACGCGGGCCCAGTACGGGTTGGTAGATGTCACATGTCATCGAATTGTTGGTTCTAGGACATGCCAGTTTCCTCACGAAGTTTTCCTTCACCGCACCTTTAAGGGCAGAGTGGTGATGAAATTGTTTACACAAAATAACGCGCCAGCCTGGGTTCGAACCCGCGACCTACGGCTCGTAAGTCGGGGCCGTTGCCACTGGCCCACCACTGCTTCCTCCTTTGGGATGACACCAGATAAACCATTAAATTAAAAGCCAACACTAATAATTTCTACTTCTTCTGCCAAAGTGTAACGACAAAATTTTACTTCAGAGATACATTTATTGAAATGAAGAAACAGTTTTCAAAATGCCGGAAGCTATTACCGTGATATACATGTTCATGTTGCTGACAAGGTATTCCAGTGAGCAAACGAAGTGCACTGAATTTTGTCATTTGCGACATGCCTATTTATACTACACTAATTATTCGACCCGGCAGCGCCCCGGTTTCTGTCAAACATCTTGTTATCAACCGGTCCGTTTCATTGCTTTTTGCCTGATTTAGTATTCATAAATAGTTCATACATAACCGGTAGTTAGACACGTATAATATGATTAACTAATGAGTTAATTGGGGTGGTTATGTGTTTGAGTGACGTATTGTTTTCTTTGTTCGCGTTTGTTCGGTAGACGGCCGACACCTAGATCTAGTATTAATTAGGACCTTTATACAAAATAATTCTCGTGGCTAAATCGAGAGCTCGAGGTTAAATAATAACTGCCGCAAGGATCGATCGAAGGTTAAGCTACGCTTGACGCGGTCGTTTCGTGGATGGGTGATCATCCATTACATATCGAGCCTCGGAAAGCAAGTTAAGCCGTTGGTCTCGGCTGTCATTCGTAAATCTTTGACAGTCCTACCAGTTTTACCAAATGGTATCGTGTTAGGGTGCTAACATAGAGCAGCGGGTTTTCCGGTACTGCTGCAGGTTGATCTACGTTAAAAAACGGTCACAATGTTTTACCTGTTTTTTTTTATGTGTAAGTGCATAAGTTAATACGGGGATATTTTACCCGCACCGATCGCTACCGGCTTGTCTTTACCGGGTGGGTACCCGTGTCTTTATGTAAGCACCCTTACCCAGTAACTGGGTTGTGGAGGTCAGATAAGCAGTCTCCCCATGTAAAATACTGGTGGTAGTTTGACTTTTTTATCCAAACTGTAGAAACAACATCACATTGCATTTATTTCTATAAATAAATACTTACTTTATATAAAGAAACTTCGTAAAAAAGTAGGTACAAAAGGTATCAGTGCAATTCCTTTCTTAGAAACTGGCAACGCGCAAGTAATGCTTCTGGCATTGCAAGCGTCTATAGGTGGCGGTAACTATACATCATCAAGCGAGCCGCATGCTAGTTTGCCACAGTAGTGGTATAAGAAAAATCAAGTAAATTTTTACGACCCTATAGTAACTCTATAGATAAACTGCTGTTCTAGGTAACATTCATTGGTACAAATAATATTTCATGAACTATGTATAATAACAGTAATTTAATTTATTTCGAAATAATTTTGCATGCCGTACGGTAAACTGTATCGGCACTCTCATGGAAATTGCCATCATATCTGTATACCTACATTATGGGCAAATAAATGATTTCTAGAGTAGTAAAGGCTCTTGTTGGTTAGTTCCTGGCATCCGACGCATAGTGGTTTGCATGTGTGCGTAGCGTATATCATTAGACGCACACGTGCGCATCCGCTGCCGCGCGCCGTCGAATTTACCTAAAACTGAGCACTTCGATTTTTTAATAGCGCTCTTAATTCTTTTCTACTTACTAGCCTTTCTGCCTACCTACCTTTTCTTTGTGCTGCTTCTTTTCATATAACCATCCAAATTCGTACTTAACACTTTTATTATTATTGCTGTAGATTTAAGCTAAGTACACATGACAGTCGCTTCGAGCTGCAATACCGCTGCCCGTAGGACAATTTTTGCAATGCAGTGCGACCAGCCCAAAAGAGCGACAGCCTTTAATCAGTAAAGAGGTCGGGTCAAAAAGGATATGGTTGTGAAACTCGGTGATAACGTCAAACCAGCTATCTGTAATAAAACCCTGTCTCAGCATCAGTAAAAGGTAGACTATGTATATTTTCAAGATTTTGTACTCTTACTACTACTTTCGCATGGGTCTGTGTCAAGAAATAATTAAATGTAACACACAGAACGCACAAACAACACACAACAACACACTAACACTGATACATCAATGTAACACTGATTGCTCAAATTTATCTCAACTTAAATCGAATTTGGATCGTAACTAAAGCAAGTCGTTTCTTGTTCCTTTCCTATTTAATTTACGACTCGGTGGGCGTGGACAGTTTTTATTTAAATATGTATATGGTTTAAGGAGGATACGCTAAGGTAGCGCGCAAAATACAAATTTTCTTATGCTTTTTTTTTTCAATTTGCAGCTCATTGTCAGGTTTCATGTTGGTCAAAATATGATTCGCGACCGTAAAGGTGGATACAGACATTGCGAGGCATGCGCAGCGCACGGCGCTCATCACATGATTCGCAATGTGTGGACGTTCATATTCGTGGTGAGGCATGTGGAAGCACATGCGCCTTAGCAAATGTGTGTATTTGCAGAATTGTAGCCATTAATATTATCATTACTTTCTAATTTAGAATTGGCCTCCAATCTCATGATTTCATAAAATAGTTACTCAATAGGGTAATTAAATTGTTTTTTGTAAACTTATGTAGCTAATACTTGCTACAGTAAAAAAAGATATCCAATATTTTTTTCATAGCTCTACGAAAGAACAACTACAGAATGCGGTTTAAACGCCTTTATTTACATTTTTACAGTGAATTCGTCGTTGTACAATTGTATTTACAAAGCATTTATAGACTAGTTATTTTAGCCTAAATTCTGACTAAATTATCAATACACCAAAACGCTCAGAAGACATCGTAATACAAGTAATATGGCTACATCAATTCAATGAATTACACCTCAGACAAGACCTTAACTCCTTGACAAGTATGGTAAAATAATAAATATACAAAACCAACATATTTCATAATACAACTTCAATGTTTCGTCTTCAAAACTAAGGTTCTACCATACAGCGGTATTGGTCCTGTCGACCACTTGTGTACTTTACCGTCGACATATTTCTTACTGAATATCGTGACGTACGGTTTGTCTTGTAAGGGACCTGCTAGTGGCACCCATCCTCCGTAGGAGTGGGTAAAGGGATCCCAAGGTATACTCCACTGTCCGAAGTTCGTTAGCTTCGGTAATTTGGCAACAATGGGTGCTGTACCAAAACCATAGCTCACAGGACCAACTATTGATGTTAACGGAGCTACAGTTTTTCCTATTGGTAACATTGGAGGGTGTACGTTCGGGCCGATCTTATTGACGACTGCGTTGAACCCAGTGACGTCATTGGCTGCGTAGTCCACGACGCGCAGTGTTCCGTCAGGCTCGACCAATGAGTAGGAGCCCTTGACGACGTCGCCGTCTCTTGTCTCCCATTGCGCTTTGTTGTCTTTTGTTATTGGATCGTTGACAGCATAATTGTACGCGTAGCGGGGGTGATCCTGGAATGGTAAAGTCAACTAATCAGGGTTATTTGTTTGGAAGCTGTGAGCTTGAACAAATTCAGTATCCCGCCTACGTAGGGATAGCTGTGTGTTATGGTTACCCTATTTTTTTTTGCATTTCAATACGTAAATTGGGGTATCCCCGTTTCATAGTCTTAATTTTGCGGTGTAATTGCGCAACACACTAAACGATGGCAATGGCTTTCATAATTTCATTTTGACAGTTCAACAATATTCAATGCCTTATTTACGTTGCTGAGCGGACAAATTTTTCGAACATATGAAGCAATGGATTAGTTATATCCTTCGAAATTATTTAGTTTGTGAGTGATAGTGTGTTACGAAATTAGGGTGCATTTTGAAATTTATTATCCTTCATGTTAAATCAAGAGCAAGCAGAGGCTATCAATGAGCTAGTTACTGGTTGGACATGTTAAGAAATACATAACTGCATGACTTGACTGTGTCGGAATCTCGGATACTTACGATTTTGTCAACGACTGGAACTACGTTAATGGCACCAGCGGTAGCAGTAGCAATCGCTACGGCGAGTGTGCACGCAATCTGAAATCATATACATCACAAGTTAAAGTAGTAGTAGTAGTTAAGTAGTTCATTACAAGTTAAACTATGAGTTATTTAAATTATTTTCACTTCTAAAACAGCAAAAATAATCTGAGTACAATACGTGATTTAATTTATTCATTAACTATGTCTTTATCAGAAATAAATAAAGCAAGAGTGAGGAAACATCTTCTGGACACGGGCGTTCTATCAAAGACCTCATCCATCGCTTTCTATCGGGCGTTATCGAGGTCAAGAGCGGGCCCACTAGGCATATTAAAAAAAAAAAATGCCTGAACTCAAAGCCCTGGTTTAGATGAATCTATCCAATACAGACGTAATTGTCCAAAGAACTTTCAACTGTATCATCACCGTTCAGACAAGATATCAACTAATAATTAAGTACCAACCATTAAAAATCGATTCATATTGTCAGCGAGTGATACGCAGAATGTTCAGATGTCAGCATTAACACGGTCCTTTTATAAGCGTAACGATGGTAGAACTTGTGTGACCCGTTTCAACATACTGGTTCGTTATTCACATGAATCATGACCCAATGTATGCAAAAAATGTATGTAGTTAAGGGGCTTACATGACCTAAAGCGCGGTCACTGTCGGACTGCATAGAAAAGAAAGAGAAGCGGGATGACACACTGGTAATTTATTGCAAAATATGAAGCAATTATTTAATTACAAAAAATCTATTGTTTGGACTAAAAAAATTAAAACACTAGTGTTTTAGTATGTTGCTTGTAAAATAATCTGACAAAAAAAATCTAAAGTATGGTTTTTATTGTAAAAAGAAAGTTTTTAGAGGTATCTTCATGATTTTTTTCTATTGTATCAAATTAAGTGTATTATGTTTTCAACACACTATCTACCTATCATATATCCTGAAGAATATCATATATTTTTCTGGTTGTGTTTACTGTAGTTGATCAAATACTTTATTTTTTCTAAAACCTGCGTTTTTTGCGTTTAGGTCCTGTAATCCCCTTAAAGCGCAAATTTTTTTTTTGTTATGTATGAGGTGGCTTCAGTATTTGGCATATTATTTAGGACTAAACCTGTGAAAGTTTCATTCAGACTCAAAGGTACTAGATATTACACATTAATTTGCTATACCTATAATAAATAAGAGGGTTTTTTAGAAGTTCAAAAGTGCCTTATATGTGCTTATTTGGAATAAATGCTTTTGACTTTGGTTATAAGTTAATAATGGCTGGATAGAAAAAAAATGGGGTGAAGGATATTTTTTCCTGATTTTATTGTTCCTATTTATAAAAACAAAACAATGTCTCTCTTTGTTCAAATAGTAGATTTGATGAAAAATTATTCCACCATGAACACGCATCTAAGCTACCTTACTTTTAACCACTTTAAAGCAGACACCAGACAGAACCCTAGCTGAAGAACCTCTATAAACTTGGCTCACAAAAAACAATCGTGTTTACATTGATATACATAAATTATACAGTCAATCAAGTGATTTACGATCATCATTGTCAGTCTTGCATGTCTCCATACTGTCATAACACAATCGGCATTGGTATAATACGGCTCTGTCCAAAATATTAGTCAAATTAATTATTCAAAAAGTATATTTATTATATACAAGATGGCAGGGACACCGACGCGCAAACTGTAACCAGCACATGATTCTAGACTCTTTTCTAAAAACTATATTTTTGGCATCAGACTTGTACCTCGTAGCAATTTATACTTTTTCCAAAAATATTGAATGTACGGTTTCGATGTCGTTACTATTTCATTCTAAGTAACTATGGAATATAACGAGCAAGTGTATTAAATGTTAGGGCTTGTGCACACCACGTTTTATAAACGCGCCGTCGACGCGCGTTTGTAGCGATACAGACGCGATACGCACGCGAGTCAGACGCAGCCTGTAGACCTTCTGTAGGATAAAAGCGCGCCGTCGACGCACGTTTCTAAAACGCGCGTGAACGGCGCGTTTAAAAAACGTGGTGTGCATAGGCCCTTAGTCTCAATATTACACAACGAAATTGGTTTTTCCTTTAATTAAATATTCAAAGGGAAATAAAGATCAGATGTGCGTTCAAGCTTGTTTACTATAATCATTTGCGGAAACTACCAATTGGCCGGATCTAACTATAGTTAGATTAATAATTACATACAGGTTTTCAGAAGGCCAATTCTCGTAAAACGTTCAAAACCTAGTCGCAGTCTCATCTCGGCGACAAAAAAATTTCAAAAATGTAGGGACACTAGAGGTATTTTTGACAGATTGAGATTGAGATCAGACTGTGAACATCCTTAACCTTTTGACCGCCAGACGTCAAAAAATCTAAAACGTGCCCTCGGTGTCAGTCTGTCATGTAGTCGAACCGTGGCGTGCTGGGCACATTTTGGTTTGTAATCTATACATGGCTGTGGCGGTCAAAAGGTTAAAATTACGAGAATTGCCCCTGATTTGAATTGTTTTCTGATTTTATTTTTAGTAGAGCACTACCTTGAGATAAATTTCTGGAGTGTGGTGTTACAATCAACATCACATCCCCCATTAGGTTATTTTTGTGTTTGTTTTTTTTTCTTTGCGTCTATTTTTATGGCAAATAAACTTGTTTTCTTTCTTTATTTTCTTTATCATGGCTGAACTTTGTTTTACTATAAATAAAGGTTCACTTATTTTGTAAGTAAATAATTATGGTGGTTTATATTCTTTACTTTTTAATGAAGTAATTGACTACTTAATTATGAAATTACAGGGCAATAAAACAACTCGTTACTACCACACGGTGGTATATGCTTTATTAGTGCTTGTCTTGACTTATAAATTAGCAACATAAATATTAAATATCTTATGTACAATAGTTTCTTGACTTATCCAACATTAAAGCTCTCTTAAATGGGACTTTAGGGATATTTGAAGGCAAAGTATAGAAGTAAGTAATGGACAGCGGCATTAGGACGTTTTTTCTAAGATAGCAGATTTGTAGTCAATCAGTATTTGCCGTAAGATCCGCCCGCGCCCCACGGGTTGAGTATGCCCTGGCCAAGGTCAGCTAATGTTTCGTGGCCACCAACGGGGGCTTTTATGTAACCTGCACCCAAACCTGGTCCACCGTATCCAAGACCATCGCTCTTCAATCCTCCGTATCCGATTCCTATAAGACCATCACTCTTCAATCCTCCGTATCCGATTCCTACAAGACCATCGCCTTTGATTCCTCCAATTCCTATTAAACCATCCCCTTTGAGTCCTCCGTATCCTCCAAGTCCTACCAGACCGCCGCCTTTAATGCCTCCATATCCACCGGATCCTGCCAGAAGGCCATCACCCTTCAGTCCTCCAATGCCGCCAATTCCGATCAGACCATCGCCCTTCAGTCCACCGTATCCGCCAATTCCTGACAGACCAATGCCCTTCAATCCTCCAATTCCTCCAAGGCCACCCCCGTAACCTCCATAGCCTCCGGCCAATATTGGCCCAGCTTTGATTATAGGACTTGGCAGAGGAACAGGGTATATTGGTCCTTGTTTATAGATAGGCAGAGGTGCTGAATATACTGGTCCAGCCTTGTAAATAGGACCTGGGAGTCCTGAGTATGGAGGTAATAATGGCGCTATAGGTGCATAGGGTTTAGAAATCGGTCCTATTGGTCCTATTGGCCCGTATGATGCAATCGGCGCGATTGGTACGGTTGGAGTCTTAATGATTGGTACGATTGGAGTCTTAATGATTGGTGCGATTGGTATAGCACCGATCGATGTTGACTTAACGAGGTTGGCAGTAGATATTGCTCCACCTACGATGGGTCCTGATATTAGGGGAGCGCCTGCTAATCCTCCTAACTTAGCTATTGGTCCCACTGAAATCGGGGCGATGGCCGATGCATGGCCCAACACTGGAATGGGTGCCTTGTAAATGGATGTTGGTATTGACACTGGGTGCAGGTTAGGTCCTATGCGCTTCACTACAGCGTTGAACCCTGATTTGTCGTCTGCCCAATAGTCTACGATTCGTATACTGCCGTCTGGTTCCACTAGTGAGTAAGCCCCTGTAAACAAAAGACAAATGAAATAGTTATATTGTCAAAAAGTTTATATCAAAAGCTTTTTAGGTTAAAATATTAGGTACCTTTTACTGTGTCTCCGTCTCTCTTCTCCCATTGCGCCTTGTTGTCTCCCGTGTGAGGATCTTTTACTGCGTACTCGAAGGCGTATCTGGGATATGCCTACAAGAAATAAAAACCCGATTAATAAAAGAAGGCATAATTTTAATAATGCCTAGGATGTGGATAAGACTCACATAATAATCTATTGAAGCATGGCCTGGCGCATATACAAGTCCTCCTCCTAGTCCGTCAGCCGCTACGGACGCCGTCAAGGCGAGGAAGCACGATATCTGCAAAATTCAAACACCACTTCACAAACATATCCTTAAAACATGATAATTCAAAGCAAAAACTGATTACACGAACCGCTACGTAAATATTCATTATGCCGGAGACGCACTGACGTGATGTCAAAAACGCACTGCTTAGCAATCAGCACTTTGAAGGCATTTATAGGCGATTGGTTTAGACCTTCATGTCTTATATGTTGCGGATGTGGAATGTTTGGCGCGCACTCGCTCTAGCTGTAACAAAAATCACCCAGAGTTGCATCAGGCTTCCTCATTTTCATAGAACAGCCTTCGGGCAGTGAAAACGCGAGTTAATATGTAAAGAGGTCTCGATGCCTCGGTATGCAGGACGCGCGGTTCAGCGCGCGAAAATTTTCAGTTAGCTTCAGATCGGAAACTGATCAATTGCGCCGATGATTTATATGATTGCCATCCGTGATAACTTAATATTTGTAAATCTAAGGTTTCTACGCATCGTGTTGTATTGCTGCAATAGATCAAAACGCGTTAATGATACGACGTTTTGCTCCAGTTGCGTCTGTACGTGCGGTTCTGGGCGTCGTAAACGCCCGGTTGATTGCACGCTTCACTGACGGATGTCGGTCAGTGTGATCATTATCAGAAATTACTTGTATAACATTACGCATCAATCTTTTTACACCTGTTTTATATGCTCATGAACTTGATAGTATTTATTGAATTCAAGGTAGTATTCACACTATGCATAATAATATGTAGATTCTGAAATTGTTCAGTAAATCCAGCAACTTGAACGGACACGAACAAAACTTTCTGTTACAACTTATAAAATATAAAGTACGTAACTGATTTTATGCTCAAGGTGTAAGCTTCGTGCCCGAAACATGCAATTAAATGGCATAAAATTGAATCTATTTACTATCGGCCAGTAATAATATACGAGTAATAAGACAGTTATTACTAGTCAATTCTTCTGTTTTATTTGACTCGTAATAATCTAGATCGGATCCGCTTGGTTGCCCTACATTTGTATATTAATTACAAGATAACATGATAGCTGTCCAACAATATTTTAGAATTTTAATGACTTGTTGCACAGTAGTGCAGGGCCATGAAAACATAAATTTCTTGAGAATGAGTAGAGGTAATCGTTTGTTCTTATAATAAAACTGCTATCATCAATTTTTTTGGCTCCTAAACAGCAGTAACAAATTGACACTAATTAAAGAATCATCTTCATCATACCAGGTAAAAAGACGTCCACTGTTATACATAGGTTCACCCAAGCATCATCCAAAATATCGGTGCTACATATACAGGGTGTAAGGAGACCCATCACATAACTATTATCTAGATTATCATTCTGTAAATCAAACTAACTAACATTGACCAAAAATTATTTCTGGGAAACGACTTTTATTTTTGGTATAAAAAAATTGCTGTTTACCGTATCGCGCAATGTAGTTTAAGCTTTTTCCTCTGGGTGCATGCAACCTTGTGAGGGTATTTAAAGTTAAGTTATAACATTTAAAAACTGGTTTTCGTGAAAAGAAGTTAGAACATTGACCTTCAATATCTCCATAACCAGAAGGTATACTCCAGTACAAAAAAAAAAACCACAATTGTCATTGTTATAATTTTTAGTAGGGGGAGTACACGTAACTCTTATAGAATGATAAAAACTAATATATTTTCATCACATTGTCTTCAGGCGTACAGCTGTCTTCCAGCCACAGTTCTCGCATCTTGCGTCGAAAGCGTCTGGTCCTGTGGCAGTGTCACCGGCTCTCAAACCCAACTCTCCCGAGCTCTATGGTTATGGTGTGGCGCTCTAGGGGCAAGAGTATGGCTCCCCCTGCTGCCAAGAGATGCGACCAGACATCCTGATTCAGGAAGACATACGTTTATGGCTAAAAGGATCATGCTGCCGTTCCATCTTAATATTTATCCATTAAGTAAGTACCTACATATGTTCCTACTACAGAATTCTCAATTGGTACCGTCGCGTCGTGGTTGATAGGGTAAAATGGAAGATGAAAACATTTTGCCCCTACCCGAAGTAACATGGGGTAAGGGCAGAATGAAGAAGCAGTTTATTATTTTGTCCTGTTTTAAAAGTTAATAAAGGTAGTTATTTTTAAGGTTTAAGAAACTGAAACAGCAATTTGTTCAGTCATTTCATTTCGTAATTTTGGTTTTTCCGTTTCTTTGTTTCATTTATTGTTTTCTTGTTGACAGCAATTTTATTCGACGACGCTATACTACTGGGAGCTGAGAACGACACAACGCTATACGCTTCAGACTCCAACTCGGTCTTTTCGCTGCCGTTTTGTGTCGTTAATAGAACGGTAAGTTCATTTGCAATACTATTACCGATTATAAAAGAAACATTTTGTCACTTTCTTTAAGGCACGTGAATTTTTTGTTTGACAAAAATTAAAGGTGTCACAGATGTTCGCATAAGTTTCATCCCTAGTACCACTACAACTATTAAGTAAAAGGAACTTATTAAAAACTTATATATTTCAGTGGCATCCTGCTTCCTCCATTACAAACTCAATTATAGCACGTAATCCAATAAACATTTATAACACAGACTTTTCCAAGAAACAGACTATTTTGCGCCTAAATTACTAATGATATCCTTGTTATTAACCTGACAAAGTTGAAATTGATGCATCCACCAGATTTCCTTATTGATAAACGCACTTGCTAAAGCTATAGCGCTAACTGCTGAAATATGGTGCAACTTCTGAGTCAGCACAGACAAATAGAGCTTACGATACTCCCTTTGTGATTTATTATTTTTTTCCAATTTCAGCAGTATGCGAAAGTTACTAAAGTTGAGTTTCAATTAGGATTAGTAGCTATGCAATGTTCCGCCGTAATTTATCATCACTAGGCTTAGCTCGTCAAACTGGCTAATATATTAGACTGCCAGCCAATATTAGACGATGAGATATTGACGGATCAGTAAATAAACGTATGTTTTTAACAGATTTGTCATAAAAAAAACTATAAATGGCGAGACCATTGCAACGTTTGTAAATTAGTAGATTAGACATTCACATAATGCCATCCAAAGTCGAAAGTCTAAGCATTTATTTCGAATAGGCCCATAAAACGCATTTTTAAACGTCAAAAAATTAATAAATTTTCCGTCATTCCTTCAGAGCCAAGTCTACCTACACCAAATCCTACGTCAGCTGCTCCGTCGTAACTTGGGCTACCACGCGTGGGAGATAGCGCGCTCTTGCTCACAACTGGCATACTTCCCGCACTCCCTAGAACTGCTTTTACATGAGGTGCTGGAAGAAGAGGCTACGAGTAAGGAACCAATACCTGATGCTCAGCTGCCCTCGATTATTGAGTTCGTGCATGAGTTTCCTGTTTATTTGCAGGTGAGTGGACTTTAAATATAATAAAAAAAAGGTAAATATTTTCTGATGAAAATAATTGTTATGGACAGTGTTATGTGATTTGAATTGGCCTTTTGAACTATTTTTGGCGGACCTATTAAATTAATCTAACTTAGGCCTATTATTAATAAACACAAAATACTTGATAAATGGGGCTTCAACAACCGCTCGGGTCGATCGATCAGGTTAAGCTACGCTTGCCGCGGTTGGTCCGTGGATGGGTGACCAACTTTACATACCAAGACCCCTCCGTGCCTCGGAAAGCACGTCAAGCCATTAGTCCTGGTTGTCATTCGTGAATTCTTGACATTCGTTACGGGTCGTCAGTGGCCCGAAAGTCTGACAACCAGTCTTACCAAGGGGTATCGTATTACCCAGTAACTGGGTCAAAATAATGTGTTCGTGAGCGATCACTATCGCTCCATATAAAACACTGGTATTCAGCTGCACCCGGTCAGACTGGAAGACGACCTCAACATAGTTAGGGAAAGGCTAGGCAGATGATGTAGTCTCTCGAAACCTGTCACAAGGACATCCTAAAATAAAGTGTATATTATATAATAATAACTCTATGTAAAGTCTTTACTTATTTTTCCTCAATCTACGTAATAGTGGACAACTAGCTTGGCTCATCGCCACAAGGTTGCCTGCTTGTCGGTCTTCTACAGATTGTACTCCAGTAATATTTTTCAAACTAATAACAAAATTTTTAGCTATTATCGTATGGTGTGTTGGTTTACTTGCAATAATTTCTGTAAACTACTTTCTAGTAAGTAGAACAAATTTATATTTTATTTTATTTATTTAATTTCTAAAACACTTAGCCTAATTCACATTTATTTTTAGCCACACAACGAAAACCTCACAGGGTTTATCTGTATGTTGGCGAGCCGTTCATATCTATAATTTTATAACAATGTTAACAAATTATTACATTACATTAATACATACATTAGGAGAAATTTTGTGTAAGGAAACGCTTTGATTTGTACTTATAACTTTTCGAACTCATTTTGTATAACGTTTGCAAGTCTTCTGGAAGTTTATTAAGATAAAAAGGTACTAAATATTCTGCAACCCTCATTCCGTACACATTGTTAAATTTTGGTAAGATGTATTTATTTTTGAGTGGTATCGTTCTTAGAAAGTCAGGTCTTGCTTTTTCGGTTAGCAACTCAGGTCTATTGACTTCCGCTAGAGTACAGAATTCAACTTTATTGAATACATTCATAACATTACAATATTTAAAGAGGTTGTCGTCATTGTTTTTGAATTTCTTGTTTACGTGTTTGGGCGTAATTACTTTTAATATTCTTAGTTGTAGTTTATAAATATCGGTCAGGTATGTATGATAAGTTCTCCCATAGCTGCTCAGTCCGTAGTTGATAACCGAGTCTGCTAGGGCCATATATAACATTCTAAGCGTTTTGAAAGGCAGTTTATATTTCAGTATGCTAAGCTTACCTAGAACAGACCGTAGCTTGTGCTTAACATATTTCACACATTAGCACCTACTAAACGTATGCAAATGGATTTATAAAAGACTAGCACCGCCCCGCGGTTTCACCCGCAGAACGAGTGTCAAAGACACGTGGCGCCATCTATTATCATAATGACGTTATTGTTGTTTTCCTGGGGAACAGCACTTTTTTCGGGATGAAAGGTATCCTATGTCCGTTTCTGTACACCTGACAACGTACATGCAAAATTTCAGGATGATCGGTTCATTGGTTTAGGCGTGAAAAGGTAACAAACAAATAAACAAACTTACTTTCGCATTTATAATATCAGTTAGGATTGCGCGTTAAACAGACAAGTGAACCAAAAGCCCATTATATGTATATGCTGATAATCAAATGGGACGGATGGCATGTAAATCATTGACGGTGCTGACAGGCGTTGCCATTCAAAAAAAGTATTACACCTTCTAATAAAATTAATATCTGTTACTGGATTTTATTAAATTGGGTTATTTGAAGCGCGTGCGCATTATCTTAAAATTTCAATCAAATAAAACCACCCTAAGTTCAATTTCAGTTAATTCAAAATAGGATTAAGAATCATAAATGTAAATCTTAAAAAAATGCTTATATGTCCATTAAATTATAATCTATTTTCTCTTCTATCATTTCTGAAGATCGATGCTATTGCATCCCAACAGCAAATAATATAGCGAATCAAAGCAGTTCAAACAAATACAATTTCTCTTTCAGACAGTCGTCCAGTGCGCAAGAAAGACCGAGATAGCACTATGGGCGTATTTATTCTCAGCAGCGGGAAAACCGAAAGAATTGTTCCAAGAATGTCTACAACGCAAGATGCTTGACACAGCCGCGTCATACCTAATCATACTACAGGTATATATGCAATGTTTTCAGACAAAAACTACATTCATTATAAAACGTAACGATTCTGAATTAATATGTTTTCTTCTTGCAACTGTTTAAGGTACATTAAAACAATACTGTCCGCTTGTTAACGCGAATTTCTTCTTGAACGTAGACTCGACCAAATGTACTTAGTTGAGAGTAGCGATACTTCTTCTTTACTTACAATTTGGGTGTACCTTTTTAGCCTCATGTAGCTTTTGCTTTTGCCACATAGGACAGTGGACCGAAAGTGTGGCGTGGCAAAAGCGAATTTTGAATGTGCTAGCTCCGCATTCGCTTTTATGTTTGACGTCCACGACCATTTATCACAAATGTTCGCCATGCCTTCGCTATGTGTCAAGAGCTTTAGATATTTTCTATACGGCCTGGGCACACGATATAGTGCCTTAACAATTTTTTATATATTCAATTAATCTATGTCATTGTTTGAAGCCGGATACTCACTAACCAAGCTGTAACTTTATCAGTTACAGTAACGTTTACACGTTACATTACAGCCAAAAGTGAGTATCTGGGTTAGAGTATCTATGAGTAGATTCGACTAACCAGTAAATATCTTTCCTTAAAAAAATATTGACGTAACTGAATATTCATTGAAACATAAATGTCTGTTGTCTGAATATTGTTCAATGTTAAATATATGTATATGTTTGTTATTAGAACTTGGAAAGTTCGACGGTTAGCAGACAGCTAGCGACACAACTACTTGATACTGCGTTGCAGCAGGAGAGGTGGGATCTCGCCAGGGATCTTGTCAGATTCTTGAGAGCTATAGGTAAACCTTATTTTACTCCGGTCTGAAGCTTTTCTACTGTCAAAAATGATGTCATTCAATTGTATTTGGACTACCGAGTCGGCTTGCAACTCGTTGCAAGCACAGCCATAAAATAATTGCGTATTAAAGTGACAAAAGCTGTCGATAAGAACACTGCGCTGCAATACGACTGGCTGTAAGACAACAGCAGGCGAGTTTTATCGCCTGCAGTTGTCTTTATCGCGTGAGTTTTATTGCGTTTAGTGTATGCTTTATAGTATAGTCAACCTCGTAATTGAATTATTTGTCAAAATCTCCCAGTAAATTGAAACTTCACTAAGGTTGAAAATATGAAATTATAACATTGATTAATGAAAAAATAAACCTTGACGTTTTATGTCGTGTAAGTGACATTCGAAGCAGTGGTGGCCAATGGCCAAGTGGTAACGGCTGCGACTTACGAGTTGTAGGCCGTAGGTACAGACGCCTGCACATCAAGCTACCCGAAACTGTCAAATATTCCCAATCAACTTTGAACCTTATGTTTGAGCGATAAAATTGAAAATCTATTAAAGAAATTTGACAGATTGTAGTAGCTTGATGTGCTGGCGTCTGTACCATACCCGGGCAGGCGCTTTACTTTGTGTAAATAATTTAATCATCACAGCTCTCAAAACGGTGTTAGAAAACATCGTGAGGAAACCGGCATGTCCTAGAACCAAAAAAAATCGAAGACATGTGACATCTACCAATTCACACTGGGCCCGCGTGGTGCTATACGGGCATCTTCCTCTCACTGAGAGGAGGCCTGTGTCCCAGCTGTGGGAAAATTATAAGCTGATTATGAAGTGACATTCAATCTTAGTATGTTAAAGTAATTACTAGGTAGACTAAACATTTTACTGTTTTCTCTACAGACCCGAATGACGTCGACTCTCCGAGGAATTCGGTGAACGTTCAAGCGAAGTACGGACAAGTAGTTCAATCGCAAACAGTCAGCCCTAATGCGGAAGACTTGTCTGTTATATTGGGCAGCATGCAGGTAAACAGCCGAGTAAAAATGTTGCATGATTTTATTTTAATGTAGATTAATGTGGATTGCTTTGAACTTGTAGTATTCTGCCGAAAGAAACGTTTTTGTAAGAATAATGAATTAGCTTATGTCCCTCCCCCAGCTGGCGGGAGGGCGCGGGCGCAGCTTCAGCACGACGGTGTCGCCGCGCGAGCCGTCCCCGCCCGCGCACGCGCCGCCGCCGCCCGCGCCGCCGCCGCACGCGCCGCCCGCGCGCGCCACCGCCGCCGTCAAGCGGAAGAAGTCGGTTCCTGCCCGGGCTGACAGGTATGTACATTGGAGAGAAAATTGTTATGTGTCATCACCAGTGCAGTAAACAAACATTGTTTTCTCATAACATTAAATTATGAATGATATTTATACATATATGTAAATTAGTTTTTTTTTTTAACTTACACGTTTAAAATAATTTATATCTTAAAACTAGATAAGATCGATGTTTTCTATCCGACTACTCTGATAAATACATAGATATTAATTGATATAAAAGAGTTGACCTGAACATTAATTCATCAGTGCTTCGTCTTCAGATGTTTTAATAAATGTGTTATTTCATCTTAAATCATTGATTATTTCTGGACATTGATGGACTCTTCCGTGCTACAGGATGTTGAAATAGAAGGGTATTTATTGTTCTCCTCAGTCGGTGGTACTCAGCCTGTGCTGCTACTCAAGTCACGATATACACTTACTGTTTTTTGTTACGATAGTTTTGATCACGCTCGACGAAACTCCGAATTACCGAAATTACGTGAGGAGCGATCCGGCTCGAAGGACCGAAATAGTGCGGGGTACGTAGTAGGGTGGCGGTGGTTTTAATGTGAAACAAATATTTCTGGAAAGGTATTAACCGTCCTTGTAAACGTGATTTAGTTTCCAAACATGTAAACAAATATGAGTTATTGGAACAATAACTTTAATACCTACACAATAAAGTTCAGTTTAAGCTACAACTTCAAACATTATTATAACTTTTTCAATAGTACTAATCACTCTGATATCAACTTAATTTTCACTGCAATAAAGTTGATATTTGTTTAACTTGAAATAACATGAATTAGAAACATGAAATTTGAATAGACCTTATGATTGGCGGTGTGGTGTGAACTTACTAAGCCGTGACCCAACCGCTTATAAGTGCCATCTCTGTCCATCATAATTATAATTCTAAATAAAAAAATTACTATATTTATTTCTCCTACCAGGGACTCATACAGCGGCACAGCCGAAGAATTCTTCATAGACATGATGATCCAACGCCACGCGCGTCTCCTCTTATCCACGGCCCGTTTATACGCGCTAGGAAAGATGGCGGCCGCTCTAGACCTGCACTTAGTCGCGTGGCTAGCCGGAGAGAGGGAGAGAGCAGCTAGGGTGGATAGTGCGGTGCTGTGTGTGAAGAGACTGCACGAAGACTTCGCGTGGCCGTACCCTGTAATTAACGATACGGAGCAGTATCTACAGAGGAAGGGCAGCACTGTTACCTGTAAGTGGTACCTACGTATAATCCGACGTCGCGTCTGTCCATAAGCATACATGCTTTTCCCAATTGTTCTTAAATTCGTTTACTGTAATTAATTGAAGCGATATTGACATTTTTGGTGGTTTTCCATCTATATTACGTTAATATTTGGCCGATTTCAAAGCAACCAAACAAAATATACAAACGACACGGGCGTTCTGTGAGACGTTCGTGCATTGCTTCATTGAAAAAAAGAGCAACCGGCAGTTGTAACTGCATTTTTGAAGCCAGGAAAATATACATAACTAGCTTCCGCCCGCGGCTTTGCTCGCGAGGCACGTTGATAAAAACTATCCTATGTCCTTCCCCGGTATGCAATCTATCTCTCTGCCAAATTTTATCGAAATCCGTTCAGTGGTTTAGGTGTGAAAAGGTAACATACAGACAGACAGACAGAGTTACTTTCGAATTTATAATATTAGTATGGATTTAAAGAAACCTAAAGTCGCATAAACGCTATTCTGTGTTAATAAAAAAACCATCATTGCTCAAGATCGCTCACTAGCCTGATAATTGTTTGTCCTGACATTATTCAATTTTTCCTACTAAATATGCAAATATTTTAGGTTCCTACACACCGTCAGCAGAGTCGGACAGTCTATGCGGTGACAGCGGGTACATGAGCCTACCCCTACGCGCCGCGTTGCCATTGATGACTGGCGCAGTGCCTGTGTCTCCAGGACCTGTTAGGTAAGAAAGAAAATACATTAAAAAGGCAACCTAATACGCGGTATCAGACAGAGCTGTGGAACAATAGTACAGACGCCAGCATATCAAGCAACTACAATCTGTCAAATTTCTTTAATCGATTTTCAACTTTATTGCTAAAACATAAGGTTCATTGGGAAAATTTGACAGTTTCGGGTAGCTTGATGTGCTGGCATCTGTACTTAGTTCACAGACCTTATTTGATTGCCTCGCAAATTGACTTCAGCAGTATTAAAAATGTTGTACCATGAATACACGACAGGTCTCTGTAAACATTTCAATCTTCTTTCTTTTATTCAATTATTTTTTATGTTTACTACATAAAGTACAGCCATGGTGGGCACTAATTAGTATTTGTATACACTAAGCAACTTTTAAAAACGGTTTTGTTCTACCGTATTGATTTTAATTCTATGTCGTTATAAACATAGTATTTCGTAATAGGTCTTATCTCGAAGTTGCAATTGCTATTCCACGTGAAAATCACTGTTGAATTTTCCTACTTTGCTTTTTTATTTTTGTCATGACGTGCAGCTGCCGGATATTTTTGTTTCGTGCTCGTGATTATATGTAGAGATATTTTGTTTTATTTTTTGTGTGACGTGTTTCTGTGACAAATATATTTATCTTTCTTTCTTCTAAATTAGTGGTCGTGAAGTTGTGACTGTACATAATTGCCGGTGACGATCGTTCTTCTTCTGGCACGAGAATTTCACCTTTACTTTCATTAATTGATGTTCTTTTGAGACAAGCTGCACTTCCAACACGTTTTCTTATTCGATGACATATTTCCGCCAGCTCCGCGGGCGAAGGCAGCGTGGCCGAGGGCGGCGGCGTGGCGTGGGGCGGCGAGGCGCTGGGCGCGGGCGAGGAGCGGCGCTACGCCGCGCTCATGGAGCGCCTGCACCACCACCAGGCCGAGCGCGGCTCGCACACCTCTCACGTGCAGCTTAGGTCAGTAATATGGAACTTAATCATTGTCTGCCTTAAACACTTCTATACTATGACTATTTTTACCGCTGAGCTACATTACTGTTCCAGTTTGATGAAAGGGTATGAATGAGGATAAAATTACTGAAACAAAACGGTTTTAATCTGTCACTAAGATCGGTGATTTATAGAAAATGTGTGTAGGCAGCTGTTACTTATTTCTATCAGATAAACCATCTGCTTGTTTGTCAACCTTTATATGTCTAGGAATAATGTGGTTAAAGAATATTTATCATTCAAAACAAATTTACAAAAACATCACTTAGGGCTGATTTTTCAATAGTCAGATAACTTTTATCTGAAGAATAATTATGACAGTTTGACATACTATACGAAAACGGTCAAACCGCAATATTTACAACTCAGATAAAAGTTATCAATCAAATCAAGCCCTTAATTAGAAACATAATCCTCGCAGTAAAATCATCCTAGCGAGCAGAAGTTTGCAGATTAGGTTACAGCAAACATACACGCTCAGTAGATTTAAAAATAGCTATTTATTCACCAAGGGGAGTAAGGCACAGATTACTAATCGAGTGTGCATTTGAGCACACCACACGAGTTTAGTAATCTGTACTTACCCTCGAGTGATATATACTGCTTTATACTACACTTGTGGAGTTGTTGTTAATAAATTGCTATCATTGTTACTGGGATCACTTATTTTAACTTGTGATTTACACCGCCAAACTTTAAACTTTATCAAGAAAATTGTTTCTACAAAATACGTAAACCAACAAAATAACTCTTTTTTTTCTTTAAATTTTAGCGCGTCAAACAGTTTTCGCGCCAAAAGACGTTAAGCCGCGTCCCCACTAGAGCCGCGCGGCACGCGAGGCTGAGCCGCGCGGCTCTAGTGGGAACGCGGCTTAACGTCTTTTGTGATTTGTTGTGATCAACAACACTCAACAACAACACTCAACAACACCCAAAACACTCATAACACTCAAAACACTCAACAACACTCAACAACACTCAACAACTCTCGACAACACTCGACAACACTCGACAACACTCGACAACACTCGACAACACTCAACAACACTAAACAATACTCAACAACACTCAACAACACTCAATAACACTCAACAACACTCAACAACACTCGACAACACTCAACAATACTCAACAACACTCGACAACACTCAACAACACTCAACAACACTCAACAACACTCAAAACACTCAAAACACTCAAAACACTCAACAACACTCAACAACACTCAACAACACTCAACAACACTCAACAACACTCAACAACACTCAAAACACTCAACAACACTCAATAACACTCAAAAACACAAAAACACTGTATAATGCTTTCTGTCTCATTTTCTCCCACGTTAAATCTTATGTCTCTTTTTACTGTCGCTTTTTCGTTTCATAAAATTTCAATTCACAACGATGCTAAAGAAGTTTTCACTTAACCCTTCGAGTGTTGACCTTCGTACACGCACATTACGTCTAATGTCGACGCTTTTACGAGTAACGTAATAACGTTAGGTAGGCCTTTAGAAAAACGAACATTATACCGTTATATCGATAATAACAAAGTATAAATCATACCTTCCCGGAATCCTCATTAGTTTTCCTATTTACTAAAACTGCTAAGTAATGAAATAAAACTGACCTGACATGGCAGTGACGTAATATGTTTTCATTTTGATAATTTTCATTCACATAACCTTCACACTTTATCACAATAAGTCGAATCCACAAATATATTCACCAAAACTACACTAGAATACGATAGCACATATGTTTACACATTCATAACATACTAAATATCACTACTAAATACACTATTTGCATGACAAAACAACTTATTCTGTCAACCGATAAAAATTCTGCGATCGCGCCATGCGCCGGCGGCCATACTGGCTGGCCGGTAACGTTTGCATAAAAACTCTAACGAAAATAATTCAATGTTATTATTTTATTATTATTTTTAAGAAATCTTGTTATTATGATTATTGTTGATACATGTTCTGTTTGTCATGTCAATTTATTCTAAATAATGTTATTATTTTACCGAGTTCAGGATAGTAGGATGTTCGTCTGTATGTATAGTTTTTTTTTTTATTAATGTAGATATTTATGTGAATTATGAACCAATTTATTTATATGTACTAGTTGTTGCCCTCGAATTCGCTCGTGGTTTCGATCAAGTCTTTTTATAGCTCATTTTTAGGGTTCCGTACCTCAAAAGGAAAAAAACGGATGACTTTGTTGTCCGCTGTTTTGTTGATGTGGCGTCAACCGTGCTTACGCAATCAAAAGATATAGACGTTTATGTCGCATTTCTCATACATTCGCAAAGGGAATGAAACCTATAGGGTACTTCCCGTTGACCTAGGATCATGAAATTTGGCAAGAAGCAATGATAAAAGCTGCTATTAAAGCGAAACTACATCATTGTATAAACGGGGTGTAAGGAACAGCCCTCCGCTAACTTTCAGGGCTTGCTCCGTAGACAAAACTGAACAACCTTCCACAAACATTTTTTTCAGGAAACGAAAAATCGGTCTCTACAGTACAAATTCATGGTCCATACAAATTGTTCAATCAAGTGTATAATTTTGTATGGTGAGGCTGATTTTTTTTTGTCTTCCTGAAAAAAAATTTTATGGAAGGTTGTTCAGTTTCGTCAACGGAGTAAGCCCTGATAGTTTTCGGAGGGCTGTCCCTCACACCCTTTATTATCTCAAAGTACCTAATGATTGTTGCTATTTATGTTTGAAAATAAATTAATAATTATTATTTGTTCACTTATTTACTTACTAACAGCAATCTTCTTTTCTTAATGATATCTAAGAAAGGGCTTCGAGAGGTTTGAAATAAAATGCATTTTCTTTTCAAGGAATGTATATAATTATTTAATAATAAAACAATAAAAATATACGTTTTTGTACACAAAAAAAAACATAGGATAGGTACACTTTATTGTAACAGCTAGTATAATGAAAAGTTTGTCTAGATTTTACCCAGACTTTAGCAAAGGACATGTTAGGTTTTTGTATGGAGGCTGGGCTTTTATTCGAAGCTACCGTGAACAGGGAAGAGATCATGTTTTTATGAAAGTACATAAATTAAGGAGACTTTGTATAATTTTTAAATTTTTTTTGAAAGCACCCTTTCTTTAATTATTATACATTTTAATAATCATTATTTAAAAAATAAATTGCAACCCACAGTAATTATTGATTTTGGCAACACTTTTCGGTTGGATGTCATTATTGTCATTGTGAATTGTGAATGTCAATCAAGTGTCAAATTCAATTCAATTTTGACCTGTGTACTGACAGCTGACAAGTATGACAACCTTGCTGGCAGAGGTAATATTTTCATAGATTCCATTATGAGGCAAAGGAATTAATGCCATACATACAAATCATGGAGTTGGTTTTATTTTAAGCCATCTAATATTATTTTAGAATATTTTAAATAACAATAAGGTGTATAATTTGCTTTAAAAAATGATATTGAACCATTTTTTCTTTGTTTCAATGTGCAAAAATAATATTATGACACCAAAAATATCTGGATTTAAAATATGTATTTATTCAATAATGGTGCTTTTAATATTTTTTCTGTTTTTGTCAGGCCATCCTGAATAAGTTTCCCTATCAGAAAAACCATACATGACAGCTGTTCAAAAAAATTATTATTTTAAGCCCATTTCCTAACATGTCCTTTACAAATGTTTTCGTACATTTACGAACATATAATATGAAAAAATTAGATAGGTACACTTTATTGTAACAGTTAGTATACAGAAAGGTTTGTCCTGATTTTAGCCAGACTTTAGCAAAATTTACAAATGTTTTCGTACATATAAGAACATAATTATGTTCTGAAAAAATAAGATAGGTACACTTTATTGTAACAGATAGTATACTGAAGGGTTTTGTCCTGATTTTAGCCAAACTTTAGCAAAATTTACAAATGTTTAAAAAAAGGTTTGTGCCGTACCTATCGTGGGTTTTATTTACAAAATCAGATTTGTCCCGTAAGATATTATCCACAATGCACAAACCCAGACTGATATCTGCCCCGTAAGATATCATTCGCAATGCACAAACCCAGTCTGATATGTGTCCCGTAAGATATCATTCACAATGCACAAACCCAGACTGATATCGGTCAGATATCAATGCAGACGCCAAAAGGCGCTACCACGCTACCGTTTCGTCCCGGATAGCCGTAACGCCTCCGATAACAGCAACAAAAGAAGTAGTAAACGAGATACATAAACGGTTAGGCATCCCGTCAAAACGTGACCCTCATGCGAGAGCCCCGGTT
Source organism: Luperina nickerlii (assembly GCA_963855955.1). NCBI lineage: Eukaryota > Metazoa > Arthropoda > Insecta > Lepidoptera > Noctuidae > Luperina > Luperina nickerlii. Next base: position 5,916,842 of record OY979679.1, on the reverse strand, counting down.
CACCATCACATTCAAACACAGTCGTAATCCACATCCACACCCCAAAAACGTTTACTCTTTGCGCTTCCGTTTCCGCCCACGTATATCTACGCCTGGGAGCTCTGTTGCAGAATGCCAAATTCTCCAACAGTCCCCAAAACAAAGATATGCGTCACACGTGATGCACCTTGAGTGAACGGCTTTGGATTTCTTCTGCCGTTGACAAATCACACATCTCTTTGTATTCTCACGTCCCATCAAGTGCTCTGGCTCGTGCATGATATTTCGCCTCAGCCTCACGTTTTCCACTGGTGCCTGAATGATCTCTATTGAACAGGGGCGATGCCGTTTAAGTAGAGATTCAGCAAGCGCATAGCGGAACTCACGATGCGTCACAGGCAATTTACCAGTTGTACGTTTCAGAGAACTTTGGTACATCACAAACGCATTATGTATACTCACATTCAGTAGCCTTTTAAACATTTTCATGTACCATTTCACGCCTCTCTTTCGCTCCAACAAATACATGGAGAGTTTTTGATCTTTGAGATCAACACCCCCCATGGATTTGTTGTAATCTTTTATACATACCGGTTTCACCGTCAGTTTACCAGCCCTAGTTCCATTATAGGTATCGGGTTTGTGATAGGTGGATATTATATTCACCATCTTGGAGTCCATCCATGCAATGATGGACACGTCTCCAGAATGGCGAGATATAATAGTCCCCTTCTTCACTTTCTTCGATACCTTGAAGTCACTAGGGACGTTTCGACGGTTTACACGAAGGGTTCCTAAACAATCAAAGCCCAAACTCTTGAGGTATCGTGCTAATGATGGACAATTATAATAATTATCCATCACCACACAATGCCCCCGATGTTCAAGACCTTGCAATAGTTCAAGAACCACTTTCGTGCTCTTCCCCCCCAAATCGACGCCAAGTGATAGATCACCGTCCGGACTGTCATCCTTGCCCGTGTAGATTTGGAACCTAGCCATATAGCCAGTGCGGGACTCACATAGCTCATATGACTTGATTCCAAATCGCGCAGCCTTTGACCTTATTGTTTGGGCCCAGGACAAGCGGCCCTTGAATAAGGTCAAAGACTCGTCGATGCTGATGTCAGGTCCTAGGTTGTACAAGGCTTTGAACTTTTTTCCGAGATGTTCAATAATAGGTGCCAACTTACCCAGCCTACGTGACACCCCTGCTGAAGAAGATACTCCAGATTGAGACAACTGCTGACTCTGGACAGCGACATTGTCTACAAAGTGAAGACACTTATTCAACAGAGTATACCGACTAAAGGACATAATACTTTTGAACCCCGGTAATTGGAGAACTTCGTCTGATGTCCAATATTCAGTTATCGACGTACGCGGGTCGATAGCCATATACATCAACATCGCGAAAAAAAACATTATTTCGTCTGCATTAGTGTCAGTCCACGAATGAAGGCGAGATGATTGTTTCAAAGTCCCTGCGTTACGCATGGTCTCGATTGTCTGATGGGCATATCGGTTAGTTTCCGTGTCGATCAACCTTATGATATCCTCATCCCATATGTCGGTGAAGGCATCATAAGGCGTCTCGTAGTCTTTGATTGGCCCAGGGGTAGAACCTGAGAACTCCCCACGAACACCCCTAAACGAATCAAAGTCCGGTGACCACGTAAAAATAGCCGAAGTACCCAAAAGAGAATCGGCAGCGTCATCCATCCCCGTATCGATCTCGTTTACCAAATCTTGTAACGGTTCGTCTAACTCCTCGGTGTCAGGAAGATCCCTCCCGATAACTGGCATGACCGGGACATCGAATTCGTCATCGAAGTCGCTGTCCAATTCACTGCCATCACGCCTATGCACCGTCTGTGAAAGTGCTGTCACCGTCGAAGTTGATGGACGAACGTCAACTTCGGCAGCGACAGTCACCTCAGATCTGGCGCTAAGAGCGAGAGGAGCAAGAAAAACCGTGTTGCTGCTCGGCGTGTCGCTGGCCCCCGGCGTGTCGCTGGCCCCCGGCAGGTCCCGCATCCACCTCTTCACATGCCAGGGATCAGACTCCAGCAGCTCCGCAGCTTCGTCCTCGGACATGTCCAATGCCTCCACACGCTCAACCACATCGGAACTGTGAATAAATACAATATCGTAAAAATTTAACCATATTACCATGTTCGTTGCCACCCACGTACCATGGAGATACTCTAGGAAGGAGAGTTAACTTACCAGAGAGACAAGTCCAGGCTGGGTTGCCTGGCTTGTCTAGCTTCTCCGATGCGCAGGTGACCACCTGGGGTCTGCTCGAGCAGCACGGAGTCGCCGTGCACATTGAACGACCCTCCAGGTGTCGCCTGAACGGGGAGCGCGTGGAGGCTAAAGTAAGAAATACAAATTACTCCACTGTAACTAAACAAATATAGTAGGTAACGCTATGAAAAAGAAACTTACCGTGGCGGTGGGGAATCTAGATCGCGTACCGGGGTGGCCCTAAGTCTTTCGAGTATAAGGGCCCGCCGAGTCGCGCTTTGCCGGTTCGGTCCACGTTCTATACCCGCTACGGGGGTCACACTTCTGGACCGTTCCGTAGCGGCGTATTTCGCCATTCTAAAAACAATATGAAACTTCACTAATTGTACAAGGTCTGATCAGCTAACCCAACCACATTACCGGCCTAAGTAAACAAAATAATAATAACAAAAAAAAAATCGGGAACATAACTCCACGAAAGACATTCAGATATAAATCGATAAGAAATGTTTATATAATAATAAAAATCCAACTAACATCTTTCAAGTTTTTTTGCAGATCGTACTTGTGCCGCCAACTGTCATGGTTGGCGCCAATTTTACGACTTTTTCTCTTTGACACACAATTATGATGTCAACACGTGACAATATTAGTATATATTACTTTTATTTTGTTCATAGGTAAATATGCTAACTACTTATATGTAATTCAAACTATTTACGAGAATATTAGTAGCAAAAACATGTCATATCACAACGGCCATTATGGAAAAAAATGTTAAGTCTAAACTTTCGTTACTTTTTTCGCCCGTATAATCATTACTTTTTGAAAAACAATTACTCAATACGGAATCTACACTTATTTCTCAGTAATTCTATATAGATTTTTATAAGAAAACTTACCGTTTTCTGCCTTTATTCATCTTTATTTCGCCTCCGGTCTCGCACAAATTTTGATACACGGCAAACGTCAAACGGTAGAATGTGAGATGAATTTATTTATTTTTTTAGTTCGTTCAAAATAATGTTGCTGCTGTTGAAATATATTAAAATTAAGAGTTAATGAACCATTTCATTCATATAAATTTAGAACATATTGCTACTGGCAACAAAACCATAGATATTTAGCGACCAATCCTGAACAAGCCCTTAAGTGTAACTGTCCGACTTAAGACATTTGGAGCATTTTTTCTTATGTCGCACTGTGTAACATAAAACACTCGAGAGGTTAAAAAAACAAAACGCGTTAGTAATGAACGCATTACTGCCCTGATTTTCAGGGCAGTAATGAAATTCCATACAATATAACTGCCTAGATTTTTGAGAAGGTTTAATGAACAGCTTTCAAGCCTTTTAGTGGGGTAGTATTGGTACACTTACTAAGCAAGTGTAGTATAAAATATACAAAATACGATATTTGGGTACAGAAACTATTTGAATATTTTCAGATACTACCTACAACTGATGACGGAAGCAAGCTGCGTAGAATGGGCGGTAATCGTAGCAGTTGTACTACGTGACGCGCTCGCGGTGCTACGGACTACGAACGCAGCGAGAGGGAATGACGTCAGTCTGGACGCAGTTCGACGACTGCGCAGGACTTTGCAGGATATATGCGCGTGGACTGATGCAGAGTGGTATGTATTGTGTAGTTAAATGTTTAGATATTAACTGCAGGGTAGTGCTACTGTACGCGCTCGCTATACTACGAACTACGAAAACCGCGCGCGGCAATGACAGTCAGTCTGGATGCGGTGCGACGACTGCGCAGTACGCAAAGTGTGATGCTGCAGCTAAATACGGTGATCTAAACGGAGTGTCTGCTGACTAAGATCTAGTAAAGTTGTACTTAATCAGCGAAAGACCCGTGTATTATTCAGTTACCATAGAAGTTAAACAACTTTTACGTCTCTAGATTAAACTGTCTTAAATGTGTGCATAACCGCCGTAATCAACATCTGAACGATGTAGGAAACTATTTTGTAAGATTTCCTACTTGATCGTAATTGTGTCACATTAAATAAACTTTCACAATACACTTTTATTTCCAGTCTCGGCTACAAACCATTCATGATGGCGATCAGCAACCAGATTCCCTTCCTAACCTCTATCATCAACAACCGTGAGCGACGCCTCTCAATGTCCAAATCCAGAGTACGTACCGCCAGCACCAGTTCCTTAGGCCAGGAGACGAAGGTGAAACCGCAGACCCAAGAAGCTAAGCTTCCTCCGCCACAAAAAGCTGAGGTGTCGAAGCAAGCGGGGAGGAAGGAGTCAGGAGGGGCGGAGCCTACGCCCTCTGTAACGGTGTCTCCGCCCCGCCCACCTGCGCCTGCGCGAGATGACGTGTCCACCGGCTGTGTGGTTATGTAAACTGCTTTAGCAGTGTCTTATGTATAAAAGTCGCAGTTCAGCTAAAGGCCCGTGTTCACCGAAATGTATTTATTTATTTAACTGTTTATGCACACACATATAAACAGGCAAGAAGAAAGGAACAGAAAAATAGATGCTTATTTCTAAAGAACAACAATCAACCAGGTTTTTTAATAAATCGCCTGCAAATTTGAGCAGTTCTTGACCAACTGTTGATAAAATGTTTGGTGAACTCGGGCGCAAGTTACGTCAGTTTGACGGTTACATTTGGGGTAACTTTACTCTGAGTGTATTAATAAGGTGGATGCAGTGTAAGTGAAAAGGTTCGTGTCAGTATAAATTTTTATTGGGACTTCGTAGGGCATGATGGCCCGAGGCGGCAATTAAAGCGAAAGTTTTTATGTTTTAGGTTGTGCAAAATTGATACTGGCAACTCTGGCCATTCTTTTCCGTACGTAACTTTTACAAATTTTGTTGAACCTGATTTTTTTTCTAAAACCCTACAAACGGTAGAATTAGCATAGTAGACGTCAGTCGAGATATTAGGTAGTCGTAAAAAATAAGAATTAAATATTATTAATTAATACATTTCGTACTTTCGTACTCTAGAAACTTTCTTGTAAATTAAAATTTGTCACCTTCGTCTCGACGTGTTTCCTAATCGATGTTCTATCATGTTTTGTAAATAATTAGGTAAAATTAAATGAATCTTATAGTAAGTGACTTTTTCAACCTTATGAAAATATGATGAATATTATGATAATTTTTGGTGCTGATTAATGTATACATCTCAATATTTATTTATGTAAATGGATTCATTATTTATTTGTCTAGTCTATGTGTAATGTTTAATAATTTTTTTTTATCAATCAGTTTTTGAGGTCGGGGTCTAGAGTTGAGGATAAAATATTTAAATACAAGATGATGCCTCGTTCCGTTTTTGGATGGGGTCATATTTTTATACGATTATTTTGATTGGTCAACGCTAGCTTGCCGTAACCTTATCAAAAGCACCTCTTTGGTTTGCACCTCCCATATTCTATTTTTTCTCTAGGCCATGGACTCTAAATTAGACTAATTTCACTATTACCTATTTGAATATTCATTATTGTACTTATAAATAAATAAGAATTAGTAGTAATTTAGTAGTTAATATTAAATTATCTCATATTTTATTTGGAAATTGAAGCAGATAGTGTGTTCGTAGATTTTATGTCTATGGGTTAGACTTCCAGGACGATATTAGTATGAATTTATTGTTTAATATTATATAATTGTTTGGTGTTTATGTAGCGAGTTATATGTAGTAAATATTAGGTAGAATTGTGTTAGATCCGATGCCAAAGGCGAGAAAACTCAAAGAAAAAATATCTTCATTCTATCTTATTGGTACACAATAGTTAATCTGCGGGGTACTTGCGTACACACACTAAAGAGCACACTAGCATGAGGTAAGTGCACACTATGAAAAGTAATGGGTTTCATTTTGACAGATCAACAACATTCATTGTGTTATTTACGTTGTTGAGCAGACAAATATGTCCAACATGTGAAGCAATGGATTAGCAATATCCTTTAAAATTATTGAGATTAGGATTGATAGTGTGTTACGCAATTAGTGCTGGGTAAAAACCTTTCAATGTAAAGTCTCAATAAGAAAATCATCTGTACCTCGGTAAAATAAGCATAAAGGTTACACCACAGAAGTTTTCTTGTCTATGGCAGTGTCAAAACCATCAAATGGCTACTCTTTAGATCGCTCCTCTGCCAAATAAACAGAATTTATTCGTTGAAATGTTATACAGGCTAGTAGTTAAATAAGATTCGATGCGTTTCCTATTAATAATATTTCTGGTAGTGAAATTAAAATTAGTGAGTAAAATTTATAAAATTGTCTTGTATACAAGGATTAGGTTTTTCTGTGGGGCAGCCTCTAACGATCTAATTACAAAGAGATTTGGGCTTCGAGTGCACTCCACACCTTCCTTGGATCAAGGCTACTAAAAACCAGTTTGATTTAACTATAAAGTGTTTTTTTCCCTCACTTATTATAATTGAATGATATTATTTTAGCCCTGTCGATAGTACTGCCATCTATCTTGCACTCGATGCCTCAGTCTAAACCTTAGATCGAACTTTTAAATACTAACAGTACAAGTAGATGTAGAATAACAATATAATTAATTATTAATTTAAAATAAATTATAATTATTATAATTCACATTTAAATCGTCCATGAGAACACGTCAGCAATAACATTATTGGTGTAGTGTTGTAATGTGTTTTGCTCATTTTAGTGATGCGATAAATTTATATTGTGTTGCTCAACTTAAGTTTAATTTTTTCTCACAACCTGATTTTACTAAGTTCTTTTTATATCTTGCTGTGATAAATGGTTTTAATTAAAAGAAATAAACACACAGATATGTATCAGTTGCTATTATAAGTTCAGAAAACTATAAAATAACTCGACAAAAGCATACAAAAAATAATTACTTCATTATGAAGTACAGCTAAGCATTTTAAATGCTAGCAATAGCTTTTGTGCTAAGTCACAAAAATCAACCAATACGAAAAACAAAATGGCGCTACAAACAGTAGACGCTCAGCTTTAAATCGTTTCCCGCCATCTCGGTGCCAATTTTTCATATAATAGTATCCCCCAAAATAAATTATAATTATTTTCATAACTTATTAATGTTTAAAATGCCGATTAGTACAAAATATTGGATTTTGTTGTGACCATAATAAAAATTTACAAATTTTTATTTTAATAAGTGTAATATCTTCATAGTCATCTTTATTTTTAAGTTTTATTTTCTTTTTCTTCAAATGATATTATTTAGTTGATAATATATGTAGATGGAAACACATTGTAAACGCCAATATATTTATCACCTCTGTGGGATATCAATCTAAATTGGGTTCAGTAGTGGAATTATCCTTGTGCCTGTCTGAGGAAACTGAAATTTTTCACAGCAGTCTCCTAGATTTTAACCGCAATTAATTGGTTTTTGAAGTATTCCCGTATTACCACCGACCGTGACCGACGACGTGTAGCAGATACCGACGACGGCCGAATGCTGTATTCGTAAATACTCGGGCGCGGTCTCACTTGCACGCCGCCCGCGACCTCCAGGTGCGACAGCGATGAACGTTTTTGCAATTGCAACCGGCGACATGTCGGTCATCCGTCGTGACGTCACGTAGCGTGTAACGTTTTAAAGAGAACGTAGCCTTACGCGTTTGTAATTAAAAAACCGAACTCGTTTTTCTAGGTTATTTCTCTATGGGTTACTTGGTAAATCCAGTACTGACCAAAAAAAAAATTGGCGTTCTCACTGTGTTTTACAGCTTAAATAATTATTATGTTAGTATTGTGAAAATTCGAAGATAAATCTAGTAATGACGACTTACTATGGAAGTAACATAGGTTATTCCAAAATTGTCTTTGTGAATTAAAATAGCAATAATATGTCTGCATTCCTTTTACAGTAAGATTAGTATGATAATTAGGTCAATTATTAAATGAGTGTAAGCGAATTTACTGGGGAATCATCGTTATTTTTTCATGTCATCTGATATTCATACCGGTGCTAACATAGTATAGAGAGCCTACATCTTTTGGTTCAATATTGAAATGCAAAAAAAAACTATACGTCTATTCTCTACTTATTTATGAGTGTGGGTTTGAACGTAACAAAGATGTGGAAAGAAAACGGTAAACTCTTCAACACCTACAGTCCGGCTGTCGAGAGAATGTGTTCTTGACACCTGTCAGTTTCGTACAAACGAATACGTGTACGTGTTTTGCGAATTTGATTTTTACTAATTACTAGAATTGTCGTGCTGACAGGTGTCAGGAACGCTCTATCTCGACGGCCGGATATGTTGATTCTTTCCTTAGATTCTAGCTAAAACATAGGCTGGCCATCTCTCCACCAGTTTTCGGAGAAATACTTATACTTAAATACTTACTTACCTTCGTTCTTCCTATTTCTAGACTCTGTCAAGAACTCAAGACCAGATGCGCTTGCGCTTCGGTTATTTACTAAGAGGTGTTATGGAGTCGTTCATAATCTTCTTTGATACATTCAAACCTTGTTTAATTCCCTATTTGTTAGTGTTATTATTATTATGTCCTCTCATTATCAAAATATCATTAGTTTAACATTTTCAATTACGGTACTACCAAATTGTTTTATTAGGTATAATTAATAAATGCAAATTTAGGTTGGAACTATTAAATACTATTGGTGTTTCCACACTGAATAGCTCTCAAAAAGCTGCGCAATCAGTGTGTAAACCCCTTTTTGTTAAATTATCCGGTTATCATCCCTCATTTTAATTTGATTTGGATGTTCGTAGTTGTAATTTTTATAACAAAATTTGTAATTATTGTCAATTTGGTGTTTAAAAATTAAAAAGTATAATATAACACTTTCTAGTTTTTGTTTAATTTTTTCTTCAAAACCGTAAACGAAGATTGGCTTTTAGTCGCACCACTGACCAAAAAGTAAGGGGCGCACTGGAAACTGGAAGCGGAAGGCACGTAACTTGTTGCGGTGCTAGGATGAAACCTATGTCCAGCAGTGGACTGCGATAGGCTAGTTGATTAAAATATATAGTAAATAGCCTGTCTGTGAGACTGCACTATCTACTAGTCAACCTTTGGGCTAAAAAAACCAAACTGAAATGGCTTCTTTTACTATTATATTCTACCTATTTATTCAAGTCTGAGCATTAATCAGTAAAGTTCAAGGTAAATAGGCTGTTGACTCTCCGCTACAATCGGTACCTAACAAAAACAGTTAGATAATAATCAGACAAGACTATGTAGCTATGCACTGATGATTTTTTGTAGCTAGGCTGTAAGCTGAATGAGTGTTTCTCTTTTTTGATAGATTTTTTGGCTTTCAGATTCAATGCATTTGCCTCAGTTTGTTCTTTTTTTTTGTCTGTTGCTCGTGTTGCTAGTAGTAAAAATATGAATTGGAACTCGGGAGTTCCGATTTCTTCAAATAATCAGTTACCAAAGAAAAATAATGTGTACCAGTGCTATTAGTTGAGAAATAAAACTCATGTTACATCTCCAATTATTAATTACAAATCCAAAATATATTTTTCTGTGGTAATTATTTATTTACGTGACATCGGTCGGTGTCAGCAGAGTCAAACATCGCATTGACAACACTGAAATGAGCTGTCAAGACGTTTTACCTTTGAGAGAATGTAGAAACAATTGATTTTACACGTTTTATATAGTTGTTTTTCTGAGATTATTTACTTTGTTTATGAAGATTGGATATCGAGCCGTCTAACTGTCACACGATGGCAGCCGCGGCTCAAAGCGATTTATCGATCGCGGAGCTGAAGGCGGAGATCGAAAGGCTTGGCCGCGAGCTCGATCAAGCCAGCAGCGAGAAGATCCAGTCGGCGCAACTGGGCCTGGTTCTGCTGGAGGAGAAGAGCTCCCTGCAGCAAAGATGCGACGAGCTGGAGAGCCTGTACGAGAACACCAAACACGACCTGGAAATCACACAAGAGGTTAGTGGCCTACATTCTGCTCATTTCACTCTTCATGCATTAATGGGTACATTAAAACGTGCCGAAACGGACATTTTAATCCGGCTTTATACAATTCATATTATGCACTACTTTCAAAAGTAGCAAGTGAAAATTATGAGTATAACCTACATACACTGGAACAGTTAGCTGTTTCATCTTCTTGCATTCAGCTTATATTGTACATAAGTATTATTGCTACATTAACATCAGATTAGTTATTGCTACTTTCTTATTTACCATTCAGAAAAGTTAGACAAAACTTTGTTACCAAAGTTTAGGAATAGTTTTTCTGAATGAGAAAGTTTTATGGCATTGTATTACTTTATGAATTATGTTCCATACAATTTCTTTATTATCTTTCTATCGAATCACTATTTTAAACTAGTTTCTATTTGACTATAAAAAAGGATTGTAATATAATTGTTATACTTGGGTCAAAGGTATTTTTATTGTAAAACTTGTGTTGATCTATACAACATTATATTTGAAGAATAATTGAAAAACTACTAAAGCATAAAAATTACGTTCCGTTTTGCATAATTGCAATAGTATTTCAGAATTTTTGGAAATTGTTTAAAAATATTTAGACGCAACTCCGGCAGCCAAAATTACTTTGGGGGGATTAAGACTAACTCCCTTAAGCCCCCTACACCACCAATACCCTCAAATTCAGGCGACTCGTTTTAAAATCCAACCCAATAATATTCTTAAAACTTATCTAATAATAATATATTTCTTCTAATGAAAGTAGATCTTTTTAGACACATTGGTCAATATTTTAAAACTCTGATCCTTGTGAAAACAAACTCAGAGCTCATGGCCTCTTTTGAAGTCTGAACATTATATTATTAGGATTTTATGTGAGTCTTACAATGCAGGTACACATCTAGAAGGGCATTTTGAAGAAAGAACCATTTCAGTTTTGAGTTAACTTGTCTACAGACGGTGTGAAGTTAGGAAGAAAAAAAATATACTTACACCTATTAATATTTTTCCTGAAACAAGTTGAATATCTCTTTGGTTCATAATTAATAAACTCTCACAATTTCTGCTTATCAGTGCATACTATACCAATTTATTTCATGTCAACTATTATAATTGACACTGCTTTGCTTTCAGGAAAATAGTTAAAAACTACTTGAAACTGATTATATGTGTGGTATAATTAGCTATCCATTATTTTACTTGCAGTATGGGAGATCTAATTTGTAAAACCATCAGCAGACTTGTTAACAAAAAAGTTTTAGTATATTAGAAATTCTAATTAAGATAATGACTTATTACACTATGAATGACATAGTAATAATGAATAACTGTATTAATGTCAGCATCAATATTCCCCATTAGTAAGAAAATAAAAAAATGTTTCCAAAAATATTTTTTTGCTACTAGATGTACCTATGTACTGTGAAAATTAGAATGAAATTTAGAAAATTTTACTTTCAACACAGTCTATTTTTGAAGAGGCATTACAATTAATGCATTGTTACATCCTGCTACATTATACAAATAGATTGAAATTAATTCATAGGGTTTGGTATCCAAAGGGTGCCAACGGGGCCCTATTTCTAAGGCTCCTCTGCCAGTCCGTCTGTCACAGGGCTGTATCTTTTGAACTGTAATTGGTAGAAACTAGAAAGGACATGTTAGGAAATGGGCTTAAAATAATAATTTTTTTGAACAGCTGTCATGTATGGTTTTTCCGATAGGGAAACGTATTCAGGATGGCCTGACAAAAACAGAAAAAATATTAAAAGCACCATTATTGAATAAATACATATTTTAAATCCAGATATTTTTGGTGTCATAATATTATTTTTGCACATTGAAACAAAGAAAAAATGGTTAAATATCATTTTTTAAAGCAAATTATACACCTTATTGTTATTTAAAATATTCTAAAATAATATTAGATGGTTTAAAATAAAACCAACTCCATGATTTGTATGTATAGCATTAATTCCTTTGCCTCCTAATGGAATCTATGAAAATATTACCTGTGCCAGGAAGGTTGTCATACTTGTCAGCTGTCAGTATACAGGTCAAAATTTGAATTTGACACTTGATTGACGTTTACAGTTCACAATGACAATAATGACATCCAACTGAAAAGTGTTGCCAAAATCAATAATTACTGTGGGTTGCAATTTATGTTTTAAATAATGATTATTAAAATGTATAATAATTAAGGAAAGGGCGCTTTCAAAAAAAATTAAAAAAATATACAAAGTCTCCTTAATTTATGTACTTTCATAAAAATATGATCTCTTCCCTGTTCACAGTAGCTTCGAATAAAATCCCAGCCTCCATACAAAAACCTAACATGTCCTTTCACAGAGTGTGTACAACTATGGCTGACATAACACCAAATAATAAAGTTAAAAATTAAAGGCAAAGACCATACAAGAAACATGTTTTTTTTTGCAACACTGAGCGTGTTTCAAGTTTGTATTGGAAACTACAATACATGGATTACAATCTTACGTTATGTTCCTGAAATTAGAGCCTCAATATTAAATATAGTCATATCAACTCAATAAATGGTCAAACTCAATAGATGGTCACTGTGGTCAGTTATTATTTTAATCCTTACTTATAATAAAATGTGAAAGTTTATGATGATTTGTTATACTGTCACTCATAAAAAGCTGAACCGATTTTGATGATATCAAGTACACAGATAGACTTGGCATCCTGGATTAACTCATAGGATACCTACTTTGTTATCTAGTTACATAGAGAAGCTCACATAGGATTGTGATAAAACTCAATTCTACATGACCAAAGATCAAAACCTTAAAATATACTTTTTCTTGTCACCAGGCTCTTATGAAACTTGACACAACACAGAAGGTAACGACCCGGAGTGGAATAGAGCAAGAAAATGCTCTCCTCAACGAGTCCGCTGCTATGGAGAGCTCCCTCACCCTTCAGATCCTGGAGCTGGAGAGTGAATCCAAACAGGTATTATATTTAAACATAATTTTTCATAAAACGTGCAAAGGTGATAAATAATCCAGGTGAAGATACTATTTTGATAAAATTAAAACAAACTAAAAAAGAGGCTACGCACGTGCCACTGCAATTGACTGAAAACTGCGCTGCGATAAGCGAGCTGTACATAGTCGTGGGTCATATTCGTGTACTCTAGTTGAAAACGTAGACCCACGTCGCCAGCGTTGAGCTATGTAACCGCCTATTCGAGCAAGCCACGCGTGTATCAATGACGTCAGTTCATGCGCAGCCTCTCCGTGGGTTGCAGTGGATACAATCACATACATTTTCTTCCAAAGCGAAGCTTAATACACGTGCGTAGCCTCTCCGTGCACCGCGGTGGGCCCGCGCCTTAAAACGCATGTCGACGGCGCGTAAAAAAAACACCCTATGCATTGGCCCTTATTTTGAGTCGTATTTTAGAATTACTACCTTTTATATTCTTTGTCACCAAAATACGAACTTGTTCTTTGATTTATTTGTAAATTATATGTTTAAGTATATTGTTTTAGAAGCTTTTCTTATAGTAAACAATCATAAAATAAATAGGCGATATTATGACGTCTTATCGCTTTTGTTCCGCAAACTTATTAACTGAGTCTAATTGAAGGTGAGTATGTAAGGACTGATAAGGGTTTTATAGTTTTAAGCTTTTTAAATCCATACTATCCATACTAATATTATAAATGCGAAAGTGTGTCTGTCTGTCTGTTACCTCTTCACGCTTCGAACGCTAAACCGATTTTTTTTTTCAAATAAAAAAAAAAGATGAAGTTTGGTATAGAGAGTTTGAGTCCCGGGAAAGGACATAGGATAGTTTTTATCCCGATATTCCCAGGGGATCGACATTTATGCGGGTGAAACCGCGGGACGCTGCTAGTAAATCATATTTATGTGTATGAATTTTTAAATACTGGTATTTAGCTGCATCCGGTTAGACTGGAAGCCGACTCCAACATAGTTGGGAAAAGGCTAGGCTGATGATGATGATGTGTAATTATGAATTTTTGTCTAATTTTATCTTTAGCTAATATAATTGGCAGATTGCCGTTTTATGTTAAAGTTAAATAGATAAATTTATAACAGATTTTATAAAGTAAATTTGTTTGTAGATTATATCTTCAGATCTATAAGTAGTACGCATAAAATGACAATACGTGTACTTACACTGTGCAAATTAATACCTATTACTGATAGTGTGAGTAATGCTGCAAGGCTGCAACTGATAAGGGAAAAGTAAAATCAGAGTACCGTTAAAGTACCGTTACGAACTATAGCCAGCGGTAAATTGCACATTCACGAACTGCACATGGTGATGTCAAGCAGTTTAATTTTAAGTTATGACAAGCTTCTCATTATCTCATTTAACAATTTTCCCGAGACACATCTGACAGCATGCCTACGCTCGGTTTAATGAAATGGGAGCAATTGACGTGAATCATCCGCGGACCCTCGGAACAGTGCGCGCGAGACGCCCCTACTCAGCACACTACAACTACATGTTGTACTGAAGTTACTAGCAAAAATATTATTTCCAACGCCGAAAATATTGCTAACCGTGATTAATCACAATTAATCCGCGTTGCAGGAGTTAATATACCCGCGAACCATATAGACCTCTCGTCCGTGATGTAATGCTCCGAATGGCGTAAGCGCAGCCGACGGGAATCCATAACACTGGTCCAGAAATAAATTTTTATTTGCCCGGCCTTGATTCACGTATTCACGCATTACTCAATGGTGTGTAGATTTTTAGTAATGCACACGAGTTCTGTGCATTAGTGTTTTTTTTTTAATTATGCCGAATATTTAGTGCGTGTGCCAAGTGAATGTGGGTAAATATGTTTTAGTGTAGTGCACGCAGATTGTCGGCGACATTGAAAAATGAATGAAGGAGGCGAGGTATTAATGTGTTATTATTTCGTGTTTATTCAACTGGCTATCCCGAAGGGGAGGTTGGGAGACATTACTCGCGTTTCACGTCAAGGAGTGTTTACAGTAATAATGGAACACTGTTGACACTTGTTTAGTTGCTGGCAGCTCGCCAGGAGAACAAGTACGGCTAGATTTAATCTCCATTTACGGGTTTATCGACATAAAGTCGTCCCGTCCCGAACTTTATGTCTCGCACATGCATAATTCATGAATTCATTGAATAGGGTCCTTTTATGTCGCGACTATTTGTGAGATAAAGTCCCGATAGGGAATTGTTCTGAAAACTATTATTCGGTCAGTTATTTGTAAGGAATTCTATTCTCTCTATTATTGCTTGGAAACTGATTACCATATCTGTTTGTCCGTCTAAACTACAAAGTACATAATTCGAAGTTAACGGCCTCATTCTCCAACAAACCGCACGGAGCACTCAGGACGATTATTTCACAATCACTTTACCTCGAGAATATAACGACATAATTTATTCAACGTGTTAATTTCACCATCAAGTTCCTCCACTTCGTTAATTAATCACGTATAGCTGGAGTCACGAGCTATGAGTGCTATGACTAAGTGCGGGTGCCCGCGAGCCTGCTGTAGGTCGATTCTCTTATCACTTGTAAGTCTTGTAACCAGATTTGTTTACAATGCCTGACTCAGAGCAGTCAGAACGCATTATACCGTCCGGTGTCGTGCTTGCTCGTGTGCCGGTGCACTTATTGTGCTCTATACGATTGGACTTCATGTCGGATTTTATTGGCTAAGAAGCAGGACGTGTGACATTTTATTGCCACTGGCAATGACACGTTTACTTCTTCTTTAATTTGTTCCGTACTCACAAACTATCGCCAAAATTTTCTTTACGTCCAGATTTTTCGCAATTTTGGACGGTGTATTACGCATCCTGTGCGATCAGATTTTTACCAACTTCTTTCTCTCCGCCTAGTCTTATTCCTTTTCATTTAAGGTCTCGTCATTCATTGCCAGAAGTGTTCTGGGTCGTCAGATTTTTACCCTTGGGTTAAACAACCAGTAAACTCACTTCGTAAATGTCTAATTTGAGGCTAGCTTTAACTCTAAACGTTCCCACAGCATGCCTTCCATGAGGCGAATGTCATCTAGATGGATGACGGAAGCTGCTTAATACCAAGCGGCTGTGCGACAGGCTTATTTAGAATGGCAATGACATAAATAAGTCTGCATAATATGAGTCACACCTGACAGTGACTCGTAAAATCGTAATTAAATCGTTTTCTATAAAAATCGATAAGGTAGCAACTGGCTGCGTCGCATTGAGTGCCTTTCTTCGTGTTCTATTCATGAATTTTACAAGAACTCACTGAATTTAGTCTGTTTCAATAACAAGCGACCTTGAAAGATAATGTTATAATTGAAATTCAACTCTACAAAAGGATTCCTGATCGTAAAATGTTAGGTAAGGGTGAGATGCTATACTTATTCACCTTCGTGATACTTTATCGCTCCTAACCTTCTTCACTTTTACGACCACCGCCTCGGTAAAGGAAGTCAAGACACGTTGTCATTTTGATGTAAAAATAACAAGAAACCTCTTAGATATCTAGATGGAACCGCGAGAAAAAAAACCTTTGTTCAATTTCCACTCAGAGTAATTTTAATTTGTGATTCCTCCAAAATGGAGCTCATTACTTCATTGACTATCATTCTGTATTTCATATAGTTTTGGCTTTGGTCAATAACCCAACCAGTAATAAAAGCTTTGTGTGGCTAACACCACCATGACGTATATTTACGTTACATTACGCTACCTGGGTAGTTTTCTGTTAACTTATTGACTTAAGGGGCTTACAGGACCTAAACACAAAAAGCGCAAGTTTTAGAAACAATAAAAGTATATGATCGACTACAGAAAACAAAATCAGAAAAATATATGATATTCTTCAGGATATATGCTAGATAGATAGTGTGTTAAAACATAATACAACTAATTTGATACGATAGAAAAAAATCATGAATATACCTCTAAAAACCTTTTTTTTTTACAATAAAAACCATACTAATATACATAAAATCATTCTGATTTTTTGTCAGATTATTCTACACTACAAACAACATACTAAAATACTAGTGTTTTATTTTTTTAGTCCAAACAATAGATTTTTAGTAATTAAATAATTGCTTCATATTTTGCAATAAGTTACCAGCGTTGTGTCATCGCGCTTCTCTTTCTTTTGTATGCAGTCCGACAGTGACCACGCTTTAGGCCATGTAAGCCCCTTAAGTGAGGCCTGACCGTGTTACGTTTACGATCGGCCACTCCCTGTCGCTCGCCTATTTGCGAAATAGGCGGGGCTCATCACCGGAGTGCTTACAGTCTGTACTAGTAAATCAATAGTACGTAAATAATGGTTGGATAGTTTACTGTAACGGTTGCTGCGGTAGTAAGAATACCACCTTACTACCACGGCAGAGAGCAGAGGTGGCTTTACTTTCAGTAAATTATTTCATCACTACTGCTGTTAAAACGGCGAAGGAAAACATCGTGAGGAAACCGGCATGTCCTAGAACCAAAAATTCGAAGACGTGTATGACTTCTACCAATCCGCACCGGGCCCGTGTGGTGGACTACGGCCCGTTCCCAGAGTAGGCCTGTGTCCCAGCAGTAGGAATATTGTAGGCTGATTATGTGACAACAGCGGTTACAGAACACTATCCTGATCATCACAAAAATGAAGACACAGATCTTCACAGTACTCTAAGACAGTTGCTATTTCAAAGCACCTTTAGACCTTGAACCACAGATATGCATACTAGAACTGCGTTGCAAGAGTTCTAAGCTCTTTGACCGTTTTCTGATGTTAAATAACAGCTACTTATTACCATAGTCAGTTAGTTGTCGAGTTGACAACCCTGGGAAGGTCATCATTAAAAAACGCCAGTTTTGTTTCCGTATACAGGGTGGAAAGGACGTCGACGAACAAACTAAAACTATGAATTTAGCACATGATTCTAACGCAGAAAATTTTGATCGGTTATCAAAAAAAAAGCTGCTGTTTCATAGAAAAGTGCAATACCTACGCGGTCAAAATGTTTGGAACAACAAATGTTTTTTTTAATAAACGACGAAAAATTTAAACTCTGGCCGGGGCGTTCATAATCCTGTAGGTAATGAATCCATGGTAACATGTTGCGCGTTGATGTGGCTGCCACCCTGTATTTTTCAGGTGCAATCATGACGTATGAAAAAGTATTGGAAGTTGACGGCCTTCTTAAATAACCCTAGCCTGAAATGCCCTTCATAAATAACCTCAGCGATATCGATTTATTTGTGTATTGTCATGAACATGAAGTTTCACAATTAATGCTTTCACAGTCTGTGTAAAGGAATGTAGACCGTGATGGGTGTCGTAGATACCAGTCCATTAATTACACTCAAAAAGTCTGGTAGTACATAATTATAAAAAATAATTATCGTGGCGTTCCTTTCGGCGCTTTATGATACCAAGCCTTAAATCAACGTTAGCGCCCCTAACCCCCACAGGCATACAATGAAGACTTAATGGGAGATAGGTGCAGTCGTAAAATAATATTAAGTCCGGAGTTGTTGATGTTTGTACTGTCTCTCTCTTCTTTCGAGTAATGTTGATACGGGACCATTAAAATGGCACATTCTTTGACACAAAGTCAAAGCATTTATTTCAAATGGGCACATAAAAGGCCCTTTTGAGAGTCAAACATTTCAATAAAGTAGAATTAATTCTAGTCGCCCCTTCCAAAAGGTAGTTTTCGTATGGAGAACAATGGGCAAGAAACTCCACCGTTACTCCATTAACTATATGGGAAGATAAAAAAAAAACGATTTTAGTAAAACGTCGTCGCTGTCACTTATTCATGAATACAGAGTGGCAGGGACATCGTCGCACAAACAGTAACCATGAATTCAGGACATGATTCTAGTCGCCTATTCGTCGGTTTTATTTCTGATAACCGACGAAAAATTTCAACGGGGCTTTCAAAATCATGTACTGATTCCACAGGTTACGGGTTGGGCGTTGATGTCATGGCCACTCTGAATATTATAATATAATAAATTATATTATATTTGGGTTATATTATACTTTTTTTTTGGGTCTACGCAAAATACGCGCATTGACGTGGAGTTGCGGACAACAGCCCGTATTACCTATATTTTATTTCTGTATATTGGTTGTAAAACAAACATTATTACACGTCAAAAGTAATAATGATGTTTTAAAACTTGATAAGGTTGGTGTTTCCTAACTGACTACTCTGAGAAGAAACACCGAAATAAACTCATAGGTCACAGTCTCTTTAAAAGTCCAGTGTAAGATGCCGAATGAAAGGCAAAAATGAACGAGAAGTGAAGCGTCTTTTATCGGTTTTAGGTTGTCTATCGTAAGAGCACTACGGTTTGCTGCATAGCGCAACTAATGAAGAAACAAAGCTAATTGAATTAAGCGATTGGACTCGACGCTAAATGGCGCTATCGCTCATAAACCATCGACAAATATCTGATTAATATTCATGCATAATACAGTTATAGAGTTATCTCTAAATCCGATACATAAATTCATTTTATAGTCAATTGGCAGCTACTGAACAATTGAACATCGCGTGTAGGTACAGTCACGAGCATACATCCTTGGCACTTACGGAAGATTCAAAAGCGATTCGATCAATAAAATTTATTATTGATAGAAATAAAAAAATGTTACGAACATAGCATTTTTTTAAAGTATACTATTGGGAAGTAGGCCTTTTTTTTTAAATTGCAGTTGTTATTTCACGAGAAAAATGCTTTTGAATTGCAAGGTATCTATGTTCGTGACTGTACTCAAGCTTCTATGTGTTTCACGCCATAAATGAAAACTCCGTGACGATAAATCGTATACCTACAATACGCGTTCCGTTTCCATCAATAACGTTTTATCACGTTTCGAACACCTTTATAATGTTAAAATTGCTACAAGCTAGAGCTATTGTATACAAGCTAGATTTATTACTCGTTAACGTTTTTATAGTCTACAAAGTACATGTCGTATTTCATACTGCCAGGTTTTTATAAACCTACTCTATTTTTAATATTATCTATGAAATATTGTTTTATTTTTACTGCCGCGTCGGTCTAGTGGTCGCAAGTGCTACAGCTGAGCGTACCATTCTGATTCCCGGGTTGAGCAGTGTTAATGAATTATTCTAAACCTGGAGTCTGGTTTTGTGTCCGGTAAATGTCAACAGGCGCGCCCTCTATTACATAGGCCTTAAACATAACTGGCGCAATGGTAATAAGGTAAATACACGAGAAATGTTACTGTTAGTACCTAATTTGATCCTTTTTTCACAGTTACGTCATGAACTAGACCGCGTGGTGAGCGAAAGAGATCGCTTGCTGGCCGAAAGTTCCGAGCTCGGCCACGACAAACAGTCCCGTGAGTCGGAGCGCGTGGCCCTGAGGGCAGAGCTCCGGGAGGCGCGCCAGAGGGAACAGAGGCTGCTGGTCGACATAGGAGACTTGGAGGACGAGAATATATCGCTACAGAAGCAAGTGTCCGCGCTTAGATCGTCACAGGTTAGTTTACCCAGCTTTTATTAATTAACCGACTGCGGTGGAGGCTCAAAGGAGGGTACTGTTTTTTTTTCAGATAGTTTAGGAATTTCTTGTTCTATCTTATTCTTATCTCATCCATCATTTCACGGTAGTGTTGCCCAAAATCGGTCTTGGTCTTGCAGTCTTGGTCTTGTTCTTGCATTTTTGCAAGACCAAGACCAAGACCAAGACCGACTTATTGTAGCAAGACCAAGACCAAGACTGAACCCTGCAAGACTTGAGCAAGAACAAGACTAAGCCTGCAAGACTCTTGCGTCTCGCAGTTAAGTCAAACTGAGATTTGGGCGTTATAGTAGGTATTTGGTTTCAATCCCGATTTTGATAGACGTTCCCCAGTATCAAAACCGTATCGTCATAACACTAAAAGAATATAGGGGGGGGGGGATATGAAGCGGGGGGGGGGGGTATTGATTATTATATGTTTCGACTATTTATTAAGTAGGTAGGTAGCGTGTTGCTTACAAATTTGTTCCCATATGTGATAAAAATGTACCTATCATAACTTTCTAGCAAAGTTCATTTCATACCTTGTAGGTATATCTACTTAGAGTATTATATTATACTTGTATAAGTCTAATGTCCAGATCTAACGTTAGTAGGTTGGTAAAAATTATGTAGGAATTTATGTTTCAAAGTTTATATTATTCTTCTATTCAGTAAAATTTAAAACTAACAGCGAGTCGAGTAGGTCTAGTACTAGTAGCAGTTTTTAAGTCAACCGATGTTATGGTACAGACGCCAGCACATCAAGCTACTAATCTGCCATATTTCTTTAACAGATTTTCAACTTTATCGCTAAAGCATTAAGGTTCATGGTTGATTGGTAAAATATGACGTTCCGCGAATAAACTGTTGGTCGGTCAGTGTATTACGTACCTACTTATTTGATAATTTACCGACAAAGACGCCGCCGCGGCGCCGCCGCTGCCGGTCGAACATGAACGTACCTACGAAATATCGCCTAACGAAAACATTGATAGGTTCGTAACCTACCACATAAAATCATGTTTAATTAGTCTTGATAACCGATGGTAGTTACTTATTAAGTACCCGTTATGGAAATAAAACTAACAATAAGCTTATTCCCATAAAATAGCGATACCGATGAGGATTGATAACAAAAAAGATGCTTGAAGAGAACTTAGCGATCCAGTAACGCAGGGGGGTCCAGAATCATGTACTTGAATCCATGGTAAGCGGTTGCGCGTCGATGTCCCTGCCACCCTGAGCAATAGGCTAATAGGTATTTGAATGTAGCCTAGTCTAAGTAGTAGAGTCTCGCAAGACTTGCGAGATTCTTGCTGCAAGACCAAGACCAAGACTGAGAGCGCAATACCAAGACCAAGACCAGGTGTATTGACGCAAGACCAAGACCAAGACTGGCTAAGGTCTTGTCTTGGTCTTGCATTTGGGCAACACTATTTCACGGCGTGATTGGAGGGCAAGAGAGGTACCATTAGGTAACTACTTAGTAAAACAAAAACGTGTGCGGTTGGGGTATACCCGTCAGGACCGTAGTTCCACACACACGCGTACATAATAGAAAAAGAGAGGGAGAAAGTCGCATGGAGGGGGAACGCTTTTTTCTTACGTCACTTACATAACGATTTCTACCAGTCAACTCCTACCACAAGACGTGTTATGGAACTCCGTGCCAAAAATAAATGTTCTTTAAGATCAGGATGTTACTATGCAGATTTAACAGAATGTTTGTATGAGGCATCTAGGCGCAGAACTGTATCAAAGCAGGATGAGCACTTCATAATACCACCTAAATGAAACAAAGCAAAAATAAAGGCTTTGTTCATTTACTTCCTTATTTATTTTAATCAGGCTACACAGGCCCATAAAATGATAGTTATATTCTCACTTTAATTTATTTAAGATTCGTTATAAACAGATAACAACGCTTATTGTTGTATGTAAATGACGAATCTTTTGACTAAGCTTTGGCTCGCACTCGAGTTGAAAATGTCAAAATAAATATTTAATAAATTAGGCATCTCTATTCGTTGCCCTGTATTATGCAGATAAGATGCTATAATAAAATTAAGCGTAGAATCGATGTCCGTGACTACCGCAGGACCACCAACGCCAATCGCTTCCATATTTGGTAAATAATTAGTGCTCAATTGGTACTAATTAGTACTCGAACAACAAAATTGGTACCTTAGTAGTTTTCGAGAAAAAAGACTTTGAAGGTGGTCCTGCAGTAGTCACGCTCCCTTCAGCAGGACCACCATGAGCGCCGAAAAAGGGCCCACGCTACAGCTATTCTAAGTATACAAATAATTAGTACCCATAAATGTGATTTATTTCGTAAAAAAAACAGAACTGTAATATTTGTATTTACCGAGAAATCAACGATGATAACTTTCTCGAAATTGTTCAGCAGGACCACGATTTTGAATGTTGATTCCAAGCTAGAGAAGCTTGTCGCTTTCCTCAAACCTACATAGAAAATTAGTACCCTGCAAGATAAAATTAGTACCCAAAATTCAAAGTTAATACTTCAGTAGTTTACGAGATATACCATGCCAATGGTGGGGTGGCGGTAGTCACGGTGCCAAATTTTCATTTCAAGATTTCTCTATTAAAAACTCTATGATTTCTTCCCAAATTTATACAAAAATTAGTACTCCTAAAGAAGTTAAAGCGACTAGAAATCCAGATTCCTAAGTGTTGTATTTTAAGAGAAATTAGCTTTCATTACATTTCCATACTAAATCTCCGCGTATAACCCGACCAAATTAAGTTGTCAACGGTGCCAATTCCTTTGTTCACAAACTAAACTAAATTTGAGTTCAGTGCATCTTATCTTTTGTTTCATTATGAAAAGGACAGACAATAAATTTTAGTTTTGTCCTGTCAAAGTAATCAGAGCCTGACACTACTCAATACAAGTTTAGACGTGATTAAAAACATGCCTACTAATGTTACGTCAATTTACATCAGACGCTGATTAATTTGATAGGACTAAACTAAAACTTATCTTTTGTCCTTTTCTTAATGAAATAGATAGAAAAAGATGCACTGAACTCAAATTTAGTTTAGTTTGTGAACAAGGGAATAGGCACCAATGGTGGTATTGAGCTGTTTAAGAGATGTACACTCGTGCACATAAATTTATGGATGTGGGAATAGTATCAACAGTTCAATATTTAAATTTTTATACAAACTGTGTATCTAGGTACATATTAAGAAAAAAATAACCTATCGCTACCCATGGCTTGTGATACCTTTGTTATTGACGTGGCTTGTCGAACATAATAGGTACATAATTAGTACACAGTGATATGAAAACACTAAAATATGCGTGTGCCCTTTGCAATGCATATTATTCAAATATTTGCTGTGCCCGACAGGGTCCATAATTGTGTCTGTCTAGTATTTTTTATTTACCACCTGTAATTACATTATGGATTGCAATAAACGATTTGAGATTTGATATAAAAGGTACCTATTACTTACTTTTAGGTTTGTAATCCTTTTATACTTACGTTATTAGCAACATAGTAAATTAGTTTTTTAATACTAAGAGCTTGTCCAGAAAGGGCGAATTCGCCGTGATTCTCTCGTGCGTATTACGCGCGACCTTTGCGTTCAGAAGGGGCGTACCAACGCGCGAGCATTTGGGTTCGAATTTCATTTGTCAGTAGAAAACATGGAGTAGAACGCTCTGAAGTTCGCGCGTCAACTGGACGCAACAAGGAGTCTCCAGTATCTCGACTCGCGCGCAAAACGCGCGAGTCGAGAGGCTGGCGAAGTGAACGCGATTTACGCGCGGATTTTGAAATCGCGCGATGCTTGTGGACGCGATGTATTGGCGCCTAGTATCTCGTTAACGCGCGAATGAATTCTCGCGAAACGTTTCGCGGCGAATTCGCTCCTTCTGGACAAGGTCTTAGGTAGGTATTTGTCGGCGCATCACATATGCGCGTGATTGACCGAGGGGACGGCGCGGGGTGTCGGGGTACCGAACACTGTACTCGACGTCCGCTGCGTGCCCTCCACGCCACTCAGCTCACAGACGCGCTCGACCACGGGCATTTCATTGTTCTATATTCTTTGTAAATTATGGTATTACACCTAAATAGGTGTAATACCATAATTTACAAAGAATATACTACCTACTTTATAATAAAAGTAGTGGACTGTATTAAAATTAATACAGTCCACTACTTTTATTATAAAGTCCCGATTGAGCCCATTCATATTACTGCTTGCAGCAACGGTAAATTAGTAGAAAAGAAATAAATAAAAAATACCTATCGCTTTTAATGATATTCATTCACAACAACACAGAAGTTAGGTACCTACTTACAATACCTACAGAAAAATAATTATTCGAGTACTTACCTACCTGCCCACGTCAATAACAAAGGTATCACAGGCGATGGGTAGCGATAAGTTATTTTTTTTTTCTTATTAAGTATAAAAGTTCAGTTTGTATAAAAATTTAGATATTGAATGTTAATACTATTTCGACATCCATAAATTTATGTGCACGAGTGTACATCTCTTAAACAGCTTAATACCATTGACAACTTAATTTGGTCGGGTTATACGCGGAGATTTAGTATGGAAATGTAATGAAAGCTAATTTCTCTTAAAATACAACACTTAGGAATCTGGATTTCTAGTCGCTTTAACTTCTTTAGGAGTACTAATTTTTGTATAAATTTGGGAAGAAATCATAGAGTTTTTAATAGAGAAATCTTGAAATGAAAATTTGGCACCGTGACTACCGCCACCCCACCATTGGCATGGTATATCTCGTAAACTACTGAAGTATTAACTTTGAATTTTGGGTACTAATTTTATCTTGCAGGGTACTAATTTTCTATGTAGGTTTGAGGAAAGCGACAAGCTTCTCTAGCTTGGAATCAACATTCAAAATCGTGGTCCTGCTGAACAATTTCGAGAAAGTTATCATCGTTGATTTCTCGGTAAATACAAATATTACAGTTCTGTTTTTTTTACGAAATAAATCACATTTATGGGTACTAATTATTTGTATACTTAGAATAGCTGTAGCGTGGGCCCTTTTTCGGCGCTCATGGTGGTCCTGCTGAAGGGAGCGTGACTACCGCAGGACCACCTTTAAAGTCGATTTTCTCGAAAACTACTAAGGTACCAATTTTGTTGTTCGAGTACTAATTAGTACCAATTGAGCACTAATTATTTACCAAATATGGAAGCGATTGGCGTTGGTGGTCCTGCGGTAGTCACGGACATTAGAATCGAGTATTCATTCATACAAACGCCAGATTAGTATTCCATAAAAAAAATGTATCTACGCTAAAATATATCCTAAGGATATTTAGGATATATTCTCCTGTCCTAACTATTCGCATCACAATCCGCAATAGATACTGTTTAATACCTACTCTATTGGTATTTTACGTGCAACTTTGGAGCCGTGCCCACCGCTAGTCGCGAAACCTGCCGCCTAATTGATTGGCTCATATATCTTCATGCAAATCGAATCTGGAACTTATGGACTGTTGAATTTTCCAAACTGTTTGAGAATTTCGTAGTAAAGGGTGGAATATTGCTTATTGGAGCAATGAATTGCTTTGTATGGTAAGTGCTACTTTGTAACGATATGGAGATAAATGCATTGAACTATACTAAATGTATTTGAAATATCATTCTGTCTCTTTCATTTTGAAACGATTGACAGAAATAGAATTGTTTTAAAATCGTTTAGCGATAAACATGTTAAGCTATTTGTGGCGCAAGTAGCTTAATTTTCTGGGTTCGATTCTCAGGCCGCGAAATATCATCGTTATTCGGGTGTCTCTATGAGCTGTTTGTTACTTTAAGACGTGGACCTGTCGCATAAGCTATACATAATATAGATGCAAGCTATAATTCTGATTTAAAAAAATGTACCAACTGAAGTAACTTAAACTCTCAGATATCGGTACGTCTGTTGTTAATCCGTGTTGATGGCATGACAGCTTATGAAATTCTGTTCGCACAAAACTTTGCCACTTCCCCGGCGTCGTCGGTGGCAACGCAGAGGTCACTTTGGCTGCATATTTTAGGGGTTAGGAGGTAGAGCATAGTATGCAAACAGCCTGCTACCCAGAACAATATAAAACTCCAAGGTTAGAAAGCTAACGATACTAATACTCCCATCTCCTTGCAGGTCGAATTCGAAGGCCTAAAACATGAAGTCAGACAACTACGCGAAGAGGCTGAGAATGCGCGCGCTATGGCCGAAGAGACCGCAGCGCTGCGCCGCATCGCTGAGCGCCAACTGGCGGAAGCGCTTGAAGCGCTGCAAGCCGAAAGAGAAGCCAAATTCGCAGCTAAGAAGGAGCTGGATGCTCACCTTAGCAGGGAAGCCGCCTACAATATTACAAACTTGGCGTATAGTATACGAGGTAAGATTCATCATAATTAGCCTATAATGTTCCACTGCTGGGACACAGGCCTCCTCTCCATGAGAGGGAGTGGGCCATAATCCACCACGCGGGCCCAGTGCGGATTGGTGGATAAGTTGTTGGTGGTAAGATTATTAAATATTAATAATACCAGCCTGTACTATCCATTGCTTGGCAAAGGTTTCTTCTCACACAGAGAAGGCACGAACATTAATCATCACGCTTGCCCAAAGAATGTTGGCGTTTTCAGACTAATATTAAATTATAAGATTAGCACCCTAATTGCGTAACAATTAAACTATCAATCATAATCTGAATCATTTTGAAGGATATTGCTAATCCATTGCTTCATATATTTGAAAAATGTGTCTGCTCAACAACGTAAAAAACGCAATGAATGTTGACGAACTGTCAAAATGAAAGCCATTGCTACTGTTAGTGTGTTACGCAATTACCCCGCAGGTTTACTCGCGATGTTTTCCTTTACCGATGTCAGTGAATTAAAAAAGTATTGGTACTAACCCGGATTTAAACACACAACCTCGTGCATGAGAGGTGAGGCAGTAACCACTGGACCATCACGACTAAAATCATCATATTTGTTAAAGCACACAACTTCTTCGCTTCTTAAGGTTGTTTTGCAGAAATCGCTATGAACTCGCCCGTCATTACACATAAAGATGTTAACGTCGATTTACGTCAGTTTTATACGATCCGACATTTTGTCTCAATAAGTATTACGTATTATTTTAATTTCAAATATGTATCAAGCGATTGAAATTGGAATATTAAAAATACAGAAATAATATTTTAAAAGTTCCGTCGTCACGTCAAAGTGTTACATGCTCTGTGGTCACGTCCTCCATTGTTGAGTATGAATTATTTACATATTCGAATTTGAATTTGGAATATAAATATTTTGATGACAGTTCGTTGTTGTAGAAGTTTACAACTACCCTCTTCTGACTGGTGTCACGAAATACTGATTACGTAAAAATACAAAATCGTTATTATTTGTGAAAAAATAAATAGTTCAGTGCTCCAGCAGTTTATTGGTTTGAAAATATATGTTTAAAAAAAAAACAAGCGGCAGAGATGAACCAAAAAGGTAAATTGGGAGTTCAAAAGGGCCCTCGATGGAATTTGCGTCTTTTAACAATATTCATGCACTGTCGAGACGACATTTGCATATACTAATTTCAAACAAATTTATGCTACTACAGCAGCTAGTTAAATACCCAGATAATAATCCAGAATGTGTGACGTGAGTGACGCTTTTCCTGTCATTTTGTCTTAAACCACCAAAGAATTACGAAGGAAAAACGGGAACCACGCATACATTTTTTTTCCACAATTCACCATCAACCATGTTTTCTACATCAGGTATGCCAGAAGACGGTACAATATACGACGGTGAACAGGGTGGTTCATCATCAGTTTAGCTTTTCTTTTCATGTTATGTGTATTGTACCAAAGAATTTTATTTATTTATTTATGACTGACTTGGGAAAAACGAGATCGCCGCAATTTCATTCCCGATAATTGACCAAAAAAATGTTTTTGCGGTATCAGGTATGCCTGAAGACGTGGGTGAACCGGGCGGTTCATCGTCAGCTTATTTTAAACCATCTAAGAATGACTTAGGAAAAACGGGAACTTCGAAATCACCAAAAAACCATGTTTTCATTGTCAGGTATGCCAGAAGACGGTACAGAAGACGACGGTGAACCGGGCGGCTCCTCATCAGCCGAGCTTGCCAGCGCGATGGGCGACCACCACGCTGACCTGTTTTCCGAAGTACACCTGCACGAAATATCACGACTTGAGAAACAACTTGAACAGGCGCATAACGAAAATGTAAGTCATTGTTCTCTATTACTTCGTATTAAAACTTTCGTGTGGCATATTCATTTTAATGGTTTTAAATTACGTAGTCATTTCGGTTTCCAGCAGTTACTAGGACCTAGTAAACTAGGAATTAGCGTGTCGAACTGATACAAAATAAGTGATGGTTCTGAAATTATGTGAGCGTAAGTTTCGTTGCGTCTGCATCTAACTTGCATTGTGTAAACATTCACAGCAAGTCGGCTTGCTGCGAGTTGGTAAAACAGTCAACCTGGAGTACAAAATATGATAGTAGACATCTTACATAACAAGGTATCGAAATACATCGACAACGACTACACGACAATTGACGAATTTGGTAGAGGCTTCGGTTAAAAATGTATTCTACTTAGAGACAACCCACCTTAGTCCAATGATGGACAATAGCCACTTTATTGCGTAACTACACAGCTAAAATACTAGTCAAATATTCAACTTCAAACTACGACCAGCAGTTGTTTCGCTATTCAAATATTTAAGGTAACTTCACTCCACTCTGTATGCAAATTTCAGTCTCGTTTGACGAAACTGACCTCATTCGTGAACTTTAACGTTATTACCTGGAATGTTTCATGAGATTTGGGAATTGATACTAATTACATAAAGGGGGATAACTGTAGGTAGACTGGATGTCATTTAGCGGGCGGAGTTTTGAGTCGGAATGTGTCATGAAACTGAGTGTATCATCTTTTATGCAGCACCGAATCAATACAGGTTTTGCCGGATGAATGGATTAAAAAGCACATTTAAACTGCGTTCAGTGTCAATATTCCACAACAATGATGACACTGATAGCTCTTGAACTCGGTTTAAATGTGCTGATTGGTTGGTTTTTAACCGACTTCTAAAAAGGAGGAGGTTCTCAATTCGGATGTTTCTATATATTTTTTTTATTTGTATTATTTGTACGGGCATAACTCCATCGTAAATAGACGGATTTGCAAAAAGTTTTTTGTTCGAAAGGGCTTTATTCCAAAATAGTCCCATTTAAATTTCGTAAAGATCTGATAATGAGTTTCGGAGACTGACGACGGAACTCTTCAATAAATGTCAGCAAATCAACCGCGATTGCTGCTATAGCATAATGTATGCATTGTTTACGCAATCACACAACATAACATCACGCCTGTACCCTTTAAAGGGTTAGGTAGATGTGTTCAATAGCTTTCTGTCACTGATATTCACATAGCAAATAGTGAAATATGTATATGAATTTGTTTGGGGTAGCTGGGTACAACTAAAAAGTGAAAAATAAAAACTTTTTACAAAAAAAAAACAACCGACTTCCAAAACAAAACACTATAAAGTAAAAAATAACTTGTAATTTCGAAAGTCGGTTTTTTTATTTGTAAAAATGATTTTATAATCAACCATATTATTTTCGGCATCTCTTCTTGAGCCAGTGCACGCCGTTTTGAAGTGGGAGAGTGACACGACATATTTGGGTTATTATTCTTGTCGTATTTCACAGAGTCAACTTCAAGTATCCATGCGCAGCGCACAGGTGACGGCAGAGAGCGAGAGCGCGGCGGCCGCTTTACTGCGCGCTGGGCTTACGCGCGCTGCATCCCGAGTTACTGCGCTACACGCCCTGCATACCGACTGCGCGCCTGTGGTCAGTTTTACCTTTGTTTTATGGTATTTGATATTACAGGGAGCCATGTGAAGGAAAGGAAGGAAGTCCGTGTGAATAAATATTGACATGAGAAAAACCAAAAATAAAAGCAGATAAAGAAAGCGGTTGCGTACCAATATGCTCACGGTTTATTTGGACTTGCACTTGCTGATCGTGCTCGTTACACTACGCACGTCCTTATTAGCCGGGTTTAGACTGACCAAGCCGCTCGCGAGACCGCCTCGAACTCGTGGCGTTACACTATTTCCAGTCTTACTAATGTTTTTTGACAATTTTAATTCGTTTCGAACAAATAATGAACGTTCACAGGACGATGAGAAGGTAGAATCAGGCGGCGTATCAGCGCGCGCAGCTAAGTGGCTGACCTGGTGGCGCGTGTCGGGCGGCGAGCTGTCGGGGCTGCGCGCGCTGCTGGCGGAGCTGGCGGCGGGCGCGCTGCCGCCCGACGGCGCGGCGGCGGGCGCGGCGCTGCAGCGCGCGGCGCTGGCGCAGCTGGCCGACCGCGTGGCCGAGGCCGAGGTGCGCTGTGCGGCGCTGGACGCCGATGCTGATTTGCTGAGGACTTTGGCTGGAGGTATGAGACTAGTTATGGTTTGATAGAATATATCATTTTAGTGTCAAGATTATACACTTACTTACACGTGTTACCCTATCTGTTTTTTTTTGCATTTCATCAAGAATGACAGTCTATAGTTTCTGCCTACCTCCATGGAAGGCGTGATTGTATATATGTATGGAAAATGCCAGTATTTATTTGCACACAAATACATAAAAATAGAAAAGCACAAACGTAGTGTGATGTAAATTATGATTTTAAAAATAACTGTGTATGATCACGGAATCCAGTTATTCCACCCTCCACTGAGTTACCAACACAATGTCCCGTGCGCAGGCGCGGGCCGCGCGCTGGCGACGGCGGGCCCGGCGCTGCTGTCGGCGGCGGAGACGCTGGCGCAGATCTACCACCACGTGTGCGCCGTCAACGGCACGCAGCCCGAGCGGGTGCTGCTCGAGCACGCCGGCCAGAACGACGGTAAGAGTTGCAGTTGATTTTAGTCCTTCAATTGTCCTTACACAGAGTATAGATCTGAGTGCAAGTATTTTCGATAGTCACAGATACATCGGCCAGTCGATATTGACGATTACCCCAAAAGTATAAAAACAAAAGTAAATTATACAAAACAAAAGTAAATTTACTGTTCTGTTTCAGTATCCGGCGCCGAAGGTCGTGGAGCGGAAGCCGAAGCCCTGGCCCTGGCAGCAGGAGAGTTGGAAGGCTTGCGTGCTGCGGGTGGAGTGGCGCGCTCGGCCGACACATTGTTAGACCAGCTCACACATCTGCGCAGAGCACTCGATACCGCGCTCGACTCCAGGAACAGGCACCAACCTGGTATGTGGCACATTCTGTTATACCCTGACAGATGTGATGGAAAATCCATTACATCACAGAGTTCGCTGCGAGACTGTTCAGATTATATTAGGAGTTTAAACTCCGTTACCTAAAAGTTGTTAAAGGAGAGTAACAACTTTTCGGTCACTGGAGTTACTGGTACTGCAATGATAATCTTTATTCTCTTCACTATAACGTAACAAATGCAAAAATTAGTTTGTGTATAGAAAAATCACTGCGAAAAGTGAACATACTGTGAAGATGTTCCCCAAACATAAAACTTTGATATTCCTATAAAACAGGCCTAAATACTAAAACTTTCCTCCACTAACCAGGTTTCCAAACCGACCACTATTCTAAATCCCGGACCCCCTTCTACACTCCTATAAAGAAACTGAAAGAACAAAACAATTGCAAGCTAAAGATAGCCGACACCAAGCGAAAGTTACACAACTTAATTTCTCACCTACAATCCTTAGACATCGATACTACCAAAAAAGATATACCTCAACAAAGAAGTGTCAAAGAAATAACTAACTACTTCGAAAATATGTCGAAACTTTCGCAAACCAACAAATCCAATGCGAAAATACAAGATTCTTTAGATAATTGGAATGATAACACCACTTGTCAGAACATCAATCCTATGATACCATTCCCGAATACTGCCCTTCCTTTTCATAACTCTGGAAACATAATCAAGTCTAATAATAATTATAACGTAGGAAATTCAATAAACTTGCATTCGGTCTGGAGAAATACTGTGTTAAAGGGCGGAAGTGTATATTGTAAGAAAATACCATACCAAAGAAACGATGCGACTTTAGCGTCGGGAATTAAGACTTCTTTGAGAACCAGTCTAGTGACGTGTGTGATGATGCTGCAGTATATCATATGATGGATACGGGAACAGGATGGTTCGAAAGGTTTTGTTGGCTTTATTATTGGTAATTATCGATAGCTCGCTGACTATAATGGCGAATTGGTCGTTTAACCGCATTTGGATACCTATGGAATGCGGGCTAACGACCCAGTATAATGCACTTGCAAATTAGTAATTAAACGATCCATTAGCTTTTTTATAATTGATTAATTAATGTAATTCATTTGTAATTCTAATAAATAGTCCATGATTTGTGTAGAATTAAAGTAATTTGATTTCGTTTTCACCTGGTTATCTTACTATCATTGAGGCCGCACATGTCATGGTGTTCCGATACGGTTATGGAATCAAGGCTTCATTCTTACCCGAAGCGGTTAAATCCATAACCTGAAACAGTTCGCAGCACGAATATTTAAAGAGTGAACCCGGATTATTTTCTTGTGACAAGATAAACGCAATAAATAGTAGAAATTCGTCATACTCAATGTCATTCTACTCACACGACATGATGGACTCTGGCGCACGACTGGGGAGCGTAACCGAACGCAATCAACCGTCTCTGTGCGGGGCTCATCCGGTATGGAAACCGAATTGGGGAATCGGATCAGGTACAGTCAGCATCAAAAGTCGATTAACACTTCAGTTTTTTTAATCTCAGTTATTGAACAAAATATTTATTCAAAATTGCAGCAGAAGTACGATGCAATTTTCAACAAATATTTTGCTCAATAACTGAGATTAAAAAAAACTGAAGTGTTAATATTTTGCTCAATAACTAAGATTAAAAAAACTGAAGTTTTAATCGACTTTTGATGTTGACCGTACCTGATATATGTGGCCAGCCAGTCTTATTTAGACTCATAAGAGGTTTTTACATAACTACAACCTCTTTTCCAAAAGTGTATTCCAATCTTAAAACTTA
Source organism: Luperina nickerlii (assembly GCA_963855955.1). Classification (NCBI taxonomy): domain Eukaryota; kingdom Metazoa; phylum Arthropoda; class Insecta; order Lepidoptera; family Noctuidae; genus Luperina; species Luperina nickerlii. The sequence goes on along the minus strand of OY979679.1, from coordinate 5,883,026 downwards.
GCTTTTATTTTAATTAAGAACCTGACACTTTCGGCCAGACCTTTTAGATAAAATCGAAAAGAGGTTTCCATCATAATTACATCCTCTTTTTCAAACCAAAATCACAAAACTAACTTTTTTTTTACTCACAGTAATGGACACCGAAGAACGCGGCGCAGAAGTAGTAGAACTTCAAGAGCAAGTGATCAAGCTGAAGTCCTTGCTATCTACGAAGCGCGAACAGATCGCGACCTTGCGTACCGTTCTCAAGTCCAACAAGAATACGGCAGAGGTCGCTCTGGCTAACCTCAAGTCTAAATACGAGACCGAGAAGATCATCGTTACTGAGACTATGCTGAAGCTGAGGAACGAGTTGAGATTGTTGAAGGAAGATGCTGCTACTTTCTCCAGTGAGTTTTATTAATGATATTATTAGCCTTTATGATGAATTATTTATAACTTTTTTCTTGCTTCTCTGTGAAATGTCAAGGTATGCAATTCTTTTGATATTTTTTTTGCATTTCATTAATTAGTTCTTTTTTTCTTGGATAACAGAGAAGTCGGTATGCCTTTTTTGTTTGATATAATGTTTGTATATGTTGCCGGGCAAACCCGATTTTAGGATGAACTAGTTTCGCCTAGGCCAAACCACTTCTCCTTCGCTCTTCAATCTATGTCAACTGTTTCTGTGTAAAGGGTTTAAAGTAACCTAACCTCGGGGTGCCCTTTGCCTATCGACCGACCGCAACCATCCAACCCGTGTAGGGAGAACTAGTTTGGCCTGGGTGAAACTAGTTCACCCTAAAATCGGGTTTGGCCGGTAACATATACATGAAATGTGTTAGCCACATCGAGCATTCACTCACGTGGAAGGCCATTTTCACGAAAAGACTTTTACGCGAAGGACGCTAAAGACACTTACGTGAAAGCAAATTTGTTTGTAGGTCAAATTATACCCATTTTTTATGCATTACAAATCTTCGGATTTTCACTCACGACAAATAAATATCAATCAAATAATACTTTGTGTTGTGTGTAGGTCTCCGCGCGATGTTCGCGGCTCGTTGCGAGGAGTACGTCACTCAAGTGGATGAGCTGACCCAGGCGCTCGCCGGCGCAGAGGAAGAGAAGAAGACCCTCAACCAGCTGCTGCGACTGGCTGTGCAGCAGAAACTGGCGCTCACACAGCGGCTGGAGGAGTTGGAGGTAATGTCTCGGTTATGAGGAGATAATAGAGGATGTAAAAAGATACGTAACTATACCTGGGAACCTTCTGGTTACAGAGATAAAACAAAAAACCTCCTGTAGATAGATTCTCATCGAACTCCAAATGGGTAATAAATGATTTGATTTGGTACAAAATTGACTGTGGCCCCAACTCATTTTGAAAAAAACGTTTCTATTGTGAAACATACATTAATCTTAGGACGCTTAGAAGGTCAAAGTTCCAATATTTTTTGACGTTTTTTCGACACATGTACCCACAATGTTTTGCGTGCGTTTCATTGCGCGCTAAAATAAACAGCAACTTTTCACTCCAAAAATAAAAGTCGCTTCCAGGAATCATTTTTGCTCAATGTGGCTTAGTTTTGTACAGAATGCGTCGATAATGGGTATGTGATGGGTCTTTTAAATCTTGTATAAAATAACTTGTACTAAATTTTGGTACGTTGTCAGTGAAATGATTCAATTTTATTTATTTGCATACCATAATGTGAATAAAGGTGTTACAAATAGGCTTAAAGCTAAGAAACAGTTATGGACAAATAATTAAATAAAAATTAAACATTAAAATTAAATAATAGCATTTAGAACATGAATAATAGATTATATAATTATACAATATTTATTGTTTATTTTGTTTGCGTTGATGTATTTAAGATATTGCTTTTGCCATTTTTTGCATAGAAAATGGAGAGTCGATGTTTTAGTTTGCCCTTTAACTAACGATCGGTGTGACCCCGCAGGTGGACCGCGAGATGCGCACGCGGCGCGTGCCGAAGGCGGGCGGGCCGGCGCGCGCGCGCGGGAGGGACTTCTAGCGACTGGTGACCGCGCTCAAGGCCGCCGCCGCCGCCCTGCGCGCGCTGCTCGCGCCCTCTCCCTCGCACGCGCACCTGCGCAGCTAGGGAGAGGGAGACGAGTGACTCACTGGAGCCGTCGTCACGATGGACTCTCGCCAGAAGCGCCTTACGGACGTGCCGTGGCAGTGTGCGAGCGGCCGACGCGATCGATGGCGTCACGAATTTATAGTGTTAGTGTCGGGCGCGGCTCGCGACCGGTCGCACGTGTCGCACAAGTCGCGCGCGTCTGTCGCCGCGGACGCAAGCAGCCGAGCCGAGCTCGCGACATTTTTTATAAATGTGAGTTCCCCTGGGACTAAATTCTTTATACGTTTTTATAAAATTTTAATCTAATTAATCGTACGGGTGTGCGGCCGGGGGGCCCCGGCGATGCGCGGTCGAGCAGTGCGCCTGCGCGGCCTCCGTAGCTCTGTGAACCGTCAAACTGTGCAGCTGCGTACGCGCGACGCTCGACCCGTTAGCATATAGGAACGAAAACATAGAATTAATTGAATAAAAAACATAGCCCATTGCCGCGGCCCCCCTGCCAGTGAACGGTTGGTGTTGTAATATTAAAGTTGACTGATTTTTACCGTGAAGCAGGCCGCGCCGGGCCGGCTGGTTGTTGTTGTTGCCGCACTGTGTCGCGAGCTGCACGTGTCGCGTCTCTTCGCGAACTTCACCCGCGCACCACCGATCCAGATTTGATATCGAATTTCCTCAATATATCTATCTAACTATTGCACGTCGTCAAATTGATGTTTATCGAGTATTTTTGTAATAGGATCAGTGTATTTTATTACGCATATGAATTTATCACCGTTGTTACGATATCACAGATGACACGGCGGGCAGACGACGCACTAGGCCGCCTGGCGTGATAGCCTGGTGAAGTACCCGCGGTACATACTCACTGCCTAGTGCGTGCTCTGCGCCGTCGAAGGCACATTTTCTTATACGTGTGGGAGTTGAACGGAGGTTTCGATGAAACAGTGCGACGTTATTTTTTATGATATACATTATATTTATTGTTCAAATCTTATTATATTCATAGAATCCTCTACTCGATACGAATGTTTAGTACGTCCAAATAAAAATTTCTAAAAAGAAAAAATGATATTCGTCGACGTCCATCCATTGTGTGCGCAAAAAGACTATGTAATCTGTTCTGTAGCGGATACGTTTGTTGTGTTGTTGTGGCCCTCTGCCGAATACTTTCGTCCATCTTGTTCTAGTTGTACTCGTAGTGTTTCAGTATTTTTTGTTAGTGACGTTTAGACTGTTGTGGCTCGGAGTCGGACTGTACCGGACTTAGTAGTCTCTCAACTGCGGACCGCTGCGAACGAGAGAAATGTTGCTTAGAGTTTAAATTTACCCGGGATTTGTTGATGAGCGTTGTAAACTTCATTAAAAGACATATAATGTGAAGATAGTTGACTGGTGAGTGAACGTTCGCAGCCCGCGCCGGCTCCGGCCACAGTTGTGTTCCTGCCGTCCTGTGGCGTCGCCACTCGCGTCCATTTCTTGTCCATGAGCTGGTCGCGCCCCGATGATGTTACGCGCACTTCTATACCGAACCACGAACTTACAAACATCACTTTATTCGTTATATTAAAACAAATGTAACAAATCAGTTCTCGTCCTTGTTGCTCAAAACTTTGCTCACGGGCGCCGACCAGCGAATCTATTGATAAGACAAAATTTACAAAAAAAGAAAAAAGATTTTATTAAGTGTTACTTACGTATTTATTGTTTACGTTATCGGATGTGATATTGGCAGCTTCCCGCGGGGTCGCGTACGACCGCGCGGTGACATAGTCGTTGACCTTTCCTAGCGTCTCAGTGACCTTAGGCTAGTTGGACCGTTCCATGTAGCGTGGGCACTCGCCCTTAGTAGGTATTTTTACTGGTTTAGGATAGAGCTAGATACATTAACCTTCAAGTATACTTAGTAGGTAATCTAGCGAGGACAGTCTCCTCGTGTAGTGAAATTAATTTGCAATATTAACTGTCGTAGCGTAATTAGTTTGCATAGCTCAACGGGCGGCGGACGCTCGGCTCAGAGCCTTGCGCGCCGCAGGACCATCGCCTTGCATTTATTGTTTATAGATATAATAATATATTGACTAGCTTTCATTAGAGCATTCTTCATGTACTTAAACGATGGACTTACCAATTGTTAGCTTTACTATGTATTTTTCTTTTCTAGTATTATTTTGTTCGTATGTAGCTTAACAGCAGACATCGTTTATGTATTCTATGTCTAGTCAGGGATTCCTCCGCGCGTCTAGTGCTTGTTTCATCGATATCATTTAAAGCATAATGAAACTCGTACTAGGAGTCGGTATGCATCGACATAATAATATTTTTATATGCTATTTGTTATAAGAGCAGTATGTTTTTCGACAAATGCTATTCATTGCAAGATTTGAATTTTGTCTGTATTTTACGACACTGTTGAGTTTGCCTTGACATGTTTTCGACATCGTTTATTTGATTCAGATGTATTGTTGATTGTTAAAAATGGCCGACTATATATTTAGAGTGCTGAAATTATTTCGCCACGTGCTACGTATTATGAGTTAAAGTATTAGTGCAATTAAAAATTTGGTTGTTTCATAGACATGTTATATTGTTCAGTGTATTATCACGCAGTATTTGTACTTGTGGGCATCGCTCGATGTCTGCTGCCACTTGCCGGTGGCGGTGATCACAGCGATTAACCAAAAATAATATTTTTCTTTATACATTATTACATAACATTTAGATAATTATTTTGCCTAGGCATAGATATTACGTTATATTATAGAGTAACTATTGATTATGAGTTATATTATTTAAAGATGAACTTTTTGTTATACATTGCCCGCTTTATTATTGTATTGCGACATGATTTAGGTGTTGGACAACTCGAGGCATGAATGTTCCCACTTCCCGTGGTCTCATTTTAATCTGTAGCTGAGTAAAACGTCAATTAACTTGAAGCTGGGTGCGGCTGCGAGCTCTGCATTATCATTTAAATCGTGTGAAATCAATGTTCTGTTGTAAGGTGACTTGAGATACAAAGTGCTTGCCTCCGAACCCACGCTTTTCGATAACATTGCACAGTTTGATGGTTCACTTTGAATGCAGAACAATGTTTTTCCTCATTTTAATTTCAGATGGCCACTTATTTATTTGCTAGTAATCGAACCAGATTACAAGTCTTTTAGAATCTCTTATCCCCAAATGAGCTTGTTTCTTGTATAATGCGGTGTTGTGTAGATATTCACCGACAGATGTAATGAACCCGCGCGGGAACATATCATGGCAGAGCGGATTTATTTTCACTGTGTAAGGCACACGTGTTGTCACAATGACTGATTTGAATCATGTATGAGAATAATAAATTATATATTTAAAACATTTTGTGTGATTTCTTTTTTTGCAACATCCCTGTATTGTTTGCGATTTTCGTTAGCCGTTGAGTTACCTCTTTTCGGGCAAACTGCAGTTTGGTAAGAACAACTTTAGGAAAGAAGACTCATACTTCAGTTGGGCTGTGTAGCGTTTGGGAAGCTTCGTAATATTCCCGTCGCGTATTCTGCAGAGCCTAGTCTTGAATCAGTGCGTCCTGCCTGTTATGACTTACGGAGCCGAAACGTGGACACTGAACGGTCCATAAATTCAAGGTCGCTCAGCGAGCTATGCAACGAGCTATGCTTGGAGTCTTTCTGAGGGATAGAATCCGGAATGAGGTGAGCGGAAGAAAACCAAAATTGTCGACGTAGCTCACAGAATAAGTAAGCTGAAGTGGCAATGGACCGGCCATATTAGCCGTACAACCGATGACCGTTGGGGTGGACGTGTTCTTGAGTGGAGTCCGCGAATCGGCGGTAGGACGCCCTCAGGCTAGGTGGGGCGACGATCTTCGCAGGGTGGCTGGTAGCAGCTGGATGAGAGTTGCCGAAAATCGAGCTAAATGCGAGCAATTGGAGAGGACTATGTGTAGCAGTGAACACAACACTCAACCAATCATGAACGTAAGAGTCAGTCGCCGCACTATGGGAGAATACAAAGTTAGAGCATGTCAGTTGTAGAAAAAACTTACAAAAAAAGTAATTCATAGCGTGCCTATGTACCTTAAATGGGACGGGTTTTAGGATCCTCTTCTACCCAAAATAAAAGATCGGCTGCATGAAAGAGTTGGAAACATATTACGTCAGCCGCGTAAATAAACATGATTGCTGTAATAGCGCATCAGCCTATATTCGAAGAGCAAAGTGGTCAAAGGAACCATGATTTCGAATGATAACTACCCGTAGTTTAGAATTGAACCCTGATTAGACAACGCAAAAACCAGCTTTATTTAAGCAGCTGATATGATATTCCGCCAACTTCCATGCAGTATGATTATTTTTTTGGTTGAAGGTGATCCCAAAAGTCGTCCCATAAGGTTTTGCCGCGGTATGAAATCTGTTATTCCGTTTATTCACCCCACAAAAATCCATCTTATGGTGTATACGCAGAAACCCACCCTAAGCCTATGAAGTCCGTTTATCCAACTAGGCCTAGTGTAGATTCTCGGAGATGCGCTTCGGCGCATCCACCTTAGGGTGGGTGAATGGAATAATCCTATGAAATTACTTTCATTACAACTCTGACACACAACTTTTGCTTCATTTTGGACTCGCCCACGATTGGAGCAGCTGACGCTCAGATCTATTACGCACTAAGGGAAAACAACTTTTGATCTTTAGAAACAACACATGTAACAAAGAAAGGAATGCTGAATTGGAATAAGGATTGAAGGGATCATAATTAAATAAAAAGGACCTGATGAGTTTAATACGCATATTATGTACATACAGACTGAGAATGCTTCAAGTTACAAATTGAAAACAAATAATTTACTCTTACACAAATACAAATGCATATTTACAAGACCTTTTGCGTACGTACGTACTGTGTCTTAATTACGGATACAATAGTATAATATTTACAGATACACTCGAGTATTTAGGTCCTTATGTACAGTTAGCAACATAAATGTGTGCACACATGTTATGATGACTATATTACCTACTAGTACATATCGGGAGTATTTTGGAGTAAAATGTTCTAAAATTCACATTGAGCTTCAGATTATATAAATTTATGCATAAACAGATTAGTCCTAAGGCTACGGACACGAAGTTAGCGGGCGCGGGACGGCGGCGTAGGCGCGGGGAGCGGCGTACAAGCGATGCGCACCAGTCTAACGGTGCCCGCGCGTCTGCATTGACGTAGTGTTGTGCATTTTATTTTTTGTTTTTTAACGGCCGACTTTTCAAAATGTTATATCAAAAAGATGTCTTCGTCGCTGTTCAGTCATTTCGCTCGTCAACAAAGACACTAATATCTCATAACACAACACTACGCCGCTCTAGCGCCGCGCGATCTGCCCGCTGGCTTCGAGACCGGGTCTGCGTTGCCGCGCCGCCGCCGATGCCACCCCGCAATCGCTGACTTCGAGACCGAGGCCTAAGAAGTGTAGAATACCTGTTAAAATTTTGAGAATCACAAAAAATGTGAATGCTTTCTTTCATAATGTAAGTGTATATACATTAGCGACATGTGTCGCCGACAGAGGCAATTGCAGCCGCCAACGCGTCGTCAGCTGTCGCCGATTCGCGTTGACGGCTGTCGTCGACGCGTGTTGCTCGTGTGTATGCACCCTTAGAATGAATGAGTGGAATGGTTATAGAATGATCCATCTTAATTCTTGCACTTTACAGAACTAAATTACACGAAAAGTTACAACACGTTATCAATGAAAACATCGAATCTATTCTGTATGACAAGTTTAGTACCCGTTCATAAAAATACTGTGACTACTACATAAGCAAGTGACTTTACTGATCCATTCTTAAATATAAGATTATTCATAAAATATTAATGAATTTTACTCTAAGTAGCTGTAAAACTTATGAGAGAAACACAGTCAATTGTTTTACCGTCATTGGATATCATAATGTATGATTTTATTACACTTACAATAATTTAAAACTACTCTTTGTAAAGTACGTGATTAAATGTTAAATAAAATACACAATTTTCCTTTGTGGTAAGTATTACTAAAATTTGGCAACTTTCCCTAGCTTCAAAAACCCTTGTTTCGTGACTCCTTACGCCGATAATTACACCTTATTGATTACAGCAATTTTATCACAGTCTGCAAACATACGCGTTCCCGTTTTTCTAATTCTAAAAAGCTTACTAATATAAGGTGCATTGTTTTGCGAAAAACCTGTATTTTTAGGTCATTTAATGAAATATTAAAATCAGAACTTGCAAAATTTTAGATTTTCAATAGTCCAAAAAGAGTAGTACCTACTTAGACAATTTATTTACCCAGAATACATATTTGGTAAGATATTTGATGTGAAATGCAAAATGTCTTTTCTTTCTTATAAACAATGTCGAGAATGTATCGCGTACAACTTAGTATTCAATTCTGACTAGACTGATATAGGGAATACCGCCGTAGATGCTTACTGATACATTCTTTGAAAGAACTAGAGATACATTATTTACAATTTTATGAAGGTAATAAGCCCAGGTTCGCATTTTATCTCGCGGCGATTATTTTTTTGTCGCACTGCTTAGCGCCGAGATATGAAAATCCAACAGTGTGTTTTTTGACGCGCTGGGATGCGCTCTGTTAGATTCCCAATCGGTTCAACACCGAGAGTTCAAAATCCATTGTACGATAAAATCGAGTCGCGATATTTTTACATCCGTGCGAACGTGGGCTAAAAAGCCTCTTTGCTGCCGCTCGATGCGTTTTATAGCCATTCGTTACTTAACGTTAGCTTCGAGCGTAATGTGCGTTATGTACAAAGCTTGCAAGATTGACATAATGTTTGAATTTCATGCGTTTTACATTGAACTAAAATATGCGATAGAATACACTGTTATGCTCAACCGTAGTGAAAGCAACAGGATTTTTTTTTTGTAATGAAGAAAGCCTTTAATTCTGTTTTCATAATAAGTAGTCTATTTATACAGGGTTATTGGTAAAACATTAACACCCTCTTAAGAGGAGGGTCATTGTACTCATCATTATGAACAACTTTTACTATGGGACCAAACCTAAAATCGCGAAAAAATAATCAGCCACCCTACATTTATATTCGTAAAGTCGTCAAAATTTAGGGAACAGCTGATTTTTTTTCGCGTTTTCAGGTTTGGTCCCATAGTAAAAGTTGTTCATAATGGTGAGTACAATGACTTCTTAAGAGTTTGTTAATGTTTTACCAATAACCCTGTATATGTAAAAATGAAATGACGTTTGTTTGTCTCACTAAAAATCGAGAACGGCTGGATCGATTTGGCTAATTTTGGTTTTGAAATATTTGTAAAAGTCCAAGGAAGGTTTTAAAGGTGAAAATATGAAGAAATTGTAAGGAAAATAGTAAAAGCAACAATTTTATTATCCCATACAAACTGATCGTATACCTGTCAAACCACCATATTGTGTCCTTCGGCCTCATTCGGGGTCATATAAACATTATTTGAGTCTAGCATCTTCCGTTTTCGTGTCACATCTATGTAGGTATATGCAACTATCTCCTTCTCGACAACACTATGATGACGTATTTCCGCCCGCGTTCACCAGGTGGCTGCAGCGCGCTAAGTCGTTCATTGGCGTCCTGTTTTTCGGACGGTTCACATCTAAATTTAAAAAGTTAACGTTGTTGGCGTTCGACATTCTTGGAAAAGAATAATTTTAATTGAATTCTTAGAAAACTATAGTTTTATTAGTTTATTTTAATAACGCTGTTAGCGTTCGGTATATGCTTAGAAATATAAATGTTAAAGATTGATCGGTTTTAAAAGTTAATTAATTTAAAAGTGATAGCTTCTTAAAAATAAAACAGTTTAGATTTTCTTACGATGGCGGATAGAATACAGCCGTGTAATCGTAGAGAATCTGATTCGTCATCGGATTCATCAAGTTCCTCAAGTTCCTCTGAATCACCCCCGTCGGATTTAGAGGTTGATCAGGTAGACAAATCCCGTAAGAGGAAGAAAGTAAGTAAGAAGAAGAAGAGTAAGCGTCATCGAGGACAAAGCAAGGTAATCAAAAAGCTTGCAAAACAGGTCAGTGATTTAAAAAATTTATACTTCTACCCTCATAATATGTATTATGAAAATAAAAATTATGACTGTGATAATCCGATATATAATTGCGAAGATTTCGAAACGACGCATGAACAACCGGTTACAGAACCCGTCTCAGACTCTGTACCGGTTCAATCATTTGATTTTGATTTGGCAACGCAATTAAAGGAGCCAGCTGTCACTGCAACTCCGTCTAATCAGTTAGAATTGCTCAACTCTATTCAATATTTTAATAATAATAACTGGAATAATGTTCGATATGTGGAATCACAAAAGGCTTATAATGCTCGTCCTGGATATGTTGACCTTGAAGTAAATGATGAGATCAAATCGTTAGAAAAAGTTACCCATCTATCCTCTGCGGATAAATTTCTTGGAGCTGTAATCCGCGCACTGGTAATACAAAGCGAGGCCATGCAACAGGGTTTTCGACAGATAGTGGACTGGGCTAAAGATACGGGTAGTATGGACCCAGAACAACTGACAACAAAATTAAAAGACGTTTTTTCCAATGACTACCAAAAGATTTCACGTGATTGTTTGCAACTAGTTTGTGGCCGTAGGGCCGATATAATTGAACAAAGACGCGAAGTGTTCATTAAACAATTAAGAGATAAATCATTTAAGCCGTGTTTGAAGAAAATACCGCCGTCTAGTGAATTTTTGTTTGATAAAGTACCTTTTAGTGAATTTATTAAGAATAATGGCGGAGTTAACAAAATTTTTTATGCAAATAAAGTTAATTTTTCTGGTCAAGAAAAGAAAACCCCTAGACCCCAGGCGGCGTACCCTGGACCTAGTGGATATCAATCGTCCAGTCGCGCTTCGGCACTGACGATGAACTATAGATTTCCTCCTCCTCAGAGTGCAGGAGCCTTTTATAATAATTATCACGCAATGAACCCGTTTATGAATAATCCAAAATTTTTTCGTCCCCAACCGAGAGGGCAACTGGCTGGACAACGCTTTTACCAGCCCTATAGTTTTAGAAAAAATGAATCGCAACACAATGCTCAAAGGGGCAAGGGCGCGGCTAGATTCAATAAAAAGTTTTGACTCGAATCAAAATTTTCAGGGGGGGTGCTTACAAAATCATGTAATGGAGTGGAAGAGACTGGGGGCACCAGAACCATTAATAAAAATAGTGAAAGGTTATCGAATTCCATTTCAAAAGAAACCGCCTCTGGTCCCGCCAAGGCAGGTGAAACGTTGCAATCTTACTCTACCATCGCCGGAGATGGACAGAGTCATTCAAAATTTATTGAAACAGAAAATTTTAGAACATGCCCCCCTGACACCGAGTTTCATATCAAATTTCTTTCTGATTCTCAAAAGCGACGGAACCTACCGCCCTATTTTCAATTTAAAAAGTTTAAACAATTACCTGAAAATAAGCAAATTTCGTTTGATTTCGGTAAATCGAGTTCCCGATTTCATTCAGGAGAGGGATTGGATGGTCAAAATAGACCTCAGACAAGCTTACAACCACGTAAATGTAGCACCCGCCCACCGTTGTTTTCTTCGTCTAATGTATCGAAATCGGTTACTGCAAATGACCTGTTTGCCGTTTGGCCTGGCGACAGCGCCCAAAGTATTTGCATCGTTGACCAACTGGACTGCCGAGATTTTCAGGAATCTAGGCATTCGAGTAGTGGTTTTTCTCGACGATTATCTCCTAGTGGCACAGGACAAACTGACACTTATAAAACACGTCGACGTTGTACTTCAAACTCTCAGCCTGCTGGGTTGGCAGGTGAACAGAGAGAAATCGATTCTTATCCCTCAGAAAATAATAGAGTATTTGGGTTTGATGTGGAATCCGTGGCAAAATCTAAAATCTTTACCAGAAAACAAAATTCACAACATGCAAATTGTTTTATCAAAGTTGCTCCGGCGGCGGAAGGCGTCTCTTCGAGAAATACAGAGTGTGATAGGCGTTCTAAATTTTGCTCGTCTGGTAGTTCCAATGGGTCGTTTGAATTTTCGGCACCTACTGGCTTATTGCAATCTGGTCCTAAAAATGCCATTTCAGTCGACTTATCCCTTGCCTGCGGAGGTGCTGGCAGAATTAAGTTGGTGGAAGGTTCACTGTGTCGAGAAATCCAGGCTTCACCCACCACATGTAAAAAACTTTTTAACAACAGACGCAGCAGATGCAGGTTGGGGAGCGGAGTTAAATGGTCTTCACCTATCGGGCAAATGGACAAAAGAAGAAGAGCTGCTTCACTCCAATCACAAAGAGATGTTAACAATTCTAAAATGTTTGTTAGAATTCGCTCCGTCTCTGAGTCACACATCTCTGCTTCTGCAGTGCGACAACAAGGCGGTTGTAGCGTACTTGCGGAAGGAGGGGGGAAACAAGTCGCGGATCTTGATGGAGTTAATATACCGAATATATTACATACTTCAAAAGTACGACATTCATGTAATCCCCCATCACATACCAGGCCGGTACAACAACATCGCAGACCGTCTGTCGCGTCACTCGATGTTACAGGAATGGCATCTACTCCCCAAATTCACCAGTATTGTCTTTGCAAAGTGGGGTGTGCCCCAAACAGATCTTTTTGCCTCCAGCACAGCCCACGTAGTACCTTGCTATGTAACTCTAGATCAACGGGATCGGCGAGCATGGAGACACAACGCGTTCGCCTTCAAATGGGATTTTCGTCTGGCTTGGGTCTTTCCTCCTCCGAGTTTGATACCCCGGGTCCTGATGCATCTAAATCACGCGAGAGGTATATTCTTGATAGTTGCACCGAGGTGGCCTCGAGCATTCTGGAGAGCAGACTTGAAGACCAGAGCGATCGCGCCGCCGTTCACGATTCACAGGTTATCGAAAGTTCTAGTAGACACGAGGACCGGGCAGCCCCCACCGCGAGTGAAGGAGCTGGTCTTAGAAGTATGGAGATGTGGGGGTGGTCTGAATCCTTAGGTGACTGGTCTGAAGAGCAAAAGCGTCTGCTGAAAGAAGGTTGGAGGTCGTCTACTTTAAATACATATAGGCCAGCATGGCAGAGATGGCTGAGTTGGTGTTCCAGGTTTGGGATAAATTTCTCAGACCCTTCAGGTAGTGAATTGGCTCGATATTTAGCGGATTTACACCTAAAAGAAAAATTATCCTATCGTACTATTTTACTTCATAAATCGGTTGTGTCCACTTTATGTAATACAAAGAGTGGAGCCCGATTAAGTTCAAACATTTTGGTAAAACAGATGATTAAAGCCATAGCGTTGCAACAGCCTAAAAAGTGTCCACCGCCTGTTTGGGATCCTCAGTCTCTAGAAGGTTGGTTAGGCAATAGACCTCTTCAGAATCAAAGTCCATTCGAAATTTCAAGAGTTTGTGCAGTTTTACTGTTATTATGTTCAGGGCGTAGGATACACGATTTAACTTTACTAAGTGTCTCGCCAGACAGGTGTATAGTAGGCGAGAATAGCATCATGTTTTGGCCGCATTTTGGTTCCAAAACTGATTCTGAAACTCACGTACAGTCAGGTTGGAAGTTGTTAGGGAATCTTGAAAATGAGGCGCTTGACCCGGTACTTTGGCTTAAAAAGCTTATAGAAATTGGAAGACCGCGTCGTTTGCTTTGTTCTAGCGATAGATTGTTTATTACGGTATGTGGAAAAGCTAAGCCGGCTACTAGAACTATTTTGGCAGGTTGGGTTAAGTCTATTTTGAAGGAAGCCGGAATTGAGGCTACTCCAGGTAGTTTTCGTTCTGCAGTTGCTTCACGAAGTTGGTTGGATAATGAACCTCTAGATGAAATAATGGCACGAGCTAATTGGAGATCTGGTAATACTTTCAAAAAACATTACAGGAAGGAAGTGATTCCAGCGCAGGGAAGCTCCTTGATTCATCTTTTTCAGCCAATAAATTAATTACCTCTGATTAAATAAAATAAATTATTTTGTGATATTGATGATCCTACAAGACGTTTAAATTATGAAAATAAAATGTTGTATCGAAGAATAATAATAAATTTTACATGATTATGGTAAGTTTATACAAAGAATTACATGATGATGGATTCGAGGTACGTATATAATCATGTTCTGTTTACTCTGTCATGAATTGTCAGGGACTAATTTTAGTAAATTTTCTTATAACATTAACAATTATTATTTTATAGCAATGCAATCGTTATTACGTTGGTGATTATTTTTGTTTAGGTATAATTTTTTCGTGATCTAATTTAACTAGTCTTTTACAACACATTGGCGTCCCGTTCACCAGGCGATAACAAACAAAGCCTCAAATAATGTTTATATGACCCCGAATGAGGCCGAAGGACACAATAGTAGCGTTTTACCTTCAAACAAAACGCTTGTTGTGTCCGGAGACTCATTCGGGGTCATAATTTTAAACACTGCCTGGTTTTTATTGGGTTTCTCAAGTTTTAGGTTTTTGAGGCCACAATGAACGACTTAGCGCGCTGCAGCCACCTGGTGAACGCGGGCGGAAATACGTCATCATAGTGTTGTCGAGAAGGAGATAGTTGCATATACCTACATAGATGTGACACGAAAACGGAAGATGCTAGACTCAAATAATGTTTATATGACCCCGAATGAGTCTCCGGACACAACAAGCGTTTTGTTTGAAGGTAAAACGCTACTATTATTTAATTTCTAAACGCACCCTGCGTTTAGAAATTAAATAATGTGGTGGTAATAAGATTGCATAGTTTGATTTATTCAATTTTTTGGTCTGTCCTTTACTCATTTATTTTATTAGCAAAACAGACTTATTTATGTAGCTTTATAATATCTTTCTAAGTTTAGTCACAAAATAAATTTCTGAACGCACTATTATATTTTACAACAAACAAATAGGTCATTTATTTCGTTTGAGACGTGCTAACCGCACTGATGAGCAGCGAGACAGATAATGATAATACCCGTATTGGTTGAACTCACAATATTTAATTCTGAGGCGGTACGAAGTACGCCGGGTCCGGGGTCAGCTAGTTATTAAATAAATCTACAGTACCCGGCGATAAATATTGCACATCAACCTTTGGAAAGAGACAATCGGCTAATTTCGGCTTCGTAGAGCGTTATCTCTGTCGCACGAAATACAAACAGTCCGGTATCTATTTGGAGCTGTTAAAACAATTATGATTTGCTTCTTTTGATAATTATTTTTATTCTTTGTATAAAATCGATAGGATCGAATAGGTCGATGTGCAATATTTATCGCCGGGTACTGTAGCGTAGATGGCTTAGCTTTTTAAACCCTCCCGCCGCCCTCCTTTTTCGAAATCGATATCGAAACTAGCAATCGAATCAAAAACCGAATCGGAATAGGAACTATTTAACCAAAAATGGTTGCTTGTGATGAACACTTACGGAGACAATTGAGCTGAAAGTCATAGATATGTTTTGTTTTATGCGTTTTGGGCTCACAACAAAAATGCAGATATATCTCTTAATTTTCATCTACATAAAAAGGATTATCGCTTCTAATAACACCAAACTAAATCATAGTCAGTTTGTCAGTCTTGCAATAAATTGATAAATTTTTTTTAACTTAAAAATGCTCACAAAAATGCTAACAATGGCTATAATTAAAGCATGTTAACAAAAAAACAAAAATAAATTATACTTTCCTAGTTGTAGTTACAAAATAAAATCTTGTCACTTGTGAAATACGTTGAGTAGATTAAGAAGAGAATACGATTAAAAATATTAGGTTACGAGGTATGAGATATAATGTTATTCATTATAAATATTATATTATATTTAAATTTTATAAATGTCTAGTTATGTATTTAGAGTGGCCACGGGAACAAAGCTGATATAACCCTTTAATTTTAAGCTATCAAATTACTTAATTAAGGGATGCGCTAAGGTAGCCAGCGAAATTCAAATTTTCCTTCGTTTTTTGCAATTTGCAGGTCGAAGGTCAAGGTCAGGTAAGGTATGTTGAACAAAATATGATTCGCGAGCGCAACAAGTATGTAATCACAGAATTATAATCATTAGAATCATCAATACAACCCTAAGTTCATATAATCGTATTGAATGACTATTCAACCTCGAGACTTAAATAAAATGTGAGTGTAGAGCCCTCCTCCCACCCCTTCATAGTTAGGTTTTGGTCCTTCGAGACGAATAGAGATTAGAGTATATGTGGATCAAATCGTCCTGAACTTCACTTAATACTTAATAGATGCAACGCCAGTTCCTGCAAAGGACAAATGATATCACATCAAACAGCCTTAAATTGTGCCTTGAGAGCCTGATTTGAGTTTGAAAATAACGAATCTTATTTTTGACTACATTACCAAAGATGAACTTGGCTATTCGAAAGCTTTTGGTAAAAGGCCAGGATGTTATTTCTCGTAAGAAAAGAGTATTTTAATATTCAGCCTGAATAATCTTCTTTAAATCACCGTTGTTCTCATGGCCTTACAAGATCACCAATACAAATGTAAAGGTAGCCATTAATATTAATAATATTACACGGTAATAAATTAGCAATCACGAATCAGTGCAATAATAAAATTGTGATAGATGACTAAAATGTTTTGAACTTTATTTTTTCTTAATATTTTAAAAGTGGAATTATTTGGTGATAGGCAGAGAGAACTTTAACTATTTTTATGGTAGAAAAAAAAAAACCCTTTTTGAACACTGAGTATTAAAACACGTATGGCTTTAATTGTTCTCTAAAAGTACGCTTATTTCGTAGTTTTCAACCGAAACGAAAAAAAAAGTACAAGTAAAGTACATACAAGAAAATACGAAAATTGATAAACCGAACATAATCATAGTATACGATAACTCTCGTTTCCCGCGTTTTACCAGAGAATTTACTTACGCGCTTGACGCCATACAATTTTTTCTTAATGTTAATTTTAAAAGCTCGAAGAATAGGAAGGTTTCATCCGACAACCAAGCTGTTACATATTACAAAATAGGTCTGTTCATGGTGGATACACCACTCGATGGATACAAATACAGCTTATCAAAAACTTCACAAAATTGCCGTCAATTAAAAACTTGGGCTATCTATTCACCACCTACCTGCCAGAAATATTGAGCATCCAACTGGCACTCAATCACTATCATACCTACCACCTTCCACCACCATTTTACAGCGTGACCAAGTCAGTGATATCTCCCTTAGGTGGTACAGTCGACGGCCTAAAGAACTGGCATAATCTGTCATACAGTACGATGCGTTGTGCGCGCGCGTTCCATTCGGGTGTGTCGTCTCGTTCGCCAGTTAGTTCGTCGTCTTGTCCCACGTCCCAGGTGTCGGGAGTGGGTTCTGATACCTCTTCGAATGGTTGGATTGGCTCGGGGGCGCTGTCTTCGGCACCTAGGACCTGTAGTGGAAAAATGGCATTTCAGGTACAAAGTCTGGTTGGTGATGTACTTCTAATTTCATCTAGATTCGAACTTAAAATAAATCATAGTTATTCTAGAACGTGATTCAAGTTTCAGTTCAGTTGAAGTCCTATTGAAATGAGTATCGTTTTGATGACGAGATAGTGGGATAACTATGAAAATATTAATCAGCAAAACCGCCATTGATGTCGAGAACCTGGATTTTAATTACGTCAAAAATCGTATAAAACTTTGATTGGCAATATAGGTCTCATCCATACTAATATTATAAATTCGATCTGTCTGTATGTTACCTTTTCACGCCCAAACCACTGATCGGATTTCGATAAAATTTGGCAGAGATAGATTGCATCCCGGGGAAGGACATAAGATAGTTTTAATCCCGATATTCCAACGGGATCGACACTTATGCGGGTGAAACCGCGGGGCGCCACTAGTTCTTATATAAATGCAGTTAATCATTTACGGCATCAGTATAAAAATGACATATATGTATTTAGCATGAATTTTGCTAGGAGGGTAACTAAACAGTGTTGCACGTTACCTGCGCTAGCGCATGCGCGAGGTCTGCGGGCGCGGGCTGCGTGATGCGCCGCCGCGCCAGCGCGCGCGTGCGGCGCGGCGACAGCGCCACCGCCGCGCCCTCGCACGGCCCGGCACCTGCGAACAGCACTGTAGCTAGCTTCTGGAAACGGGCCACCTGGAATAGACGATTTGGTGTTAATTATGAAAGGTCATTGGAAAAAATAGGCTTTAGAAAATGTTAGTGAATGGTAGTTATTAAGAAATAAAAAAACTTGCCGAATGCATAACCTTCTCCTTTTTTAAAAGTTGGTTTAAAAGAAACAATGCCTAGAAATAAACACTATCGTCATCGATGAAAATTATTTGATGACGTTAAAAAATAAAATCTAACTACATACAAAAGACCAAAATAATAGTAATATTCTTCAAAGGATGGTACTTTCAGCAGCCAGAAACCTAACCTTTATCTAGCGTTTAACACAAGCAAAATTGTATGGTAACTTTTTGTATGTAATCACAAAAAGTATCACCATCTCGAACAAACGTCACCTGTTCCGGACAGGAATGGTCCAAGGCCTCGTAGAGGTCGTTCCTCAGGTAGTGCAGCGCCTCCGCCGCCGCCGCGGGGTCGGGGTCCCGCGCGGCGGCGGCGGCTCGCGCGCGGTAGCTCGCCTCGCGCAGCGCGGCGCGGGCGGCTCGCGCGGCGCCGCCCAGCGAGGCGCGGCGCAGGCGCAGCGCCCACAGGTCGTCGAGGCGCACTCGGGGGCTGCTCTGGTTGCCGGGGTTGCCGCCGAATAGGTAGTGGATCTAGAGGGTTTTGGAAGAAAAACCTTCGTTAAGCAACTTTTGATGCCCGTTTCATAATATACAAGTATTGTGAACGCTTTCGGTTTTTTTTTTTAAATCTACCTACATATATGCCTGCCTTACCCTCAAACTCTTTACGACTGATTTTAATATTTGTAATGACTAAGCTTTCATAGATTATGCTTAGGAGCTGTTTTCACCATTTAAAAGAGTTTCAATGAAAATTGAATCTAAAACTTTTTAAAAGACCACAAGGACATTTAAAAATAATCGTCAATAAGCTAACAGCCATAACAGTCTGATTTCTGTCTTTAGTAACGTGACATCTTTATCATTAATTCAGTCGCCTGAGCAAAAGGACCAATAGTTTTTATGACTTAAAAGGACCAACTGCCATTAACATCTGTAACTTCACTGACATACCTTTTTGACAGGATCATACACAAGCTGGTGTGCGAAGCGCGGGCGTGGCTCGTTGGGTCCGAGACTGTCGTTGCGGTACACGCACGTCCACGTGAGACGACGGAGAGAGAACACCCATAGAGTGTTGTATACGCGCTTGTCTTTCTCTTTGCTCATGCCCTGTAAGATAAGATATGAAATATATCCACGCCGGCATAGCAGTGTACAAAGAAATTTGTAGAAAACCATTATTCATCATCATCTGCCTAGCCTTTTCCCAACATGTTGGGGTCGGCTTTCAGTCTAACCGGATGCAGCTGAATACCAGTATTTTACATGGAGCGATATCTGACCTCCAAAACCCAGTTACTACTTTTGGTAAGACTGGTTGTCAGAATTTCGGGCTTCTGACGACTCGTAAAGACTGTCAAAGATCCATGAATGACAGCCGCGATCAACGGCTCGAGACACGGAGAAGTCACGATATCCAATGGATGATCACCCATCCACAAATCAACCTCGTCAAGCGTAGCTTAACCTTCGATCGACCCTTCTCAAAAGCGTCTTTTTAACTAACAATCAAGGTCTGGCTAACACTAGCAACTGCCTACATTATATGTAAGTCAACATACTCACGGACAGCACAAACATCTCGTCAGTGTCGGGGTCCAGCGTGGCGCGCTGCGTGAAGCCGGCCTGCGGCGGCGGCGGCGCGGCGGCCCCGCGGCACAGCGCGCCGCACGCGCCCGAGCCCACGTCCCACCACCACAGGTCCACCAGGTGCTCCTTGTTGCGCTGCCCGGCGAACATGTACAGGCGGCGCTGGATCTGACGGTGGAAAGGAGGAATAATGTCTACAATATAACAGAGAACATCGGGTATTATGAAGAATTCGGTATCTCTGTGCATGGCTTTGAAAGTTAACATACGATCAAACTGAGAATATGCTGACCATCTTGAAAAAGTCCACCTTGAAATAGTGACACAACACTTTGTCGGCTTGACCTAATGAATCTTTTAGCTAAAATTGTTTAATTCTCTATACACCCTCTCACACACATACACTCATCTTCTTTACCTTACACACTTTCCCCTTTACTAATAAACGTTGCATAGCGTCTGTATAGTTACACAACGCTTTGTCTTCTTCTTTCGAAAGTCAAATTACTGACTACTGAAAGAGAGAAATCGGTATGTTACTATTTATCTGATATAATACGTTTATTAGTAAGGGGGCTAGAAAACTTTCATTCTTTTGAAATAATTATGTTCATATTTTAATAAACTGTTTCCTTTTGTTATTAAGCTCATACTTGCATACCCAGTCCGAGGGCTTGAGGCGCTGCGTGCTGAAAAACAGTAGTCTGTAGTTAAGCAGCAGATGCTAATAATTAGACACAATTATTATAACTAATTTACTCTTAAACATTATTATTATTCTAGTGCGTCTATGTAATGTTTGAATTATATGAATTGAATTTTGGTCCTTCGAAGCGAAATTATCCCAATGACCTTAAGGCGCCACTAGTCGATATTTTTTCCATACACATTTCAGGAGAGTATTACTCCACTGTTTGACATTGTGCATCCAAATTTAAACATGATATCGTTTTGTCTTATTATTAATTTTGTCTGTACGGAAATAATAAAAAACCGTTAAAAAGTTATGAGCCAACAAAATTAGTTTTTTTGATATTTTAACGTAACTTTGAGTGTAAATAAGTAATAAAAAAACTGTAAAATCTTCAAAACAAAGCTCAGTTATTGAAGAGTTCAATAAATTTTATTTTTAACTGATTTATGCAGTGGTTTTTTCATAAAACTCGATTTTCCAAAGCATTTTTAGAATTTCTTTACGCGCCTTTCAGTTCGGAACGATGTTTCTGTGCGTGAGAACTAGACGTTGTGCGTGTAGACTACCGTCTAACTGCTTATCACTGATACTGTTTCTGTCGGAGACGAAGCGAGGTGAGACAGCGTGCTTTTTGGCCATGACCACCAGTGAGTTTTATCTTGCGACTAGTTCCACCTTAAGGGATTGTTTTACTCACATAATTATAATTACAATAGACTTGCCCTTTCCCCTACTTAGAGGATTTGCGACTACTATAACCAATCAATTAATAAAGCTTTTTAAAGTAGTCCAAGGAATCAAACAGTGAAGGGACTCAGGGGAGATACCAAAAAGCAATTTCTTACAAGGTCTATTACGTGTATATATTGTTATATTATATTGTTCATTAAAGGTCATTTAAAACGGGATACTTATTAATTACGAGTACCTATTAGTTCCTCGCTGCACTAAGTATAAATAAATATGAAGTACTCACAGGGTGGAACAGCATAGAGTGAGAGACCCGCGCCTGCGGAGCGTTGAGTTCGTGTCGGTCGCTCAGTATCAGCTGCCATGTGTTGGTCGCGATGTAATATGCGAACAGCCCTGAGTATTGAGGACTCACTACTTCCTCGCTGTGAAAGAATATTTTGATTGAATAAATACTAAAGAATTCTTCATATTGTGGACATTTCTATCGAGTTCGATGTGTCGTGTAGGAAAGTAAAATAGTACATTACGATATTAGTGCGTTAAGATGGCTATAACATGCGAGGCGGAATTTCAGCCCGAGCCGAAGGCGAGGGCGTAATTTAGCCGAGCATGTTATAACCAATACGCACGTATATCGTAGGACGTTTTTTAACACATTTGCGAGGAAACAGAAAAAAAAACATTTTATATTTTGTTCATTTTTAATTATTGAAACAGTTAGTGAAATTACAATTATTAAAATGATACGTAGTTGTAGTTGGTTTTTTAATTATGTTTTTATTATTATTATTATTACTGTTCATAATGTCATTGTTTTGTGTTAGGGTAAATGTTGGAGACGACGAAACTTCTTGAAAGGCGGCAGAAGAGCATTGTAATTCGTCATTAGTTGTAATTTTTTTTTAATTTCAAATAAACTCAATCTGTGAATGCACACTGTTGCTTTCCCGCCATTTTAACAGCGCGCTAGCGCTGCCTACTATACTGACTGGCGCCGCGCGGCGATTAGTTCGAAATTTGAATAGCAACAGCGCGCTGCTCACTAGCTGGAGTCGTGCGGCGGCGATCAGTTCCAAATTTGAAATGGCAAATAATACTGTTATGGAATTTGTATGAACTATAACTTAACTATTTGCTTTGGTAACATACGCGTTTTTTATGACCCTCTTTACATATTTAAAGCCGGTGGAATTACATCAGCTTTACGAGCAAGGGTGTTAAAAAAGAATAAAATATAACCATAGAAAAATTGCTGCAACGTTCAATTAATACTTTATCAAATATGTTATTTCTTTTTTGTATTCAGCTGCATCCGGTTAGACTGGAAGCCGACCCCAAGATAGTTGGGAATAGGCTAGGCAGATGATGATGTTATTTCTTTTAAATAAGGAAATAAAGTTAAGTATGCTTACCATATGTTGATACTTAAATAAATCTATGACATTGTTGTCTTAAGATTACATTATATTCATAACACGAATACCAATCATACAATAATATTGACAAATAATGCATAACAGCATAACGTGTTACATTTCATAGATAGGTAGTAATTTTTCTATTCAATTCTTAGGCAGCTATCCCACTGGCGTTTTACGAGCGTTGACGTCGCGTCATCGCGTAACAAGCATAAAACGTCCGCTGAACGCGACGTTAACGTCGCGCAGATGATACTATTGCCAACAAACGCGACGTTAACGTTAAGCAGACGCGACGTTGACGTCGCGTTCAGCGGACGTTTTATGCTTGTTACGCGATGACGCGACGTCAACGTCGCGTCTGCGCAGCGTCGACGCCGCGCAGACGCGACGTTGACGTCAACGCTCGTAAAACGCCAGTGGGATAGCGGCCTTACATAGTAACTCAATACAAAATTTTGCTTAGATCCTTGTCATATATCATGCTAAATGGCGACGTCAAAAATGTGACGTATTACATCATTTGACAAGTAACGAGTATAATGAGACAACCTCCAAAGTAATTGACGTTTTTTTATAGTTGTACATACGTATTAGCAGGCAGAACCCTTCCCCCAAACACATAGATGGTCTGTGTATCAGGGTCGATGCACATCTGATGGTCGAACACAAGTCTTGGCCCCCCGGCAGCTGCTGTATCGTTGCAGATCTGTGTCCATTCCCCCGAAGATACATCATACATGTACAGGTCACTCTGTGGGGTAGTTTCAATGTTAATTACTTAAATTCTCTAAGATAGTAACTGAGGGGCAATTGTTGTAATTTTAAGCACATTTGCAGTCTGATCTGTCTCAATTTGTCAAAAACACCTCTAATTTCCCTTTATTTTGACAAGTTTTTGACATTGATTGTCGCTGCGACGTTTTTGATCCTTTGTTACTTAAGGATGAAATCCTGAGATTTGAAACATTGCCTTCTAATATAATTTAATAAAAATATGAAACGCTGGCTCTAGAAGCTTGAAATTGTGCATAAGAATTCCTTTTTAACCGACTTCAAAAAAAGGAGGAGGTTCTCAATTCGGTTTGATTTTTTTTTTGTTTCTTACCTCAGTACGCCGTCATTTATAGACCGATTTGGAAAATTATTTTTTTGTTTAAAAGGATATACTTCCAGATTGGTCCCATTTTTATCCAAATCCAGCTCTGATGATGGGATCCATGAGGAATTGAGGGAACTCCTCAAATATTATAGGCACACCTATAGCGATTTGGGTATTTTTTATAGTAACTCGTGCATTTGCTCTCGGAAACCACCATTTGGTGAAGTGGAACTGATGAAGAAGACCACAGATGGCCACCGGAACTACTCAATAATAAGTATTTCACGGGTTGCGAATCGATGACTTTAATATGGTTGCTAAGCAATTTATGCTTGTCACAATGCGAATGGTTAAATGGAGCTGATGGTGGAATACTAGGAGAACTTCTCAAAAATTAACGTCCCTGCATCGGGAAAAGCATTATTTTGTAAAAGGCGATGAGCAAGTTAACATTAGGCGATTGTAACTTAGATACATTATAAGCAGACGCACTAAAAAGCGAGAAATAAAAACTTATTAACAAAAAAAAACAACTTCCAAAAAATCACTACAAAGTGAAAAATAACTTTAATTTCGGAAGTCGGTGGCAAAAACTAAAATACAGATCCAAAAACACCGACTTCCGAAATTAAAGTTATTTTTCACTTTGTAGTGTTTTTTTTTGGAAGTCGGTTTGATTTTGTTAAAATGTTTTAAAACGAAGGCAAGCACTAGGGAAGGATATTTGAAAATACATCCCCTAATGGAGTAAATAGGGGATGAAAGTTTGAATGGAAGTTCGTCCTTTTTTTCCGATGGGAACTCCGGGGATGGGAGCTGGGACTTGTTTTTTATAACCCATTAAACTTTAAATTAAGAAGACGTCGTAGACAATTGTCCTTTATACACATCACACACAGCAAATTTTAATTACTGTTTTGTTTAGCATACATTATCTTTTTATTGTAGAGTTGAATGTATTAGTACGAAGAACGAAATTAAACTATTAAAAAATAAAACTTACGTTCATATTGCTGGGTATTCTCTGGGCGTTATCGAGGTATCTGTAATAAAAATTAATATTAGACGTTATTTATTTCTGACTAGCTTTTGCCCGCAGTTTCACCCGCGTGTTGGTCAAAAATTATCGTATGGGAACGTACTACTGGGATAAAAAATAATTCTATGAAAAGTAACCCATGGTCTGTCAGTGTGACAAATTTCATCCAAATGCGTTGAACGGTAAAGCGTGAAAATGTAACATACAGATAGACACAGTTACTTTCACATTTATTATATTAATATTATGCATATTATGGAATGGATATGTCGACTGTTTAAAACAGTACCTAAAATATTTTCGACGTGAAAATCTATACATAATTATCACATTTGTTTTTTAACCTTCACATAGTATAAAAAACCTACCTGCCGACAGTAAAAAGCCGTCGATGCACAGGATCGAACACCATCTTGTGGCAGGACCTGGGCGTGGGTCCGCCGACCAGCCCGCTGTGGTGGCACAGCAGTGTCCAGCGCTCGCTCGTTGTGTCGAAGGACCACAGGTCATCCAGATCTTCTGAGCCGTTCCAACCACCGAAGAGGTAGAGCGTGCCTGTGTGATATGATAAGTATTATATGTTACTTCTTAAGTCAGATCGGCTGTCCCATTTCAAAACCTAGTAAGGGACACTTTTTACAAAAATCGTTTTATTGCATAATCTTGCTAACCTAGGTCTGTACCAAATACAAAAACACCAGCGTTTTAAACTTACATAAAAGGAGATATATTTAAACATCGATCCCTAGTAAGTGCAGCGTTCACTCCCTAGTAACCATTTAAAACCTAGTAAGTCACTAACCAATTCAAAAAAATACATTCCATAGGCTGACCAATATTACGTTTATGCCCTCTCCTGTAAAATTTCATTTTAAGTCCTTACTAGGTTTTGAAATGGGGCAGCCGAGGTGCTTTACGCTGATTAAGTCATTCTATTTTTAGTAGTCACCGTTCTCCCACCCTTGTACCAATTTATTTAGGACCGGTGCAGCAAGTCTTGTTCTTCCACACTTCTCTATTAGTCGTGATCTCAGTAGTCCAGTCCCCCATCCTAGCTATATCATCTTTCACACATGCCATCCATCGTTTCCTCATTATTTTTTCAGTAAGTAGTGATTTTTGTAAAAGCTACTTTAATAGAATAGCCCGTCCCTGAGAAGTTAATACCCGAGACCAGAACTGTTTCACAATTGAGGACCTTGCAGCAAAAGTGAGGCAAGTCCAAGTATAAGAAAATTCAGGTATTAAGAAAAAAGGTTTTTAAAAATTATTGGTTACTCTAATGTAAACGAGTTATATGGTATAATATAAACATATTTACCTACATATTTTGCTAATTTTTTTACGGTAAATAAAAAAATAAAAAAAAAATTAAAACGAAGGCGAAGGCGATGGCTTTTGAAAATTGTCGATGAAAAAAATAAAAAAAACAGTAACGGTAAAAATTTGGATCTGCCTCCCTTTTGCTGCAAGGTCCTCAATTGTTTGTATATTGTAACTTCTCCCATTTGTCAAAGTTTTTAGCCATGAAACCGTAACCTTTATATTATTTAACAAAAAATATGAAAATCTGAAACTGCATCGTTTTAACATTAAACTTTTTCAAGTCCTGTAATTTTTCTTTTTTGGGCACAGTTTATACATACCAGTGGTGGAGTCCACAACAAGTTGATGTCCACCGCGCGGCCCGGGTTTGTTGCAGCACATGGTAGCGCCACATGGCTCGCACAACTCATTCGGATCCACGCCGTTTATTGGCGCCTCCTAAATGATAATAATATACGAAACAGTTTCAACATATTTGTTAAAAAGAACGTAAGTAGCGGGAAACACTTGGATGAGGGAAGAACGAAATCGGGAAGTATGGCAGAAAAAAGGGGAGGCCTATATTTATATTTTTCACTGGGTGACTCCAAGCTGAAATGATAATGATGAAGCAAATCATATGATCATAAAGTATTGTTCACAAGGTATATTGTGTTAGGTATTTTTGCAGCGGCGGCGCGCGGCGGCGGCCGATCGATAACATCGCTGACATACGAGGGTCGCAGTTTTTAACCCAGACATGCACCACCCTAATTGCGTAACACGCTATTAATCACAATCTGAATAATTTTGAAGGATATTACTAATCCATTGCATCGTATGTTCGAAAATGTTGTCTACTCAACAACGTAAATAACGCAATGAATGCTGTTGAACTGTCAAAATGACAGCCAATCCTACTGATAGTGTTACGCAATTAACCCGCTGCTTTACTTTGCGCGACTAATTTGCGTAGAAAACTGTCCTAGAACCCAACAATAGAAGACATGACATCCACCAATCCGTAAGGGTGCGTAACCACTGAAGCGGAGCTGTGCGGAGCAGAGCGGAGACGTACAGGAATCGACCAATCACAATGGTTGAAATCCTCAGCGCGTCACTCGTCTCGTCTATGATTGGACGATTCCTGCACGTCTCCGCTCCGCCCAGCTCCTCTTCAGTGGATACGCACCCTTACGGATTGGTGGATGTCACGTCTTCTATTGTAAGGTTCTAGGACAGTTTTCTACGCAAATTAGTCGCGCAAGGTAAAGCAGCGAGTTAATTGCGTAACACCCTTACAGCCGGTCGATTCTGTAAAAATCTCACCGTGAAATCTTAGGTGAAGTGAGGGTGGAGTGAGCTGTCAATAGTGTCTATTCCTAACCAAAACAAACTCACTTCACCTAAGTTTTCACGGTGAGATTTTTACAGAATCGACCGGCTGGTACTAATAAAACCCATTCCGTCTCACAAAGAGGAGGCTTGAGTCCCATTGCAACAGTAACATAATGGGCTGATTAAAATGTTGTTATAACATTTACATTTAAATCGTAACTTAGCTACTCTACTCACCGCAGTATCAGGTCTCGGATCTCTATCAGTGCATAGCAGGTCATGTTGCCGCGCGGGGGGAGGAGGCGGCGCTTCGCCACTCCACAGCCGGTCCTCCACTTGTGACGAACAAGCTGACATCTGCCGCCATACCGGCGTGTAGGGTTGCCATGACATGTACCAGTCTAACTCACCATCTGTTTGGGTAAATGTATTACGATATGAGACCCTTCTGATTACAACGCAACGCCCCACAAATCTAGTCAAAAATAGCTTGTTCATAGGCACTATTTTTAACAAAAGCGTTTCAAGGCCTGACTCACAAACTGCAATGGTCTTTTGTGTACCTGTGTGATAAGATTAGAGTTTCTTCTATGAGTACCTAGTCGCTAGATTAGCTAAGAATTTGAAAGGGGAAGTTCTAAGGTAGACGATATGTATTCAATAAAATTGAACTAATACCATTCCATAAAGAGCCCCATAAAAATTTCCACACTGCTAAAAAGTATTTTTCTAACATTAACTTGTTACCTTTAGTTCACACAACTTATACATATTATTGAGTTCAAGGTTTTGTAGTTGCCAAGATGAAAGAGATTATCATTACGAGTGTGCTGTGCCATTCTTCTTTTTCTTAGCGTATCGATGGCAATCTAAATAGAGTCGGCCCAGAATTTTGCAATAAGTTGTGCCATTACGTAGCCAGTATTATGTCTTAAAGTAAAGATGAACACAATATCTTACCAGCTACAGCCTCATCAAATATCTCCTCTGCTAGCTTGTAGTCTCCATTCTCAACGAGCGCGTTCCACAGCCTGGCCTGCAACGGTCCTTCGAGCCTCACGCCACTCTCCCGCGACAAAGCTTCGAACGCGTCCTTGTAACGACGCCGGCGCAAGTGCTTTAGTAGCATGCGTACTGCTTCTTCTTCTTTACGCTAGAGTTGAAATAAAACCTCATTCATTTGACGTTCAAAGGTTAAGCCTAATTAGAATTAAACAAGTTTCAGAAGGCTGTTGAAGAAGGGAGCAGTGGGCCAGTGGTGGCCCAATGATAACGGCCGCGACTTACGAGTTATGGGGTCTTATGTTCGAACCCAGTCAGGCGGTCCGGCCCTTTAGTTTGTGTTAAGATATATTGAAAAAAAATTGGTTTTTCTATTTCGTGTAACTTGTCAAGTACATATGTGGAATAGGGATTTAACATTTTGGTATACTTAGGTCTTTTGACTCTTTGGTCTAGTATCATGTAAAAGGAATACACGATTCAATGAATTTTTCTCGATACGAAAAAAATTGCAAAGTTACTTATATTATATCTATTATTTTTTCCTTTTTTTGACATCCCGGCGTAACGCTTAAGAGTTATTTAATGGGATTTACTTTAAAACATAGAGAATTATCATATCAAAGTTTACTAAAGGCGTTTTAAATTTAATTAATTTATTTTGTTAAAAAAGGAGTAAATTCGTTTTGGCACATACGTCGTTTTATTCCGAGTGCACGCACATTATAGCCATCTCTCTTCTTTTGCGTTTCAAAAGTAATTGCATCACTTTCGCTCGCTTAGTAGATCAGTCGCTACGATTTATTTTCGAGGTAGCGCCTTAATTATTTCATCACCACTGCTCTTAAAACGGTAAAGTAAAACGTGGTAAAGAAACCGGCATGTCTTAGAAATAAAATTTCTCACTTAGGAGGCCTGAATCCCATCAGTGGGAACAATATAGGCAGAAGTCCGTTGGAGGCAGCATATTCCTAGCGGTCCTCACTGCAGAAGAACGTGAAATTGGAGCGCGTTGTAAGTGGTTGCGACCCTCAGCATTGGGGTAACGACGAAGAAGACACTAACATTAAGCAATGAACTTTTAATTAACAAACATTACAATAGTTTTTTCATAAAAACCCTGTCACTGCAAAAAACAACAAAAAAACACATAAAGTGGTAGGTTGCCTTATCAATTAAATTTCAGGTTTTATATCAGATAGATAAACCACTTACTTAGTGCACCCAAAAGCACAATTAAATGCTAACAAATATTTATTACCTATTGTAAATATATAACTTAATTAACTTGATATATATAAATGGATTTATTTATATGTCAAGTTAATTAAGTTTCATTTCTTAAAAACGAACAAGCTGAGATTGATATGTCCTCGGTCTGTATAAGTAAAAATTAAAAAAATACTGTGGTAACTTAAATATAATTATTATAATTTTAATCTCATATAACGGTGTTTTATTTGCATTTGTCCTTAACATAAACAAAAGTAGTGGCTTGCAGAACTATGTCAACACATACAAAAACATGCCATGTCAAAAACATTTGGCAAATAAACATTATCTGTCTATCAATTTGTAGTAGGATAAGCAAAGAACAGAGTTGTAGCACTGTTCTATAGGTTATCTCACTATAGAGATATATATTATATTATCATTTACGATTCTCATAATTATTATAGTGCTCATAATAAAGGTTTATTATGAGCACTATAAGACACAGAGTATAGGAGGCAAATAGGTCCATTTGCCTCCTTTACTCTGTTTATAATAATGATAGAGGCTTGTGGCTAAGTAATAACAGCCAAACGGGTCGATTGATCAGGTTAAGCTACGCTTGCCGCGGTTGGTCCGTGGATGGGTGACCATCTTTACATATCACGACCTCTCCGTGCCTCGGAAAGCACGTTAAGTGGTTAGTCCCGGCTGTCATTCGTGGATCTTTGATAGTCGTTACGGATCGTCAGAAGCCCGAAAGTCTGACAACCAGTATTACCCAGTAATTGGGTTTTGGAGGTCAGATAGGCAGTCCGCTCCACGTAAAATACTGGTATTCAGCTGCATCCGGTTAGACTGGAAGCCGACCCCAACATAGTTAGGAAAAGGCTAGACAGATGATGACTGTTTATAATCATAATGGTATGAGAACTGAAAATAGTAACAATGACGTAAAGCCTTTGTTTGAGTACAGGGAGAGAATACAAGTGCCTCGTTCACTGGTCTAGTGATTGCAACTGCAGCTGCAGAGCCTGAGGTCCTGAGTTCAATCCCTAGGTAGTACAAAGTGTAACTGAGTTTTTCTAGGTGAACCTAGAATTACTTACAGGAAAAACCCAATTAGAAAACCACCCAATATACCTAGTTAAAATCTAGTCTGGATTAAAAAAGACTGCTGTATGAAACTATCACGATTAAAAAACAATACGAAAAATATATTTCAAAATCTACCCACACTGAGGCGAAACCCGCGCGGGACGCTGGCCGTGACTTCACGCGACTGCACACGTCAGTTGTTTTAACCATTAGGAAGTCACGCACCTCTATTCGCGCCAATAGGAACACTTCCTTATAAGTTAGTTGACACAATCGACGCGAGTTTCGTCTCGCCTGCGCATGATCTGCTTCAGTTTGGCCAGAGCTTAAGATAGACTTACCAAACTGATGGTCTCCATGGCATTGGTGATGATTTCTTCCTGGTTCTTTCCATTCAGTTCCACATACCATATGGTGTAGTTGTAAGCTGGGCCCCAAGATTGCAAGGGGACAATCTTCACATATTGTATGGGGAGGTATAGGCCTTCCGGAGTGCGGTAGCGAAGCCTGAATGTCTCTGAGGCACTGTCCTTTTTGAGACCACTGTAAACGTACTTTAATTATTTATTTATTGTGTAAATGGTGTAGGCAACGAATACCGATTATACACATTATTTTATAAGACTTCAATTTATTGCATATTATTTTACACTTTATGATAAGGAAAACTCCATTGCCAAAGCTTTAAAATGGGTAATTGCAGGGCACCACGTTTTTTAAAACAAACACATTAAAACGGTACCTTTTAATTGAAATGTGACACAAAAATAAAGTTTTCCTTTGTGTCACATTTAGTGCAAATACATATTCTCTTTTTTCTTTCCTTCAGTTATTGTGTAAACTCTTGTTATATCAAATTGTAACAGATAAATAGATTTTTTTTATTAATTAGTATTTAATAGAAAAGTATTAATTAATTACAAGCTTAACTTATTAAAATGGCTGGGAAATCCTGTAATTTATAAATATACTATTTTTTTATTGATTAAAAACATTATAAGCTTCAAATGAGTAAAAACAATAAAATTACTGGATTTCCCGCTTTTGATAAGCTTGTATAAATAAGGTAAATAAGCTAATAATACTTTTCTGCAAAGGAAATTCCATTTTCAACTATGTATATCAAAGTGACACAATAATATAAAAAAACAAATATAAGTAATAATATTTTAATTTCCAATAAAATATGACACAAAGATAAACACAAGTATAAAAAGAACAAGATGGGGAGAATGGGAATGCATCATGCGTCACATCTACGCAAAACAGCAATCGCTCAGCATAATACCATATGAGAGACAGAGCTACAGCACGGGTTTGCAACCACAGCCGGAAAAATATTATTTCTTAAACTCTAAATTTATAGTGCTAATTCACTTGGTGAAGTATTGCTTAAAATAAATTAAAGTAATCTTAAATCCTCAAAGGTTGTTTTAACATGACTCCTAAGATAGGAATTTAGAGGTTCTTTGAAAGAGTCTCTATTAAAGTTACAACCCATGGGTTGTAATCAAAATCAAGTACAGAAAACCTACGCAAAAACTATAAATATTGATTATTATTATAGGTTTTTTTGTGTTAAACTTTTGCCAGCTTGGTGGTCCTGGGATCGATTACTGGGTTGGGCAGTGTTTTTGTGTTTTTCCACCTGGAATTTCTCTGTAGCAGCCCAGGTCAGGATTTGTGCCCGGTTGATGGCAATAGGCTTGCCCCCTGTTACATGGGACTTAAACATAATTGGCGAAAATGTGAGTGTACTATAGCTACACCTCTGCCTCCACACGACCCTGGCAGAATAGTCGACATCGGCTCAGTTGCCAAAGAAGGAAAAAAATACACCTCTGCCTAATCCTTCGGGCATTACAGGTATGATGTTATGTTTGCTTCTTGTAAAACTTGTAAAACTTTCTGAATTTTTAACTTTAATTCAATGAACTGTTTGTAGATAAAAAACATAATCTTCTACAAAATTTTACTTTCGATAAAATTTATACTTACGCAGTAAGCAATAAAGATAAGTTATTTTCTTCAGTTCCACCGAAAATTTGAAATTTCTTAAGGTCACTGACATGTGCCTTTATGTACTTTCCGAATTTTATAGATTCCACTATGGCTGGCGTTTTTAATCTCAACATGATGAACTGTTGCGGCGTATTGCTGTCTGTGAACCATCGGGATAGCTGGTCTGTGGGGTTATTTACCATGATATTCCTGAAAATGTGTGCATGTCTTATTATATCATAACATAGCTATAGGTATGCACTCTCCTTCTACTAATTAATATTGGCACAATCAAAAACAATACAATAACACATTATGCAGTCGAATTCTTAGCAAAAATCATGAATAAATAGCGCACACCGGGATTTTGTCATGATTACTAATAATAAAACACACTGGAATATACACATACTCGGGTACATAGTTAGCGGAATAACTTGAATATTTGTTTATAGTATAAACGAGTTTAACAGTTTCATATTTATCATCCATTTTGATGTAATTTTAAACGAAACTATCTACAATGGAATTTTTGTTATTATTTCAGAACTACGACGGCTGGCTGATTGACTTTGACAGATCACAGATGAAGCAATTTTTTTTTATAATTTTTTTTTATGACAATGGATACATGTCTTTCAGTCGAATACATAGATGGGTTTCAACTTAAATGTAATAATATTATAATAGTTATAAATACTTAAAATAATACACATTTTCCACTAAATAATAATACGTAATATTGTCTACTTGCCCCTTTCGGGTTGGGTGAATACGAGATGAAGCAAAATAAGCAAATGTTGCCCTAATGAATAATCTATTCATTTTATTTAGTTTGTTCAATCACTCTTGACACAAAGTGTTTTGCATTCAATAATTTATCGCAAATCAATTATTCAAATAAGAAAATGGAACACCAATAATCTTATAGATATCTTTTTTGATGATAAAATATTAAAAGCCCAGTAATTTATTTTGTTCACGATTTTATAATCTTGACCTTCACGGTTCACCCATGCATTCTTCGTTAGCTGTGTGGCTGAGTCGACGTAGGTATTCTGTGTAGGTATATGTATAGGTATATTAAAAAAAACGTGAGCCTGTTTGATAAAGAAGTTATATCGAGGAAGAAACTAAGGCACTATAACTATTCTCAAGTGATTAGTGATTGATTGGATTTTACAATATGAGCCTACATAAGATTTGTGTTTTTGTTTACTTATCATTACTTTTAGTGAAATGTGATGAAATTGAAGATATGTGTAATTTTTTTGATAGTAAACTTCAACCGAATACTTTTAGACTTCTTAGTAAATCAATTCTTCCCGATACTGTTAATAAAAGTAAGGGGGATGCGGGTAAGATAGGAGTAATTGGCGGCTCGGTAGAATACACAGGAGCACCGTATTTTTCGGCGATAACATCGTTAAAGGCACGTACAGAATTACAGATACTTAGTTTTTACTTTGATTGAATTATAAAACCTTTCCATGCCTAATTAAATATTGCCACACCGCACTTAGTTAAGTTTTAATAGTAGTTTTAATAATAGTTTTATATTATTTTTACCAACTGGAAGTCGTCTCCGACATAAAAGCAGATTGCAAATCTGCTGCTCTCCAGCCTCACCCCCAATCCTATAGTCACTTGCAAACGTTAGAATACATGTATTACGTGAAACTCATTTAAAATGTTAAAGTAGGCATGATGAGTTTGATGAGGGCTAAGAGTTTTACATCGCACCTCTACCTACCCCTTTGAGAAAACAGGCGTGATGTTTTGATGTAGGTACAGACGCCAGCACATCAACCTACCCCAATCAGTCAGATTCTTTGATAGATTTTCAACTTTACTACAATGGAATAAGGTTCATATTAAAATGGGGAAATCTGACAGATTGGAGTAGGTTGATGTGCTGGCCTGGTTATTAATAAAAAATCATACTTTCAGGCTGGGGCAGACTTGGCGTATGTAATTACTACAGATAGTGCTGCAAATGTCATTAAGACTTATAGTCCTGATCTTATTGTCTACCCTTATTTGAACTCTAAATATGCGTCTAAAATAAGATCATTATTGCCAAAAATGGATGTAATCGTCATTGGTCCTGGCTTAGGACGAGAACCCGAAACATTACATTTGATATCTGATATTATTGAGGATTGCAAGAACTTGGGAAAACCTTTAGTTATAGATGCCGATGGACTGTACGCCATTTCTAAGAATACATCGTTAATAAAAGGTTATCCTTGTCCTGGAGTGATCATGACACCAAATCTACGTGAAGCAAACAGGTTAATGGCAGCCGTTTCCAGAAATGATAGTAATTGGTACAGTTACTGGGGAGATTGCGTAGGTGTTTTGGTAAAGGGCGAAAAAGATAATTTCTATACAAATATGACTAACTACAGTTGGGTAGCAACAGGAGGAGGTTCAGAACGGCGTGTTGGAGGACAAGGAGATATATTATCTGGATCTCTTGGGACATTTTATCATTGGGCTTTAAAGGCGGAACTTTGCAAGAACGAAAGTCACACTCAACTCGCCCAAAGTGTCGCTGCATATGCAGCTGCAAAACTTACGAGATTAAGTAATTATAAGGCTAACGTTTTATATGGACAATCAATGTTAGCGTCAGATATGATTAATCAAATTCACTCAGCCTTTGAATCAACTTTTTCGTTGGTTAAGGAATCACTACCCCTTTAGAATAAATACTATATTGTACTACTATCGTCATCGGGAGGATCTGAGGTAATTCCAATAAAACTATAAACGCAAATATTGTTTGATTTTCTATAAAGTATTGTAACGATTCCCATCCTAATTCCTCCACATCACATGCCCATACCATCAAACCGATTTCCACACAAACTTCTAAGTCTAGCTAATTATAGTGTCTTATCTTTGTATCAGTCACCGGTGCCACTTTCAGTCTTCCTCATACGTAGGTACTCATTTTTATTCTGTTCATTGACGTAGCTCCATACATTCTTCATAGTTTGTTAAATCCCTGCCAAATGAAATAAAAGTATCAGAAACCAACAAATTGCTATTGTAACTGTGAATTTGTTTCGGCCTTTCTTCTGAAAGTAGTCTGGTAAGAGACTATTCTAGTTTATAAAACACTAGCTTCTGCCCGCGACTTCGTTCGCGTTATTAAAATTTTAAGTAAATTTCTTATTCACTCGACCAGTTGACTCATCTCGTCGCATTGCATCACCTGCCCGTCTCCATCACTTCGTTTTCGCATAGCGTTTTTGCTCGGCTCCTAAGCCTCCTAAGGGTCATAGCGTGACGTTATATAGCATAGCCTTCCTCAAGAATTGGCCTAACAAATGCAAAAAGAATTTTTGAAATCCACCCTGGTAGTTCCAGAGATTAACCCCCTATATACAAACATACAAATTTTATCTCTTTCTAATATTAGCATGATGATGAGATGATGATGATGAATATTAGCATAGATATATAAACAGATCGTCAACCTGCCTATCTATGTCCAAGCAACGGGTTAAGTAGGCACTTGAGGGAATAAATTAGAATTTACCCAGTTTAACCATATTTATCAAATGAAAGATTTACGTCTTTCATACTGCAAATCTAAAGCTGTTGTTCACATGTAGTATTTCCTTATTTTGTGCAGAAGCTCAATTGTAAAAAAAAACCTACTAGACAAACTTATTATAGAATAGAATTTTCTTTATTTTAAGTGACAAGACTCAAACTCAAGATTGTTAGTAAAACTTACGACTATATTAGTAAGCACAGACACTAAACAAAAACAAGACATAACCAGGAAAGCACACCTTTTACGCATTGTTGCGTAAAAGCAATCTACATGCGCGAACCGCGAACATCCCTGACGCACTACAGAAACGGGGCAGCAGCCCCACCAGTATCCTAAACGCATTGTTATATTGCTGTGCTGTACAAACTGCACGTGTAAAAAGCAGTACAGGGTTCGAAAGAGCGTGATTTTAACAGGAAGTGAGCATCGTGCAAACCTGCGTGCCAGCATGTTCGCTCTAACCAAAAACGCTCTCCGCTCCCGTTCAATATCATCATCGTCTTTGAGGTTGGGAGTCAATAAGTGACCAAGATACTTAAACCTGTATACTCTCTGCAAAGGTGTACCATGAAGTAATATAGGCGGTACTGCTGAGCTCGCCAATCAACTCGTTCATATAGAGGTTGAAAAGCGTTGGTGAGCTCAATCCACCCTGCCTCACCCCACACTCCAACCTGTAAGGACGAGAAAACGCCCCAGCCCATCGTACAGTGTTGATCTGGTTTCCGTACCAAAACTTTAAAATGTTGACAAGT
The DNA here is from genome assembly GCA_963855955.1 of Luperina nickerlii. Classification (NCBI taxonomy): domain Eukaryota; kingdom Metazoa; phylum Arthropoda; class Insecta; order Lepidoptera; family Noctuidae; genus Luperina; species Luperina nickerlii. Next base: position 5,845,855 of record OY979679.1, on the reverse strand, counting down.
TCTGTGGGTAAATTTACCCGCCCCAATTTACTCCACAACACATCATAGGAAACCAGATCAAATGCCTTTGACAAGTCCAGGAAGCAAGCATAAATAGCCGTCTACCGTCTCGCATAGTACATCACAGCATGCTTAAAGACAATTACACCGCACTCTCTGTATATATATAACTCAGCTCTGAATCCGAACTGGTTATCATGAATTGCAGTACAACTACTTAACTGTGTATTAAGCATGCTGTCAAATACCTTTGAAATCAGGGTAGCTAGTGTAATGGGTCTATAGTTACCGCTATCGGCGAGTCCTGTTTTTAGCAATTGGCACTACCACTGTTCGCATCATCTCACCGGGTACCTACGTAACTATGACTCATACAAAAGCCATACAACATAGCAAGCACTCTGGGTAAGTGAGGGCCAGCATATCGTAGGTGTTCGATCCTAAGCCCGTCATGACCGGGGGACTTACCCCTTGACATTAGTTTAATAGTCCGCGCAATCTCCGGGGACTTAAATTTTACCCCTACTTCCATGCCGGACACAACATCGAGCACCGACCGTGATGGTCCTAGAAGAGATTTTACAATAAATGCTTCTTTAAAAAGATTTGCAATGTCCTTAGGCTCACTCATGCCAACGACGCTCACAGGAATTCCAGGTCTGGTTTTCAATTTATTCGTGTGTTTCCAGAAACTACGAAAATCATTTTTAGCGTGGTGTGAGGCTAGAATGTCCATTTTAACTTGGTCTTCATGATCCTGGCACCACTAACCCGACTTAAAGACTTTTCTACTCTCACGCATTTCGTTATATAGCAACCCGGTAGATGGTTTGTCATACCACGTTCACAATATTTTCTGCCTAGCCTCCCTATGAGCCTCTGCAACATGTTTGTTCCAGCCAACTATTACCCGCTTGGAGCACCTATTGCCGCCTACCCGACCTATCACAGCGGCCTCACTTAAAGCATGTACGATGTCTGCATACAGTTTCTCAATAACAATAATCATTGCAAACAATGCTATCAACAAGCCATTTTTAGTTTATGTATACTTAGTTAGAATTTAATTTTGTTATCATTGCAATCAACAATTTAATATCAAACAATCGATTGCCTTTCTTAATTCATGGCAACTTTTATTCTAATGTCAAATCAATGACAGCAAGAATGATACCACTTACGTTCAAAAACATGAACAGTTTAACATTTTTTGAGAATATTTCAATAAACTGATAATTTAAGACTGTTCTATCAAAATCATATTGTTTTTTTTTAATACATTTGAAATGACTGAATAAGTTTTGAATAGAACTGTAGTAGGTAGTTTGTTTTCTTCCGTTATAATTGGTTTTGTATGTAATATTTCAGTAATCCTGTTATTTTATCATTATTCTGAACGCGCGCTAGTATTTGCTTGCTTTTACTTATCAAAAATATTTTGAGCAGTTTATCCATCAATCCATTTATCCAAGGCCGTTACGAGTTCCTCGCTATCAATGTAATTATTTATAATCGTTATTTAAATGGTCAAGTACCATGGAAGACGAAATTGAGGAATGTATTAGAAAAAAGACACAGTGGTTGCAATTACCTACGCCTGTGAAGAAGGTAAACTATTATGTTATTGTTTTACGCTATCAATGATTCAATGCTCATGATGTTTATCTACGGTAATTAGAGTACAGAATAACTGGGGTTAATATCATGAGCACTGTATTTCTCTATCGCATACAAGTGACATGTATTATGTAGGTAACAAACATTGCTTTGTTGTTTCAGCTGTTGGGTGATTCTCCTAAAGAATATGAGAGGTACATATTCGAATTCAGTATTAAAAATCAATTAAGGTACAGAGGAAGTCTTGGTAAGTTGCTATTAACTTATTGAACATCACCAAAAATTGAAAAAAAAAAACTTTGCTTTTTTGATACTTTAAGAAATTAAAATTCAATGACCTTATAATTACAGATATGTTTATGTATTGTTTAACAATTCAAATCTATTCTCATCTACATAAGCAATCTAAATGTTAAAATATTGGTACATGTCTAAAAGTTGTTTTTTGTCAACAGTCAGGACCGTTCGGAAAGATGAAAAGAAATACTATGAGACACTTATACAGAGTAGCATACAAAGACTCATGCTCTACCCCTATCACCTAGCAGACATGATTGTTAAAGGTAAGTTGTTTCATTAAGCCCTACAAATAAAACAGATGTATGTTTAAGCATTGTGTTAAAGTATTAAAAAACAGCATAAAGAAACCGGTAACTTAGTCTTTTGCACGAGTCACCACATCCCTATTCCTTCTCGTCTTTGTTTCCGTTTCCTGCGCGAACCTCACTAGCGCGCACACACACATAGATACCTTTTCGTTCAAACACCAAATCAAAAGGGCGGCACGCAAGCCGGCTCCGTATAAAACAGAGAAAACTCCAGAAACCCTCAAGATAATTGTGAGATATATCATCAAGGGACGTCCCAGACTATTTTACATATAAACGTAGTGCACTGTGGAAGATAATCGGGTGTGAAGTGATTTAAGTGAGCAGCACTCCAAGGCCATGTGAGTACCCACAACATTTCCTTCATTCCCCTTGTAGCAAAGCTATTTTACCGGTGGTTTATACAGTCAGTTTATCGAAGGGATAGAACTACAACATTTATTTGGCCCTTTGAGCCGGATTTCATACATGTACCTATCAAAATAGTTTAAGTTTCCTTGGTTGTACTACGACTGGCGTCCCATCTTTTCTCTATCAAATTACACAAAATATATATTTCAACTTATTTTATTGTCTGATCATATCTATATAACATATACTTAACATACAACAAGTGTTTTCGGAGTATTCTCATTTCAAACTTCGAGTTTGAAAATCATATAACCAGTTTCGACTAGTTCAGTCCGCGTCATTTTCGTGCCGCGGATTCATACTTAGTCTGTGTTCGAACGAGTTGTCAATGCTATTTCAATGTAACATGCAACATTTGGATAGCTAAATTATCATAAAAGCAACTTATACGTAACATACAACGTTTTAGGTTCTTATTCTAGGCAATCTAAACGTAACATATAGCGTTTAGGTTCTTAATCATATAAGTAGTGTTAAACGTAACATACAGCGTTTTTTAACTATTATAATATCATTATTTTAACATTCCTAAAAATACTTTTACGTGTAGTTCGTATTTTCATCATATCAAAGGTCCTTCGACATTCAAACTTCACAGAGTAGGTTTCCTTTTGTACCTACACACCCGTTGACCGAACGCTGTGCGTCAGATCAGACGTTCACTCGTTCTATTCGTTCTGTTATAGTGATACCAGCTCTAAAAGTAGAATACCATTATTTAAAGTTTTAGGAAAAATATTTTCCACTGTTTGTAAACTCATTGTATTATTACTTTTGAAGTCACTCACAAATTGATACTGGTTCTAAAATAGTAGTTTAGAACTATATTCAAATAATATAGCAAGTAAATATTTAAATTAATTTTACTGAATTTCAAATTCAATCATGAGTGAAGCAATGGCGGCTCACTATGAGTCTAAACGCAACATAGCCTTTAAAAGATTATCAGATGCTGTTACCTGTGCTCGCAATTGTCTAAGCGACTCCAGTTTACTACCACGTTTTGAAACATGGTGTTCACGGTTAGAATCACTTATGGATGTGTTTAATGACTCTCACATCAAGCTCATAAGTGAGTATAGGGGCCTTGGAAATGAGGATTGCATTCAGAAACAAACCACTTATCAGGAGCAGGCAGATGATATGTATTTTGAAATTCTTGAAGCTAAACGCACACTTTTTCCTGAAAACTTAATTGAGGGTAAAGCATCAACATCATCGTGTGACCATAAAACTGAACACAAAAACCAGGCTAAATTGCCATCAATAAAGCTGCCTACTTTCTCTGGTCAATTTAAAGATTTTCCAGGTTACATTGATTTATTCAATACTCTAGTCCATAGTCGGACAGATTTAACAAATGTTGAAAAGTTTCAATATCTCATAACTTCCCTTTCTGGGGAACCAATAAATTTAATTAGAGCATATCCTATTTCAGATGTTAATTATACAAGTGCTTATGAAGCACTGCGCAAGCGATATACCAACAAGAGGGTTTTGGCTTTCTTATGTTGGGAACAAATTTGTAATTTGAAATCTATTAGTACAGCATCAGTGCAGAGTTTACGTACTCTCTTAGATAGTTATGCTGAGAATCTTTCAATGTTAGAGTCGTTAGGGTTGTCCACTTCTAAATGGGATTTTGTTTTATTTCATTCTCTTTTAACTAAAATTGATAAAAAATCTCGTGAAGCCTTTGAGCTTTCTTGTACGGGCAGTGATATCCCACAATTTAGTCAGCTTCAAACATTTTTAGGAGATAGATGCAGTGCATTGAAGCGTTCATCTCTAACAAATGTACCAACGGTATCATCAGCTCCCAATAGTCAAAGAAGTAATAATCAAACCAAATCAGATTCTACAAATAAAACATCTTCACTGTTAGCTCAAACGCCTAACACGTTAGAATGTATAATTTGTAAAGAAAAACATACTCTTATTAATTGTGATAATTTCATGTCTAAAACGCCTCAAGAAAGGGCTAAACTTGCTAGACAACATAATCTTTGTTTGAATTGTTTACGTTCCAATCATAGCACTTCAAAATGCTTTTCAACCCGTTCATGCAAGAGTTGTAATCGACGTCATAATAGTTTACTGCATTTTCCTAAGGAACCATCGACTAATCCTAATCAACAATCTTCATCACAAGTCCATATGACTACAACAAATCAGGCTAATGCAGATAGCGTTGAAAAGCAGGTTATTACCCCTGTTACTACATTATCCAATGTATCACGAGGCTTGACTCCCACCTTTGTTTTACTTGCCACAGCTCAAGTCAAAGTCAAGGATTGTAACAACACTTATCAGAAGGTTCGTGTTTTGCTAGATCCTGGTAGTCAGAGTCATATCATGAGCAGTGCTTGCGCTCGTCGCCTTGGTCTGACTCGTTTTAAATGTAACACACCGATGTCAGGTATTGGGGATGTTCCTACTGATTCAAGCAGTCGAGTTTTCCTTGAACTCCGCCCATTAGGCAATTCAGGAATATCCTTTAGTATGGATGCAGTAGTCTTAGATAAAATTTGTGGTAATATGCCTACACATCCAATCAATCTCAATGATTTTCAACATATAGGAAATCTTAAGCTGGCAGATCCAGAGTTTCATCAGTCTCGCCCCATCGACCTTTTGATCGGTGGAGAGATATTTCCGCAGATTTTGTTACCAGGCAAAATTGATGGCGGCAGTCATTTGGCAACAGCCATTAACACAGTGTTTGGATTTATTCTCATGGGTAGGACCAAAGCAGCTGATCCCAGTGTTGAATCTTCTCCAGCATCTGTCAATCATGTATCACTGGATGCTAACTTGGACATTGCTATCCAGAAGTTTTGGGACATAGATCATGTACCTACAGAATCACAAATTAATCAAGCAGCCTCCGCAGACGATGTTCGTTGTGAGGACATTTATAAGTCAACGCATAAACGTGATGCTGACGGTCGTTATATCGTTCAGTTGCCATTTCGCGATCAATCGCTTCCAGTTTTTAGCGATTCATATAATATAGCGCTTCGGCGTTTTAAGCAGCTCGAAAAGCGCCTGCTTCAAAACCCTTCATTTGGGGACGAATATAAAGCACATATCATGGAATATTTAACAAGTAATCAGATGGAACGCGTTTCATCTGACGAGTGTCAGTCTCCTATCGCGTACTATATTCCACATCATGCGGTAGTAAAGCCTAGCAGTGTTTCCACTCGGTTAAGAGTGGTATACGATGCCTCGGCCAAGGATAAACTTGGAAAATCACTCAATGACACTCTTTTAACTGGTTGTAAGCTGCAAGCAGATATCACAAATATCATTTTACGGTTTCGTCTCCACGCTATCGTCTTATCAGCGGATATACGTCAAATGTACCGCCGAATTATAGTAACCCAAGAGCATAGGGATTATCAGCGTATTCTCTTCAGGTTCTCACCTGAAGAACCTATTCAAGAATTTAGGATCAATCGCGTGACCTTCGGAGTCTCGTCGGCACCATTTCTGGCCATTCGCACTATGCATCAACTGGCTCAAGACGAACAAGAGTCTTATCCGACCGCAGCTAAGGTTCTGCGAGAAGATCTCTACGTGGATGATGTAGTCACTGGCTGTGAAACCGTAGAGCAGGCAATTCAGCTACAGCAGGAATTGACTGAAATCATGGCTGCTGGTGGTTTTGAGCTCAGAAAGTGGTCCAGCAATCATGTGGCTGTACTGCAAAATTTACCAGAAGAACATAAATTGGTTCCAGTTTTGACGTTCGATAGTGACTCTCACTTCGTCAAGGTTCTCGGGCTTGCCTGGAATGCTCATAAAGACGTTTTTAATTATCAAGTTAATCAAATTCCACGCGGTTGTACCAAACGAACAATGCTATCAGAGCTTGCTCGCATCTATGACCCAATTGGTCTTCTCACACCATTAACCTTTTTAGCTAAATTTCTTATTCAACGTTTGTGGTTACTAGGAACGTCATGGGATGAACCAGTACCCGATGATATTCATCAAACTTGGACGAAGTACACTAATCAGTTATCCAATTTACAAAACCTTCACATTCCGAGACGTATTACTCACGCTCACGCATCAAGCTATCAAATCCATGGGTTCTGCGATGCCAGCGAGGCTGGCTATGCGGCAGTAGTATATCTTCGTTCCAACATAAATCAAAATCATCATCAAGTCTGTCTTGTAAGTGCACGATCACGGGTGGCACCAACAAAGCGTAGAACGCTGCCAAGATTGGAATTGTGTGGCGCTTCTTTGTTAACAGATCTTATGCATTACATCATTAATTTATTTTCTAACATACTGAACATAGACGGCGTATATGCATGGTCTGATTCTATGATCGTGTTGGCATGGATCAAATCTAATTCTAAAAATTTTAAAGTATACGTTGGCAATCGTATTGCTAACATACAGCGAAAATTACCTTCTGCTGTCTGGAACCATGTACCAGGCAAGCAAAATCCAGCTGATTGTGCGAGTCGTGGCTTGCTACCTGACGAGCTCATCAGTCATGCCCTCTGGTGGTCAGGACCGGAGTGGTTATCATTATCTCAAAATCATTGGCCTAACGATACAATTCAATCACCATGCGTCACAAGCAATGACGTACTGTGCGAAAGGCGTACAACAGTTTTAAGTAACATAATCGACCTTGATCCCATCGATAATCTTCTTCAAAAATATTCTTCACTTCGTAAAATTCAACGTATTTTAGCATATTGTAACAGATTTATCAGTGCCTTACGTAAAACCAAATATTCAAATAATTTTACTGAAGCTGAACTTCACTGTGCTCTTATGAAGCTTGTTAAACATGTTCAACTTTCCGAATTCCAAAATGAAATTAAACTTTTATCAGCAGGAAAAACATTACCTAAATCATTTAGAAAACTCAATCCATTTTTGGACCATTCCGGTGTTTTGCGGGTGGGGGGAAGGCTTTCTCGATCTGAACTCGATTATGAAACAAAACACCCAGCTCTACTTCCACGCAAACATCGCTTAACTAAATTAATTATACAAGCAGTACATAATGATAATCTTCATCCTGGTTTACAAGCATTACAGTTTTTATTATTGCAAAATTTTTGGATATTGTCTCCTCGTCGAGCAATTCATCAAGTCATATCTAATTGCTATAAATGTTTTCGCACAAGGCCAATTGCATTTGAGCCTAAAATGGCGGATTTACCAAAAGCACGTATTACTCAATTAAAAGCATTCCAAGCCGTCGGTTGCGATTACGCAGGTCCATTTAATATAACCTTGCATAGATATCGTGGCGCACGTACTACAAAAGCATATTTGTGTCTCTTTGTATGCTTTGCTACAAAAGCACTGCATTTAGAGTTAGCATCCGATATGTCCACCGACGCCTTTTTAGCGGCATTACGCAGATTTATCGCCCGCCGTGGCAGATGCAACGCACTTCATTCTGATTGTGGCACGAATTTCAAAGGTGCGGAGTCACAATTAGCCACTGTGATGAAATCAGCCTGTGAGTCTGAATATATTGAATTTAAATTCAACCCTCCCGGGGCACCACATTTCGGTGGACTTTGAGAGGCCGGCGTCAAGTCCGTAAAGACACATTTGTATAGAGTCATATAGGCACTCAAATTCTCACATATGAGGAATTAAACACCTTACTTACACAGGTTGAAGCAGTACTCAATTCAAGGCCGTTATGCTCACTGAGCACGGATCCTAATGACGTGTCAGTTCTGACACCAGGACATTTTTTAACGCAAGCACCTTTAACAGCGTTACCCACGCCAGATTATTCAAACATTAAACTTAACAGACTCAAGCGTTGGCAACTTGTTCAACGCATGCATCAGGACTTCTGGGCTAGATGGCATACAGAATATTTAACTAGTCTTTCGCAAAGACTGAAGTGGACTAGGTCAACTGACCAAGCTCGCCTTGGTCAAGTTGTTATAATAAAAGACGAACAACAACCTCCGTTGCGTTGGCGTTTCGGAAAAATAATCAAACTTTATCCCGGTCGTGATGGTATACCACGTTCTGCGACGGTCGAAACTGGTCAAGGTGTCATTAATAGACCTCTTGTTAAATTGTGCCCCATCCCGGATGGTGGTAACTAATTTCAAAAATTTTCATTTTAGTAACCTTTCATTATCATATTTTTCGTCTTTGTATTTGCAACATAAGTGTATAACATAATATTTATCTATTTCATCACACTTTACACAATTATTGAAAGATGTGGATATGGACCTAGTCATAGTATTTTTTCTTCAGTCTCAATAAATTTCGCCAGCGGGGGGGAATAATGTTAAAGTATTAAAAAACAGCATAAAGAAACCGGTAACTTAGTCTTTTGCACGAGTCACCACATCCCTATTCCTTCTCGTCTTTGTTTCCGTTTCCTGCGCGAACCTCACTAGCGCGCACACACACATAGATACCTTTTCGTTCAAACACCAAATCAAAAGGGCGGCACGCAAGCCGGCTCCGTATAAAACAGAGAAAACTCCAGAAACCCTCAAGATAATTGTGAGATATATCATCAAGGGACGTCCCAGACTATTTTACATATAAACGTAGTGCACTGTGGAAGATAATCGGGTGTGAAGTGATTTAAGTGAGCAGCACTCCAAGGCCATGTGAGTACCCACAACATTTCCTTCATTCCCCTTGTAGCAAAGCTATTTTACCGGTGGTTTATACAGTCAGTTTATCGAAGGGATAGAACTACAACACATTGCATGGGCACTCAATACTGGGGAATGCTTAAATTTATGTCCTGCACATCTGGGGCAGTCAACTCTGCTAGAACTTTGCTGACCAACTAGTATTTCGGCCTCAAAATGATTTATTCTTATTATGTTTGTCTCAACACTGCATTGAATAGTATGGTTAGCAAGACCTTCCCCTTTCTTGGTAATTGATTAAGGAATTCTGATGTGATTAGATAAAAAACTGGTGCCTTTTCTTAATTGCTCTTAATTGTTTTTGAAACTTCTGTTGACTACACTATTTCCCTATCATCATCAATTCTCAAAGTCTCAATCATAAATATAGTAGCTAAACCTGGAAAGCCTCCTATTGAAGTCTCCTCGTACGGACTAATAAGTCTTCTTCCCTTGTTGTCTAAGAATTTATTGTTACTGCAACTGTTACCTATACTTGAGGAACAAAGGACAATCCCATAGCATCAATTTGGTTTCCAAGCACACCATGGAACAACAACAAATACACAGACACACAACAAACACACAATCCGAAAATCCTTGGAAAGAAAGGAGTACTGCTCAGCTGCTTTTCTTGACATACAACAGACATTTGATCAAGTATGGCACAAGTGCCTCCTGTGTAAACTAAAGACCTGCTTACCACACACCGCATACATGCTGCTCAAGTCCTACTTGGAGGACCGAGTGTTCCAAGTCAAATCTGGAGACTGCCTATCTTCACTCTATCCCATAGAAGCTGGAGTACCCCAGGGTTCTGTGTTGGGCCCTGTTCTGTACATAGGCTACACTGCTGTCTGTCCATATTACCTTTGCCCCTAAGAAGAGGAGACTGTACACAAGTAAAACTCGTGAAGACGTTCTGCCACAGAAAAGTACTGTCACATACCTAGGTAGTAGGTATGCACATTGACAGAAGACTTACATGGTGTGAACATATAAAAACCAAAAGGGAGCAAGCAAACATAAAACTAAGAAACATTCACTGGCTCATAGGCAGACAGTCATCACTAAGTTTGGAAAATAAACTTCTTATCAATAAATGCATCCTTAAACCTATATGGACATATGGTATAGAGCTCTGGGGATCAGCAAGCCACTCAAATATTGAGATAGTACAGCGCTTCCAAAATATAAGGCACTAAAAACCTTAAGTGGTGCACCTTGGTTTACAAAAAACGTTGAATTACATGAGTACCTACAAATCCCAATATCAAGGAAGTTGTAGAAAGGTCCTACAAGAATTACAAGGAAAGACTCCAATGTCAGAAAAATGAACTCGCTGTGACACGTCTAAAGTCCTCAGACTGAGAAGAGATTGAATAGCATCAATCTAACCAACACTGATAAATCTAATAACGAGATGACGCATCGCTGGATGTGAACAATCTCGAACTGCCTAGTGAAGAAACAACCAATCTGATTAAAGCTCAAGGGCTGATTGCAGATAGGAGGAATTAAAAAAAAATGTTATCTTATCATCTTATCCCCTCCCGCCCCCCTCCCTCCCTCTTAGTCCTCTTCCTCATTCCGACTTGTCTGTGCCGAATGGTCCACAACGGTCAAGTCTTTGTAAAACCTACCACTTAAGTTCAGATTGTGGAAGTTAAATAAATATTGAGTATCATGTTATCAAATGTTGTTGTTGTGAGTTATTGGTTATATTTACAACAACTGGAAAAGGCCAAAGGTTAATTTTGTGGACTGTTGACAGCGAGGTTGTGAGTTAAAAACCCCACCCGTTGCACAATTGATGGGAACATATGCTTCTACTATGCAGAATTACTAGCAATCTTTAAAAGTAAAATAGTTAGAAGTTTGAATATTTTTGTTTTCTTTCTAGGTTTAAGAATAACCCCATTCATTTATTATGTGGAGGTGGTGGCTCTCCTCATAGAGATGGAGAAAAGCTATGATACTATGCCTAACTTTACTGCTGCTGACTGTGAGTATTTCTTAGAATACATTATATTTTCTAATAAAAGTTCATGTTATAAGAATTTCATAGATTAAAAAAAAAAATTAGGCTTTGTCCGTACTGGGGCTAGCGTAACATTTTTTGCAGCAGTTGCTCGGTTTCAATTGAAAATGCTGTGAGCCGTAGAGGTGTTCTTTGGCTTTGAAATCATGAATAATAAAAACTTTTTAAAATCAGTATGTAACTGTGAACAACAATCTTACCCGTAGGCCTGAGACTGCTAGGTATTGGTCGGAATGAGTACCTAGAACTGGTGGCAAAAGCCCGCTCTTTAGGGAGGCGCGGGCGTTCCAAAGCGATCCGTGCTTTACTCCCGCGCGTCCCTCTTAACATACCCATGCAACCGTGGTGGCGAGTTGAGCTTGGATATGTCCTAGAAGATGATGTTAAGGTAATACGAACCCTATTATTATGTCGATTAAGTGGAATTTATTTTGTTTTGATTTTGAAACATACATGGTTTTGAGATTTTGTTATCCTAAACTGGAGTGTGCTGAAGAGGAAGAAGAAGCTTTTATGTACAGACGGCAGCACATCGATGTAAACTCTATACATATCTATAACTACGACGCGCCGTATAGTGTTATGTTACGGCTACACTACCTTACCGTCTACCGGGTTGTTACCGCAATAATTATAGCATTTAATTACCGTTTAAATTACTGCGTGAAGTGGTATGGTTACACTAGAGTTTACCTAGATATGTCAATAAATTAGGCGGTAAAAATTTCATTTTTCAAGATGGAGGTTGAAGCTGCAGCTGTGTTGTATTTTATGAGTGCCAATTATTTTTACATGAATCATTTAAATTATTACACTACGATTTTTATGGGCTTTTTGTCGGGTATCCCAAAGAGACGGTTCGGATTGGAATAATTCCAAAAATTCGAGCGCTTTTTCATTTGACCACTCCATGTCGCATGTCGGTCGATACGTGCGTCGACATTAAGCTCATGTTGCCCACTGGACAAACGGTAGTGTGGCCATAAACGCAATAATTACTGCGGTAATCTTCTTTGATGTGCGAAAAAAGACCGCCGCTGGAGCTATTGTCTACCGTCATTTGCCATATTGATTGGCATTGTAAAATTATGACCATAAATCGTGGTTACACCTAGGCGTTATTGAAGTTATGGCAATAATAATTGGCATATCACAGTAGTGTGGCCGTAACATTAGAAAGAAAGTACTCTTGGTTTGATTGGTGGAGTTTTCAACGTTTCTAATATTGCCCAATGGTTGCACATACTAATAATTGGCAGCCAATTATCATGTCTCACTAGGAATAAGCCACACCCACGCTAATGTCACTCATGACATTGACAATTTGACATCGTTCGTTTGACGTTTATTCATTACGTCAGGTGGAGTCGTGTTTGTGTCGGTTCAGTCGGTTGTGTTTTAATTTTATTATTTTACAAGTTTGTCTTATTATCGAATGCATATGCTTCGATCTTGCTATCGACGCAAATTGAAAGGCATCATAGCCCTTCGATTGAGTGGATGACGAGATTGATATTTGTCGGCAGGCGGGCATATCGGTGAGTAATATTTTTTGTAATTATCATTTTATAAAGGTTAGTAAGTATTGAAAAATAGTGTCAATGGTGTTTTTCTATAGAATTTGGGTAGGTAGATAAGTAGGTATCTTCTTTGTGTTCTTTCCTAATGAGTGCCCGCTGTTCCAAGCGTCATCAAAATGTAGGTTAAGTAACAGAGTTTATATTCAGATTTATAACTACGTAAACAAAATTCGATGATCTATTGTTTTTGATTGCATTGTCATGGGACATTCTAAACAAAAGTTATTCCAGTAGGTAGTGATGGGATTTTAAAGTAAATACTCAATACTTTTATTGCATTCCACATGTAGGCATTCTTAGGTGGTAAACTTATAGTTAGATCATATGGACCCTGTCGGGCACAGCAAAATAAGTGAGTTAGGAGAGAGGAAGCATTTGTTAATTTTATAACATTACATAACAAACTACTATATTATAGGTAATAATGATGTAGGTATTTTTAGAGATAAACTAATAGCTTCTATATAAAATATAAACAATAAATATTAAGAGATGTAATAATCCATACTAATATTATAAATGCGAAAGTGTGTCTGTCTGTTGGCGCTGCTAGTAATAAATAAATAAAATTTAAAGTATCAAGTTCTTCTTAAGTTCTGACTTAAGTCTATCACTTAGATATTTGTTTACCGAGTAGTAGCTTTTATTCAGCAAGAATTGTCTAAGTTTTTTTAAAAATGTGTTAATTTTCTCTTCTTTTTTTATTAGTGCGGGTAGTTCATTATATAATTTAATGGACATTACATAGGGACTACAAGTCCCTATGTAATGTCCATTTTTAGTTGAGAACTTGTCTGAATAGATAGCGTGTCTGAATGTCTTCACGTTTTGAATATAACTCTTGATGTTTCCGGTCAAATTTGCATGTTTCTAAAATATACAGGGAAGGGTTCAAATATTATGTTTTTGAAAGAAAGGTTTGCAACTATCTGTTTGCTCAATGTTAACCAGGATTCTATCATCTAAGCATAATAGGTGGTGAGAGCTGTTTGTAAATTGGTGGTCTTTTTTATGTCACGAAGGGCTTAAGAGAATTTAGAAATTTTTGAGTGAGTTTTCTGTGTGTGTGATTTCCAGTTTATATGTGTGTCTGTGTGTGTGTGTTTATTGTATTGTATGTGTTTTATATGGGCCTTGACACCTGAAATAAATGGATAACTAGTCCTAGTAGAGTAAATTCGTTAATGGTTTCTAATTTAGAGTCATTGAAAGTAAAATATAAAGTTATTAATTTGGTTTTGGAGTAGTTTATCTCGAGGTTATGATTGTTCATACAGTTGCATGTTTTAGTAAGTATGGAATTGAGAGTTTCTCCTATATTTTCATTGTTTTGGGAAGAGACCAATATGGATATATCGTCCGCAAATAAGACACGTGGCCCTTCTATGGTCTTAGGTAGGTCATTAATATAAAGTAAAAATAAGAGGTATCCTATGACACTTCCTTGAGGAATTGAGCCATTAATTGCTTTACTATATGATCGGATTTTTTCGATTTCATTATTTTTATGGTTAAAATATTCTATTTCAACTAATTGTTCCCTACCTATCTACCCTAAATACCTACGCAATTAAGCACTGTAACGAACACCGGGCGTGCGAATAGTGAATGATTATATAGTATAAAAGTGATAGTATAGGAATATAATACGATAGTTATATAGGACCCTATCCGCGCTCCAGGGCACAAGTTGATACCGAATTACCGACTATTAACCATCGACTTATTATAAACTACTAGCGTAACCGTAACTACATATTACCTACTGTTTTACTGTACTCAGTAAAACAGTAGGTAATATGTAGTTACGCTAAAATATTTAAATCGAATTAGAAATTCAAATCTTACTAGATTTGAATTTCTAATTCGATTTAAATATTTTGTATTATTCTAATTAGCTTTCCAACTTGTTTTTATTATTAGTATGTATCTGACAGGAATTTTTGAGAATTTTAATGCGAAGAAAAATTATAGGTAGAATAATTACTTACGTAACTTGAAAACGTGGCTTTTCGTTTATAGGAATGTATGCGTGACTTTAGTGTCAAATGAGAGGATTATGTTTAAAACTGATATTCCCGTTTGAATTATGTAAATCGGTCCACGGGTTTTAGAGATAGAAAGAATTTTGTATATTGAAAACATGCCAAAGTTTGATTTCAGTAAGTTAATGTTTTAGAAAGTTTTTATTGTATAGAGATAGGATAGGAAAGAAGATTACATAGGCTACACAATACAAAGAAATTGTAACGAACAGGCATAAAGAAATAAAAAAAGGGCTTTAAAGTGTCAGTGTGTGTGTGTGTGTGTGTGTGAAAATTACATGTAAAAATGGCTTAAAATCAAGGTTCTCTCTGCCTATAGTGATTGAGTAATAATAATGGGCAAATAAACTACAGCTATTTGTTTCGTTCCAGAAAAAAACAGTTTACTTCTGGCTTCGGCGGTGGGAAGAAAGCGGAAGCATAGCTCATCACCGCCGATCCACTCTGCCGATCCTTTTTTAAGCACACGAGTAACCTCAACTTCGTACAGCGTGAGTCCATGTGTAGATTGTAATAATCACACTTACCTATCACCTTAACTTATTCATCACTAACATAAAACCTAGTTTCCTTTAAAAGTGAATAACAAAATTGATTAAAATAATACCTACCTACTAGCTAAGTGTGCGTCCTGAGTAAAGGCTCCTACAAACAGGCGCGACACGCGATATAATCGCGCGCGACACAAAGGCACCGCTCGTTGCGGTTCAGTTCTTTACAACCTACCTCAACAAAGGTGGAAGTTGTCAATTCGGCAGATTGTTTATTTGTGTATGTTTATATTTTGTAGAATATTTTTTTAACCGTCTCATACTAATTTAAAGTTTATTCAAACTTGTTTCAAATTAATATTATTTGAAGTTAAACAAATATCAACTTTATGTTAATGGCAATTAAGTTGATTTCAGTGACTAGCACTATTGAAAAAGTTACAGTTTTAGCGTAAACTAAACTTTATTATGTAGGATTTAAAGTTATTTTTCCCTAAAGTCATTTTTTGTTTACGATTTTTCAAATAAATCGCGAATGTAGATAAGTTAAGCTCTTAACAAAGAATCCTATGTATGTATTGAAATTGACAAAAAATTCTTTGTTTTAGATATCAACGGACACAGTCAGAAGGCGCCTGAAAGACGATGTCCCCAGGTTTCAAACTATCTCCATATTTTTCATCACAATTGCCCAGCGGTTTAGCCGCGAAGGCATAACACACAAAGTTCTTTTGCATTTATAATTAGTGTGGATCTTCTAATATAGTGATAAAGATAATTGATAATAATATTATAAATTGAAATTTTATATTTCTTTTCACACCATTGTTTTTGTTATATTCTTGAGAATTTTTCTTTACTATTGTTGGTGATAATTTGAGTTAGGGCCGTCATTCACTGGCGGCATGGCACAAGTGATTTTAGTAAGCGCAAATGATTTGAGATCTTATTTTATCATGGTTAGCGTTCACAATTCGGCATGCCAGAACGTGCCGAAGGATACCAAAGCAGGCATTTCAATGCAATGTGAGTGTTAATAATGTTAAATTAGATTCGAAAGCATCTGTAAGTATTACAAAAATCCCTTGTCGTGCCGTGCCACCAGTGGGTGCTGAACCTTATACATATAGCCCAGTCAAATTATACTAATCTGGTTAAAAGCTTAATTATTTTTGTTAGGCAATCAAATGCTACCGCATTTGATTTTGCTTGGCAGCCATTGTTGGATGTAACTGTATAATTAATCTGTTACAAATAAAAGAAAAGCTTGTAACAAATAAATATTATCTAAGTACTTGTTTTTAATATATCTATTAATAATAATAATAACGCCTTCCAAAGGTCTCCGAGATGTGTCAAAGACATTTTAAAAATAATAGAAATAAATTCTTTATTGACGTAATAGGTTATCGAAACTTTTATGTATGAAGCATGTATACCTATTATAAATTACCTAATGTATTAAAAATATTAAATTGTAGGTTATTCAGAATTAAACTATATAAATGGTTGAATGAATATAATTTCTATAATATTAAGGAGTTTTTTTGAACATAAATTATGTTTATAAATTCAAATGTGTTTATTTGTGAAGTTTGCATGCTTTAATTTTTAAGCAAAACATATAATCTCATATGCTTTAATAAAACCTGTGTATACCATGTTTTACGCAAACAAATTATCTTTTTGGTTTTATAACGTTTGTTGTAAGCCCATTCATTTATTACGTAAGACGATTTAGGGGGGAGTGGCGTCGACCATGTCTTATTTTTTCTTCCAAGGGGTTGGGAGGGAGTCTTGATAGTTCTTACGTAAGATCACAAAAATGTGCAAAGGTAAAATACAATACTTTTGTCTATGCATAGCATGCCTACGATTGGAGGCGCGCGATGGCGTCACGAGGGTCGCGGATCTGAAGACGAAGAGAGGGACAATTCGGCGCGGCTTTAACAACATTAATTGTCCACTCCCTCTTTGAAGTCCACATCAACCCTGGGAGCATGTCTATGCATGGCATGCCTACGATTGGAGGCGCGCGGTGGCTGAGGGGGCGCGCGGGCTGCGGCATCAGCATCGGGCGACGGCGGCGGCTGAGGGGTTCAGGGAGCTCGCCGCTTGTGAACTAGTTGTCACTTTTTGCGTAAACAATACTCATTAATGATTTTAATATTGTAGATAGTTAAAAATTGTTACTTTGAAAATAAACATTACAATAAACCAAACGTGTCCTATTCATTTTTTCCTTTAGATTCTCACGTATTAAATATTATAAGTACAGGGGGGTGGGGGTCAGCCGATTCTTATTTTTTCTTATATATGGGGGTGGGAGTCAAAAACTAGCAAAAATAGTCTTACGTAATAAATGAGTGGCCGCTATATGTATTTTAATTTCAAGTAGGTATTTGTTTTTTATGTTTCCAATTATATTAATGTTTAAGAATAAAAAGATTATTGATTGTTATTGTGTATTTTATTATGATATTTTTCCCGCTGTTTCACACGCGTTCCTGTAGGAACCTATCCTATATCCTTTTCTGATTGGTAGGTGTGCAAAATTCCATGATGATCGGTTGTGTAGTTAATATGGCACCAAAAGCAGGGGGTAGCTCCGCCGTATCTGGGATAATAATAGATTAGAATTTGATTTGAAAATTCATAACTAGCGCAATAATGTTGAACTTCATGTAAAAGCAAACTTCGGTAGGTATAGGTAATTTACAAAGTTCAACCTTATCGTTTTAGTAATAAGATCGTGTTGCGACGGTGGACTGACAAAAGGCTGTTTGTAGGTATAATTAATTGCCTAAACTTCACACACGTGACACGTTCGTGATGGGGTAAGTAGGTATCCATATTTTTTTCAAAATTTCAAGCAGATTGTATTATGGATTTTTACTTTTTAGCATTTAATTTCGTGTAAATAAAATAAAATAAAAATCGTTTATTTCGGAACAATAACGGATACCTACAATAGGTATTATAAAAATAGTTAATAGATGATAACTACAGAAGTTTATAACAGTGACGCAACTATCAATAATAGAATAGAAGAGCAAGGAACGCGTTAAAACAGGTGACCTCCAGCCCGTCAGTAAGTAGGTAACAAAAGTCGGAAAAGGTCTATTTAAAAAAAAAGAAATGTTTTTCTGACATCAGATTATACCTACCTGTCTGTCTACTTAACAATATTCATCGAGAGCGTGAAGTTTCGCTAATTAATTGTGTAATGTGCACCGTACTTACCTACCTGTTTAAATGTTATAAGTACTTAGGCAAGTAATTTTCCAATAATACCTACCCATGTAAAAATGAAGGATTAAGTAAAAGATCATTGAAATAAAAAACATCGATTATAAGCTTTCATAGATATTTTAGGCATTGCGCGGGCCGCCGCTTTTATTACTATGAAATTATTTCGATTCGATTCAAGTGTTCAACCTGCTACGCTACTTTTTATCGCACAGTATTTTATTCTACACAACGAATGACCTTACGCACACACTCTCACGTACGCGCTGCAGCACGAAACATTATAAGTAAGAACAGACAAAAAGCTATATATCTCTTTCGCACGATTCTCGCTGTTGTTGCTCATAACGCGTTCAAGGTCAATGTGTAGTAACCTGATGTGCTGCCGTCTGTACATTAGTGTTAACAACTTTTGTTGATCGTTAAATTAACAAAGTAAATGATCTATGAATGGAAATAAATAATAATAAATAAATAAATAACCTTTGCAGTACTTTAATGAGCTGGAGATAAAAAGTAAAAAACAAAAACTTTATAATACATATTATAGTATAGTATACAAATGTTGTGTAATAAAATAAATTAGATGAATTTATGCTGGCTAGACCTTGCTGTAATCTAAATTGACCTTGAAAAGTATTTGCCTATTTTGTATTACCATGATTACAAAATTGTACATTATCAAACTCTATGCAATTCCACAAACTTTTCAAAAGTTTTGAGTAACAATTAATTAATTAATCTGTAACCTTGGTCTAATCTTCCTTATTTTGAGATACAGTCTTGACTTAGATAGCATTCAATAGTTCTTTTAACTAAAACATTTGTATAATGTATGTAATATGTATTCTGGCATGCACTCACACCTGGCATGGTCAAGTTTAAATAAATCTCTAATGTTGTAGAGAAAGTTGTTCATTTTCTTAATGTATTCATAACTTTCACTGTGTGACACAGAGCGATAACGATTGGTTGCAAGCGCCTGCAGAATTCGGCATCGGGCGGACCAATGCCGTGACTACTTCTTTCTAGCTCTATATAGTGTATTGTCTTTCTCAGCGACAGAATGGGATATAGATACGGGAAAATAGGTATCCGGGCGTTAAAGGGGTAAATGGGGGAGTTTGATGCGCCACTTCTTCCCAGCGAAAACACTAGAAAGTGGGGAAGTGGTGTTTATTTTTTATAAGTAAGTAGAAACTGTGTGTACCCTCGTCACTTGTCTCTAAAGGTTCATTAGAAAACCAGCGTCAGACAGCATCTTGCTGAAATGAACCTTTTTGGCGCAGCCGTGAGGCACACGTATTGTTTGAAATATTATTTTGTTAATTTTGCTATTTTGTGTTTCACGAACTGTGTCCAAATAAACTTTATTCTTTCTTTTCTTTCAAGTGTGGGCGTTTTGGGGACTTATGTAATTTTGACGTTCAAAATGATTCTCAGCCTAATATGAATACTAAAATGATTTTTGATTGTTGAAATGTTTACCGGCCGTAGCAGTCTCTTCTGACTGCTTTTTTTTTTGCTTATTACTTGTCATACTTACTATTAACTGACAGAACGCATCGCTTGTTTCACGACAGCCTCTAGGCGAGAGCGAGAGAGCGCTAATAGACTTGCTAATCGACCGCGGATCGCAGACCGCCGGCACGCTCGACTACTATGTCGTCAAGACTTTGTACAGGTATGGTATTAACATTTAACATGGCATATTATCAATTAACTTAAAAGTACAGATCTCCAAGAAAAAGTATGCGCTTCGGGAATCAACGTGTATCTTCGGAAATACGAACGCGCGGTGAAAAGGTCTAATATGGAGCTGTTACGACCATGGAAGTATTTGTCTATTTTGTATTACAATGATTACAAAATTGTAGATTATCAAACTCTATGCAATTTCACAAACTTTTCAAAAGTTTTGAGTAACAAATGACAATCTGGGACCAGAGTAGGTAACGTTACAGAGGCCACTTCATACAAACGCCCAATGATAGGGGTACTACTACAAAGCACGGCATGCGGTAGTACAAAACTTAGCCTCTGTGGGGGGTTACTCTGTGGTGCGCCTTTCGTGCTAATTCGGAAATACGAAGATTACCGAATCACATACTTTTAATAGTTTACCTGTATGTGCTTATAAAATATTGACCCCAAAAACCAAAACACATATTGACAATCATAAGAAAGTTTATATGTCCGGCACCGGACTACAAAAGGCTATGAGTTGATTGAATAATGTCATTATATGAAGCAATATCATTTCGATTGTTACCTGATTTAAAGAGTCAAATATCTGTGTACCCCAACATACATGAGTCACAGGCCGGGACAACTAGAAGCAAAGTGCTGGGAAAATGCATCATTCCAATAATAAAATAAATAATAAAAAACAAAATAAATACAACATAATAATGGTAAATGATTTTATTTCTGTAGGTTTGTACAAACACTTTTATTACACGCCAATAAACTAAATAATCCCTTGAAAATGACTGCTGGAGGCTAAATATTTTCGTATCCACAACTTCCCACAACCACAAAAAGTCACATGTCACTTACTCAACCTACAAACCATTATCAACCTTAATTCTAGTACATAACGTTTACATTACCCTTCTCCTCACAGGCGCGGCCTAATCTACCTGGACGTACCAATAACAACAGCAGACAAGGTGTCAGTACCTCCACTCAAAGGGTTCGTGATGAATCGAATAGCTGGGGATTACTTCGAGACCCTGCTTTATAAGGTGTTCGTGTCCATTGACGAGCATACCAGTGTGGCTGATCTGGCGGCTGTGTTGCAGGTTAGTGGGGTGCCACCTTTATTATGTAGAAGTCGGATTATTACGTGTCTATAGGGCTTTGAAGACCCGTGGCATATCTACCTGTCCGCCATATTTTTTTCATTTTTTTCAAAATGGCGGTCATGCATGAAACTTGTATAAATCGATAGCTGACATCAGTGCAAACAGAAAACATAACAAGACGAATTTTGTACGTCACAATTATTTGCGTAAATTTTGTTCTATAGATGTTTGAAATAATCACTCTAAATGTTTAAAGTAATCAAACATCTATACCTACAACAAGATGTAAGCAAGTTAAAAAAATGTGTATGTCACGTGATCAACTAACGTTAATATCTCGGGAACGTGACGCTTTACGGGGTTTGGCCCTATTATATTTTCCGTTTGCATTGATGTCCGCTATAGATTTGTATTAGGTTTCATGCTTATATAGGTGGCCACCATTTTGAAAAATAGCAAAATGGCGCGGCAGTAGGTATGGCCAGGCTCCATATAAAAATCTTCAATCCCCTTTAGTTTGTCTTCCCTCTCTACTCTCTAATTGGCTCTGTGTAGGTGTACTTTATTCATCCCACTACATAATTTCCTTTTTCTTATGTTGGTGGTCTAAAGATAACTTACATCACGTTACATCATCTTCACATGTAATCCATACTAATATTTTAAATCCGAAAGCAACTCTGTCTGTCTGACTGTCTGTATGTTACCTTTTCACACCTAAACCACTGAACGGAAAATTTGGCAGAGAGATAGATTGCATCCCGGGGAAGGACATAGGATAGTTTTTATCGACATATCTCGCGGGCGAAGCCGCGGGCGGAAGCTGGTAAAGTATATAAAAATTAAAAGACTAACTATGGAGTTTATTGCCCATTCCCATACGAAGGTAATCCTTTTGGAAGGGGCAACTAGGTAGAACCAATTCAATTTTCTCGTAAATTTTGATATGGTGCCTTTTATGTGCCTAAGGGCTGATTTTACCAGTCAGATATCTTTTATATGTGAAATAAAATTGAAGTCTGACAGTTCTACTATGGAAAATCTGTCAAAAATTCAAAATGTATTATCAGGATAAGACTTATTCTAGGTATAAAAGTTTGGTCGAATGCGCCCTAATTGAAATAAATTATTTGACTTACGTGTCGAATCAAGACACCGACCGTTATTGTGTCGAATTAAGTAAAAAAAAACCGGCCAAGTGCGAGTCGGACTCACGCACCGAGGGTTTCGTACAAGTAGGTATGTAAATAGTTTATCACGGGAATAAATACATATTATGTAATGTAACTACAAATGTACGGTTTTCTGATTTTTTCCTTTACTTGTGCTACATGACCTTGCTTCTTGCCAAATTTCATGGTTCTAGGTCAATGGGAAAACCCTATAAATTTTGATACCCTTGAGAGTGCCGAAATACATATACGTGCCGAATCTTTTTTACGTTGACTTAGAAGTTTTATTTTTTCTCCACACGTTCCCGAGATAAAGGGTCTTGACAGACAGACAGACAGACAACAAAGTGATCTTATAAGGGTTCCGTTTTTTCATTTGAGTTACGGAACCCTAAAAAGACCACAAAATTATAATTCCTGTAAAAATCGAATTACATCACATTTTATTTCCGTGTCGTCCGTTCAGCTATTCGTATAATTAATGTTATAACGTTTAGTAGGATGTACGATGATACGATAAATGAAATAGAACAGAACAGTATATTCCGTATTTTTATGACACGTGAGCTCTATAATTGCAACTACAAAGTGAACTCTATGTATTAGACAATAAAGTTCGCTTTGACTTCAAAGTTGGCGTGCCTACTATTTTGGCGTAATGAGGTCTTCCCACGGAATTTAATGTTATAATTAATATGACACTGACGCACTGCTGAAACAAGAACGTAGGTGATATCAATATAGAGAGAGCTATCCAACTATTTGGCAATACATATTATTCCGTAAAATCGTACACATAGGCCAGTAATAAGCCTCAACGACTTATGGAAATTCGGCGGAGGCATTCTTAAACTATAAATATTAAAAAGAAATTCAAAGTATAAAAATGCCAAGACCGGTGCCTCCCGATAATGTTTCGGTTTTGTAGATAGTAAAATCTTCAAAACCGTCTAGCATGTCTATGTCCTAGTTTACTGTACTTTTTACAATAAAAATTAACTATTGGCATGAACCGAAACCTCTCCCTTACTTATTTACTCTGTACAGGTGGAATGCGAGTCAGTAAAGCAAGCAGTCTCCCTGTACTGCCGGCTGGGCTTCGCCAATAACCTGCAGCCGCCGCCCGTGGCGCCGCAGCACGTTACCTGGAGGGACGCCGTCACCACGCATAGCCATCAGCCGTTAGTATTTAACATTCACAGTCAACATCACTGTAGCAATAGTCCGGTTAAGTAGTCACGACCTCTCAAGGTCAACTACGAGATGCCATAGTAAAAAAAAATCTGTAGCAGATGTTCTGTTTTTCTGTTCAAATGTATAAACGTAAACGAAGCAAAAGGAACATGCAAGGATCGTAGTAGGTGGCGTTCTGTAGTTTCTGCCGCCTGAGAAAGGCCTCAATAGAATGTAGGTATGTACAGTGCGTGCCACGTAAGAAGAGATTTGACACACCACGTGGTCTGACATGCGCAGAACACGATTTTAGGTATCTTTAGCGGTATGAGGTCTGAGTGCGGGACGGGACCGGACGTCATAGTGGCGGCGGAAAGAGGCGGGGGAGGCGGGGCCAAGTCTCTTCTTACGTGGCACGCACTGTAGCATAGTAACGGCCGGATATGCGGGAATTGCGTGACAAATTAACAGAATCAATAACTTTCATTCTGACAGTTCGACCATATTCATTGCGTTATTTATGCTGTTGAGGAGACAAATTTTTCGAACACACGATGGAATGGATTGGCAACATCCTACAAAATTATTCAGATTATGATTAATAGTGTGTTACGAAATTAGTGTGCTGGTACTGCTGGTATACTTGCAAGTCATTTATTCATTTGTTTTTCTTCCATTTGCGCGAACGCCATTGGCGCGGCAAGATTGTGCGAAAAACATTTACGTGAAAAGCCATTTCTGTGAAGAGACACTTGTGAAAGACAACATTCTAAGATAATAATTTCACTGTAAAAAATATAATGTGTAATCTGTATATGTATGTATATAAAATTCAAAGTCCTGTCTGACTGACTGATATATCAACGCATATCCTAAACCGCTGGTCCTAGAGACATGAAATTTGGAGGGTGTGTTCTTTGTGAAGAGTAGGTATCCAGTAAGAAATGGTTTTTCGAAATTCCACCCCTAATTGGGTGAATGCGGGGTGGGTGAAATTTCACGCGGCAGAAGACGTGGGCAGATGCTAGTTGGCTATGAATGGGGAAGACCAAAGAAACGATGGATGGAATGTGTGAATGATGATATGGTTAGAAAGGGGGGGACTACAGAGATGACGACTAATAAAGAAGTATGGAAGAAAAAGACATGTTGCGCCGACCACAAATAAATTGGGATAAGGACAGGAGAATGATGATGACATTTCACTGAAAAAATTTGTGCATTGGATCGGCAGAAATTGAATTGTACAGACGCCAGCACATCAACCTACTACAATCTGTCAAATTTATTTAATAGATTTTCAACTTTATCGCTAAAGCATAAGGTTTAAAGTTGATTGGGAAAATTTGACAGTTTCGGGTAGCTTGATGTGCTGCCGTCTGTACACATAAAATATATAGAATTATAAATATTTTAAAGCTGTACTTATCCCATAATGGGCCTTATCAGAAGGCTAAAAGTCCTCACAGGGCAATGGAGAGGGCTATGCTTGGAGTTTCCCAGCGTGATCCAATCGAAATGAGGAGATCCGCAGGAGAACCAAGGTAACCGACATAGCCCGAAGAATTGTCAAACTTAAGTGGCAGTGGGCAGGGCACATTGCTCGCAAAACAGATGGCCGATGGGGCCGAAAGGTTCTGGAGTGGCGACCGCGTACCTGAAGACGTAGCGTTGGAAGGCCTCCCACAAGGTGGATCGACGACGTTATGAAGGCCACAGGAGCCCGTTGGATGCGAGAAGCACAGAACCGGTCGAAGTGGAGGTGCTTGGGGGAGGCCTATGTCCAGCAGTGGACGTCTTTCGGCTGAAATGATGATGATGATGAACTTATTTTTCCACAGATATAGACAAATAGCTCCGTTGACGTTCGACCCCAACATGGACGATGATTCCATACAAATGGAACCGATCCTCATAAAGCAAACGCCATCCACTTCCAAACAGGTGAGTTTTTAATGAAATTTTTCCTCTTCAAAGCTAAAATAGACTGGAGTTACGAAGGGTTTTTAAGGGAGTAAATTTTTAACATTTTGAGCCAGTCGAACGTAACAGTTCTATTAATTAGAAAGTTGATTTTTTCTTTTGCAGAGTCCAGAAGAAGGGGTTGAACCTTCAAACGGTGGTAGACGAAGAGTTGCCGTTTTGTTCGACTCCACCTTAGCAGCTTACCTTATGATGGGGAATCTGTCACCGGTATTTATAATATTGGCTTTTTCTAATTAGGTTTTATATGTATGTATAAAAAGAAAAAAATGTTAAAAGATTTTTTTCCATGAAAGATTTTTTCCATGAATATTGTAATTTGAGAAACCATTACGATACATAGGGTTGCTGATCACTCTGCAGTACAACAAAATTTTGATAGATATGTTCAATCATGTTCGTCCTTAATATGACCACTATGACGTCGTCATTCTAAAATGCTTAATTTCATTAGCTTAAAGTAAAAAGCGTAAGGTAAGTGAAGCGATTAATTTGACCTTTACATCGTTAAAAAAAATATATATAGATATATATATATATATATGTATATAGAGTTTGTTTTCATAATGATTCACGATCAGGAGTACAGCTTGGCAAAAAAGAGTAGAAAATAATGGGGGCGCCACTGTGCTGTTCGTATGGCAACCCGCTGCAACCGAATAGCGTACCAATCTGGTCTTGATAATTAGCTGTATTTTTGTTTAACATAATATAACGTAATTTAATCTATGGCACCTTAATTTCTGGTACATTTCTAATGCAAAAGCTGCAACAAATACATTATTACCTTGTAATCACACTCAAAGTTAAAGTAGAAAAATAATTTACTACAAGTCACTCAAGTATCAATTAAACTAGGCGCGCTATACCAGAGTAATGCAGACAAAATGTAAACATAACCTATGTGCTCGATATTATTGTTCCATATTTCCACTTATTCCGTATGCAAGCAATTTAAAACAGCTTTGGGTTCAACAATTAACACTTGATTCAACTAAAAACAACAAAACAAACTCTTATATACCTGTAATATCAGCGGTTCTTTGGTAAATATTGTCAAGAACGGAAAGCATAGTTTGGGCTTCATGTTCCGCCAAACATCGCCTGTACACCTTATAAATAATCTCCCTGCCAGCACTTCGAATGGTTTTATTCATTATTTTTCACTTTTTACTTATTTTAAATCACCGTTTGATGGTCGAAATAGAAATTCTACGAAGTCGCGAAGTTTGTTTATTTGAAACGTCATTATTTTGAGAATGTTGCCAGCAGACAAAAAAATTAGTTCCGTTTCTAGACTTTTTTGCCAAGCTGTATGTAGTATAATACTTTGATGGAAGTTCCGTTCCGTACCTCAAAAGGAAAAATCGAAACCCTTATAGGATCACTTCGTTGTTTATCTGTCCGACCCTTTTTCTCTGGAATGTGTGGGGATGCCAATTTGAAATTTATATCTAATATTTAGATCTACGGTTGCTTGGAGCTGTAGAAATATCAAACCTCTAAGGCGTTGACTTAGAAGCTGGCATAAATTGCCATTCATGTCGCATTTTTTGACACTAACAAATAAATTAAAACCCTATGGGTGTACCTTATGGGTTTTAATATTTCCGTTGACCTTGAATTAAGAAATTTGGCAAGAAGCAAGGTCTCGCAGTACAAATAGATACAGTAAATTATCCGAAAATCGTTCATTAGTAATTTTATTCGGAATCGCAAATTTATAGGCCGTATCTTGAATTTAGTTCACTCAACTCGGTTAACTTTCCAAGGTAAACTTAAGGATATGGAACAAGTAATGTGTTCGAGTCTAGTCTATTTTTTGGCTATGGTACAAATTCACAATAGGTATTTAAAACTACTTTTCAATTATTTCAGGATCTGAAGAGCCACGCGGTAACATTGTTTGAAGTTGGCAAGCTACCTGATGAGAGTCTTGATAGTTTACTAATGGAGCTTGATAAGGTGAGTTTTATTACATAGGTACAGCCCGATTAAAACCTTATGGCGGCTCTGAAGTGCGCTACTCACTGCACAGTACCTCGCCCCTCACACCGCAGTACCTCACCCCTCACACCGCTGACAGGTAAATTTGTTACTGCGCAGTAACTCGCCCCTCACACCGCAGTACCTCGCCCCTCACACCGCTGACAGGTAAATTTGTTACTTCGCAACAACTCGCCTCATGTTCCGAGCCGCCATAAAGTTTGAATCGGGCTGTACTAGCAACCCGCCCCTGCTTCGTACGGTTTGTATGACTTAACAAACTTGAAGTTTTTTTATCGTATTTATGTTAAATAATAATTAATTATACACATAAACCTTCTGGAAATTAACTTATTCTAAATGATGTTGAAACCCGTACTAAAATCGGTTGCGAAGCTTAGAAGAACAACTCGGTCACACAGATAAGAAATGCGACTTCGATTTGTAATAACATTTATTTGTTTTGTCTTAGAATATTTGAAAAAGTTTATTTACTTTTTAATTGTTTTTTTTTTCTTAACCAACTTAAAAATGTTCCATCATACGTCAGGTGGTAGCAGATCCCGAGATAGAAGGCGAAGCGCGACGGTACCTTGCAGCCGCTGCATGCCTACGGATAGCCCTGCGAACTCTCCGACCAAAGTTACGGCCGCTTGATCTGTTGCGCTGTGAAGCGCTGCATGCGCTGGGGGCGGCTGCGAGGAGCAGACTGTTATCTACTAAGTACAAGTGAGAATCACACGACAAATGTATATGCTTACTGCTGTTAGTTATTTCTCAACAACCTCACCGCATGTCAGTAGTATACTCGATCTACGAAAACAGTTATTATTGCTACCAATAATGAAATAAAAGTGTCGTCATGATATTAACGGCGCGAAATGGTAACAAAACATTTAAAGTTGATGCTACTACAGACACTGCTTTTCAAATAGATGTTTCCTAAATAAAGTAAGCTATAAAAAGAAGAGGCATCCTACCCAACTACCCCATGCAAAGAGGTTCCAAGTTTACATCACGAAACTGCAGTTAAAACTACTGTTACAAACGGCGCGTGAAATATCTTATTTATTTTTATCGTAAATTAATGTCCAAAATTTTCTATTCTATCTTTATTTATCTATGAAGCAGTTGTTTACGGTATTAATTTTATTTCATGTGTTTATAGACTTGCCATATCTACGGCGCCATTATGTCGAGAGGCCCGCGCGGGCGCAGCAGCTGGGTCATTACCACACGTCGGACCCGCACCTCCTGAGGCACACACTCCGTGGATGAGGCTGTATTTATATCATGTAGCGGGATATGGACCTCCGACATTGTTGTTGACTAAGGGTAAGTTTCAATGTAGTGATTTTACTGAACAAATTATCATTTCGTCGAAAAATTCACACCTAGCATGCTTTTAGAGTTTATTATACACATAAATAAAAAAAATAAATAAAAGAACAACATGGTCACAAACAGATACGAAAAGTGACTTCAATTTATAATATGTATATAGAAACAGTAATTTATTACCTTTTCACACTGCTTAAGAGCGTTTACGCCGTACGGCATTTTGTAAAAAATTTCAAGCCCTTTTTTTAGAAACGAATGTACCGATTTTAATGAAACTTTGTACGCATAAGCAGGATACAAAGGTCTAAAAAGTTACTTAAGAATATTTTCGAAAAATAATGTTACAGCGAAATTAGATTAATTTTAAATTTTCCATAGAAACATAGATTTCCAGTTATCTTTTTTTAAAGAAGACATTTCGAAAATGTTCATAAATATCTTTTTAGACCTTAGGCGTAAACCCTCTTACAGTACCCGGCGATAAATATTGAACATCGACCTTTGGAAAGAGACAATCGGCTAATTTCGGCTTCGTAGAGCGTTATTTCTGTCGCACGAAATACAAACAGTCCGGTATTTATTAGGAGCTGTTAAAACAATTATGATTTGCTTCTTTTGATAATTATTTTTATTCTTTGTATAAAATACAAAAAAAGGTAAAGGTCGATGTGCAATATTTATCGCCGGGTATTGTACGACGTCCACTAAGTCTGGGATCTTCCGCCAGGCACGCAGCTCCGCGGCGTGCCGCGCCTGCTGCTGGGCTACGCGCGCCTGGGCGTGGCGTGCTGGCGCGCGGAGGCGGCGCTGGAGGGCGCGGGCGCGGCGGCGGGCGCGCTGGCGCCGGCGCCCGCGCTGCTCGCGGCGCGCGCGGCGCTGCGGCGCGGGCCCGTGCTGCTGCAGGCGCTGGGCGTGCGCCAGCCCGCGCCGCTCAGGCACCTCATGTTCCCACCTGAAGCTGATACTTGTGCAGGTGACTTGTCAATAGCTCGACCTTCCCTCATTTATGGCCTAAACAACTCTGGTCACGAATTGAACCAGTATTTTTTTGCCAACTCGTTAATTTTATCTGAACACTAGCTGCGCCCCGCGATTTTACCCGCATAACTCTCTATCCCGTGGGAATATTGGGATAAAAAGTATCTTATCTTCTAATCCAGGTTATAGTCTGCCTATGTATGTGCTAATTTTCATCCAAACCTGTTCTACCGTTTTCGCGTGAAAGCGTAACAAACAGACATAAACATATCAAATCTTTTCTCTTTATTATATTAAGTTTAGATAAAAGGATAAAAGAGCAACCGAAACTATGAGGGTTTTCGGTCATGTTAAAACGTTCATAGCACAATACCGTGAACTACTTTGTAAGCATCTCTCATAATAATCTTCCAGGCCTTATCATAATTTATTTAACATACATCTATCAGCTACCACCTCTTTTCCGAACATCATCTTGTACAGACCCCTAAAGTCTACAATTTCTAAAAAAAATCTATGAATTTGGTTAGTTAGTAGACTTGTATGAGGACCAGGGTGTAAAGTTGACTCATCCTCCATAGAAAAGTGAGGACCTCCGACCAAACGGTTGTTGTGTCTGGTGGGCTACTGCCCTATGATTAATGTCGGGACGTTGTATATATGCTAGTTGCGCGGTATACTCTGCTTGCGCGATGCAGGATTTTGCGTGACGTCTTTATAATGCGATTCAAACATATGTTTCAAATTAATATTATTTCAAGTTAAACATCAACTTTATTTTAATGGTTATTAGGTTGATTTTAGAGTGACTAGCACTATTGAAACAGTTATAAAAATGTTTGAAGTTGTAGCGTAAACTGAACTTTATTTTGTAGGATTTAAAGTTATTTTTCCATAAACTCCCATTTGTTTACATTTTTGGCAAATAAATCGCGAATGCAGATTAATTTGTATGTAGCGATGTAGATGGCGCCACAACTTTAATAAAACTGTGTTGTTTTCTTTCCTTGGTAGATCTACGTAATTTTGATCAACGAACTATAATATTTTCTTTAACACAAGCTCGACCATATTTACACTATCGTGTTCCTCTTTCAGAGTCTCAAGCAATGTGGTCCCGTCACGCAGGGCTCCGTCGCCTACTGAAGCGACTGCGATTAACACGTTCGGTGGGCTACGTCACGCTGGCAGATATCGGTGTACCCGATCTGGGTTGTCCACGACCGCCTTCTACTGTGCAACTAGGTAACAAGATAATATCTTAAAAAATCCTTTCTTACATACTCTTCTCTCGATATAAAACTAGCTTCATACGATGCTCAATGATATAACGGCAGGTCGATTCTGTAAAAATCTCATTGTGAAAACTTAGGTGAAATGAACTGTCATTCCACCATATGCTAGGGATTGATAATATTGACAGGCCACTTCAAGTTCACTTCACCTAAGGGTTCTCGGTGAGATTTTTACAGAATAGAACTGCAGGTCCTGTGGTGGGAAAGATGAGTCAGTCAGCAAGGTTCGGGCCTTATTATCCGGGGTTTGCCAGAATTATGACGCTCATGGAGGTTCTTTTAATCCACTCAAAAATATAGTTTTGTCTGTGGATCAGACAATTGGGCAAATGGATGTTCCATCGGAAGTGCTAAGTGAAGAATTGCTATGGCGGGATGAGTATCCTAATCGCGAAACACTCTATCAATCACAATCTGAATCATTTTGAAGGATATTGCTAATCCATTGCTTCATCATGTACGAAAGATTTTTCTGCTCGACAACGTAAATAACGCAATCATTTTTGGCAATTGCCTCACAATTTTACTTTTTTTCTACAGTACAACAACGAAAGAAAAAAGACATATGCGGCATTGCGAAACCCGTCAGTGAAATATCTCTATCATCAACAGACTCCACAGAAAAGTACACTGAAGAGTACTCCAAAACCCTGACAAGGCTACAATCCCCCATAGAGTCTCACTTCGCCGTCACTCCTACAACAGAGAGCAAGAACAGTTCACCAGCAAATGGCTTCACTAGTGTGGAATGTGGCCAGTTACTATGCGAAGAACTAGATAAAATGGCACTCGATGACATCACAAAACACGCTCACAGCAAGGAGTCCATAGCCAATAGCGACGACTTAGTACCTATACATTCATCTTCAGCCAGTATTGAAGACCTAGAAAAGAAACATTCCAAAGAAACCTCAACTAGCAAAGAATCTATCGCCTTATCCGATGACTTAGTCCCGATTCGTTCGTCGTCAGTTAGTAGCGAGAATTTGAACAAGAAGTCGGCCAACCAGTTGGACGATTTGTTGAGTCCTGCCGAGGAGTCGATCTCGATGTTTACGCAGTTGACGGATAAGTTGACGGAGATGTCGGCCGCTGAAGGCGATAGTGGGGTGGATACGGCGCATTACGTGTCTGATGAGGAGGCTTGTAGACCTGAGGTATGTGTACTGTTTTGTGTAAAAAAATCTATACTTACTAATATTATAAAGCTGAAGAGTTTGTTTGTTTGTTTGGATGAACGCGCTAATCTCTGGAACTACCAGTCGGATTTGAAAAATTCCTTTTGCATATAGATAGCCCAATTCTTGAGGAAGGCTATATTAAGCTATTTAATATCACGCTATGACCTTCAGGAGCCGTGCAAAAAGAAAAAAGTCTGAAAGAACGCTAAGCAAAAACGAAGTAATAGCGCGGGCAGGCGATGCGATGCGACGGAGTGGGTCGGGGGAATAAGAAATTTCACGCGGACGAAGTCGCGGGCAGAAGCTAGTATCTTAATAATTCTTCAACTTATTTAGATTCTTCAACTTTTTACCGGGTCGTTATTGAAGCCTGCACCCTAATTGCGTAACACACTTTCAATAACAATATGAAACATTTTGAAGAATATTGCTAATCCATTGCTCCATATGTTCGAACTTCATATACTGAACAACGTAAATAACGCAATGAATGTTGTTGAACTGTCAAAATGAAAGCCATAGCTACTGTTAATGCGTTACGCAATTACCCCGCTATACTGTGATAGGTGAATAAACTGGTATAGTTATTAATTAATACTCCTCCAAGTCTCCTATTTTGTCGAGTAAAATAACAACAGCGATTGAAATCACGTGACATAAAATTTGACAACTTACAATGCGTGCCACGAAAGAAGAGACTTGACCCCGCCCTCCCCGCCTCTTTCCGCCGCCCCTATGACGTCCGGTCCCGTCCCGCACTCAGACCTCATACCGCTAAAGATACCTAAAATCGTGTACTGCGCATGTCAAACCACGTGGTGTGTCAAGTCTCTTCTTACGTGGCACGCATTGTACTTTCAGATTTTAAACGAAATCTTCTTATATTTGTCAGAAACGTGGTTCACCAACTTGCGTGTGCGCATTGTTTGCTAAAACTGAACTACATATTTTTGACTTTTTCAGAGATGGACAATAGTAGATCTGCAGTTCGGCATACCGCTGTTTGACGAGACGTTATGTGAGAAAATATGCAAGTGTATAGTAGAGCGAATAGCTAAACCAGAACTGTGAGTATTATATTAAAATGTATCGTAATAATTGTAGCTTAATCAGCCTTTGTTCCCACTGCTGGGACAACAAGCCTCGTCTCTTCGAGAAGGAGTGGGCTGTAATCTACCACGCGGACCCAGTGCGGGTTAGTAGCTGACACATGTCTTCGAATTTTTGGTTCTAAGACATGTCGATTTCGTCACGATGTGTGCCGATACCGTTTTAAGAGCAGTGGTCATGAAATGATTCACACTATATTTGAATTAAGATGTTGAGAAATTGAATTAAGATGTTGTTAATTTTCAAGTTATGGAACAACAAACTGAATGTCATACTTAACAAAGTTCAAATTCCATTGCAACCAAAAACTTATTAGGACCTTTTTGTTACAAATGATCACTCAAAAATTAACTTAGAATACATTTCATTAAAGTAGATAACTGATTAAATGGCGATGGAATGTAAATTTTCCGATCTTATGAACACTGATATATGTAAAGCGCCGCCTGGGTGGTATAGTTTTAGTTTAGTAATTATTATTATTTTCGTCTTTTTAGATTGGAGAAAGTGAAAGAGGACAATGAATTTATACGTTCAGATATATTGAAGTTTGTTTCACAGTGTCAAGTAAGTTATTTAATTTTATCTTATTTAAATATATATTATAATATTTAAATGGTTGTTCTGTATACATAATCAGCCTATAATGTTCCCACTGCTGGGACACAGGCCTCCTCCCTTCGAGAGGGAGTGGGGAAGTGGGGGATCTACCACCCGGGCCCAGAGAGGGTTGGTATTCTGTATAGCATATTGCAATACTAATAGAAAGTAAGGATTCTATGGGGATTGCCAGCCCGCGCATATCGCAAAGAACGACATTTGGTCTCTACTTTATTCTAAAGATTCGTTGGTAAAATGCTGATGCTGGCTTGCACTAACATTGCAAAGTATGATCAAGCTCGTATTTTTGGTCACATTTCGTATCACGCTCTTTTCACACAATACTCTTTACAGCTATCCCTTTATTAATTTTATTAAAATATTTTCAGTACTACCCCGGCGAAGACATGGGAATCGTCAAGCGGGGTACTTTAGTTCCCCTGCCTAGAAAGAACCTGGCGTTCGAGAACGGCAGGATCAGCGAGTGGACCGGCAAGTGAATGCCGTCTTGCTCGCACACGCCATATCTACCATTAGAGCGATAGAGATAGACGTATGTTTGTCGTTCCGGATTTGAGCTTTACTAGACGTTATGTAGAATGTTCTTATTTTAAACTGTTGTATTGTCAGTGGATGGGAAAATTATTCTTAAAGGCCAGTTTCACAGCGTACGGAAGGGCACTATCTACCATTAAATAAAAAAAGAAATATAATTAACATAACTTGTATACCCCATAGGGTTGGACATAGGTGTACCAGTACACCCACATTTCGCCAGGTATGATAAACAGAACTAATATGAAATTATGTGCCACGTAAGTCACTTGTCCAAGAAGTCACAAATAAAGCTTTTCGTGCTGGATAGGATTTATTTTGGCCATTTTCAATTTCTTATGTCCACTGCAAAACCTCATTTCTGCGAGTAAAAAGCTTCCATAAGTTTAAAAAAAACAAAGTAGTATTTACTTTAGCCATGTTCTAAATGTGAAATCTCTGTATAAACTATTAGAATATTTTGTGAAGAATATAATGGGTTGTCTACTAACCGGAGCGCCGGGTACCCGGGTGAAATCTACGTACGGTAACCAACCGCACGTCAGTAACCTTTGATCGATGAAAACCGCCGTTACTGCTAGGTATAGTTCGCGTCAAAATTTATGACGCCTTTGAAGTGCGCTACTCGCTGCGCAGTACCTCACCTTTCACCCCCGCTGACACGTAAATTTGTTACTGCGCAGTAACTCGCCACATGTTCCGAGCCGCTATAAATGTCAATGACAAAGTTCACTTAAAATGAAATCGTCGCCCAGCGCCGGCTACCGGTCCTTTTTTTTTTTCTTTTTTTTTTTATTTTTTTTTATAAATGGCATCTCGTAGTTGACCTTGAGAGGTCGTGACTACTTAACCGGACAATCCTGCGGCTGCCTTGAGAGATCTCAAAGCCTCCAGCCAGGGGCTTAAAACTAACTAAATAAACTAAGCGACTACACGCTAAGGGCACCCCCTGTGGGGTACGACCCTCGGATTAGGGCGTCGCTGGGGGGAGGGCAGCAAGTTGGGACAGGCTGGATCGAATTATGATTATTTAACGAACGATGGGGCCGGCATTTCCTAATTGACTACTCTGAGAAGAAATGCCGAAACAAACTCAGAGGTCAGAGTCGGGAATTTAAATCTACAGGCTCAGCTGCGGCGCGGGCTGGCACTACATCGAGCAAGGGTCGGTGGGGGGCTACCGGTCCGCCAGAGCGCGTTATAAGAGCGAAAATTACAATAGACAAGTTAGATTTATTTTGTCTTGGGATACTAAATCAATGAGATGTCTGGTAATTATATTGGAGGATCTCCTCGTGGTTGAGCCTTCAGAATATTACTAAACTATGTGAGCGAAATTATAATTTTATTCCATATAAATGTAAAATAATAAAAAAAAATACCTACTATTAATATAAAATATAAAACATTAGTCTTACGACATTGTGAGATTCTAATTAGTGTGCAATTTTAATTTTTGTTTTAAATTTGTTTTATTCCAACGCAAATGTCAGTATTGTATTTGTTATTTCTTCGAGAATCAGAGATTTATTTATTGTTATATTTGTACTTATAGATACGATTTTAATGATTCCTTGTTTTTTTAAGATAAATGAATGTATAATGAATGCCTGATTTACATACGTTAGAGTCAACATAACTTGGTTTCTGTAAGTTACTGTGGGTTTATTTTCGCAGTAGACTGCAATGATAATTATAAGTAAAACATTTGATCTTCGAAAACGGTACACGTACACACAT
Source organism: Luperina nickerlii (assembly GCA_963855955.1). NCBI lineage: Eukaryota > Metazoa > Arthropoda > Insecta > Lepidoptera > Noctuidae > Luperina > Luperina nickerlii. The sequence goes on along the minus strand of OY979679.1, from coordinate 5,809,230 downwards.
AATTCAATTTTGTTAAGTCACACTATAGATGACACGTGGCAGTAGGACGGCATGTCTTAAATATCGGAAGCGGAAAAAGACACGGATACAGTGACGTTGCGTGCGTCCGTTGACGCCGCGCCGGTGCGACACCGGGTTTGCTGACTAGCCAAGTTTTAATTAACGTGCCTCTTACGGTGCGTACCACCCAACCATAACCCAGACTCATAGGGCGATGTGACCTAAATTATATTATTTCGGACCACAGCTGTTGACGCTAACGTGACATCAGAGTAACGGAAAATGTATTACTATTAGTAAAAGTGAGTGGATTTCTTTGACGGTGCACAAAAAGCCGACAGAGCTGAATTACAATTAAGCGTAAAGCGCATACGACATTCCCTACCGTTCTACCGCGAGATTGTACGTGCTCTTCGCGGATTCTACTAACTGTTACTACTAAGTGAGGAACACATTTGGAACCACTATAATATAACTCTTTAACTTTGTAGACGGCCATAGCTATTATAATACTAGTAAGTATCCGTCCCTTATGCCTCGACCACACTTTGAGATTGAATCCGTCAATTAGAAGAGAACAGAAGGAATATTTTCGTTTCTTTATTTTATTTAGTGTAATGAATCAGCAAGTGTGGTTACGCCATATAATACGAGCAGTCTTATTTGCTTGTAATATAACACAAATTAATCAACTCTTATGTTTTTATAGCTTATATCCGTTTTTATTATAATAAGATAACAATAAAGTATTTGTAAATAATGTAGATTTTTATTCAAAATTAATTTCCTTTGTTTTATGTTTGGTAAAAAGTAAGATATGAAGAGGTAAGGGCCTAAGTTAACACCTTGGTTGGCGTATATCTGTTTTACGCTATACTCACGCTGAGTGTGTTCTTTGTGTAATGTATAGCTATAATTATAAACGATGACGTGCCATACGTAATGCTAGATACGTTCCGAACGACCATATAATAAACATCCTGGAATGCGCAAGGTGTATTGTATGCGTATTATTTCTTTTACTAGCTTTTACCCGCGTGGCGGTCGGATATTATTCCACGGGAACATACTACCGGGATAAAAAGTATCCAATGTGTTAATCCAGGTTATAAACTATCTGTGTGCCATTTCACTCTTATGCGTTCAGCAGATTTTGCGTGATTGATTAACAAACATCAATAACGTAAATTACGAAAGGTTCGGAGAGGCGACCGCGTACCGGAAGACGTAGCGTTGAAAGGCCTCCCAGAAGGTGGACCGACGACCTTGTGAAGGCCGCAGGAACCCGCTGGATGCAGGAAGCACAGAACCAGTCGAAGTGGAGGTGCTTGGGGTAGGCCTATGTCCAGCAGGGGACATGAAGAAATGTATAAGATTGATTAGATCAATATGATGAGGACATAGTGAAATGCATGCGGCAAAGCCATTGTGTGGCTTATATAAATACCGGTAACAAAAAAAAATTAACATTGAGGATGATCTGTCTTTTTACTCAACTACCATAAAAGGCAGGTAATGTTTTACATGATTTCATTTCTTGATTTTTTCTTTTGCTGCAAAATAAGTGGCAAAGATGATATCACTTTGTCGTCCATTTGTCATTGTACTTGTCTGCGCTATGCATCATCAAACAATTTGGCGAAAAGCCATCAAAATCATTATTATTGTAAAGTATTGAGACGGAATGGGTCTTTACACTGCACACTGGTTGAAAGAGGCAGTATTTTATCTGTTATTAAAAAAATGAAAGTGTATTGTCTATGATTCAGGCGCGAGGAAAAAATAATGTCTATGATTCATCCTTGTTTTTGGTTTTAGCAGTGGGCGGGGATCTCTGAAGAATACAATTTGTAGCTCAATAACACTGCCATGTAAAGTTCAATCTCGAAATACGCTTCTATTGTTCAAATGTCATGTCAGTTTATGACAGTTGTTCTTTTTTTTCGGAAAGTTCAAGAGAATTTGAGAAACGTCAGTCAATTTGTTTTGGTTAGTTTGATTTTGACGTCTTGGGTGAAAAATTGTTCCTCCTGTTTATTTAACTATTGTACTTTTGTGCGAAATCTCTTGGGTTATATTGTAAAAAAAACTGGCCGGATTGAGAGGCAACGATTACGACAGTATGGAAGTGGATCAGTTCGCAGTGGACTTGTACACCGGTGAGAGCTCGCGGCTGCCTCTCATCGATGAAACGTCGGCGTTCGGGTCACAGGCACCGAAAGACAGGTAACCTTCCACGGAAAGTGCATGTAAAAGACCATTGGCGAAGGTAGCGTGACGATTGCGAGGTGGCAGAACGCGTGGTCAGCCTCCATAAAAGGTCAACGCCAATCTTTACGAGTTATAAAAAAAGTTACTCTATGTGCTCACCCACGCAGCCGTTATGTTTCTATCGCTTATAATTAATTACATTACGATGTTTTACGACAACGTTAGAGCTAGTCGGCCTTTTTTGTTAGCTGTTGAGTGGTTCCATAAAAGGAAACGATTATAAAATGTAAGTATAGGCATGGTGGACATACTCACAATTTGAATGAGAAGTTATTGATAATACTTATAGAGTATGAGTTATCTTTTGTTACACCACAGAGTGCAGATAAGAGCTACAATAATGTTTCTTCATACACTCACAGTGACTGTTAGCTGATATTAATATTCACGGCTTATACCCAGTTAAGATTTGAATCTGTTTTTACACTAACATGTGGAACGGAGGGTATATTCTTTTTACTTATTATTGGATGTATAATAATTAAATGATGTGCTTGTTGCATTTAACATACCTACCCTCAGCATTGTTTATTTAAATATTTACTCTAGTAAATCATCAAATCTGGCTAAGGAGTTAATTTTGATATTTAATTGTGGCTAAGTAATAACAGCCGCACAAGTCGATTGATCAGGTTAAGCTACGCTTGCCAGGGTTGGTCTATGGATGGGTGACCATACCAAGACCCCCTCCGTGCCTCAGACAGCATGTTAAGCCATTGGTCCCGGCTGTCACTCATGGATCTTTACCCAGTAACTGGGTAGTTGAGGTCAGATAGGCGCTCCATGTAAAATAACCAGTACTTTACATAGAGCGACTGCATAAAAGACTGGTATTCAGCTGCATCTGTTTAGACTGGAAGCCGACCCCAACAAAGTTGGGAAAAGGATAGGCAGATGAATTTCCAAGTTCTCAACAGCTAGTAAGAGTATTATTGCCAGTGTTCTTTGGATACAAGCTATGCCCAACAAATACTTGTGGATATCTATAGTCTGCTTTCCAATCTGTGTGTCATCAACCCATACAATCATAATGCGTAATAAATTTATTCAAAAGAGACAACCTATTGGTCCACAGTAGTTGTTAGTAGTGCTTGATAAATGATATTAATATGTTCTTTAGTTCCTAAAGTAAAATAAAACAAATTAAAACCAACCAACAACTCTACAAACTAAAAAATAACTGCAAACTAACAAACAAAGTCAAATCAAACTCTGTCTACAGATTGATAGCTGTATTAGACCAAGTGGAGATGCGTGTGGAGCGGCTGCGACGTGACACAGTTCGTATCGAAGAGGAGCGTGATTCGTTACTGTCTACCCTTGACAGTATCAAGCATTCGGAATTGCTGAGTGATGTGACTGACTGTAAGTAGTCCTTAGAATATAATTGAGAAGTTTTTTTGAGTAGTTGAAAGTTATTTCTTTAATCCAAAAGGAAACATTCAAATGGGTAACAGTTAGGCAATATTCCAAGAGCCAGAGATGGCCATCAATCTCTTCTATGCAACCAATACGTAGATGAGAGTAACCAAGGATTCACTTGTAAGGTGTAATTAGAGGAGCCAATATCTAGAAGTGAACTGTCACAGAGAGATTGAGAATGATTATCAACATTAAACTGTTCCAAAACTGTTTCACCAGTACTCTATAGCTTCGGTGAATGAAAACATCGTGAGGAAACTGGCATGTCCAAGAACTAAAAATTTTGAGGGAAGTGAGTCACAAGTCACAGATTGAGAATGATTATAACATAAAACTGTTCTAAAACTGTTTCACCAGTACTCTATAGCTTCGGTGAATGAAAACATTGTCAGGAAACTGGCATGTCGTAGAACTAAAAATTTTGTGGTATGTGACATCCACCGACCGGCATTGTGCTCCCGTGGTGGATTATGGCCCACTCTCTCTCACAGAGAGGATGCCTGTGTTGCAACAGTGGAAACAATAAAGGCTGATTATGCGTATACTATTTATAACTTCATATTTGCAAAATATCTGTTTTCAACGACCATATCCTGTCCAGGTGATAAGGATGACATAACCCGGTATGCGGAGCGCATCCTGGCGCGTGCTATGACGGTGGAGGTAGCCGTACGCACCGATAGAGATCCCCAACAGGAGGAGGCTTTGCACCAGGTAAATATGCTAGTGGAATTCTTGACTGCCAGGCAAATTATATTTTAAATGTAGTCCAAAACTGACTTTACCTACTAACACAACCGTATTTCTCAGTTGTTTAGGCTAGGCTGCAAATGTTAAAATAATAATTCTACGCTTGGATGGAGTTTGTTTGGTAGCATAAATTCATTATCGTTTAATGGCACCCTTTGACCCCGCAATAAACGTGGCAAAATTATCGAAAATTGGCGTCGAAATTATTTATACTGTTTGGGCCCAGTGGCCCAAACAGTATAAATAATTTAGCACAGTCGAAACGAATAAAAGGAGTATGAATTTAGTTTCATGAGACATGAGCATCCTGAACTGAGGGCATTTCTCGTAATTTTGGGAACATTTTCTGATCTCAGTCTCAATCTGTCAAAAATACCTCTTAAAAAGCCTACATTTTTGACATTAATTGTCGCTGAGATGATATTGCGACTAGATTCTGAGCATTTTTAATTACGAGAATATTGACCTTCAGAAAGACCAAAAATTAAATTAAGTATCTGCCTCCCATGAAAACAATAATAAGTTTGTGTGCATGAAAACGTTGTCCGTATGACAAAAAAATTGCGCACTCATTAAAAAAAAACATGACTGATAACGTGATGCATAGTTTTAAAAACGCGGGCCTTTCTTTTCAGAAATACGCGGTAGATATATTTAACAAGAAATACAGTCATGTATATTCTTTTCGGTTGTCCTGGAGAGTCTCAAATATAGTATGAGTAATGATGATATAATAATGAGTATGAGGTATGAGAAATGATTAGAAATTCGTCGTCATAATTTATACATTTTTCGTGTTTAGATATAATTTCTTGAGTTTACCAAATTAGGCCGTTAGGAATTAATAAAATATAAGTAGTTTATAGTTTTGTAGACAGATTTTCTGTAAATTTTATCGGCCTCTATAATCCCATAATCGCCTTTCACGACACCCACGCGAAGTAATTCGATTATTCGTAGACCAGCCATCACAGCTAAATTACAATCTGTTCATTAGAAGTTATTTGTACAGACGCCAGCACATCAAGCTACCCCCAAACTGTCAAATTTTCCCAATCAACTTTGAACCTTATGCTTTAGCGAGAAAGTTGAAAATCTATTAAAGAAATTTGACAGATTGTGTAATAGTAGCTTGATGTGCTGGCGTCTGTACAGTCAGGTATCGTTAAAGACATTAGTCTGCAGTTGTTTCTTCATCTATTTAATGACGTCATAATGATCAGGTCAAGAGACATAAGATCCGGCAGCGATACTTATCAATATAGCGTGGGAACTGTCGGACATTATTTAACTAAAACACTAATCTACTGTGCTGTACACTGATTGCGACATTTTAACCTTGTTCCAGCGGGGTAATTGCGTAACACTATCAGTAGCTATGGCTTTCATTTTGACAGTTCAACGCAACGAATGCAACGCAATGAATGTTTCATTGCGTTACTTACATTGTTGAGCAAACAAATTTTTTCGTACAGATGGAGCAATGGATTAGCAAAAACCTTTAAAATGATTCAGATTGAGATTGATAGTGCAATAGTCAGCCTTGTATTAACATTAACAATGCAATGTTGGTAGGATACTTAATTACTTGTCTATAAACTTGACTCTGATCAATACGAAAACGAAATTTGAGTCGTTACTTAAAAAGTTTAAAAACAATCTCTCGATTTGAACCAGGAACTCGAGGATAAGTAGGTAGTCAGTATTCTATCAAGGGAGAACTGACATAATCGTATCAGACTATAATAATGGTAACTAGGTATATCCTGAATGTCCTGATCCCCAATGGCCGCTACAATGAACGGTCAGAGGGCCCATTCAATTCAGGGATCATTATAAAATTATTTCATAGCCACTAGCGCAGGTACGGACGGGCGCGTTTTACCCGCGGCGATTTTTTTTCTCACACTGGATTTACAACGCACTGCTTAGCGCCAAGAGTTTAAAATCCAACAGTGTTTTTTTGGGGTATAAAACGCACCAGCTTTGAAACGCTCCAAATGAAATGCCTATCGATATCATTTATTACGAATCCTTCATGCTCTTCTCTATGTTTCATCGTTGATGCATTTCGAGGAATAAAATTATAATATTTTTATTAATATTAATTTTTTTTGGCGAGGTATATTTTTGGTGTATTTCAAAGTTGGTGCTTTTCGAGAAATACCTCGTTTTTTTGACGCTGGGATGCGCTCTGTTAGATTCTTATTGGTCGGATCAACACCGAGAGTTGACAATGCAATGCGCGATAAAATCCCGCCGCGATATTTTTTACATCCGTACGTACGTAGGCTAATAATAACACTAATAGCACTTATAGTGGTCGACGAATATGATTCATACAATTTGAAAGTCGTTAGCTCTATTTAATCGATAATTACCTCCTACACTTGTCTTTTAAGGAAGTACTCGAAAAACCGATAAACCAATCAGGAAAATGGTTTGAATTATGATTAACTTTTTTATACACTCAGCATTGTAGTGTAGTTTTATTTTTATAGAATTAGTTTCTTGATAAATAGTTGAAAATAATTACCACGGTAAGCGGGCTAAAATACATAACATGTAACTGTCGACCCTGACTTACTAGCCGGGTTAAAATGTCAATGCTTCAGAAATAAATTGTAGTGAGTCGCTGTCAGTAGTCAATCATTCGTTTTTTGCTACCAACCCAACCTTCATAAATTATTATACCTACTTAATTCTGCGCAAAAATATGAATCTAAGTATGTAATAATTTTATAATCACCCGTTGCAATTTACGTTAAAGGTGGTGTGGTATTCAGTATTGTCTATTTTTTAAGTGAAAACTTCTTTAGCGGCGCTGTGTACTTTTTTTGGAATGGGTAAAAACTTCTAAATTCGCGTCAGGTCACGTGACCCTGATCGAAAATTCGTAAGACGTAAGACGTAAAGAGTAAGACGCGCGTTGTTGAGGACAGCGCCATCTATGCACATCGGGAAGAACTACGAGGGCCTCGCGTACTAACTACGTAGTTCATCCAACAACGACGAGATGGCGCTGAACCACGGATATATAACTGACGACGAGCTAAATGCGAGCGGCTTGCTTCTCTTACCACTGCCGCGACCAACACCACGAACTGAAGTCTATCCTGTGTGCTTATTTGTAAATCTGAATAAATTCCTTTCACGAGAAGAATAAACCAGTCACTTTGGTCATCATACCTGATTTGCAAAAAACCCTATAAAATAAGGAACACACCTTAACACGCGTGTTTTGTTTATAAGACGATTCACAAAATACACTCGTAATTGTTCAAGTTTTCACTTCTGTCGGCACTACCGGAGTGCCAGTGTTTTTTTTAAGTTTTATATCAATAATGCAAATCATTATCTGTCAAATCTATTTAAAAGCGAAGTGAAGGTACGTTTTAAGTCTTCCAAAGCACAAGTACTTAAACAAAAAAACACTAAAAAGTCAATATAGCCCCTAGTATAGTGTAGCATGGTTCATGCTATCACTTGTTTCGTGCTACCTATGTATCGAATGTTCTAACTAAAATGCTAATAGTCACTTTAATATTGGGCATAAAGATAGACTTTTCAATAAACGATGTTACAAAACGCAGTTAACTAATCAATATGGGCGACGTAACGACGTATGAAACAAACATTCCACTAGAAACACTTTAATTAATCATGCGGTTCAGTGTCTGCGCGAGAACACTAATTAATTACTTACAATACTTACGTACGTACATACATGCCATTTTTAGGTGTTTTGCGTCGTCAGGCGCCATCACTAGGACATAACTTACTATAAGTGGTGCGCGATATAAACTGTAGGTACAGACGCCAGAACATCAACCTACCCGAAACTGTCAAATTTTTTCATTCAACTTTGAACCTTATGCTATAGCGATAAAGTTGAAAATCTATTAAAGAAATTTGACCGATTGTAGTAGCTCGATGTGCTGGCGTCTGTACATGGTTTTTATCTGCACACACGAAGCTTGGACCCAAAATTCTAAAAGTATGCAAGTATTGTCGAGGTTTACGGTTTACTAATATCCCAGTGATAGGTTCGCCTACTTGATAGTTACCTGCCGACACAAACGCCAGTCCTCGCTATATACAGAAGCTAATTCTAGAACCCGTAGTTTTATTATCCCGCTATCATTCGTAGATCTTTGACGGTCGTTACGGGTCGTCAGAAGCCCGAAAGTCTGACAACCAGTCTCGACAAGGGGTATCGTATTACCCAGTAACTTTTTTTTTAAAACCTTGCCCTACCCTAGGAAATTCTCCTGTATTGTGGGTGCGTTTAAAAACATTTAAACTTACATACACAAACAGGCAGACCCGCAACAACTACTTGTAGGTCATACAAATATTTGTTCCGTGCAGGAATCGAACCCGCGACACGCATCGCGTGGCAACTGGGTTGTGGAGGTCAGATAGGCAGTCGCTCCATGTAAAATACTGGTATTTAGCTGCATCCGGTTAAACTGGAAGCCGACCCCAACATAGTTGGGAAAAGGCTAGGCAGAGATCCCCTATTTCTATGATTCCTGGTTAGGCTGTAATTGGCGACTGTGTAAGTCCGAGGCGATTGTTACCTGTAGTACTTAATCTATATTATACGCAGAAGCTGGGTATACCTTAATAAATATATAAATAACTAGCATTGCCCGGCATTTTCACCCGCATAAGTTAAGATCCCGTGGTAATATCGGGATAAAAAGTATCCTATGTGTTAATCCAGGTTATAAACTATCTGTGTGCTGTCCAAATTCGTTCAATAGTTCTTAAGTGAAAGAGTAACAAACATCCATACAACCATCCATCCATCCTTACAAACTTTCGCGTTTATAATATTAGTAGGATAAATGATAAGCAGAAGTGAAAAGAAAGAAAGAAAGAAAAGAAAATACATTTATTTAGCACAGACTAAGAGACACACAATACACCAGGTAGTCAGATATCAGTCGTACATCAGAATAAAAAATAAGATAAAAATAAAAAGCGCAAAGTCCGATGTAAGAAATTAGGAGGAAAGTGTGCCTCACGGCTGCGCCAAAAAGGCCCAGTTCAGCAAAAATGCCAGACAACGCAGGATAGGTATTACCTTCTGGGCAAAATAGATGTTGTAGCATGATGTGATAAGAGCAGCTCCTTTTTACCCTCCTGACAAATATTTAGAGGTCACTCATCTTTATCCAAGTCAGGGAGAAGGGAGTTTCTTCTTCACTGTGGAACCATCAGGCATCTGGGCTAAGTATAACCACACTTCACCACGCTTTCCTTAGCTTCACTGGTACTCTGGTCAAGTACTCAGACACCTTTGTTGTTACAAAGCCAATGCAGCATTCGTACCATTACATAATAGCTCAATTAAACACGAATCTTACCATCTGGGCATTTGCACTGAAAGTTAATTAGCAAATTGTTTGCCTCAATCGACTGCAATCTTCATAATTAGTTAGAAAAACATGAAGACAATACATAGGGATACAGACAGAAGGTGAGGAAAGGAAGCCTTTTAAAAATAATTTATCGAATGATGCGTCCAAATGGTAAGATACGCATAAAACGGCTGCATCAGGCGAAAGCATCGCACATTAAAAAAAAATCACCTGTAGAACCCACATCAAAGTAAAAAACAATTGTGCTGAAAAATCGTATAACTATAGTTGTCACATTTTATCATGGCAATAGCGGTCACCCACCTACATTTTCTAGCATTTCTTATAAGGAAAAACAGTCAGTTAACATACTGCATAAATATCTTTACGTGATTTTCAACATATTCCAATAAGGAAAACCACATATTATTATGTATATAATAATTGTTTGGGTTCCTACGGAGAGATGTTAGCAAAAGGGCAGTGAGTGCAAAAAAGACGAGAACTCTCTGTTAGTATTCGAACGGAAATTCTCAGGCGCATATTCGGTGCAGTGCTGGAAAACGAGCAATGGCGAACGCGGTACAACCATGAGCTCTACGAGATGTACGACGACCCTAATGTAATTAAAACCCATTAAAGTAGGACGTCTTCGGTGGGCAGGACATGTCACAAGAATGGACGAGACCAAGCACCCAAACGTTAACTGAATAGTGAACCGGATGGTCGGAGAAGTCGAGGGTGGCCCAAGCTCAGATGGTTGGACCAGGGACCATGGGACCAGGCGAAGGCCCACCCGCGGCTGTAAATATGTATACTAGACCGGACGAAGTCCCACCCGCGGCTGTAAATATGTATACTAGACCAGACGAAGGCCCGTCCGCGGCTGTAAATATGTATACTAGACCAGACGAAGGCCTACCCGAGGCTGTGAATATCTATACTAGACTTGACGAAGGCCCACCCGGGGCTGTAAATATCTATACTAGACCAGACGAAGGCCCACCCGCGGGTGCAATTATGTATACTAGACCACACGAAGGCCTATCCGCGGCTGTAAATCCTTAGATGATGATGATTAATGGACGCCATGCTAAAACGCGACAACTATACCTTTCTAGCGCCACAGCTAAGTATACCTTTTTAAGCGCCACAACTATACCTTTTTTCTAGCGCCACTCGTTGGTTTTTTTTTTTTTCATGTTCCGGACACCTCCAAAAGAAAAGACCCCCATTTCTTGCTTAAAGCCACGTACAGAGCTGTTATTATTATTCTATCTAGACAGTAAACCTTCTATACCTACCTAATTTATGTAACGTGGAAACAAATAACAACGATGATATAATACATTTGTATGAGTTCGATGTCCTCTCCAAACGACGCACCATTGTTTACTTGCTATAGCTACATGCTTCTTTCATATATCTATGGCTACATGCAATAACACTTACGATTTGCAAGTTAGATGACCTGTCTAGTGATATTGTGATGGCACACTGGGTTAGGGAATAGGTTTTTTTTTTACTGAATGGGCCTGCTCTCGACCTCCATCACGCCTGATGGAAAGTGAAAGATAAGGTCTATGATAGAACAAGCGAGCCCAGAAGAATCCGGTTTACTCATGCTTTGAAGGGTTAAATGATGAAGGGAACACAGACGCTGGCAAAGAGTTCCACGCTCCGTTTCTGTAGTAAATGGAAAGGTTACTTAAAAGCAGTTATGGTAGAGGCAAGAAATAGTAGGGCATTGAGAAAATGGCCTCGTTCTGATTATGATCATAATTTATTCGTTTTTTTATTTGGACAGCTATTTTATGCACTTTTATAATTCCTAACGTGACGATATTATCGTGGATGTCGGCGTTACGATAACACGGAAATAAAATAGTGTAAACTAAAAACTCTATAGCGAAATTGAAGAGTGCCCCGCGGTTTACCCCGCATAAGTGTCGTTCCCGTGGGAATATCGGGGTAAAAACTATTCTATGTCCTTTCCTGGGACTCAAGCTATCTCTATACCAAATTTCAACATAATCGGTTCATCTGTTTAAGCGTGAAGAGGTAACATACAGACAGACACACTTTCGCATTTATAATATTAGTATGGATTATAAAGTTTTCGTTAAACGGAGTAGAAAAAAACATTATAATTTTACAAATACACAAAGTCTTATAGGGCTCTTTTATATTTCCGTCCACGATGACGTTATAACGTGCAAGTATTTCCATTTTCTATCAATGACGTATTATATATAGACACGTTATCAACCAACATCTCGGCGCTTAAAAACGGCGTAAATACTAGATAACTACTTATACGCGTAAAGAAAGGGAAAGAAAATATATCACCGTACGGCGGGATGTCTGTTGCTAGAGGGAGATAAATAAACATCTTCAGTTACGTCACAGGATAAGTAATAGTCAAATTACATGCTCATTGGTCGAGCGCATGAGTGACGTAGAGATCAGAGTCACTTCATGCGCCGGCCGCCATTAGACGCAGCGTCGTACAAAATAAAATAAAATAATCTAGTTTTGTAAACTTACGCGTGAAATGACACATTTTTGTCTTTAACTTTTGGGGTATAATTTTTACATCCTCTGAAAACACACGACGGCATATTTTCTTTATGTTTTGCACAGGTTTTCACATACGATATAAATTAAAAACAAACATACGTCGCGTCGCGTCGCGCGACAGGTTGGTGCGTGACTGAGCGCAAATGTGGCAATTGGCTTCATTTCATGTTGCCATTTTAGAGTGCGGACAACGTATCTATAGTTTTATACATCATTGTTTTCTATACATTTTGTAGACATAGACGTACTTACACGATAATATCGTCTCGTTAGAAATTATAAAAGCGCACATTGGAGTCAGGTTATTTGACCGCTGCGTAAATAAAACAGGGTGGCAGCGGAGCTCAGCTCCGGTTTTCCCATTATTGAGTAACAATTAACATTTTGATTTTTATCAACATTTTTTTCGAACACTCTCAAAAAATAATTAATTTTGAGGTATCAAATGTATCCGAACTTTGGCTCTCAAAACCGGTTTTCAAAAATCGTTAAATTTTGGCCAATTTCCGGTTTTGCGCAAAACCGGAAAACCGGTTTTGCATGCCCTAGTGGCAGGAACAACGACGCGCATGGCAACGGCGCGCGGCGCCGGCGCAACGTGTTGGTTGGTTGGGCCATGGATTCAGTACATGAAATTTTTCGTCGGTTATTAAAAACAAGCTGTTTCAGGCATTTTCATCGCGTAGGTAGATATTGCACTTTTCTATAAAACAGCTTTTTTATCACCTGTGAAAAATGTCTTTGCTAGTCTAGAATCATGTGTTGAATACATGGTTACAGTTTGCAAGTCGATGTTCCTGACACCCTGTATACCAATCGACATATTGGAAGTTCCAAATGATAAGCGAAAAATTCCATTGAAACCACATTGTCAAATGTTTTGTCGTGACTAAAGGCCATTCATAACAACACAATTACACACAATGTTTTTGTTGATTGCTGCGTACATTAATCAATCAATTTATCAATTATCTTGTTAATTGACTAAAAAAGTAATTTCAATTAAATTAATTACAATTAAATTAATCGCAATTGAACTTTTAATTTCACCTTGGAATTAAATTAATTTGATTAACGTATGTCAATTGCAACTTCCAATTAAAATAATTGCAATTAACTTTTTTAGTTGTTTTATAAAACAATTAAAACTAATAATTAACTTTATGTACTTATCAAAATGAAATTAGTAAAGATTTAGGAAAATTAAGCTATAAGTATAAGACTTCAGACGAATAAAAATATGGTCAAAGGCTGTAAGTATAGCTTATTTTTCCTAATCTTTCTTTCTACAGAAAAAAAAATGTGTTTATTTTTATGTATAACAATGTTGCATCGATAAATATTTCTACAGCGTAGGTATACAACAAAAACATTTCAAGTCATAACGTGTTCATTTTGTCGACCCGCACGAGTGCATTGCCTTCGCCTCGCTCTCACACACGTCACGTATACAATCTTCGTCTCCATCACTCTCGCGCCGGGCGCGGGGCGTCGTTCCGCGTTCGTTGCTTTGCGTTCAGTGCTCATTGTTCGCTCGCCACGTGAACTAGTCTCTTTACTCGTGTCGTTTAAGCTTTTTGCATACATAAATGTTTGTATTTTAGTTAAAAATACATTGTTTTTGCCTAGACTTGTAACATAAAATGGAGTCGATAAACCACTTGGACGAAGACAGTAACATTTCACTTTCAGTGACTCTATCGGTTTCGGATGATTCATTAGAAACGTTTTCGCCTGTGCCACCAACCGACACCGCCGAGAGTTCATCATCGTCGCAAGCGCGGCTTCTCTTACTGGATGGAACATTTTTTAAATACTTGCCTGAAGAGTGTACGGGTAATAAAATCACAGCGCTTTGTATGAAATGTCCAAGAGATGTATTAACTAAAGTTAAAGGATTTCATAATTGTACGTCGAACTTTTTGAGTCACCTGAAGCGAAAACATGGGCAAGATTGCATTGAAGAGTACAAAACCTATGTAAAAAAAAAGAAAAGTGAAGTGCAGAAAAAAGGTGATAATTTTGTCAAAATCACAACTAGTAAAACAAAGAAGTCGGATGAGAAGAAAATGACACAAGAACAATTCGATGAAAATATTTTAAAATATTTTATACATTCCATGATCCCATTGCGTGCAGTGGAAGATCCATATTTCTCCAAAATATTCACGGACTTGAAAATATCTGAAATGGGGCTAATTTTAATTAGTCGACGCACACTAGGACGTCGTATAGAAAAACACTACGAAACGCAAGCAGCTAAAATCAAGTCAGAACTAGAAGAAGTTCCCTATGTGTGCACAACCATAGATATCTGGTCCAGTAAAAAGAGAAGCTTCATCGGAGTTACAGCGCACTGGATCACAAATGATCTACGCAGAGTGTCAGTGGCGTTAGCTTGTCAACGATTCAGAGGCGTCCACAGCTATGATAGGCTATCCGATACAATTCAAGAAATTAACAGTGAATTCGGCCTTAGTACGAATAAAATTGTTGCATCGGTGACGGATAATGGCAGCAATTTCGTAAAAGCTTTCAAAATGTTCGGTGTTAAATTGACCAATATAAACATTGAAAATGAAGTTATGCCCGACTCTCAGCCAACAGAAGCTTCTTCCGAATCAGATGTTGAAGAAGGTGAATCATGGAATTTAGATGATCCTGAGCATTTTTTTTTCCTTCCTGCTCATTTACGATGCTGTGCGCATACTTTAAGCCTTTGCGCAACTACGGATGCGAACAAAGTTTTAACCGAGCTAGACACGCCTCTGTCCCAAATGCATGCTGCAATAATGAAAAAATGTAATGTTTTGTGGAAGTCTGTAAGGCGACCAAAAAGTGCCGAAATAATACAGGATGTGTTAGGGCACACGTTAAGCCGACCTGGCGAGACCAGGTGGAATAGCTTGTTTGATGCCCTCCAGCAAATTTACAACATTAAAGAAAAAAGTTTACTTTTACATAAATCATTAAACATAAAAAATACTATTAAAGAAAATGAATTTGATTACATACAAGAATATTTGATGTGTACTTCGCCAGTTGCAGAAGCGCTCGATATAATGCAAAGTGAGACTAACACCTATTATGGGATAACTCTGCCGTGCTTACTTGCGCTGAGAAAAAAATTGCAAAAAATTGAAAAGAAAAACAACTTTTCCTTTTGCAACCCGTTAATCAAGGCATACAGGGAGAGTGTTGAGAAGAGATTTGAAAAAATGTTTGACGCCACCAGTCCTGATGCGGAAAATGCGGCTATTGCGGCATTATCTTACCCAAGATTCAAAAATAAATGGTTAACTTGTTATGAGCAAAACGATTGTACTAAACTTCTGAAAATTTTCAAGACCTGCATTTCCAAACAAATGAGTGAAAATACAGTAGCAACAACAAGTGCCCAAGAAAACATTTTTTTTAATTTTGACTCTGACTCAGACTCGGATTTTTCAATGTCAGATAAAAACGGATGCTCCTCCGATGCCCCAATTACTAAAGCAGAACTTTTGATGCTGCATTTTTTTGCCGAGGAAAGCCAAGATTTGCAACTTCTCAATAGATATCCTGAGATAAAAAGTGTTTTTATTAAATACAACACACCTTTGCTATCGTCAGCTGCAGTGGAACGCCTTTTTTCTTGTGCGACAATGACAAATCTGCCAAAGTATCACAAACTGTCAGACAGCATGTTCGAGAAGAGAGTGGTACTGAAGTGTAATTTAAATTATTACAAGACATTTTAAATTGTTATTGTCTGTCTAATCATGTTCAATTAAAGGTATTGATTATTATTTGGATCGGTCTATTATTTGTTGCTAACATATTTATTTAACTACATGAAAAGATGGGGGGGGGGGGGGCACTATTCTACAACCCGGAACCACACGGGTATATTGTATATTTATATATACCGGCTTTATATTATACAGCAGTATTTTATAATTGTTATTTTTAATTAAAATTAACAAAACAATTGAAAATTAATTAATTGTTAATTGTTACTAATAGTTAACAATTAAATAATTGTTAGTTGTAATTTTTCACAATAAATTACAATTGATTAATTGTTAGTTGTTGTGGTTACATTTACCAATTAATTAATTGTAAATCTTTAATTGTTCTTGCAATTAAAATTTTCCCAACACTGCTGCGTACATGCAACTTATTTATTTCCGTCCGTTGATTTATAACTTTACCACAATGACCAACTTATACAATTAACTGTTCTTTCATTCCTATATTTTCATACAATAACCGCTTGTTTATGCGGGCCAGAAATAACTTTTATAATTAGCTACAACGCGTAATATGAAGGTTCTTTGCATTTTTCCAAGTAGAGTTTAAGTACAATGTTTATAAAAATGCTTGTAATGTTTTTGCTATGATGTAAGGTTTTATTATTTTATAGTTATGTTACTTGTGGGAGGGGCTTGTGGCAAAGTAATAACAGCCGCATGGGTCGATCGATCATAAGATACGCTTGTCGTGGTTGGTCCATAGCTAGGTCCCTCTAGGCCCCTTCGTGCCGCGGAAAGCACGTTAAGCCGTTGGTAAATAAAGTACAAAAGCCTCTATATACGGAAAGATTTTGCCAACCAGGCAGTAAATCCCCTTAAGAAAATAGCATTAATGTATGCCACAACTTCATATCAAATTACTAACCAACACTATTCTAATTCCAGGTGAACATGTACATAGACCAACTGGTAATTTCGGTGCACGACGACGCCGTCACTGCGCACACCCGCTGTCAAACGTTCATGAACGCGTGCACGTCCCAGCCAGACCCCTCCACAGGTACCGACAAGAACTTCGAATCCGCCATCTTGGGCTGCACACTCGACGACCAGAAACGAGTCAAGAAACGCCTCCAAGGCCTCCTAGCTTACATTGCTAAGTTAAATGTCACCACCTGCTCGTGAGTAAACGCTCTGCTTGACAGCAAGCTTGTCATTCGCTAAGCGCCTGTACTGCCAGATTCTCGTTTATTTGAACTGTGCCTGCGGGGCAATTGCGTAACACACCTGCAATGGCAATGCCTTTAATTTTGACAGTGCAACGACATTCTTTGCGTTATTTACGTTGTTGAGCAGACGAATTTTTCATACATAACTATGAATGATTGATTTGGATCAAAATCTTTCGGATTGTGATTGAAATTGTGTTACGCAATTGGGGTGCTGGAGACGCGGTGCCTATTGTGCAAATGTTGTTAGTGTAACTGAAACACTGTTAAAGTTAAATTGTATGTTTTATACTTCGTTTCTGATTTTAGGTCAGGTCTCTTTTTTTGCTAGAACTTCTGGTTAATATCACGCTGGTTGTATGAGGAAAATTTACTTAAATAGTAGCTTGCTATCTTAGTAGGAAGTTTGTAATCGTATCAAAGTTACCTGTGTTAATTACAGTTAATTATTCATCCGTAACCAGTAACGTTTAAGTGCTTATAACGACAGTGACATCAAAAGGGAATTGATGATTTTTATATAGAGCCTGGTAATATCTACTGTCGCTGGGGTTTGGTCTTATTATGTTGTCTGTTTGCATTGATGCCAACCATTGGCATAAAAAAAGTGAAGCCCTGACTCCTGCGCTAGGTAACAACACCTGTGTTACATTAGCCAAAATTGTAGTAAATATTAAAAGTTCATGTATAAAATAAAAATCGCATTGAAATTGTAACTAGTCTTGCATTTATGAAGAAAATATGATTTCATTATCGTTATAATTTTCCCAGAATGTATTTATGTACCAAACCCCTAGATTCCCATTCATCCAGTCACCTATTAAATTGAGTGCATGGGCAAAAGGCCAAAAGCACGTGATGTTTGAAAAAATCTCAACCTATTATTTTCAGTACAATATTCAATTTGTACTTTAAATTATCTGTGAACCAAAACTGAAGTATATTGCTGTCTCACTTTATTGCAATCTGTATGACAA
The DNA here is from genome assembly GCA_963855955.1 of Luperina nickerlii. Classification (NCBI taxonomy): domain Eukaryota; kingdom Metazoa; phylum Arthropoda; class Insecta; order Lepidoptera; family Noctuidae; genus Luperina; species Luperina nickerlii. The sequence goes on along the minus strand of OY979679.1, from coordinate 5,790,898 downwards.
AGACAGGATAATATACGTGATTAAATAATATTAATAATTTCATAAAAATAGGCACCTCACTCATTTAGGCCCTCTGCAGTTTCAAAAAGCTTTGATAAATGTGATAATCTATGTGTATAATGTTACTAGTAAATTTTGTTTTTTTTTATTAAATAAAATTCCATTGATTGTAATAGTGGAGTTTATTTTTCGTTCTTAAATGGACCATTAGTTAAGATAATTTTAAATCCAGATGATCTTTTAAACCGAGTTAGGGTATATACAGGCAACTAAGAAAAACTGCTTTTTAAATTGTATGCTCTAAGATAGCCCGCGAAATTCAATTTTTCTTATGTTTTTTCAATTTGCAGGACCGTGCCAGGTTGTATGTTGACCAAAATATGATTTGCAACCGTAACAAGTATGTATTTAGAGAATTAAAATCACCAACACAACTCTAAGTTCAAATTACCCTATTCTATATATGTACCTATAACCTAATAATGCCCTGTTATTGTAAAAAACGTAAAAAAATTACTTTGGCGGGTTTCTTAACCCAGAAGCAACACAAACATTAATTAAGACACTGTCAAACTATGTGTCAGGCCGTGGTTAGTTGACCGAAACAGTCGACGGTCGATCACTAGATATGACATTTGACAAAAGTGTGTTTCTTGCCTGTTACAAACGAAACTCTTCTGTTGGCTGTACAGTGGTTACATAGATTTACACTAAGTCGTGTTACGCTTGATAGTTCCATATTACATTCTTTGTTTTTATTAATTTTTAAATAATTTTGCTCTCACCGTAGTTAGAACACGCGATAAAACGTGTCCTTGCTGACACGAGTGAGATACTATTCAAATGTCAATAAAATAGAAACGCGACGATCTTTTGACGCGGTCGGGCGAATCTAACGATTTAAATCTTTGCTTATAATGTAGCCAATGGGTTTATGAGTAATTGTAGTAAAAAAAATATTTCGACCGCACTTGAACATTTTTGACAGTGATTAACGGAAATGCTAGACGTCGTGTTTTATAGAAAATTGTATGATTGAAAGAAATCATTCACAAAATTTCGACCGCACTTGAACATTTTTGACAGTGATTAACGGAAATGCTAGACGTCGTGTTTTATAGAAAATTGTATGATTGAAAGAAATCATTCACACAAGTCACAGTTATTTCACCTCTTACAGTAGCAACCTTATTGTAACGAGAATAAAGATCATAATTTGACATACTTGTCAGTGACAGCAAACCAACAGCAACCTTATAAGAATGAGAATAAAGATCACTGTGATTTGGAGAGTGTTGCAAAACCAGAGAGAAATTAACTGAAAGGACCGTAGGTCCACTTGATGAAAGCTCGGGCTTTCACAGAACTCGGGTTCTGTAAGCATTTTTAATAAGAGGCTCAATGTCATCATTTTGCACTTTAAGTGGATGATAGTGGACAAATTACAACAGAAATTACTTATTTTCGTGTTTGCTTGTTTATCGTAAGTCTTTTCCACATAGTTATGAATACATTTTAAATGTAGTGAATGTATGTTCACTGGTGATCGTCAAATTTTGTATGTAATTTTGTAATTTTATGTCGATTTGTTATCATGTTGCTTAGTGTCAAAAGTCTAAGCAAAATTAATATTTATTCTTCATCAAAATCTTCATCTGCGTGTGTCAATAGTAAGTTAAGTTATTTCCAAAAGTATATTATGATTTGTAAAATTATCCCCTCAAGAAAAAGGAAAATATTCGATAGAAGGAAATATTCTATTTCTGTAGAGGTATTAAAATTGTACTTACTTCATCCAAAAAAACCTATGCTCAATAATATATTAAAATTTTTAGATTTTATATATACCTACCTAAAGGTTAAAAACTGTCGCCACATTATAAACAAGTCAATATTGTTTTCTTTTACAAATTGCTCTGGCCAAATATTCTTTGAAAACACACTGTGTTACCTTATTTATTAGAGAGTAAAAGAACAAAGAATATTCCCATGTATGTATTATATATCGCCAATTATCGCCCAGTAGGTATTTTGATAAAAACTCCCAGTAAATTAAAACTTCAGTAAGGTAGAAACTATCTAACTGTCCCATTGGTCTTTAAGCAAAAATAGTCCTTGACGTTTTATGACGTGCAAGTGACATTCAACCTTAGGGTGGTAAAACAATTACGAGGTCGACTATACTACCTACATCGAATCCCCATCGACACGTAGTCTTTCAAGATCTTAAAATTGAAGAGATTAAAATTGTACTTTATTACTTTTGTATTGGTTTTATATTTGCATATCATCACATTATTTGGTAAGTTGTGAAGAAAATTGATATGTTGTATGTGTATGAGTGCTTGAGATCGCTAATTTCCAATGATCGTACTGTATCCGGCCTTTAATATGGCACAACGAGTTTTTAGGAAAGATCCGAGTTTGTAGTGTCTACTCTGTCACACATACCTGTCTCTATCGCGCACTGGATTTTCAACTCACTGCTCAGCGCCTTATGTACAGACGCCAGCACATCAAGCTACCCGAAACTGTCAAATTTTCCCAATCAACATTGAACCTTATGCTTCAGCGATAAAGTTGAAAGTCTATTAAAGAAATTTGACAGATTGTAGTAGGTTGATGTCCTGGCGTCTGTACAAGAGCATACTTTGCATGGCTCTGAAAACTTTTAATAAGCTACCAAATGACATAAAAGATTTAAACTTGACTCAATTTAAACGCAGCCTAAATATTTTTTTAATAGACAAATGCTACTACTATACCATTGACGAATTTCTTGGACAAAATTTCTTGTGACTGATCCTGTATTTATGATGTACCTAATATTCCTATCAGACTTTTAATTTATTAGAATTGTATCGTACTTATATAATGTTTCATTTAATTTCTAATATTTTTAAATTAATAGTGTATTAAATTAATAAATTATTATTAATTAAAGGGTAGATTTTTGAATTTCTATAAAATATCTTTAACGACCTGTTATATCACCAAAATTCGCACTAATAAATACTTTGACTTTGAGAGTTGAAATTCCAACAGTGTGCTTTTTTAACTCGCAGGGATGCACGCTGTTGGATTGTCAATGCTTGGCCCAACACCGAGAGTTGAAAATCCATTACGCGATAAAAAATCGCCCGTGTGACGTACGACGTACGACGGTTAAAGCTCGATGTGCTCATATTTATTGCCGAGTATTTTGTAACCTTATAGTACTATGTGTAAGTACAACCTGTATGTCTTATTTAGTTACGATTAGCTTATTAAGTCACCTTAAGGTGAGTGTACACTACTGTTGCTGGTCATGTTATATCAACCGTGGCGAGTGGCCACAAATGCGCGGCTAGCATAGCCCTTTTTAATGTAATAGACGTTTAGCCTTATTCTGAGGATCTCTCTAAAATGTTAAGGCGCTCATACATTAAAAAAAAATCGTGACTTGATAGCCTGATGTTTGTGAACGACATTTTAAATACAGGTGAAGTATTTTTATCACATGTTTAAAATTTGTTTTGCTGCTTCAATAGTTAACCCTTCCGCCGCCGCCAATATCGTTTTTTTCTGTTTACGTTATCTGGCGCGCCTGCGTGGAAAATCGCGGAACAACTGCCGCTAAAGTGCGCGGTCACATTAAAATGACGATATTTCCTAAACTATCCAATGGAGCTCTTTAAAAGTTAAGTCGTTCGAATCGTTATGGAATAAGCTAACTCAATATGTATGGATTGATCCAATTCCATGTTTTTCCTTATTGGTGCCTCAAACAGTGCTAATAGTAAGTTTCACCCTGTATTTGATAAAATGTCGTAAGAAAGTTTTTGTAACAGTATCATTGTATTTTTCATTGCATTTTTAGTGATTTAGCAATTTCTTGGACAGGTAGGTCTTTAAATTGTTATAACTACGTCGTTTTAAATACATACCTTAATGTATAATCTTATTTTCTGTGTTTAATTTAAAATCAACCTAGTCACATCGTACTAAGAGTCAATTTACATGGTCGTAAGTTTCAAGTGTAAACTAACCCTGCACTGCTTTTACGTAAACTATGACGCGTCAGTAACCTTTTGGATTTTAAAAACAAACACAATAAACATTTTAGTGTATTATATTCGGTCAAAGCATTGTCAAATATATGCGCAGGTAGGTGAACTGACATCAGCCTGGAGACCTGAAAAATATAAAGTGTTACATTTAAAACGTAAAAAGCATAGAGTAAGTTTACTGGATATTTTCAGATAAGTATTAGACATACGCAGTACCTATGCCTAGTAGGCTGGAGGAAGGCCCTTCTGCGAGACAAAGAAAAGGCTGCGAGCAAAATTGAGAGTGGACCAACCCTACAGTACCTACTACTAGTTGGGATAATAGTATGAAGCACCAACAAGAGAGCGATACCCCAGGATGTAGCTATTTTATCCAGAGGTACAAGCTTTGCATTATCTACAATACGCTGTTAAAAGCATTAGCTAGGTAGGTTGGTACACACAAATACATATGCCTTCTTCCCATGGGGGTAACAGAATCTACAGAACGCCACTTACTACGATATCGTTACATACTCCTTTGCCTCGTTTACATACATACATCAGGGGGCCTAAAAAGCCACTTTGGCAGAATCGTAAAAGGATAACGTTATGAATCAAAATATTGCGAAGACAGTCCTTGTTTTTCTTTTTTCGCTGCACTACATAGGTATAATCAAAGAGATAGGGATTGGATTTAGATTGGACTGATTAGTATTTTAGCACAGACAAAAAAAAAATAACTGAAAAATCCTTCATCAATGGGATTTGATTCCATTAACAGTTAACTTTCCATTACGATTCATAATGTTATCCTTTTATGATTCGCCAAAGTGGCCCTTTTAGGCTCCCTGGTCATATACGCACGCCGGTTGCGAGTACTACGCACCTGACCTTTAATTAATAACATCACTACATGTCTCCCTCTCACAGAGAGGAGGCCTGTGTCCCAGCAGTGGGTACATTATAGGCTGACTGATATGCTATGTCCTCCTAGGGTGTCCCCTCCCGGCGCTTCCTCTCGCACTCACATAGTTGGTACAATTTTGCTTAATGTAAGGACGCCTGCCTCAATAATGTCTCCAATGTTTCTTTAACAATCTCCTTTACTTTGTCCCTTTAAATTATAAGTGATCCACTATGTGCTCGATCTGTACACTTACATCCATTATGGTATGACGGTTGATCCAGGGAAGTCAGGGATATCAGGTATTTCAGTGTTTTGAGCTACGTTTTCCAGCGCGTACGCCACGTAACATACTGCGCATACCTGTCGGTAAAACAAAACGTAAAATGACGCAAAATCTTTCGTAAGATTTTTCTGCCAGCTTGTTGATCTTGATTTTGGAGCAGAGGCCGCGACTTTCGAGTTGTAGGTCGTAGATTCGAACCCAGTTAGGCACTTTGTGTAAATTATTTCATCACCACTGCTCTCAAAACTGCGAAGGACAACATCGTGAGGCAACCGGATGATGCATGTCCTAGAACCAAATATTCGAAGACATGTGACATCTACCAACCCGCACTGGGCCCGCGTGGTAGATTACAACCCACTCCCTCTCGAAGAGAGGACGACTGTGTCCCAGCAGTGGGAACATTATAGACTGATTATATAATATGATCATAATATGTACGACCCGTTGCAAGTGGTTTGACATCTTAGCCTTAAAACTAGTACGAAATTATGAGTGTTAGGCCGGTTATATTATTATAATCTGGTTATAACTTACCAACACAACGAATAAGTTGAACATGTTGATTACAAGTCGTAAACTTTACAGTTCACACTTGCACTGAACAGCGGCAGTAACTCGTCTATTTTATAGACGGTTAGCAGTAAATAGTGCGCGTTCATTATGCAACTAGTACTGGTAAAGGCAGTGTTATACTGCTAACATTTTAAAGGGTGCTTCTTTACAACATTGTATAGTAAATAATGGTATTAAAGTGTGTACTGAGCTTCTCTCCAGGGATTTATTTATTCAAAGGCTTTAATGATAAGTACACACGGTACTTACTCATAATTAAGTTAATTATGGGCACCGTGCATACATTATTGTGCTTTACTTTTAAATAAATGTACAAGACATTTTCATGGAATAATATTAGATTTTACAATGCGTGCCACGAAAGATGAGACTTGACCCCGCCTCCCCCGCTATTTCCGCCGCCCCTATGACGTCCGGTCCCGTCCCGCACTCAGACCTCATACCGCTAAAGATACCTAAAATCGTGTTCTGCGCATGTCAAACCACGTGGTGTGTCAAGTCTCATCTTTCGTGGCACGCATTGTACATTACATAGTCGGCTTTTAGAAATACCGCAAACCGGCGCGGTCATTGTGTAACACACTATCAGTAGCCAATATGGCTTTCATTTGGACAGTTCAACAACATTCATTTCGTTATTTACGTTGTTGAACAGACACATTTCTCGAATATAATAATTTTTTTTTTATTTGAAATGGGTTTGCTCTTGACTCTAGTCTAGGTCAGAGATGACAGAGACAAAGTAATGAAGTAATTATGAAGTAATGGATTAGCAATATCCTTCAAAATGATTCATATTGAGATTGATAGTGTGTTATTCAATTAGGGTACTAATCGACACTTTCTGGGGGCCTAAAAAGGCCGATTTGGCAGAATCATAAAAGGATAAGAATATGAATTATAATATGGCGAAGACAGTCCGTCAGGGCCGTAGCTAGGGGGGGGCATTGTGGGGCAATGCCCTACCTTGAAATCACAATGCCCTACCTCACTCGATCTCTACATCCAAATCTGGAAGTTCAATCATCTTGTTCGCTTGTTCTTCATCATTGAGGATTTAATAGTTCTTAGATCCATGCTCATGCATCATTGACCTAGAGGTCAATGATACACATGGTGATTGATTTAGGAGCCCGTGCTCCGAGGGCAGATCAATTATGATAAATTTTTTACTGCCGCCTGTAACCAATGCTGCCCTACCTCAAATTTGATTCTAGCTACAGCCCTGCAGTCCGTGTTTTTCTTTTTTTCGCTGCACTACGTAGGTATAATCAAAGAGATTGGGATTGGATTGAATTGATTGGTATTTTAGCACAGACAAAAAAAATAACTGAAAAATCCTTCACCAATGGGATTTGATACGATTAACATAACAGTTAACTGTCCATTATGATTCATACTGTTATCCTTTTATGATTCTGCCAAAGTGGCCTTTTTAAGCCCCCTGGCTGACCAGGGGGCTTTATGTATGAACGATATGAAAGACTGATCTTTCATATCGTTCATACATAAACTACTTATAAGTAATGTCATCGACTGGCTAGTAATATATAAGTCAATGCATCGCCTATTTACTTTAAAATATTGTGGACGTGTGTTTATGTGTTCAGATAACAGTAGCATGTTCTCCCTTCATTTTCATAATATAACGCTAGTAACGCTGGTCTAGGTACTGGTAAATATGCGTGTTCCTCGATAGGGCAACAATATACCCTTGGTATAAAACTTGTATTTTAAGACGCCGCCGCCCAAAATAGAACACCGTAAAAGGCAGTTTTTTATCGCACACGCACAGTTAAGCGTTTTGGTACATACATATTACAAGCCAGAAATAAATTTTGTGTCTTGTCAAATGTTCAATGAAAAGACATTGAAAAATATTTCATAAAAATAAAATATAAGTAGGTATCATGATAAAACAATCGTAAAACAGAGCTCAAAAAATATTTTTCATCGCATAATTCACAAAATGTGCCTATACTATGATATTTTACGTAATGATCATAAAGGGAATTCAAACAACTAAAGATATTCTACTGAGCCACGCTCTTAAATTACTTTTATTTTGGTGGTCATTCGATTCAACTAACGTTAAATGAATCGTTATTTTGAACCTTATTTGGTGCCGCGATGCGCTATTGTCTTTTTTGAATTTGATTCTTACCGCGCCTTATACAACAAAAAGTCACATAGCATGTATTAGAAAGATGTGTGTGGTGACTGTGGTCATAGGTCCCACGCTGCCGTGGCATAACTAAAATGCCGTTATCCGACATCTGGTCGATTTTTAACTTTTAATGCTATTATAAAGAGAAAAAAGAATCTATGGATCTGTTTCCGAATTTTCAATACCTTGCTATTCAAGGTATCGAAAATTCGGAAACAGATCCATAGATTTTTGTTTCTCTTTATAATAGCATTAAGGTGAATGGGTAGTAGTAGACCGCGAAATTCAAATTTTCTTACGTTTTTTGCAATTTTTAGGTCAGTGTCAGATTGTATCTTGATCAAAATATGATTCGCGACAATAACAGGTACATATTTAAGGAATTATAATCATTAGAATCATTAATATATCTTTCTAAGTTAGATTTCTACCACCAACCACCAATCTCTTATGGAAAAGTGTTAGTGGTAGAAATCTAACTTACAAAGATGTATTATTGATTCTAATGATTATACTTCTCTAAATATGTACCTGCTATTGTCGCGAATCATATTTTGATCAAGATACAACCTGACACTGACCTGCAAATTGCAAAAAACATAAGAAAATTTGAATTTCGCGGTCTCAACTACCCATTCACCTTAAAAGTTAAAAATCGACCAGATGTCGGATAACGGCATTTTAGTTATGCCACGGCAGCACGGAGAAAGCTGTTCAGTTTGATGGTCTGTACTGTACCACACCCTTAATGGTACAGACCATCAAACTGAACAACATTCTATGGAGAAAGTTGTTCAGTAAAGTACCTAATCGCGAAAAAAAATATCAACCGTCCCATACAGTAGGGTCGAGTATGTATTAAAGTTTTGTCAGGAACAGTTGACAATTTATTCTGAAACATAATCATACATTGCTGGTACAGACGCCAGCACATCAAGCTACTACAATCTGTCAAATTCCTTTAAGTAATAGATTTTCAACTTTATTCCTAAAGCATAAGGTTCAAAGTTGATTGGGAAAATTTGACAGTTTCGGGTAGCTCGATGTGCTGGAGTCTGCACAGTCACGAAGGCTTTATTCAAAGACGATTTTCTCCGTTAGTTTTGAATGAAATTTTATGTTGTTACGAACAACGTATTTTCGAACCCATAGGTTTGTGTAGTGTCGTATTTCAACGTTGCATTCGTTAGGTATTTCACGAAAAAATCGCAATTGAAAGTTGCCAAGTGTTGACATAATATTAGTGCTCGTGACTGTATATGCTGTGTGTATCGGTAACCCTTTCTATTCCTTAAAGGGGAAACGCCAGGGCAAACCGCGAAATTAAAAAAATCTAAGAAAATTTGAATTTCGCGCAGTTGCTGCAGCAGTGGTGTTGCGGCTAGCTATTTTATTTACCTATTTCAGTCCCAAGGTCTAGGGAAGGGTGACCTACCCTTTTATTTGTAATAATATTAAAACAAAACACGATATTTGCAAATAATTTATTTTTTTAATAAAAATGAAAAGTTAGATAAGTACAAAATATTTACATAGCTTTGTTATTTTAATATCAACTAACTAAAAAACATTAAAATATGACTAAACAGTTTTCTTAATCGACTAAAATCAGGATCGTTGTCAGGAAATTCAACTTAGTTTTAGGGATTATTGCACTTGACAGATGTACTTGCAATATTAGTTTCTTTTTATTCGTTAGTTTTGGTTGGCTCCAATATGTGTTGGCCCATAATGTTTCGATACTGCCTTCAAAAAAAAAAATACGAATTCATATTGTATTTTTTTGTGGAAACACTGCCTACTAAATAATAGGACCATACATTCTAAGGTACTTTAGAGCGTTGAATCAAGTTTAAAGTCAATTCCATTGTAAGTTCGTCCAGCGGGGGTTTTCACGGTTGAAAAGTATTAAATTATGTTAAAAGTTGAGCAGTTACACAGGGTTGTGTTAACATCACAGTAGTCTGCAAGCGTTTCTTAGCACGTTCTTCTTCTTGCCGCCTGGCCGGTGTTTCGTCGGCCGCAGCAAGATCGTTCCGTTGCTGTTGTGATTTGTAAATGTTCCTGAAAACAGTTTTGGTTTCATTAGTAAGAATTGCTTAACTCAAACTTCGAAGAACTGTTTTTCAGATATAGATATAGCGCTCGTTACATTTTATCACCCTAAAGATTTAATGGAGAGCAAGTAAACTTGCAACCTCTAGGTATAGTGACTGGTTGAGTCAGTTGTTTGTGTAGGTATATTTTTTGGTTATTCCTGTTGAACTGATTATAGATCCGCTTTGTTGCCATCGCTACACGGGCTGTGTATTGTGGTTTTAAGAGGGTTGATCCGTTAGAGCCACGCTGGAGTCAAAATTGATGATTTCCGACGGACAATAAAACCATAATCTGTTTAATTTATAGATAAGATATTGACGTCATATTAATGGGAATTTCATAATCTAGTGCATGGCTGAAAAACATTTTCATTTATTCGTACAGTTTTCTCATTAGAACAGTTTTTATGCAAGCCTTTTTTTAAACTAGCGATCGACGGTCTACGCAAATGCAAGGTATTAGTAAAACCATATACGACAAACTTATAACAACGTTGCTTTATAAATAATAATAGCATTTATTAGTGCATGGCTGAAAAAAAAAAACGATTACTGTAAGTTTTCATTCAAGAAAAGTATATTCAAAAGTGTCAATTTTAGCCACTTTTCGATATTTTAAACGCGTTAGTTTAGGATGAAATCTGAAATATTTATATGTTATTTTAGGCCTAGTAAACGAAGACATTTACGTTCTAAAACATGGTACAAATATTTTTTTAATAACTTATTTTTTTATTTTACTATGAATTATTTAGTGCAGCTATATAATCGGCGCGGAATCACGCCAGCGCTCAGTGCCGGCCGAGGCCTTTCAGAGGTAGGACGTGTGTCGCTCCCGTAGCCGCGAGTCGCGTAAAATATTATCGTACTTTCGCGAGTTTTTAGCGCGACTAGGACATGTTGATACGTTTTATTATAATATATTTTTATTATATTACAAAACTTTGGTGAGTACATATTTTAATGTAATGGTGTTCTATTAACTTAAGAAAGATTAAATTAGACTTCTTTATGTATGTTTTCATTTTACTTTTTTTTCAGATATGGCTAACAAAAGGCGCTATATGGGAACAAAAAAAAAACGAAAATTTGGCCAAGGCTAATGAAGCTAAAAGGTATGTTACCGAGGTTCTCTACTTATAAAAAATATATTTTTATTAGGTGTAATTAAGAAACAATATACTTACTACTTTTTGAAGTAATTTTTTTTTTTATTACTTTTTGTTTGGATATTTTTATGAAACACAGTAGTAATAAGATAAAGTTAATATCCAATTCGTTGTTATAGGCAGAAAAGAGAAGTTCAAATACTTCAAAACCAGGACTTAAATAAAAATGCTGTTGTAAGTTTTATTTTTTTACTTTATATTTTACTAGCTGCGGCAGACACGTGTTTCCTTGGTTTTGATTGAGCAGTTGTTAAACCAAAACTAAATAAGACCTTTCTTCATTATTTATTTATCTCAAGCCGACAATCGATCGCCTGTCATGGTGCTTACTTTTTGTGTCACTATATTATACCCTACATATTATTTTCAGAATCAAGAAAATGAAAAAGACAGTGAAAAAACACTGGAAATTCTGGAAAACTTGCAGGCATTAGAAACGGCTCCAATTCAAGATCCTGACGCAGGGAATCTTGTAAGAATTACTTGGTCATTTGTATACATATTTTAGCACAAAAAAAACATTGTTAGTTATGTGCTATCTTAAGCCGACAATCGATCGCCTGTCATGGTGCATACGGTTTGTGTCACTATATTATACTCTACATATTATTTTCAGACTCAAGAAAATGAAAAAGACAGTGATAAAACACTGGAAATTCAGGAAAACTTGCAGGCATTAGAAACGGCTTCAATTCAAGATCCTGACGCAGGGAATCTTGTAAGAATGACTTGGTCTTTATAAACATATTTTAGGACAAATAAAACAAGAACCTTCAAGAACAAGTGCGTATTTACAGTATACTTTCATAAGTTCAGATACATGTTGTACATTGTTTCTGATAATATTAGACTTAAAAATATATTTCCAAATTTTATGTTATAGGTAAATAGTAGACAAGAAGTTGAAAGGGATACTGTACTTCAGACAGAGAGTGCACTTTGGCTAGAGCTACGACGTTGTTTATTGACAGCCTCTTCATTCTGTAAAGTGTGCAAACGGCGATCGACTATTAGCCCAGCCCCTTTGGTTAAACAATTTCTTTACTCATATTCCTTGGACCATATCCCTAGTATTCAACATGGGAAAGTAAACGAAAAAGTGGCCATAGAACAGTTGCAGGTACAAGTTTAGATTTTTCTAACAAACAATTTATTTTTATATTCTTAAATTCTATTAAGGCGAAAGCGCCAGGGTAGCCCGCGAAATTTGTTTTTTTTTGGGTTTTTTGCAATTTGCTGGTCAGTATTAAGTTGTACGTTGATTAATATATGAATCGCGGCCGTGACAAACATGTATTTACAGAATTATAATCATTAAAGTCATCAACACAACTCTCTAAGACCACGTAAGTCCAAAGAATAACTGTTTCGTGAAATTATCATTCTTGGGACTTACGTGGTCTTAGAGAGTTGTGTTGATGACTTTAATGATTATAATTCTGTAAATACATGTTAGTTACGGCCGCGATTCATATATAAATCAACGTACAACTTAATACTGACCAGCAAATTGCAAAAAACGTAAGAAAATTTGAATTTCGCGGGCTACCTTAGCGCTTCCCCCTTAAAAAGAAGTAATTAGAGTATTGAGTTTCAAATTATTATGATTACAGGTGCTTCGCCGGATGGACTAATCGACGATGATGGCATCACCGAAATTAAATGTCCTAGTTCGGCATTTGGATTAGAGGCAGATTTTGCTATTAGCCAAAAAAATATTAAATTCTGGAAAATAGATGGATCTATGAATCGACGCCATGACTGGTTTTATCAGATACAGGGGCAGCTGCATATAACTAACAGAAATTACTGTCTGTTTGCTGTGTGGACAGGCAAAGATTTTAAATTGAAGACTGAAAACATAATCAGGGACGATAAATTTTGGAGCGAAAATATAGAACATCGGCTAGTCAGCTTTTACAATAAATGCCTGTTACCCGAAATTGTTGATCCCCGAAAAGCTAGGTCCATGAAACTTAGAGACAACAAATATTAAGATTTTGTTTTACACGAAATTGTTTTTATTTACTTTAACCTAACTAATAATAATTTAATTGCTCATTTATTACAATAAACAAAAAACTGAATCCCCGCTTACGGAAAACGAAAACATTCCCTACTAACTAAAAACTGGCTAAGTATCAAGATGATTCTAAGCGGTGTATGATACGCGCTCCAACACAGACGGCTGTGTGTGCGTTTAACTGTATAGCTGTGTGAGTAAATTTACCTAAACACGAGGCGCGCCGCTCTGGAGTAACGCTCTTAAGAATTATGTGCCCCTGGCATATCATCTTGTGTCGTTTTACGCCACTTTATGTGGTGTCTTTGGTAAGGAATGAGGACTGGCTAGCAAGAGTCCCAAGAATAGGGAATGTGAAATGTACCTACTTGCTATCAAGACTCGAAAGGCTCAACTCAAGGAAACCTTTATGTAGAACTGGGTACAAGTGTGTCGAAAGGTGAAGATCGATACCTATAACGGGTGCTTGACACGGCGGCATTGCATCAGCGTCGTCTCGCCGCATGTCGGACAGACATCTTGCTGCTAACGCTCTAAACACCGCCCCCACGTTCACGTCTTCCTTGACCGACGCCCGCATCAGTCGACAGCCCAGCGCACGCGCTACTAGCTCCGCTTCGTCTCTGGAAAGCAGATGGCTCTAAGAAGTATTTTGAACCGTTTAAATGCCTATGTTGTCTCGATAAGAATCCATCACTATACCGACTGATAAATAAAAATTAAAATGTAAGGGTCAATTCTTCACAGTCACGTAGAAAAGACGTTCGTTGGTTAGTTCTGCGAATTTTCTATGGGCTTAGATATATGCACTCATTAAAATTTGCTTAGGTACAGTTTGATATAAATTATCAGGCAGACCATTATGTCAAATGCAGATTTGTAATATGTAACTTTATAAGTGACATTAAAATACATATAAATAATAAAAATAGGTGTGCTCCAGGGCTTAATACTCAGTCCATTTATATTTTATCTTTGTATCATTGAAATATGTGGAGAATACTACTAATAATACTGCTTAAACTTGCACCGCCTTTGGAAATAGAGATAAGGATGGCGAAGTCTTTCCAACAGACATAAATCATCATCAGCATTTCAGCCGAAAGATGTCCACTGCTGGACATAGGCCTCATACCCTAGGACAGACATAAATAATAATAAAAAATGTTCTTACGGTCCAACGACGCATTGGTCCATTAAATCAATTTTATTTTGAACTATGATTGTGGGGATCTCCCCGCACTCATTCTCCACCTGAAAATAAAATAAAAACTCATTTACTTCCTGCACTTAACAAGAATACATTAAATGATCACATTAATTACCTATTCCTTGAAGATAACATGGATTAATTAATAACAACTCGTATTGAAGTTCACGGCATTTTAATAAGTACATTTTTATAGGCAATACATAAAATATTTGTACGATTATCTACGACTAAGACTACAGTCAGGGCTTCCTTCTCGTCCACTCATGATTTCTATGCTATCCACGACAGTTTGCACTTCCGAAGAGCTTGGCAGAAACTTAGCATACAATATGCCTCTGCCGCCAGCCGAACAATTGATCCCCAAAACATAATTATCATTGACTTTCTTAAATATATACTTCGCTATATTCTTTTCACAACCACGATACATGTCCTTCACTTCCGCATCGCCGTAGTAAAGTAAATTCACTGTCTTCCCGGCGTTATTGATGTATGTTGCTTTCATAACAGTCTCGTTCACCGGTAAGCTAAGTTTGCTACACTCATTGCTAGCCACTGCCACATCTTCTAGCGTTAACTTCTTGAAGGTAATGTTCTCGCAACTGTCTCTCTGCCTCTGGTTCGGTGGCCAGAAGTACACTCCATACATTAGTGCCGGCAACTCGTTCAGATCATAGTTTTGCCCAGACGCGTAATATTGTGTACATGTCAACTCTCTGCTAACATGTATTATAGAATTCACTCCACACAGTAAACAGCCGAAGGTAAGGACGAATGCGTGAGACCCGTGCATCTTCGTTAATGATTCCAAGATCGGAGATGAATGTACCCGGCCCAAATATAGTTGGCGTAATGTAAACAGTCGATGTGCGTTACTTGATATCTGTGTATTAGATAGTGAAGCCGTGTCGGGACACGGGCGGCTGTGTGAGCGAGTCACGACCTCACTTATCTTAATGTGCTGCTTCAATTAACAAAATACCTAGGAACATGGAACTGAATTTTAAGAGCTAGGCATTAAAATGTATGTTTTGAAGATTTATGTTCCGATAGACCGCTTTTTATTTAAGTATATAAATACCTACTGTGTTCCTAATAAAATACCAACGTTACTTATGTTTTAAATGTGAATATTTTCTTGGCTGCTTGTGACTTGGTCTCAATAAAAATGGCGCAAAAAGTGATCTCTATAATAACCAGAACGAGAAACATTAACATGAATGTATGTACAAGTTAGTTCAATCGTTAACAGGGTCAAATGCGGCCAATGGCCAATGTGCGAGTATTAAGGTACATGTAACGAGTATCTAGTATAAAATTATCTGCACTTGCCAAATGCTCTCAGTAATACGGTCCTATTTACATGGTTATTACTTGCACAAGTAGCAAAATCAAATCTCTTCCAACTATATAAGATGTTCCGATTCGATTAGCATGAAGTTGCTGTCCAAAGCGGTTTTACTGCAGAACTTTATAGAGGGTCTTTGGTTTCATATTAATTTATTGAATGTTTTTCTAGGTAGCTAGGTACGAACTATTTTGTAAATACATTCATTCAATTTGCAATACATAGATGATTCATATGTTGCCAAGCTTTTCATAACTCCCTATTTCGACATCTACGAAAACAATTATCTTTAGTAGGTACTTATGCGCATTATCTGACTATGAAAATTTATAAATAAATAATCTAAGTTTGAATGAACCGTAAACATAAATGATAACGTTTCTCTAATCAGGAAATTGCTAGAATTCAGAACTCAGTATTCAACCAGTACAGTGCGTGCCACGTAAGAAGAAACTTGACACACCACGTGGTCTGACATGCGCAGAACACGATTTTAGGTATCTTTAGCGGTATGAGGTCTGAGTGCGGGACGGGACCGGACATCATAGGGGCGGCGGAAAGAGGCGGGAGAGGCGGGGTCAAGTCTCTTCTTACGTGGCACGCACTGTACTCAGATTTTTAAATATTTATATAAATATTCGGCTGTTGAATTTGGTTTGCACTTGCGGCAAACAGTAGGATGCTTTCGGCTTACTTAGAGCGCCGATCTTCGAAGAGTAGCTGGCACAGGTATGCATAACTGGTAGAAGGATGAGAGGGGCCTGCACCGTAATTGCGTAACACTCACACTAATCACAATCTGAATCATTATCAAGGATATGGCTAATACATTGCTTCATATGTTCAAAAATGTTGTCTGGTCAATAATGCAATGAATTTTGCTGAAGTGTCAAAATGAAAGTCAGTCAGTCACGTTAGTTTTTTACGCAATTACCCCGCTGGATCGTTAAAAAGTTTTTATTTCTCGGTTTTTAGTAGGTCTGCTTATAATTTATCTAAGTTACAATGGCATAGTGTCAACCTGCTCATCGCCTTTTAAGTGTTGATCTGTATCGATGGCACGAGCGTATGGGACATCTGAATGCTAGGGATCTTATGAAAGTACTAAAGAAATCAGGTATTGATCCGATAAATATCGATAGTAACTTGCATGATTGTGATGTGTGCGCTAAGGGTAAAATGGTATCGTTGCCTCATGTTTACAAAATATTGCTTTTCCCGATGCAGGAACGTTAATTGTTGAGGAGTTCTCTTGGTATTCCACCATCAGCTCCATTTCCCCATTCGCATTGTGACGAGCATAAATTGCTTAGCAACCATAATAAAATAATCGAATCGCAACCCGTGAAATATTTATCATTGAGTAGTTCCGATGGCCATCTGTGGTCTTCACCATCAGCTCCACTTTACCAAATGATGATTTCTGAGAGCAAATGCTCAAGTTACTTTAAAAAATACCCAAATCGTAATAGGTTTGCCCATTGGCGTATATTGGCGTGATGATGAAGCAACAGTAGGGTTTTAGTCGGTAGAAGTCCCTCCGTTCATCCCAGACGGAGGGGTTCCCCCTGGAAAAAAGCCCTAGATACGCCAATGGGTTTGCCTATAAAATTTGACGGTTTCCCTCGATTTCCATGGGATCCTCTCATAAGATTCCCGAGAGTATACCTTTTCAAACAAAAATAAAAAATACGCGTCGACTTGAGAACCTCCTCCGTTTCTTCGTCGGTTAAAAAGTAGTCACCTTAAGTTTCCAAGAGTGTAGCGAGAGGAACGAATCGCGGTCTGTGGTGCTGAAGGCGAGAACGCATGCGTGTGCGCCGCGGTAGTACGCCTTCGTGATAGCGTCGAACTCTTCCTGCCCTGCCGTATCCCATAGCATCAACCGGACTTCCTCACCGTCGATCCTGGGGATGAAGGAATATCATTTGTTAGAATGTAGATTAATGAAAAATGAATATTGTCGGGATGCGGCAAGAAAAGAACGTCGCGCGTCGGTTTAACGTATTTTTTGGGTTTAAAGATTTAAGAATTACCTATGCCTTTTATCTAATATGCCAATGTAGTCCTGGCACACCTACATTACAGGTTCAGTATTGTGTATTAATTTCGTTCATAAAGAACTGTGTTCACTAGATCGGCATATCGAAGAGCAAATGCTGACTAGGTACCTCGATCGTTGCTAAACATTTTCTTGTTTCAACATTTATACAGTATGTAATTTTAATCACCGTTATCCTTTTAAGGGGTCATTGTACTCATCGCGAAAAAAAAATCAGCTGTTCCCTACATTTTGAAGAGTTATGCGAACATAAATGTAGGGAACAACTGATTTTTTTTTCCGATTTTAGGTTTGGCCCCATAGTAAAAGTTGTTCATAATGATGAGTACAATGACCCCTTAAGAGGGTAACGGTGATTAAAATTACACCCAGTACAACACCTATTATAATGAAAATAGCATCATTAAAATAACACGGGAACATTCCATCATTTAAGTAGTTAAACGCCAGATGGACGAAAAATAAAAATGTTATTTAATGGAACTACTATTGGTTTCCTAAGACATGTCCAGTTAATTCAATTACCATCATTCCCTCCAGTTATTTGCCTTCATTGGATGACTTCCAAGGATGCTATCAATTCTTCATCAGACCACACCTGCGGTGGTAGCCTGATTACCTTAATTAGAGTACATTTATTCTGCATCTAGAACACGACATCTCAGCATGTCTTCATTTAATTAAAGCCCATAATTATCTAGCCTTTTTAGTTTTTCTCGGCGATCACTCAATTATTTTTAAAGTTCGCTTTGAGTGGCTAATTCGAAGATTATGTTGGTCTTAATGATCTAGGTCTCCATTTTGTTTTTGTTATCTAAAAAAGAGGTCTTCGGGGTTATCTAGGCTCGGTATTTGCCGCTAAAATACTGTTTTTATTTTTTAAAAATGTGTTGGATGACTGTTGATTGATCTAATATATAATACGTTGAACTTTTTCGGGGTCAAGAAAACAGTTGCACCCAAGTTCTACTTACTTAGTTACAGGTCCTTACTTGAGGAGATATTCTTCAAAGCACTCGAGTTTCGAGCGGTAGATAGTTTGTTTTAACATAAACCTACCAACTTGTAAAGAAACAAAACAGAAGAAGAAATGGAGCGATATGTATAATGTCCCTGTTTTTAAACGACTTGCCAAAAACGACGAAACGGAGTGTTAGTTTTAACCTTTAGCTTAAACAACTGAAGCCCTTAAGACTCACTCAATCTGTCGTTCTAAGAAGTCAACTCCTATGGTCTTCTTGTAGTCCCGGGTGAAGGTGCCGCGGCAGTAGCGCTGGATCATGCTGGACTTGCCCACGCCGCCGTCGCCCACGATCACCACCTTGAGTGCCACCTCCAGGTCCTCCTCGCGCATCGCGTCACAGCCGACCCAAACATTAGTGTTCAGTGCTTTGGTTCTGAAAGGAGAGAAAGTTTGATTAAGAATACGTACTTATTTACGCGTTTACTATGCTACAGTATATACAGAGTTGAAAGGTCGTAGGTTCGAATCCAGACAGGCGCTTTTTTTTTTAATAGCCTATGCTGTCCCACTGCTGGGCAAAGGCCTCCCCCAAATCCTTCCAGGAACTCTTTTCCCGCGCCACCTCGAACCAGCCCTCGCGGTACGCGTCCAGGTCATCTCGCCATCTCTTTCTGGGCCGGCCTCGGCGGCGCCGTCCATCTTCAGGCACCCATTGTGTGGAGATTTTTGCCCAGCGGTCGTCGTGCATACGGCTGATGTGACCCGCCCAATCCCATTTGAGCCTGGCAGCCTTCTTTCCTACATCCAGTATGCCCGTTTTGGAACGCAGCGTGGTGTTCCGAATTCTGTCCTGTCTTTTAACACCCAGAATGCTGCGTTCCATCGCTCTTTGGCAAACTCCAAGGCGGAACTTTTGCGACTCGGTGAGCGACCAGGTCTGAGCACCGTAGGTTAGGACAGGCAGGATACACATGTCGATGAGTTTGCGCTTCAGGGAGATCGGTAGATCAACCTTCATTAGCATCTTCATGGACCAGTAGCTTTTCAGGCGCTTTACTTTATGTAAATTATTTCAGCACCGCTGCTCTCAAAACAGTGGAGGAAAACTTAATGAGGAAACCGGCATGTTCTGATACCAAAAAATCGATGATATGTGACATCTACCAACCCGCACTGGGCCCGCGTGGTGGATTACGGCCCACTCCTTCTCACCGAGAGGAGGCCTGTGTCCCAGCAGTGGGAGCACTTATATGCTGAGTATGCTATTCAACAGACGTATGGAAATTAAAATGCAATGACTCGCGGAAGTATTGATGCGGTGCTGTTTCAGTGGGATTTTCCGAAAGGGTTACCGCTGGCCCGAAACATAAAGGGCTAAGGAAGGAACACGGGTGGATTTAGTCAGTAAGAGTCTGACACTCCCTTCCGCTCCACCCAGAGCGGGAGGGGTCATTTGATGAATTCCCATACTGACAAAAAAAAATTGCGGTGCTGTTAGTTGCAGATTCTATTTCGTCTTAAGTCAAGACAAGTCATCTCAAATGAATGGTAATGTAACGCCCATGACACCCTCAAGTACATAAACATCATGAGTAGCCGTGGGCTGCAAAGGTCTGGCTTTAGCGATCAATAATCAAATTAGTATTAAAATTATGTCAATATCTCTAACGAAAAAAAAAACACTTGACACGATCATAGTTGTATGTAATGTAATGCGCAGAAGATATATTGCTACTACAACTTTCAAAGGCGCTTAATACAACAGCAGCAATTTACGAGTATTCACAGTTTCATTCATATTTATATTACCAAACAAAAAGTATGATCAGACGTATGAACGTCAACGAAGCAGGAAGGATCGTAGTAGGTGGCGTTTGTAGTTTCTGCCAGCCCTCATGGGAAGAAGGCGTGAGTTTATTATTTTTGCAGGTTCAAAAACGAGCACCCAACTGCTTAACCCACAAAGGAAAACTGTAAAAGCCATGCGCAAGAGCAATATTATGGAACGGCTGTCAGGCCCGTCATTAATTTGTTACAAAGTATGCAATTGGTAGCGGTTTTGTATCATACTTGTTTTACAATATGAAAAATAAGGTCGTAATTGGTCTGTGGCCATAAGCGCCGTATTCAATGACTCACAGGCGCCTTTAAAGTTATGGCCAACATAAAATGATCCCTGTAGTAAAGCATTAAGTTAGTAGTGGCAGGTCTCACCTAATTAGTGGTTCTTTTAATGGACTTTGTTATTTTATGGCAGGTTATTTATAAGGGTAACACTATATATGATTGCTTTTTTTTGGATCCGAGATATGAAATGAGATATTATGAGGCTTTTGAGGGGAGTCATTTGCCCTTTAGTCTATTAGCTGATATTTAATATCTGGCTCCTGGGTGTAACATTAATGTATTCCCTGGCTAACTACGAGCAGTGCCACATTGCAATTGGATGGATTTGCGTAATGTTTACCGCAAATAAACGTATTTTCTTTCTTTTATGCAATTAGAACGTTGTGTTTCGGTAGGTAGGTGCTGGGTCCATCAAGGCAACTTTTTTGGGAAAACACAGTCGTGTGTTTAAACAAAATACAATCGTGCCAGCAACACGAAGAAGAAGAATATTATGAAGAGTACAAGAAACAAAATGGTTGCCCAGAATCCTGCTAAGCTAATTAACAAACTATCAAATAGTTTTATATAATTAAATCCATCACAAACAAAAACCGAATCATGATCAGTTTATTATCCTCATTAAGTCTAGCTATGAAAGTGTCGAAATAGTTTCTTCAATCACCCAATCAGCAATAACACGGGAAATGGCAAACAAAGAACTGGTCTTCCAATACTTAAATCTCGTTCACTTGTTTATTTGTTAAGCATGACGGGCGATTCACAATTCGTTAAATCATTGTAATTTTACTTTCGACGCATTCCGCGTTTCTCCCGTCGTCGTCGGCGGCAGATTCCGGCAAGTCATGCGAGCAGATGAGGCACTCTGATTATGTCAACATTTGCAGAATGTTCGTTTTTCTCTGCAAAGCTTGGGAGTGACGCGGAAGAAGATTTACGATATGCGCAGGTATATATTAATATTTAAACAGTGGTTTGAGTAAATAAATTAGATTGGTTTGTGTGCTAGATTTTCCTTTTGGCACATGCAATGGTAAAATGACACTTTCGAAATGCTATTTTTTCCGGAATATCGTTAGATTTAATAGCTACTGCGAAAGTAATGGTTTGCATCATAAACTTTTACTTGCAACCAAGCAAGCTGTACCCTAGGCTTTCGAGAAAACATTTACGATATTCCACGGTAAAAGCAGTCAGTTGATAAATAAATAAATTCCCGTGTTAAGACAAACACGGGAATTTATGGTGTAATGGCTACACGTAGGTTTACCCAATTATATTGAGGGCCAATATAATAGAGCTTGTTCAGTAACACGAGCGGTAGTGGATTGTTCAAATAAACTTCAGAGTTCTTTATTGCATTCCATAATATTGGCAAACAGGTAGGCCTAAAATTAATGAGACAATTATTGGACCCTGTCGGGCACAGCATAGTAGGAGAGAGGAGGAATTAGGAACTTGATGCTACATTAACAACAGCTCGTAAAGGTCTTCCTAGACTACCCTTCAATAAAATCAACAGTTTGATCTGTCGTGAGTAGGTACTGCGGTTTCGATGGGTGATCTGAATTTACTTCCCACTAGTATCTGCCCGCGACTTCACCCGCATGAAATGTCTTTTTTTAATATAAACTATGTATCCTATGACACTCGGCAATACTTTAACTTCCCATTAGTGAAATAATTTTCGAAATTTAATACGTCATTCGAAGATTACCCCCTACATACAAACTCATAAATACCTCTTTATATTTATTAGTATAATTAACTATAAATAACCGAAAGGGGAAGGTGTTCCATTTTCACTGGTTTAAAAACGAGATCCGAATTAAAAACTTCTGAAGAGAATCTTTTGCTAATCACACTATAAAGAGAGGGTCATTCTCAGGCAACCGCCTCAAACATTGATTCGGGTCCTCCTTGCCTCGGAATTCGGGTTGGTTCGTAGATTTTTGACAGTCGTTAGAGGTAGTCAGAAGCCCAAAAGTCTGGCAATCAGTCTTACCAAGGGTATCGTATTACCCAGTAACTGGGCTGTGAGATCACATAGGCAATCGTTTCATGTAAAATACTGGCATTCAGCTGGATCCGGTTAGACTGAAAGCCGACGCCAACATAGTTGGGAAAATTCTAGGCAGATGGATGTGCATCATGCGATTTATTTGTAAACGATGATTAAAGTTAAGTGACGTTTAAAAGTCAAAAATTTATGGTTAAACAGTCGCTAATCACTACTTAACTTCAAGCAAACTTTATGAACAAAGGGGAATATATCTGCAAGTGCCTACTCCGCAATTGTGCAAATTTGTCGTCTGCTTTCTGCAGTGCGATTCTGTAACCATCTCACCGTGAAAACTTAGGTGAAGTGAACGTGGAGTGAGCTGTCAAGTGTCAATTCTTAGCAAAAACAAACTCACTTCACGTAAGTTGTCACGGTGAGATTTTCACAGAATCGATCGGCAGGTCTAGTGTTACATGACATTATGCGGGAGTATTCATTAGATGTCATGTAGGTACTTATAATCATTATAATGTGAACCAGGGTGTCATTGTACGTGTTACCTATGTTACGCATCCTGTCAACACTTATCACATCATCATAAATATTCATAGAAATGAAAATCTTCGAGACAGGCAAAGTATTATACACGTCCGTCTGCTTTATTTGCTAATTTGCCTGAGGAGGTCGTATAAATTAAAGTTTTATTGCCAAAACGCGGTAAACTGTCCAAATATATTGCGAAATAAAGATGTTTACTGATTGAGACGTCGAAAGTTTTGCTAATGCTAATTTTCTTTATTTAACATAAGATCACGCCTTGTTTTGCCCGGAGAGTTACGCAGGGGTGTAGGTACTACCCATAGCTGCTGGTACTCCCACATGTCGCAAATTATGTTTAAGTCGCATACTCCCATGTAATGGGAGGGAGCACATTGCCCTCTACCGAGCACAAATCCAGACTCCGAGCTTCACAGACATGTAGTAAGGTAGGCCCATGAGACGGTAGTGATGTCAGTAGCGTTGGAACAGTACTGTAGCAATGAATTAAAAACAATATTATACGCACAAGATCTCAAAGGAACAATAATATGAGAAGGTTTGTAGTACCCACTTCTAATAATTATTATATGGTCGAAGGTGTAGAATTTTTTTAGTTCCAACTATTTTTAATAACCTTCCAGTCGATATAAACAGTTGTATCACAAAAACCGCCTTTAAAAATAAAATACATAAGTATCTCCTTAATATTTTTTGTCAATACCTCACTGTAGAGAATATCTGAAAAATTAAATAGAAATGTCTGTTTTTTTAAATTTAAGAAATGAAGGAATAGTCTTATTAACCTGTACCTATGTGAAAAAGTGTCATTATAAAAATAAAATATGTTAATAAGTAGAAGAAAAAAAAGGAGCTACGTCTGCCAACAAACTGCTTTGCAGTTTGGCGGAGGTACGGTCAGCATCAAAAGTCGATTAACACTTCAGTTTTTTTAATCTCAGTTATTGAGCAAAATATTTATTCAAAATTGCAGCAGAAGTACGATGCCATTTTCAACAAATATTTTGCTCAATAACTGAGATTAAAAAAAAACTGAAGTGTTAATATTTTGCTAAATAACTAAGATTAAAAAAACTGAAGTGTTAATCGACTTTTGATGCTGAACGTACCTAAATATATTTTGTAAAAAATAATTTCTGTGAATGAACACGTTTTAATTTTTTTTTAATTATGGGGCGAGCCTCAATAATCACACAAACAATAATTTGATAAATATATATAATCACGCCTAGCGCCTGTATTACCCCAAGGGTTAGGCAGAAGAGTACCTTCACCCAGAGTTCGCCAGTTATGTTTAAATTCCATGTGATCAGGAGCCTATTGCCATCAACCGGGCAGAAATCCAGACTCCGGGCTGTTACTGAGAAATTCTTAATGGGAAAACCCAATATCACTTTGCCCGACCTGGGAATCGTACCCTGCAGTGCAATTCTGTAACCATCTCACCGTGAAAACTTAGGTGAAGTGAGCGTGGAGTGAGCTGTCAATAGTGTTAATTCCTAGCAAAAACAAACTCACTTCACCTAAGTTGTCACGGTGAGACTTTTATAGAATCGATCGCCAGGGCCTTATGGTCAACAGTAGCTCTTGCGACAACTATACCAACGAAGTACTTACTATTCTTTATAATTTATTGATCACGAATCATGTTGTGTACCTACTCTTACTAAAATTACCATATCCCTTGCTTCCTCTACAAGTTAATATTTTGAAAAACCTTTACATAAAATATCCGGCTGGGGGTTCCAATTGCACTTCTCATCTTTACGGTTTATCAAATACATGTTAGGAAAAAAAAGGAAAGAAAAAAAACATGTAAGTATCAACCATCGTCAAATACCGTGTCGAACAACTCCTAATAATGCAGCGTTAAAATGAAAAAAATATTGGTTATGAATTTCCCATGCATCGTATAAGTTCATTAGAGCGTGTAAGTAGGTTGATTGCATTATGATCTTATTATGATTATAATCCGTGTTCGCACTTGTATTGAAAAAGTGTTATGCGTTTTGCATGCTCTCTTGTTTTATGGTTGTGTGGTCAATTTGGTCTACTTCTTGCACCTTCTATACCTACTGTAAAATTTCACCGTGAAAACGAAGATAAAGTCAGCTGTCAATACTGTCAATCCCTAGCATCAGTCGGTCTATTCCCTTGAAAATCTCACCGTGGAAACGAAGGTGAAGTGAGCTGTCAATACTGTCAATACCTAGCATCAGTCGGTCTATTCCCTTGAAAATCTCACCGTGGAAACGAAGGTGAAGTGAGCTGTCAATACTGTCAATCCCTAGCATCAGTCGGTCTATTCCCTTGAAAATCTCACCGGGAAAACTAAGGTGAAGTGCGCTTAAAGTGAGCTGTCATCCCACCCGTCTGATGGTAGGGATTTACACTATTGCCAGTTCACTTCATCTAAGTTTTCACGGTGAATTTTTACAGAAAAGACTGGCTATAGTGGCTGTATTGGTCTTCATATGATTTTGATTACGTACATTTTATTGAGTCGATGATAATCTAGATGGTCTCAGCCCAGAAAATTGCTACAAGGATTGCGTCATCAGTAGCATAGCGCTACCAGTAGCCTAGCAGTAGCGTAGTGCTTCTTAGCTTTAATAAAAGACGAAAGGGTCTAGTATCTAAATAATTATTTGGGTTAAGATTTGTGTCGCAAAGACAAGCACGTTACAGGATCTTTATTTAGTTCAACAATAAAAAATGTGACTTATTCCGGTCTGATCCCCTGACCCCACCTTCCACCCCCCTTCCTCAATCCCCTGCTAGTTCGTCTTCTGTTTTAATCTCTGTCTTATACACTTTATTTAGTAACAATTCTACTTAATAATCTTTTAGATTATTAAATTAAGCTCCATAGTAGTACTTAAGTAGAGATGTCGTAAAAATAATGATCATCATTATGATTTTATTGTATAACCTTAACAAAAATTATACTCATGACATTGTTTTACGAGACTGGAAGCTATTTCATAAACTTGTTTTTAAAGTAATCTACCTTGTGTTGCAAACTTGTTTCCATTTTTATTAACTACGCAGTAATTGAAAGAGGTCTCAAGAATTCGGTAATGCAGTTTATTACTGGTTTTTGTAATCCAGATTATTATCCCAGATTATTATCCGTTTACAGGTTGTGGTCTTCTCAAAGCCTATTTATAAACTGTCGCAGCGAATTGGACTGTTTTTGAACAGCAACGTTTCAGGAATTTAACTATTAATTCAATATTTCATGCCTACAATCCGAGAAATTTAGTCCGTCTCTGTACATTTGTGAGCTTAAAGTATTAAATAAATAAATGAGGAAACTCTCAGTCTTCAGTGAGTAAAATGAAATGAAATGAAATTGTTTATTCCGTAAATAGGACATCGGAATCACTTTTACACGTCATATTATAAAAATAAAGCTAGATAATAAGCTAGATGGAGTCGACATTTCCTATGAAGAAATGACGAAACAAACTCACAGGGTCAATTTCTCTTTCAAAGTCCAAACATAAACTTGGTCAGATCATGTGAGGACAATGTAGATTCGTGCTTGAAATGGTCTTTTGAGGACGGAACCACACAGATTTGAGTGGACCAGTTCAGTCAGTGCAAGCATTTATCAGTAATCATATAGCTCGACTGAGACCTTGAGGAGTGAAGGCGGTACCTATTGAGTTTCTTCAGAATTACACTACTGAAGTTGATGTTCAACTGGCTTTATATATAGTTATCAGAAATGTCGTCGTTACCTCCATAGGTAAATCAGTTCAATTAGAATCAGTGATATACATAGTGAATGAATAAATGGTGATATACATAGGTCCACAAGAGCAAGACCAACCAAGACCGATTCCACCAAGACTGATTCTAATTGAACTGTAACAATGAGCAGGAAAGAGATTATCATGAAGGAAGAACAAATAAATCATTGGTTACGACGGCAGTGCCTACCTCTACAATTTAGTGAAGAATGCGGTAGCCCTCGGCTTGCCTATGATTAACTTATGATTTATGCACTATTGTAACTTCAATTTGACATGTCATTACTATAAAACGAAAACGCAATATATGTTCGTTTTTTATTTTCGTTCTTATTTTTCCTGGTGCAAATCGTTTTGCTTACATCCATATATGGTGGCATTATTTCCCAAATAAGTCTTTAATAAACTCCAGTCTTTAGTTATTTTTACGTGTGAATCCCATGGCTACATATAGATGAAATTACGACTTAAATGAAACCGCTAACGGCCAGTAAAATATAGGAATCAGCCAACAATTACAACAGCCACGCATCGTCATCAAACAACTCGAAGATCAACGTTTCTCATACGTTGTAAACATTGCCATAATTAGTTACCACATCTCGTTAAATATCTATAAGTTAATTGTCTGTTATTATTACAAACGTAAAAGCATCGGATTAAACGTCAAAGTGCGAGTAAAGTGAAGCTCTGGGAAAGTGCTCGACCCAGTTTGTGCGGCTTGAAGACAAGGGTGTTGCACGCAATGTACCTGCGTAAGAGTTGATCACATTTCACACGAGATGAAAGATCCGATCGTTGATAAATTGATAGTTTCATTGATACTGAATGATGTAAGCAGGCAGATAATGCTGTCGGCACATCTTAACCTGAGAGTTATGACTGTGATGTTATAAGGGAAAGGAAAAGTTAGGTAATGAAGAAATGAGATCATTAATGAAATTAGTATGGAAATAAAAAGATGATAAATCAGAAAGATTAATGCTAAAAGATTAGTTATTGTGAATGCAAAACAGAACTAAATAAGGAAATTATTCAAAAAATTTAAATCATAAATTAAAAGTGTATATATTGAAATAAAAAGATGAGATATCAGATAGACGCATGAGCAGAGATTTATTATTGTGAAAGCAGAAACTGTTCAGGGTCAAAATTAAATAAGTTAGCGTAACTCCGCAAACGTGATTGGTATTGATATCTAAGCATGACAAAACAATAAAGAAATTAATTTCATGATCTTTTTTTGTGGGGTCATTAACCACCTATAGCGTGTAGTCACTTAAAATATCAGTTTAAAAATCAGTTTTTTTTTTGTAACCTTCACAGACGTGATGACTCGTATCGATATCTCAATAGGATAAAACAGATTTTAGCCACCGACACTTTAAGTAACAACACTAGGTACCCATTGGGCCAAAAAAAAACATCAAAACATTTTTATTTTGTCGTGTTTAGGTACATATATGGACGTAACGTACGTCTACGGAGTTTCGCTAGCAAAAATTTGACCCCGTAGAGGCAATGCAAGACAGTCGGCAGATTATCTAAATAAGGAAAGATTTAAGCTCACTGAAATGCAACAGAAGTAAACAAGTCAGAGCTTTATTTATTAGACACAAGATAAGTACATGAAAGTGTAAGAAAATCAATTATTCGAACAGCACAAGAAATTACACAATAGCCTATCCTATCTCCAGCAATTTCCTTACAAACCTTTCCAAATAAGGTAATATTACAAAGGCAGGCAATCCTGAATGGAATATGTAAATTTAATTGGCGATAAATTGCGTCTGCGCCGATCCATCGACCGATTGCCAAACGTTTTATCTCTCTCATTTATCTATTGCAATTAGTTGCTTTGCACGGGTCTGCGGATTTATGATCGCCATAGCGAATCATTATTAATTTTTTGCTTTTTTACTTGAATTCAGAGATGCTGCTTTTTTGTGTTCATTAATGCAGGCGTTATGATGTTTGTTTTCATTTTAGACCTGCAGCTGCGATTAGTTTTGCTATGGTATTGGGTGATAAATAAAATAAAATATTGTAAAACATTTTTAAAAGAGTACCTAACGTTCGGAGTTTTTTTCCGTTGATAACTGATTATTTGACTTTGGTCTCCCATTTGAATTTCTATCATCAGTTTTAAATTACTTTTCAACACACTTGCTCGTAAAGTGGCTCGTAATAAACCGCTTTTAGGTCCACAAGGCAGTGTATTAAACACGCGTGCTTTTTACTTTATGTTACACACCACATATAACTATTTACTAGTCGGAGATGTACGTTTTTTTTTAATCTCATCAAAGGGACTTGTGCCAAAAGGAATCTGCGGCCAATATTTCACTTTTTTTAAAATACTCTGAATTGCCCTTCGTCCCAAAATTAACGAAAATTTATTTTCCTTAAATTGTCCGTGGTCCCTCCCGGAACCAAACGGAAAAGATTCCGACTGGCGTTCTATTATTGCTGATTGTCACTGAACTAATGTATATTTCTCTATGCCAATAGTACAGACGCCAACACATCAAGCTACCCGAAACTGTCAAATTTTCCCAATCAACTTTGAACCTTATGCTTTAGCGATGAAGTTGAAAATCTATTAAAGAAATTTGACAGATTGTAGTAGCTTGAGTGCTGGCGTCTGTACTATTATCACATCGATTGCTGTTTGTGTGGTCTATTCAGCTCCAGTTGTTTAATTTACTAAACTATCTTTTATTTAATGTATAGGTAAGAAGATACCATTTCAAATAACAATTGATCGCAATGTCTTTCAATTTCTTTCTTTCTTTGACAGTTCAGTCACGTTCATTGTGTTATTTACGTTGTTGAGCAAATGAATTTTTCAAACCTATGAAGCAATGGATTTGAATGCGTGTTAGTCGACGGCGCGTCGGCGACACCCGTGGACTGTATTTGAGTACCGTACTCAATACACGAGCAGCTGCCTCTGCAGTTGACGCGTGTCGCCCGTGTGTATGCACAGCTATGCAATTAGGGTAACCAAAAGTAACCATTTACCAATAGGAAGTTGGCAGCTTTATGTGGGTCAATACTTTTTATCAAGTTGCCCTAAGCGATACTTTCTTCGTTAATAAACTCATCATTCAAGGTTTGCCTCAGGCTGTTTGCGAAGCTTGCCTTTGCTTTCCATCTCGCCAGAACATATACTTACATTTACAATTCTAGTAGAAAGTATGTCGTAGACGAGAAATTGTCGTTTCAATGATTTGTGGCCAAAGTAACCGCCATTTGCTTTGAAGACAATGATAGTTAAATACTTATTTTAAAGATGGTTTCTACAGTAAGTATTAGCCTTGCTGGAAGTGGTAACTGGATGAAAATCTTCTTTACTTTACATTTATTAGGCAAGCGAGACTTGTTTTTTATCAATCAATTATCTTAGCCTATTGCGGCGCTCTGCTGGATGGAGGTCTCTACAAAGTTGCGGCATCGCCCTGCAGTTCTTTGACTTCCGCGTCCAGTTTATCCCAGCCATCTTTTAAGTATTAAAAAGATGGCGTTCCATCTAGCTGAGGGGTGTCCCACGCTATGCTTGCCAACCACCATTCCTTCCATTCTTGGATCTAGATTTCTATGCAATGATGCATAGCCCCCGACGTATTTTTAGTTTTATCTTTCGTTACATACTTGTTTTTAGTCGGAGGTTTTCCGATAATTTTATTTTATTATTTTTCGATTAGGTACTGCGTTTATATCTGTCGTGGACTTTTTCGTATTTTTTTTAATTTTACATTATATTTTTAGGTTGGGCACCTACTTAACAATTTGTTGTTGACTTGGTGAACTTAATATTCGGATAAACTATTCAA
Source organism: Luperina nickerlii (assembly GCA_963855955.1). Classification (NCBI taxonomy): domain Eukaryota; kingdom Metazoa; phylum Arthropoda; class Insecta; order Lepidoptera; family Noctuidae; genus Luperina; species Luperina nickerlii. Next base: position 5,759,775 of record OY979679.1, on the reverse strand, counting down.
CTGTGTGCAGCCCAGAATCTACGATTTTTTCGAACCGGGGCAAAACCTTGATAGTGGCGCCCCCATCCTTCAGTGTTTGAGAAAAACTTGCAAATTGTTGATTTCCAATACGATAATATATGATTTCACTAATAAATTACTTATTTTATTTACGCTGATTACTCGCAAACGCAATCAACCACATAAACAAACAGTATTGTCACTTGACGTTCAACTGTTTGAATTTGTTCCGCTCGGCACTACACGGACACTACGCACGCGTTCAAAAATTTATTTGATCTGTTAAGATGCGTTCATAAATCACTTAGTATGTGTTCAAAAACTAACTGGGCGTATGGAAATAGAAAAGTTTGTTTTTCAAACATATTATATTAAGATTCGATTACTTGTTAAAAACCTATGAGATTGTAGTAAAAAAGGCTTCACTGGTTCGATATTTCGAATTCTTGTCTCAAGGATTTGGCGCCCCCCATGAAACTGCCGCCCGGGGCAAGTGTCCCGGTTTGCCCCCCCTTAGATCCGGGGCTGTGTGTGCAGCTTTATTTATGTTTTTCTTAGCTAAAGGCGTGGCAGATCTTTAGTAGAAAACAGCTTATCCAATGAAAGATGAAAGATTTCATATCGCATAACAATACTTGTGTGATTAACGAGGCGAACACAATAGGTGTTAAAATTCCTTTCCTTCCAACGCTACGTTCTTTGCATTCTTGATTTTTTTCAAAGACTTTCAGTACTTTTTATTAAATGTTCTAGTTTTATGATCCACTTTCTAGTTTCAGTCGTTTTTTTTTTGTTTAGATATTAGCGTGTGATCGATGACTCGTTAGATTAATTCAATTTCTGAACCAGCAGCTATCGAAAGTACAGACTGTAAACAAAAAGATCACGAATTATTTCTTAGTCATCGACCTAATTATTTTTCACTTATTGATTCGCACGACTTATCTCGCCTCTATAGAATAGAATACTCTCAATTATATTTTTTCTTTTTAGAATTGTTTAGCGTATTAGTCATTTCTGGAAAGAAAAATAATATTATCAACCAATAAGCTAATATTTATTTATTTATTATCCATTATTAATATTAAACCTCTAGTTGCTGTAATTAGTTAATACTACGTGGTGGCTACTGTGGCTATTCTATTTAGTTAAAATATCGAGGATGTAGGCCATAGTCTACATATTTATTTTATTATCTTATAATTGATCCATCGTTCAGTAATTTCCTGTTACTTGTTATTGTACATGAAGTAAGATATTGGTCTAATGCATGTTTTATACTATTTACTAGCTTCTGCCCGCGGGTTCACCCGCGTGGATGTTTGAAATTATCCCACTAGGGATAAAAAGTAGCCTTAGTCCTTTCCCAGGATGCCATCTATCTCCTTGCCAAATTTTTATCGAAGTCCGTTCAGTGGTTTGGGCATGAAAACGTAACATACATAGTATACAGAGTTACTTTTGAATTTATAATATTAGTATGGATTTATCTAACTACTGAATTTAATTTTTTGAACTTTTAATTGCTGCCTCGTTGATCTAGCGGTCACAAGCGCTACTGCTGAGGTCCTGAGTTCAATTCCTGCCTCGGGCAAAGTGTTATTGGCTTTTTACATCTGGAATTTCTCAGTAATAGGCAGGAGTCTGGATTTGTGCCCGGTTGATGGCAATAGGCTCGAACCCGATCACATGAAACTTAAAAATAACTGGCGAAATGTGGGTGAAGGTACTCCTTAAAGCCTTGGGATAATACAGGCGTGATTTTATATATTTATAAAATTATTGTTCGTATGTTTTATTGCGGTTTAATTCTGATGCTCGATGATTTCTATATGCTCAAATGTCGATTTTGTCCATCAGGTGTCTCCCCACCATTACTGAGATCAGAGACGGAGGTAGGTACTTGACGTAATAAGCTGTATAAGAAAACTAATAGCTGTGCTGCATCTAGGGATCATGTTCTTGTATATCGGGTATCCCTTCCTCATTAGTTATTATGAGATAGGTACATACGCAAGGCGATGTGGAAAAGAAAATCATAGGTAAATGGATAAGGTTTTCTTAAGTAAAAGTTAACGAAACAAACTGGAACTTTCGTCTGCACTTAAACACAAAAATATACGGTAGTAGGTACCTGCCGAATCAAATAATTTGTTTGAATATTGCACACATGTGCTCATCTTTTGGTTGTATACTGTATAGTGCCATCCACGAAGACGCGCCCCACTCTTCTTACTAATCGCTAGTGGTTATTGCTAGTTAATTCCGCTAGTGATTTAGTTTTTTGATACACAATTATTACCCACTGTAATTACTGTGTATCGACAAAACTAAAACACTAGCGGAATGTTGCACACTTGTACTGTAAGCGATTAGGAAGAAAAGTGGGGCGCGTCTTCGTGGATGGGGCTATGTATACTATAATTCCTTATAGTTTGTAAAAGAGGCTTTCTATGCTACTGATAAAAGTAATTCTTCCCTCGTCTTGAATCCCATGGGGATTCCAGATGCCCGAGCCTTCGTAAAAGTGTCCTGTCTTTCAATCTCTTGCAAATAATCTGTCTGCTTTCTAGGTTGGTTTTGGTTTCTGGTCCGGTTTATTCCACAAGCAAGAACAGCCTGCTACGTACATAATGTTCAGTGGGATTCCTTTTCATTGAATCGATCCAAATATTTTTTTATTAATTTGATTTAGATTTTTCTAGCACTCCTAAGAAGTTGCACCCAACCATATATTGAATAGGTATAATCAATGGATACATGAAACGGACCCTCAAAATGCATGACCAAGTATGATACATCTATACATTAGAGGATGTATTGACCGACAAGATACAAAAAACAGGTGATACATTCGTCGCTACCGTGGCCCAACATCGATGATATGATATTTATTTATATTCAGACTACGTTCTCGAGTCAGTGCGGTGGCTGATTATCGATACCCGATCGATACAGTTACGTATCCAGTGTCGAATGTCTGGACGAGGCTGAGGTTTTGACGAATCGTTTGCACTGCGGTTACGGCAACGGTATCTAGCTCTTCCTCCGTGTGTATCATTACAGTTTTTGTTGCAAATATTATATATAATATAATCCACGATTTTCCAGCGGCATTATTTCGGCTGGTGATTTTACGTAAATTATACCAAACGCATGATGATGATCTTGATTTTGACTTGAAATCTAGGCTAACTAAGCCAAGACAAAAGCTACGATTTTTTAATTTGAATAAGTCGCTTGTTCTAAACATCATAAAATCTACAAAACAATTTGTCTCCTCTTTTTGCTTAACATTCAATGTGATTGGTATGTTGATCAACAGACAATCATGAAAGTTTTCCGCCTATGAGTCAGCAAGTTTGGTAAAGTTCTTCACAGCACAGTGCATCTGAAGATTCTCATTAAATTATTCTGGTTTTTTTTCATGGTTTAGATCATTATTCTGTCGGCTATATCATTATTTTGTCGGCAAATTTCCGAACTGAAAATCTGGTCAGTATTACCACTTCAGAAATGCATTGTAATATTTTTTTAATTATTTATCTTCCTTTGTTAATTTAATTAACTGTGCGTTATTATGTAGTTTGTTACGGCATGTTGTTAATACATACTTCAGTATTAAATATTTGCATGCCATCATTACATGGCGGAATGTGTCTTTGCACTACAATATTTTACATTATCACATTTTATGCAAATAAACGAATATTTGTTTTTTGTTTTATTTTAATTCATGGGCTTGTACCAGATTTTAGGCTTTTTAGAAGGCGTCTGACGTCGATTGCTTTAATTAACAAGTATTTCGAGCAGACGAGTCCGGGAGTAGAGACTGCGTATTTGAATAAATGACTTGATTTTTGTGGACGCCCCCCAGCTAGATGCACCAGACTGATGACCTTAAAAAGGTGGCTAGGACAGACTGGATGCGGAAGATGGAGAACAGAGCATATGTCCAGCAGTGGACTGCGATAGGCTGAGCTAACATTTGTGTATTTTCTAACTAGCAGCGCCCCGCGGTTTTACCCGCGTAAGTTTCGATCCCGTGGGAATATCGGGATAAAAACTATTCTATGTTTTTCCCCGGGAAGCAATCTATCTCTCTGCCAAATTTTATCGAAATCCGTTGAGTGGTTTAGGCGTGAAAAGGTAACATACAAACAGAGTTACTTTCGAATTTATAATATTTATATGGATAGTAGGATTCTCAAAATGTTGAAGTATTTCGACGAGAAGCTTTACATGTTTAATTATTTAACACTAGAAGGGTCGGGCATCATACTATACCTTCAAAGACCGCAGCGGTCAATTTGACGGTACTAGAAATTCAGTCATATATTGCATTAAAATAAAATAAAAGTAATATCAATTTATTTTTTATTAATAATAAACAATTTTAGCACTTAAACTGAGTAACATTTGTAGCAAGTAATAGATTTTTTTAAATCTTTTATACATTTTCCACAAACAGCTTTTTTACAGATTGTGCAGTTTTCACACGTTTTATTTTTTTACAGTTATGATTTACTTGACATTGCCGCCTCTTATTGTTTGTAGTACATCGTTCACTTGTTTCAGAATTAGTTTCTTTTTCACATACTCTGCACGTAGATCGCTCACTAGTTGAAGGATCATGAAAATAATCTTGAAGGGTTGAAATCATGCCGAGAAATTTTTATCCCTGTGACTTTTTGGTATAGAATCCACGAGTTTATAGCTGCTAAATCAAGTATGTTGTAAAAAACGTGAACAGGCCATCTCCGACTTCCAGCTCTCAAAGTGTACTTGCGTGCCATTTGATCGATAATGTCTACACCAAATTTTGTTTCATTATAAAATTCAATTGTCTCAGGTAGTTTTTTTTGATCAGTACCTATTCTCACGTTGGGGTGCAGAGTACCTACTCCAAATAATAACATTTTTTCCTGGTTTTCCTAGATAGACAGTAAGGGTTGCATCGGTCTCAGTTTTCATTATAAAAGTTTCATACCTCGTAGTACGAATACCTCTACAAATCGGCGGTACTTCTCGTCTTGCACGCCGCATTGTTCCAACAATGCTAGTCTTTTCGACCATTAGTTTTTTAGCCAAAAGAGACGTGAAAAAGTTGTCAGTGGTAACGTTTCGGCCCTTTTTGAAATAGGGTTTTACCAGTTTCAAAACCACATATTCGGGTAATGAAATATCGTTTGAACGCTTCTCGTCTTTTCCTAAATATGGAAATCCTCCACATAGGTACTTACTTTCGACATCCACAAGCAGCCAAAACTTTATACCAAATTTATCGGGTTTGTTTGCAATATATTGTAAAAACGGACAGCGAGTCTTTGATGGAAATAACTGCTCATCAACTGTCAAATTTTCTCCAGGAATGTAACACATTTGACAATTATCTATAAATTTGTTCCATATATCCGAAATCATTGCAAATTTGTCATTAGCTAAGCGAGCAGAACGCGTGCTTCTCAAATCAAAACGTAAGTATTTCATGATCTCCTTGAATCTATTTTTGCTCAGAGTATTTTTGAAAAAGGGTGGTCCCCAATCTTGCGACCACAAAATATCTAAATCTAGGTGGCTCATATTATAGGCATTAGTTTGAAGAAATCGTTGTTTACTATTCTTATCGTTGCCTTTATATGCCGTCACATTGACGGTATGCGGTCTTAGTAGGTATTTGTAAAGGAATCTCATTATACGACATATAGTCTATTTTTTTTTATATAGGTTTAGCCTTACAATAGCAAATTAGGAAAAGTCATAAAATATGAAAAGAAAAAAAAATGTAGTTTGTAAAATAATTAAGAATGAAATCGCCGTGCGGTCAAATTGACCGCCTTGGTCTTTCTAGTGTTAAGGAGTTGGTCAGTGATAAGTTAGTTGCACGTTCCAAACATATGCCAATTCTTACTAGAAAACTGGCAAGAAACACCATGGTTATATGGCCATTCAAAACAGCTTTCTTAAGAGTAATCTATTCTTTGCCTTTCCTGTTAACTACAATCACGACCTTGAGTGAGCACAACTTAATGCCCCATCTTCCAATGTAACTAGAAAACAATAAAATGGACAATAACTCGACCCATAAAATTAGCAATCATAAAGGTAATTACAGAAAGCTTGAAATGAAATGATTCTATCAAGTTTTCACCGTATACAGCTATGTATGCAATTATTTTATATGGTTTATTTAGTGTGCAGACTGTCTTTTGTACAGACGTCAGCACATCAACCTACTACAATCTGTCAATTTTTTTTAACAGATTTCCAACTTTTTCGCTAAAGCATAAGGTTCAAAGTTTATTGGGATTTGACAGTTTCGGGTAGCTTGATGTGCTGGTCTCTGTAAATTAGACGTATACCTAACCCAAATTACCCATAGGTACATTATTTTTATACACGTAACTTGGCAAGAGTCCTCCCCTTCCTTTATCTTTCATCTAAACAGACATGTTAAAAAATAAATTATGGCAATAACTATAGAATAACGACAAGCAACAAAATTGAGCTTCTTTTTGTTGCACTAAGTGTGAATTGCCAAGTTACGACTGTACTGCAAGTTTTGCTGTAATCGCACAGCCCATAAAATCGTACTAAAATCGTCCGTAACTGAAGTAATTCTCATTGCTAATAGTCTGTCTGGATAACTGTATTTTATTTATTTCTAAACAGAGTGGTTATGGATTGCTAATACTGATTTTCATGGTCAGTAATAACAGGTATTCAAAGTTTTTAAATAACATTCTCAAGCTTATATATTTTTCCAAACACAGTTCTGTCAGAAACAATTCCATATACGATTGAATAACTCTCTATATTCCTTATAAGTAACTTCTTGACTTTAATCTTATTTTCCTGTACTTAGCGTATGTCTGCAAACTGAGTGGCGTTCTAAACCAGTTCGGTGGTGAGTATCTATCTTAGTAATTGTGACTTCCTGAAGCAGTCGGCACGCCGCAAATACACCATGAAATGATGTTATAAATCACGTGCTATAAGGTGGACGATGTAGGTCGTGACAGTTACTTAATGACGCGGCGAAAATATTCCGCATGGCGCTGGAATGTTGGCAATACATGAAGTGGCAGGGTGTTGATTTGATGAGATGTCGTGAGATTTTATTCAACCCCCTCCCCCATCCCCCAATCTCACGTGAGATTTTTCAAAATGTGGGTTTCTTACGTAAACGCGTTGGATTGTTATTATAAAAAGAAAAAAAAAACTGCTTCGTGCTTTTATTTACACAAATATGGTGGTTTGACAGTCGGTAGATATATAACGTCGAAGTATGAATGATATTATTTTCTTTCGAACGAATTATTGACTGATCTTAATCTTATTAGATTAAATCTTAAGCATGTATAATCTGGATTAAATGGACCAAAAGAGTATATGTAATTTGTTTTTGTGTCAATCAGAAAAAAAATTGCGTGATATTTGCCGAGACCCCCCCTCTCTCCAACGTAAGATTAGATGAGATTTGACTCGACCCCCTCCCCCCCTTAAACATCTCACGTAATTTATGGATGCCCCCTATTGGTATTGTGTACAACTCATTTGATATCTGTAATGAGTTATTCCGCACCGTTTTAATCTCTGTCACTATAAACTTTCTCATACCGGTTTGATCCCCTATTTCTTTTCTTTTTATTCCTGACGGATCATCAGCAACAAAATATACGTACAGGGTTTATAGACGCTTTTCTTGTTTCAGTGACGAGAAATATCAACGTATTACACCTTTGTAAAGAATACATCAGTTTCTTCTTCTTGTCACACATAAAGTAGGTAGGTACACTATCAGTATTTTCTAAGCCCCAAGATTCCAGTGACGAATCAGAAAACAATCCGCAACAAACATTCACAAGAGTCAGCCATTCTCCCACAAATAACGGATCGGTGACGCTTAGGCATCACAATAATAATTATATCGACACGATACCTTACGCGACAGCCATTGTCTTTTACTTGGAACTAAGCCCATGGGAGTCCGGGGTTCATTATGATGCATCGAGCACCTTTGTAAATGATCTGCGGAAGTGGGGTGCAATGTCAATATGCGTTGTTTGTGTTGAAATGGAATACCTACCCGTAATGATTCAAAACGTAGACATAAAGCGTGTTGACTATTCAAGATTGGGTGTAGGACGACGAATTTTCTAATTTTGTTGTCTGTCTTAAAAGTGATGAAGCCACATTGGTGTAAAACTTATTTAATGTTCATTGACTTCCATAAAAGACTTTCATGAGCTACTGCATACGGTGAAGTAACGTTAAATGCATTCCGTTCCCAGTCGTAACTTGTAACAGGAGATTTTTGAATGACAGCAATTCGACCTACAAAGACTTCTTACCAACACGGCCATTTTACTTGATTATCTACCTAGGCTTTTTCCAACTATGTTAACGTCGGCTTCCAGTCTAAGTGGATGCAGCTGAACACCAGTATTTTCCATGGATCGACTGCCTATCTGACCTCCACAACCCAATTACTGGGTACTGGGCTACTTGGTAAGACGGTTGTCAGAATTTCGGGCTGACGACCCGTATAACGACTGTCAAAGATCCACTAATGACAGCCGGAACCAACGGCTTAAGGTGCTTTCCAAGACACGGAGGGGTCTTGTAATGCAAAGATGGTCACCCATCCACGGACTAACCGCGGCAAACGTAACCTGATCGATCGACCGGCCATTTTACTTGATACAAATCGAATTCCATCCGCTAAACACGAGGAAGAAGACCGCTATCTGCTTACACGCGTATTTCTAAGCACGCATAACGCTTTGCCATACAAGGTCAACAGAACAGCAGGTAGGTAGTAAAGAGTATTGTCGGCATTGTGTAAGGTTGCCCGTAACAATAATGTGTAGGTTTAACGAGCGCAATATGGCAATACTTCACATCTAAACTGCACTAGGCTAGCTGCGCCTACGCGCTAATAACTCGCTTTTTAATGTGTAGTTTTGTGTGATACGATACTTAATAATGTATCTGCGTGGTGTTTTCATCTTTGAGCTTATTCATACCTTCTATTGTAATGATTACAATTTAAATGTCTGTTAGTAATGTCAAAATAACAGCTTTTTACTAAATACATATGAAAGTATATATTATGTACGGTAATTATAACAAAAAAACGATTTTAAAACTTTTTTGTCTATCCTTCCGTTTATTCCGGCTAATCTCCGAAACGGTTGGACCCTTTTTGACAGGACTTTTACTGGCATATAGCTGATGTTATATGCTTATACCAGAAATGCAATGTGTATTAATGTCACGCGAACGAAGTCGCGGGCAGCAGTTAGTTGTATAAAATAAAAGCCTTTTTTATTAGAATAGTGGTCCCATAAAAAAAGACACTGGTCTGTAAAGAATAGGTACTTATGAAATGTTTTTCAGGGTTCCGTACCCAAAGGGTAAAAACGGGACCCTATTACTAAGACTCCACTGTCCGTCTGTCTGTTACCAGGCTGTATCTCATGAACCGTGATAGCTTGACACTTTAAATTTTCACAGATGATGTATTTCTTTTGCCGCTATAATAACAAATACTAAAAACAGAATAAAATAAATTCAAGGGGACTTCCCATACAACAAAACGTGTTTTTTCGGTGTTTTTGCCTTGTGGTACGGAACCCTTCGTGTGCGAGTCCGACTCGCACTTGGCCAGTTTTTTTTATTATTCTTTTGAACAAATTTTGCTTTATTTGACTCTACAAAAATTTAGGTAGGGATATCTAGGTGGGTCGGTACGGTAAGTAATGCTTTGATGTTTACGTCTGAAAATGCCAAATCCCATGAAAATTGCAGTATGCAACCACATCATGGAAAGTTCACAAAGTATATGGTTAAGCGCTAAACGAATTTATAAAATCGTTTTCTTTCTGTTAATCATTTGAAGATGAGAGAGTAAGCGCGGATCCACCTTTATGGGCACGATGGACAACCCTAATAGACTTGTGACGTCACAGTTTCAAGGTCTATTGAGATCGATAGTCTGATAATATTATATCCTATATCTTATAATATGCCTTAATAAAATATAATGAATCGTACGTAAAATTTTGGTCAGCCCCGTATATGTTATAAACATCTCCTTTGTAGGGTTGCACTTTATCGATCATGAGCGAGTTCGTACTCCGACTCGCACTTGGCCGATTTTCGGGTGGCTGTGACCACAACCTTTTTTGAGGGCTGGATCTGCGCTTGTGAGAGACACAATGACGATATTATTTTATTTAATGTACCTATTCTGTGATTTGTGTTACAAGTGCCTAAATGAGTAAGTATGTAACTTCTCATTTTTACGACTATTGGCGATGGCTATTCGTAGCCTCGCGAATCAGCAAACGTAAGGCAGGACGCCCTCAGGCTAGTTGGAGCGAAGATCTTCGCAGGGTGGCTGGTAGCAGCTGGATGAGTTGGCGAGGATCGAGCTAAATGGCGAGCAATTGGAGAGACATATTGGACTGCTGTAGGCTGATGATGATGATGATGATTCGTAGCTTAACCTAGGTACAGTACCCGGCGATAAATATTGCACATCGACCTTTACCTTTTTTTGTATTTCATACAAAGAATAAAAATAATTATCAAAATCATAATTGTTTTAACAGCTCCTAATAGATATCTACCGGACTGTTTGTATTTCGTGCGACAGAGATAACGCTCTACGAAGCCGAAATTAGCCGATTGTCTCTTTCCAAAGGTCGATGTGCAATATTTATCGCCGGGTACTGTAGGTGTCTATTAGATCTTAACAGTTAACAAAGCTTTTATAAAGTTTCTTTTTTAACATTGCTTTATTGTTGTTTTTGTCTGTTGTCTTTTATGGTTATTCTTTATTTATTACTAGCAGCGTCCCGCGGTTTCACCCGCGTAAGTTTTAATCTCGTGGGAATATCGGGACAAAAAGTATTCTATGTGTTAATCCAGGACATGTTCTATCTATGTGCCAATTTTCATTCAAATCTGTTCAACGGTTTACGCGTGATTGAATAACAAACATCTAAACATCTTCACAAACTTTCACATTTATAATACATATTAGTAGGATTATTAATTTGTTATGTAATTCACTTTGTTTCGATTGTGTGATTTTCATGTTATGTTTTTTGATTTATTTTAATGTTTCTACCTTGTCAAACTTACTTATATTATAAGGAAGTGATGTGGTATCCTCCTCCTATACTTACGGCCTGGCCACGACCTTGCCGATATCAGCGCCAGCTTAACGTGGGGCGGCGAAAAACAAATATACAAAAATGTATGAACCATGCCACAACGCACCGCGGCGTCAACGCTAGCAAAAAGACACAAAAGTCGTGGCCGGGTGGTTAGAAGCACACAATTGTATTTGTCCCTGTCCTATGTATAGGTACAATAAATAAAGCCACCTTGTATTAAAATTATAAAGGAGACAAATCGTAAGCATACAAACATGAATGATTCAAAAGAGGATCCATATTGAATGTAAATTCGACAAACCAAGAGACCAAGACATGATCACATAATGCCTGTAACAATAACACGAACAATGGCTTGACCTCGACACGTAAACATGAACACGCATATCCGCGAAGCTTTATGTTTTAAAGTTTTATTGTGAACCAATTTGAGCTGAATTTGATTGAGACATCTCCATTGTTATTTTTTTGTAAGACGAGATAATGAGATATTTTTGAAAAGCGTTTTTGTTGTGTCAATTCCCGTTAGGTTATTGTTTGGAAATAAGTTAATTCCAGACTGATTGGATTATGCGCAATATAATTATTTAGCTCCAGGAGGACTACTCTCAAGTCCGTCCGAAAGTAATTTGAAACTTGGGAGTTAACCCTACAATCTATTTAATTAACTTTTCACTTCTCAAAGTTTGTCTTTAAGTTGTACTTAGGCGACATATAGTCGCTTTTTATGCTCTAGTGCATAAAGTATTTTTTAAGACTAATATAATCAGGCACAACAGCCACACACACAATAAAACCTCGCAGATTAAAGTCGTTATTTTACTATCCCATCCCTGTGTTATTTTTGAGGTAGAAGTGTTGTGAAATTGTACTGTAGTTGCAGTGAAATAAAGTATTATCTGTAATACGTGAACTTATTTTAACAAGTGATCTAACACAAGATATTAAATTATAGAAATTAAATAGATTTAATAATAAGATGCTACAGTTATGTTTGGCACTATTTATGCACGGATGATGGAATCATAAATTTCAGGATTTTGTGCTACTAGTTTAGAACTACACCGTCAATCACTGACACAACTGTTTCTATAAATTTAAAAGTAAAAGTAAACAAGACCATAGATAAGGCAATAAAAAACTCGTAAGAAATTCAAATGACGTTCGATTTTTTTATTAAGTTTACGTATATAATTTTACTTTATATTTTTACGCCTTTCTGGCTTGAAATCTAGATCGAGTTATTATAAATCTTTTACATAAGCGTCGATTATCGTAAGTTGGTAAGTAAGGATGTGATTACATTATGTGGTGGCGATGGCGAGGTGTCGGCACGCGGATGGCCATTCAACCTGTAACGGAATGCCAGCTATTGTTTCCAACACCTCGCCATCGCCACCACATCATGTAATCACAGATCAGATCGCAGATCGCACATAATTGTCGTAATTTCATTATCAGTGCACTATTGTTAGGTGGAAAATTATAAACAGTGACTTTGTGGATCTTTTTGAATAAATAAGTGTTGAGCGCAGCTTGGAGAGAATGTTCTCTTTACTTTGGTGGTCGTATCCATGGGGGTAGCTGGAGGGGGGAGGCAAGCTTGGGTAATGCCTGCCCTGGAAACTTCCTTGCCCACTCTAGAAAAATCGACAGTATTAAAGAATTACTTAGGTTTGTAGAGTTAGGCCTGGTAGACTTAGGTGTTGGCTCTACATTAGATTTGATAACTTTTTAACAGTGAAAGCGTTAGTCTTGGCAACCTACTTACTTTACATGAAATATTTTTGGTGGGATTATTTATTACAAGGCGTCAGCGTCATTAAATGAATGTGGTTGTACAGCTGGACGGTTGCCCCTCCTAGACAAAATCTCTCGCTACACCAATGGTTGTATCATAGTCATCATCATTCAGCCGAAAGACGTCCGCTGCTGAACGTATGTATCTTCTAGTCGTATCTATAGTTGTAGTAAAGTGAAAATCATTTGGTTCAAATTACAAAAGAGGAAAATGCGGAATATATAAGTTCATATGTGTGAGAATCCATATCTACCTCTACCTAAATTAAGTTATTTATCTTTTTGTTTTTGTGACAAATAAACCAATTTTTCTTTCCTTGTTTCTTTCTAAATCCCAATAAGTAAAGAAAAATTCCTAATCTTGTATTACCTATAAAAATATAGATAGATGTCAAGTGACACATCCTGCAATTAGCGATTGGAATTCTCCTCGCTTCCAAAGAGAAAGTGCGTGATGTTATGTGGATATGTGGCAGCAGCGACCATAGACAACTACTAATAAGGACATTTCCTTTTACACCTAGCTACACCAGTAGGCTCGGGTTACACCACTGTATTGAGAAAATAATTAGATAGGTACGGACGTATACTTGAACAAGACATAAACAAAGACTTCTACGAGTACAGTGCGTCACAACATGCTTTTTTTTCCACTATAAATAAATTGTGGACGTTTCCATCAGATTTTGTTTCTTTAGTCTATGGTTTTTTAGAACTTCAAGGATTTCAAACCTTTGGAATAAGGTACGTTTGCTCTAATATATTTTGAACTTTACACAATACAACATAATACAACGAGACAAACAGACGAGAGCTGCAACAATATTACTTACATACAAGAGTTTTAAAAAGTTGTAGTTTGAAAAGTGTAAATTGAAAGTTGAAAATGATGTAGCTCTTATATTTAAATTATTCAGCGACATTTGTAAAGTCATCCGACAAAAGTTGCAATAAATTATTAAATTATACAGTCGAATTAATTTTCGATTTATATCGTATGGGCAGGTGGGCCAGGAGACGAGCGTCGTCGTCGCTGAAGGAGACCTAGAAAACGCTGGCGTGGCGACCTAGATGCATTTAAGGAAGATTAATCGTGGAAGAAACCACAAATAATAATGAAAAGCTATAATGGTCTCCCCATTATAGCTTTTCATTATTATTTGTGGTTTCTTCCACGATTTTTCTTCCACGATGTTTCTTCCACGATTCTTTCACCGTTGCCCAGCGGTGGGACAATATACATAGCTTCAATAAAAAATATAAAATAGTATTAGCAGACAAGAGGACATATATGCCCATTACCATAAGCATCAGGTATTGGTTCTTCTTCTTTAAGAAGGACCTTGGTTACGTAAACGTTTCTATTATGTATTGTACAATCTATGATAGTACCTAAATAATCTCTGACCATAATTAGAATATTAGCATGCCACGCGTAATATTATATTTTAAAATAGCTGTGAGCGGGCACAGCTATTCTTCACTTCGTTCGCGTGCATATCAGAAAACAATTGCCGAAAACCTAATTCTTTATCTAAATTAAAAGCGTTAGTTACTCCTTAGAACAACAACTATCTGCCAGTGAGAGTTCCGTCAAAATCGGTCCAGCCGTTTCGGAGATTAACCCGAACAAACCAGACAGATATTTTTTTTAAATTGTTTTTTTTTTTTGTTATAAGTAGCTTGTATACTTTTATATATACGGGATATGCATTTAGTAAAAAGCTGTTATTATAACATTACAAACAGACACTTCAATTTTATTTATTTGTATAGGTATAGATATGTATAGTATAGAATAAAACCAAGAAATCATAAAATAACACACGCTTAAAGGCTCCTACAAACAGGCGCGACACGCGATATAATCGCGCGCGACACAAAGGAACCTCTCGTTGCGTGACTTACGGTGCCTTTGTGTCGTGCGCGATTTTATCACGTGTCGCGCCTGTTTGAAGGAGCCTTAACTCTTTACTGTCACACGTGATATTAATAACTTAATTAGTGTGCTAATTAAGTTATTAATGTATCTAAACTAAACGTATGCATTTGCGTCTCATAATATTTCTTAAGGAAGGTATTTAAATATGATATACTGTGAATATATTTACACACTAATTTTTATGACGCTGTAGATCAAACGGTATTATGTAAGTTAATGACATATTATTATTAATTTTATGATAAATAAATGGCTTTATCAATAGCTTGTTTTTTTCCTTCCAATATTCTTTATTTTTATAGCTAGTTTGCCAGACTTCTTTCTAATTTAGAGATTATAATTAATCACTGTGAGCAAATGGCTAAAATACGTTTTATTTGTAAGCTCTCGAGAAAGCTTAACGTTTGGTAATTTAATATGAGTAAGTGTTAAATATTAATCAAGCTTGTTATTTTTTTAAAGTAACTAAGTATTACAAATCTTTAAAACAATCTTGTTTACTTACACTTTTTCTTTTGACGTTTGTCTATTGCTGCGTAATTTTCGGTACGTTTTCCCTTACTTTAGTTCGGCTTTTTCACGTGTAGGCTAGGGAATTAAATACATTATAATGATGTAAAAATCTCGATTCATAATAGTTATGGTAATTAAATTAAACATTCTTAAAATTTTGCTCATAAAATTTATTACTAGCGTAAACTACATTTGAGAATTCCTTACATCTGTAGTGAATATTTACATATACAGCGACGCGGGCGCAGCGTTTTGTCTGCCTCTAATGGCTAGCGGTTATTTGGTTTGGACCACTATTTGAACGGTACATAGCATGGTGAAGCTGCCGAGTACAGACTGTCCAAATAAATGGGCGGCTTGCGCCCGCGCATCCATCAAATTCTAGAGCACGAAAGGCTATTATTAGGCTATAGACTATTCGTTGAAAATTGATACGATTTTTTTTAGGTGGTTATCTTTAGTACATCATTAAGTAACTGTAGTTTTAATTAAAAGACATGCATGATATATATATTTGGTACGTGCAAAGTAACATCTCTTCCCAAAAATTGATTGTACTCTACTGCGGTTCTATTCTGTAAAAATCTCACCGTGAAAACTTAGGTGAAGTGAGCGTGGAGTGAGCTGTCAATAGGGTCAATTCCTAGCAAAAACAAAATCACTTCACCTAAGTTTTCACGGTGAGACTTTTACAGAATCGACCGGCTGAATATCTAAGTAAATAAAAATAAAATAATAGGCCTTTTACTTCTTGCCTACACAGTAGGTACTACACGATTTCCTTATTTCTAGTTTCCAGGTATGTTCTAATAGGTTAAGATAACTTAAGATTAATTTAATTTGATTGTTTCTTTTGTTCGTTTTTGGTTCGTTTTTTTTTAATTGCAGCTCTATGAATAGGTAATGCTTATAAATGAACAAAGGAAACACAAAGGTATATTACAAAGGAATAAACGTTGATCTGCAACTATTATAATTGCAAATAGGTTCAGACGCCAGCACATCAAGCTACTACAAATACAATACGTCAAATTTCTATAATAGATTTTCAACTTTATCGCTTAAGTATATAAGGTTCAAAGTTGATTGGGAAAATTGACAGTTTCAGGTAGCTTGATGTGCTGGCGTCTGTACCTAAGTATCTATAATATGCAATTATGATAATATGGAATAATATAGTAATTATCATTTTAAATTGTCTAAGGGGCCTCTGCGAGTTGGTTTTGGCCCCTCGTACGCCTTCCAAAGGTCCGAGACCCGAGGGTCCCGAGATGTGTCAAAGACATATTAAAAATAATATAGAAACGCTAACAATTATAAAACTCAGTCCTGCTCATTGACTTCGAGGTTCAAACACAGCAAAGGCACATTAACATCACAAGGATCAATTCCTCGAAAAAGTCCGTGAACGTATTTGGAATAAAAAGCAAACACTTGCTCAAAACTTGAGCCTTTTTTTCGTCTGTCCATCCGTATCACCATTCGTAGTCAGTGCAACAGTTTCACTCACACGCGTGGGGTGAAAGACGAGTATAAGTAAGTAAACTTGTTTGCAGTAATCCTGACCCAGTAAAAACACAGTTACTTCGCTCCCCGACGCGGACGCGTCGTTTCTGCATGCGCTGGATTTGCACTTCGGTGGTGAAAACAACCTGAAGTTTGCGTGGCACGTGAATAAATATGCGAATGTAAACGTTATGTGTGAACGCCAGCGTAAAATGCAATTGTTGATTTTCTAATGATTTTATTGGTGGTTTCTGTTTCAGTGGGGATATTATCTAAGCGCTTGGATAATGGAGGTGAACTGCAGTCCCTTTTCAAACCTTCAAGGTGAAATAACCGGCCAGCCGAACGATTCAGCCGACCATCATATAGGTACCCACCCTAACTAACACCCCGTCGCATCGCATCGCCTGTCCGTGCTTCTTCGTTTTCGTTTAGCGTTTTTGTTTTTTCTCGGCTCCTAGTGTGATGTTAAGTAGCCTTCTTCAATAATTGGGCTACCAAATGCAAAAAGAAGTTTTCAAATCCTACTGATAGTTCCAGAGATTAGCGCGTTCAAACGAACAACTCTTCAGCTTGATTATTAGTGTATATATAGATAGTATAGATAGATGTAACTCGTGAGTAGTTTTCTGATTTTTTAAAAGAATGTTGGTTTTTTTTTATATTTTTTTTTGTTAGCTTACAGCCTATCTGACACAATAGTTACTAAGTTTTTAGCATGGTGATGGCCAATTACAAGTTTTCACACATAGAATATCAGTTAACTATGTACTAGGTAGCAGACAGTGTTACTTTAGTATACTGTATAAGTATTCGTAAATAATGCAAGGGCTATGTTATTTTGTCTAAGAAGTGATTGCAAAGGGCATTCTTTAATTTAGGCACACTAGTATTAAAAAAAAATACATGGATACAGGATACATGAATACAGACAGGAACATTGATATATTAAGCTTTTATGCTTTTTTTAATCTTTTATTCAACATTTCCATTAGTCACAGGACTATATTGTTAAAGCCTCATAAAATGTCTAGGCTGGTAAATCTCTCTGAAACACGACCTAACCTAAAAAGAAAACGCAAACGGGACACAGCATAAAGTGAACATTTTCATCGCAGACAACCAGAGACAAAAGACGTGGAATGCAAACGGTTAATAAAATGGCCAATAACTTCAAGTGATTAATGTTTTAGAACGCGCACTGAAAGCGGTAACGGTGCAGCCAGTCTAATAGAATTACGGAGACTGGCAACACATAAACTTAGCTTCTCCATTCACTGGCTAAATACTCTTTATTTGCCAAAATGGTATATTGTCAGCTTGCAATTGAATATTTGCTAATTTGATGTCTAATTTCGCAGCACAAATATTTGCGGAACGGAATTTATATAACGTTTAATTTATAAAATGTCATTTCGCAGACAGACATAATTGGTGACGGATCATGGCTCATTAGATATTTTTAGTTTGTTGAATGCCAACGAAATTCGAAGTAGGTATTTGGCAATAATAATTAGGAAACTTGACTAAAGCTTCATCATAGAGAGGTTAATCTTTGCAATGTTCAAAAGACCATTCATCCTATAAATTCCTAAACTTCATTTGTTTTCCACCTGTAGCTCATTAGCTACAATCACATGAGTCATAAGTCATATCACATGAGAGTATCACACCAGTCCGCGCGAAACTAGTTGGCCGCGCCTTGGGTGGGGGCGGGAGTGAGGGCGGCGGGGTTGCCTATTGTTCGCAACGCACGTACTGAGTCATGACATAACAAAGCGCCCCCACCCCCAGTCTCACCACTAACATACCTATGGCGCAGCCAACTAGTTCTGCGGACTAAAGTACTAGGTATATCAAAAATAAGTCGTAATATCCTCAGATCACTAATATTTTAATACATCCTACGCTTGGTTTCGAAACCAACTCGTTTATGAATGGCGCGCGTCCTTGCGCACGCGCAGGTGACTGACTGCCCTTGCCGTAAACATGCGACTACAGACCCAATAACATGTGCGCTCTTTTGCTTTTGTTTTAATAGCTGTTTGCAGCTGCTTCATCTTCAACTGTGGGAGCTGCTGCAGTTTGGAATTACAAGGATGAGTTTCATTTAGTCGGAGCAGTTGCATTAAAATGGCAGTTTATTCATCAGAAAATAATCATTGTTTGGTGGGTTAGGTAGATGCGAAGCTGGTGAACGGCGGTTGTTTCTGTAAAGTTTTTGATCGATTGTTAAATCTCATGTTCACTCTAGGGTGACATAAGTATCTACTCTAGTTTATGTAGGCACTCAAAACATTTACCTCCTATGGTTCCGTCAGTAATCGCTTCAACTATATCTTTAAATCCAATCCTTCCAAGACTTCCAGACTTTTGGTAGAGTCCACAAATATCCAAAATTAATACTGAAATAGTCGAGCTATAAATAAGTATTAAAGTATAATATGCAAAGCGGCTTACTTACTCAACTTTCTGCTAACAAATACACCAATAACTATACGTTCTCCGATTCACAATTATTCACAAATACATTACTGTAAAAACATTATTTTCATATTTTCTCTTGTATGCACATCAACCGCAAAGGTGATAACTAAGCATAATCATAATATTATCGTACGTAACGGACGGAGCGTAGATCATGTGATCACTTCCCATGGCTGTTGTAAAGCGTGACAAAGGAATTACTTCAGAACAAAAGGCCCTCCCTTTGTCTATAACTTAAATAGTCGCAAGTAGTTACAACTGCGCGGTTGAACTATGAGTAAGTTACATATCTAGTAGTAAGTACGCTTCTTCTTTGTAGCGTGTTGATGGCAAAAAAACATGAAAAAAAAAATTTATATATAGACCCAAAATTCAGTAACGCGAATACCATTCGCTGACGCAACCATTATGTCCTCACGTGTACAGATGACAGGGCATGCCCTTCCCGTCTCCCATCTTGCACCGCATTGGTGTAAGATGGGAGGTGACCCATTGTCTGTGGAGAGACGCAGTATACACACTGGAGGTCTAAGCTGTCCATGAACCCTCACTTGCGGAGATTGTCGTTGCTGTGGCCTACTTGGGTACGAAGTTTATTTAAGGTTTTCCAAGAAGGCCACGGTAACTTGTGCCCGGATAAGTACGCGAAAGATCCTTCCTGTTGAAAGGTCATCTATGCTGAAAGATATCCTAAGGAAGAAGACTCAAAGGTCAATTTTAATCAGATTCAACAAACCAAGAACTACTCATTAATTGTCAACAGAACTTATAGCACGCTTCTGGTGAACATAAGCTTCTCCCAAATTGCACTATTTTACTCAGTTTTCACATCTAACATAGATCCAGGGATGCATTATATGTTGAAGTAAGAACTTCAGGTCATTATTAAACCTGGACTGGGGCGTTTGTGCCACGTAATTATGTAATAAAAATCTACTTAAAAAATCTTAATTTGTATTTTCCTTTCAAAGCGGAGGTGAGCACTAAGGAAGGGTGTCTGTAGATTCTTTCCCCAAATAGGGGATGAAGGGTCAGCTTCCAGTCTAACCGGATGCAATTGCGTACTAGTATTTTACATGGAGCGACTGCCTGTCTGACGTCCACAACCCAATTCCAGGGTAATACGAATTCCAGCGCAGAAGAATGTGATCTTTAATATAAACTCACCTGCGTTTTGTCCCTGAACAGGCAACTCGTGACTTGCGTAGGTGTTAGCCCTTTTAATATTCTGCCATTATTCACCTGACCATATTAATTAACTATAGTTTTGGCATTCACAATCCTTTGATTTAGCGACGTTGATATATAACCTACCTAACTCTGTTTAGAGTGTGTATATTATCTTCAAATAAAGCCTTCTTTATTTGAAGATAATATACACACTCTAACTCTAACTAGGTGGCTAGCCCCTTGGCTAGCCACCTAGTTTCTAAACAGGAATCAAACTTCCCTGGACGCGCGACAGGTGCGCGGGAGCATCTGCTGTTCCGCACAAGTTTTTATATCGAACACGTTTAATATAGCCGGCGTGCAGCGTGTTAAACCTGGATTGCTGGACTTTGTTCGTGCTTTGGTATTACGAAAGGTATTTCGGTCATTAACATGATGATGATGTTAATTTTATTTAATATAAGTTGCTATAGTATTTCTTTCTTTTTTGTTTCTAAGATTAAACCATTGATATCCGAGTTATTTTTTCTAAATAATTGACATGATTACGATGCAATGTTTCAAATACAATACATAGGTACCTGACTGACATCATAAGAAAGCCACTTATTTTGAGAGTTGGGAGTTTTGGAGTTGGGTTGTTTGAGTTGGTTTGAGCGGACTGCTGAGACATAGGCGACGCCTCCTCTCTTTGAGAGAGAATAGGCCATAATCCACCACGCGGGCCCAGTGCGGTTTGATAGATGTCACATGTCTTCGAATATTTGGTACTAGGACATGCCAGTTTCTTCACGATGTTTTCCTTTACCGTTATGACAGCAGTAGTGATGAATTCATTTACACAAAGTTAAGGGCTGGATCTACGCCATTGACCTTGCTCATGTGGGCGTTACCAAGACAAAGCCCCCCGCGTGCACCTCCCCACCCCTAACAATAACTTCGTGCAACGCGAATATAATTTTGTGCTAAATGTTGCATCATCGCAGCGCCCGGCGCCCGGCCCCCGCCGCCCGCCGCATGCTATCGCTATCGCTTCCAGTAGCTGTATCTAATGCAGAGGTGTAAAACCTTTTGAATGTCCAAGACCGAAAGCAAGGGAAAATATAATTATGTATATTGTATAATTTATAGTTTTTACGCGTTTTAGGTTTAACTATGATGAAGAGACTTTTACATGTTACCATTGTATATCTTGATTTACTCGATAAAATTTACTACTTACTTTAAAAAAATCTGGGAATTATGAACCTGGAAGGACCGGTCAGATTTACCAAAACTGTCAATCTGACTCCATCCTTCCGAGACCGGGTTACCTATAACATCGCCAATTTGCGTGATTTTGAAGGGTTCTATTATACTAACAAAATGTATATGATGTTGCTGTTGTGTTACCATGACAACAAAATTATACCGTTGTCAGACTACTAAAACTGTTAGTTGAAAATATCTATTACTTATAATTACATTGGTAAAACTTATTGCAGAAGTATTAAAGGAAAATAAAAAATCATGGAACATAATATGTATATACAGGGTGTCCCAGAACTCAACGTCAAGCCGAAACGGGGTGACAGGATTGATCATAACCATCACGAGAAAAATATAAAAAAAAATCTATCCCATGCAATTTGAAAATTATGGGCATTTTAAGAAAAACCTAGAAATTTGATCAAACTGTACCATTTCTCGGTTATTGTGGTTATTCTTTTTTATTTTTGTTCATGTAAACTTTGGAAACGTAATCCTAAATAACATTTCTAGAATCCCAATAAAAAATAATGACAGGATTGCCTCAAGTTTCCGAGAATTGAGACTATTCGTTAAACTACGAATTTCAAATTTTCAAGATTCGTCGACTTTGATAGGCCCTCCTTTAAAAAAATGTACTAAAGTGCCTTGGCAAGTGGCATTAAAAGTTGGCGCATTTAATCAGAATTCTAAAATGGTACAATACTTGTTAGTTCCATACAATAAAAAACAGTAAAAAAATTAAAACCTCAAGTAACCCGATTTTTGCTATCTCAGTTAAAATGTTTATGATTCGCACAAGCTCTAGGTAGGTTCTTAATTTTGAGGCAAAATTATGAGAGAGATGGATAGTGGGTATGTTTGCCATGAGTGAGCGAAACAGATAGTGACGCCACTTTTATTAAAGTGAAAAAAGTAAAAAAAAGTTAGTAAAATAATGAAAAATCTTGATGACCATCAGCCTCAATACAAGCCCTACATCTTCTTAAAAAAGATCTACTTATTAGTCGGGCATATCTTCGAGAGTTGATCTCCTCAGCTGCTTGAGAAATGCGTTCATGCAGGTCGGCTACGTTCTCAATGGGCTTATTTATTGTAATAAAAAACGTTATATCTCTATCTGACTTTTATTCCCACAAACCTAAATTAAACTAGATCAAGATTTTTCATTATTTTACTAACTTTTTTTCACTTTTTTCACTTTAATAAAAGTGGCGTCACTATCTGTCTCGCTCACTCATGGCAAACATACCCACTGTCCATCTCTCTCATCATTTTGCCTTAAAATTAAGAACCTACCTAGAGCTTGTGCGAATCAAAAACATTTTAATTGAGATAGCAAAAATCGGGTTACTTGAGGTTTTAATTTTTTTACTCTTTTTTATTGTATGGAACTAACAAGTATTGTACCATTTTAGAATTCTGATTAAATGCGCCAACTTTTAATGCCACTTGCCAAGGCACTTTAGTACATTTTTTTTAAAGGAGGGCCTATCAAAGTCGACGAATCTTGAAAATTTTAAATTCGTAGTTTAACGAATAGTCTCAATTCTCGGAAACTTGAGGCAATTGTGTCATTATTTTTTATTGGCATTCTAGAAATGTTATTTAGGATTACGTTTCCAAAGTTCAAATGAACAAAAATAAAAAAGAATAACCACAATAACCGAAAAATGTTACAGTTTGATCAAATTTCTAGGTTTTTCTTAAAATGCCCATAATTTTCAAACTGCACGGGATAGATTTTTTTTTCAGATTTTTCTTGTGATGGTTATGATCAATCCTGTCACCTCGTTTCGGCTTGACGTTGAGTTCTGGGACACCCTGTATGAAAAAATTAAATTTTTTGTTTACAATGTTCATATGATAGTCGTACATTTTAGGCCGGATGTGATGTAATTTCTTGAAATTGATCGTGTCCACATCCTGCGACTATTGTACCAACCACACCACATGTATTTAGGTTATTTTTTTCTGAACTATTGTTTCCATCGATTACAAAATCATATTGCATAAACGACACTTCAGCGTCAATTTAGTCATTAGGCCTGTCAGTGGTTCAGATATAATTTCAATCGACTGTAAGCCGCAATTCAAAGGCTCATGGGATGATAATTATATTCTGTAGTTCTTTAAAAAAATGGCTTACATTTACAATACGTCTACCAATAGATTTTAGTCTGAAACAAAATTAATTTAAGTTAATGGAACAAACTGTTCTATCTATTTCACTCAAGATTGTTAAAGAACATAAAGAACCTGGTATCTTCTGTTTCTTTATCATCTGTTGTTTGGTTTCGATCTTGTTGCAAACTATGTTCAATAAATAGGTGGTGACTCTTGAGTACTTGGGGGACTCTTGGTAGTAGAACTGAAAAGTCACGAAGATCATTGTGTAAGTGTAATAAATAAATGTCGTTGTTGCTATTACCCAATTTCTTTCCTCAATCTGTAATATCTTGAGTCGTGAGTTTATTTAAAACAAAATTATACATGTTTTCTCCATAATTTATTATATGCACCGATTTTTGTTGTACGTTGGGTGATAATAATTTATTTATTTAAACTTTTCGCACAAAAAGGTACAAAGGCGGACCTAATGCCTTAGGCATTCTCTACCAGTCAACCAAGGGTGGTGAAGAGATTGGATGGCAGGTGCTTTGTTTGAGAGGAACAATGACAAAAAAAAATCTATTAAAACTAGGCTATTTATTGGCAGTGGAGCTGTAAACAAACAACGATTTTATAATGCAAAATGTTGGGTTCAATCACGGAATAGAAAAAAAAGAGTGAAACTGTCGATATTCATAAAATAACCGCTGTCACCAAACTGACACAATATTTGAGTGTACGTCATCATTGCGAAGTTCATTACCGCGATGTACGTTACTGCGAAAGTTTGTTATTGCAAACTTACGTTGCAATAACAAACTTTCGCTGTAACGTACATCGCAGTAAAGAACTTTCGCGATAACGTACTTCGCAATCAAGAACTTTCGCGATAACGTATTTCGCAGTAAAGAACTTTCGCGATAACGTAGTTCATAGTAAAGAACTTTCGCGATAACGTAGTTCGCAGTAAAGAACTTTCGCGATAACGTACTTCGCGCGCCTCAAAGAGCTCTCAGCAATCTGACGGAGCCCCCATAGAGGGCCAAACGCCTGCCCGGGTCGTGGGACTGTCTTATCAGGTAACCGTGACCCTGAAACGTAAAGGGCTATTGATGAACTCATTGGATGATACCTAATCGTACAGTGATTGTATTGTAATTCATTAATGATTGTATTGTGATAAAATTTAATTAAAATATTTTTGGAACAAAATATAACATGGGTGTAAAAATTATTGGAATCGATTCAGTTACTGATTCTGAACAAACTAGTATATTCAGGTTTCGCATATCCTAAAAATAATGTTGTAGATATCTACATAAACTTTATAAAAATAAAATTGACAAAATGTTTAACATCCATGTTCGTTACTTATACTTTCATACTTTTTGTTGACATAGTTTTACGTTCATAATACCGAAATATCAACCATAAATGATTTACAAAATAATAGTGCCCTTCAAAACATTTTTGTGTGACAATGGCGGATTGGCGGTGGCTAACGGCTTCTACAAAGGCAGACAATACGAACAGAATAATAAAACGTTTCTCCCGTCGAAATAGAGTTCATTATTAGTTGCGAGGTGCTCTTTTCTATGAAAATATTGGGCCGAAATAAGACCTTATTTTTATAAAGTTAACCGTGTAATTCGATTGTGCATCGGAATCTCAGAATAATTTTAGTAAACTGCGTACTTACCTAGTTTAGAAAAATTTTTAGTTTTCACCGTTTATGGTTTAGTAATAAAGACCTAATTCTCTTTTCGTATTAGTTTATGTTATAGAGTCTGTACCGTATACCTACTAATTTTGTGTATACCTACTTTAAAATTCTAATTGGTTGGGCTACCGACAATAATTTTGTTTCTTTCTTTCTTTTTAAAGAAAACGTTGCCCCACACTAGGAATTACTCCTGTATCGTGGATGCGCGACACAAACAGCCAGACCCGGAACAACTACCTAGGCAATACAAATATTTGTTCCGTGCGGGAATCGAACCCGCGACACGCAGCGCAGCAGTCAATCGCTCAGCCACTGCGCCAACCGTGTCGTCAAAGTGTGTTTGCGGAGAAAAGTATCACAGGTCCGTTCAGCACAGCGTCTCGTCCCGCACTGATTTATTGGGCGCCGCCGGAGGGGTGGCTACGCGATCTGCGAGTAGCGATTACGTAAAAAAATCGATTATAAATAATTAAGAAAGTTATTGGCAAAAATAAGCCGAAGGGGACATCGGCATTACTTAATATAATATATTGGTGGCAATTAAAAGATCCTGTGATTGATAGTTTAGGAGAAAAATGGTAGTAAGTTACAAAAACAGAGGTCACTTTGCGTATTTATTTATGATATTTCAAATATATTTTTATTTTTTTTGAAGCGAAGAGGACATGCTTTATATTGTGTAGATTAATATATATTTTTTTGAAAAAAAATCTTGTAAGGGTTACGGAATAAAAAGGTTCTAATGTATCCTAAATGAAGCCCAATTCACGTCTACCCACGCCTTAAGTGCCTGCCTGCGTTCGAACGCACAACCTACAACTTGTAAATCGCGGCCGTTACCACTGGGCCAGCAATTATGGTCGATATCATAATAAAGTCTCATATTTAGAGAGTTCTCCTTATGTTATTTTATTTACTTAACTCGATATGTTGTCAAATGTTTTAAATTCAGACGTTGTTTACGCTTTGATTACTCTAAAACGAGAGCAGTATCACAAGAAATAAAAACAAAAACGAAATGATGTTACAGTCATATCGAGTACACCGCCAAGCGTGACTATCTGACGTAGTTGGCAGTTACCTGACAATAATACATACAACATACAAGCTAATTAAATGATATTTACTTTCTACTACTGTTTGTAATGAAACTAATTAGTAAACAAGTAGGTAGTTACATTCTCGAGTTTGACAGCAGTCTGTAGGGTTCCGGCAGTATCAATTGCTCTAGCTAATCGATGTCATAATATATAATGCTAATTTTATGAATTCGTTTTTACATAATTTCTATGAAGCATCGTCATTTTACAGCACAAACTACGTAACAAGGAATAATTATAGATGTGATTACGTTATTATTTATTGTACAGTATTTTAATTGTTGTTACGATAAAAAATGTTTGTTAAGTTTTCCCGTTTCAGAGATATGTACTTACCTATTATTTAAAAACCTTACTGAAATAACATTAGGTACTGAAGTAAATTATGTATTGTTTAAGTTGTGTATGTAATTACAAAAAAATCGGATTATATGATATGGAAAATTAATTTTTAAAATATGTTTTTCACTTACTGAATAATTAATCAAAATTACCGAACTTTCTAAGACAATGTTAAGCATGAGAATAATACAAACTTTTTTACAAAAAAAAAAAAAAACGGCAACCTTCAAAAATAAAACGCTACATAGTGAAAAATAACTTATTGTTTTTTTATTTTTGTAAATAATGTTTTTATTTTTCACTTTTTAGTTGTACCTACCCCACACAAATTCATATAACACTACTTGCTATGTGAATATCAGTGACAAGAAGCTATTAAAACATCATCAATATAAACTAAGTTCTAAAGCTATTGAAACTAACTCAAAACCCAAGCAAAGTTCATAAAATTTATATGGGACCACCCCTGAAGCAATAAAAGTGAGGGAATTTCGCAAATCCGTTTATATATTACGGAGTTAAGCCCGAACATACATAACAAAAATACTTAAAAACCAAATTGAGAAACTAATCCTTTTTTGAAGTATTTTGATTAAATCATTTCATAAACAATAAAGTTACGCTCGAATTTACTTGCAATATTAGAAGAGATACCCCAATAACAACGTTGACAGAAATGAGGGTGTACGGTGGTATAATGAACACATCTGCGTACCCCTTTATAGATAGATAGATAACACATTTATTTTAGGGTTCAGGCGTGATGTTATGTTGTGTGATTGCGTAAACAATGCATACATAAAATGTGATAGCAGCAATCGCTGTTGATTTGCTGGCATTTATTGAAGAGTTCCGTTGTCTGTCTCTGAAACTCATCATCAGATCTTTACAAAACTTAAATGGAAACATTTCGGAATAAACTTGTTTCGGACAAAAAAAAAAGAATTTTGCAAATCCATCTATATATGACGGAGTTATGCACGAATATACATTAAAAAAAATATACTTATAAACATCCGAATCGAGAACCTCCTCCTTTTTTGAAGTCGGTTAAAAATGCGTTATCAGTATTTAATATATATGAAAGAAAAATGAGTGAATGATAGAGTGACGGCTGACAGGGGAGAAAGGAAAAAAACCGGTCAAGTGCGAGTCGGACCCGAGGGTTCCGTACAAATTTGTAAGTTGTAAATAGTTTTTTTTTAATGTAACTATAAATTTACGGTTTTCGGATTTTTTCCTTTACTTGTGCTACATGACCTTGCATCTTGCCAAATTTCGAAATTCTAGGTCAACGGGAAGTACCCTATAAATTTTGATTCCCTTGAGAGTATCGAAACATACGTTTTTTGCGGCATAAACGAACGTATCTTTTTTTTTACGTTAACTTAGAAGTTTGATTTTTTTCACAGCTTCAAGGGACTATAAACTTGAGTATATGGTTTTAATTTCAACTCGATACCTTGACGCGTTCCCGCTAAAGGGTCTTGTTAGACAGACGGACAACAAAGTGATCCTGTAAGGTTCCGTTTTTCCTTTTGAGATACGGAACCCTAAAAATGAGTGAATGATAGAGTGACGGCTGACAGGGGAAAATGAAAGAAGAAAAAAACGCGTAACACGTTTTTTTCTTCTTTCATTCTCTCCAAGCCCAAGTAACATGAAACAACGGCTGGATGATGATGACGATGCAGGAAATAATGATGCTTTAATCTACTTTAATCTAAATTAACACCAATTGGCTTCCAATCACTTCTCCTTCTCATCACACCTTTCAAGCTACACCTATTGTTGAAAGAGGCAATGCTTGTATATTTTCATAGTTCTTCATAGTTTATTGTTTACCCAGTTTTCTCTTATCTCTCTGATAACGCGTACCTATTAAAGCAGACAGGTATAGTTTCAATAAAATATCCTAATCCAGTTAAACGACTTCCAACGGAAGCTGCAGGGTGGTCTGACTATATTTAGAACATTTATGTCTTAAAACGATCGATTTACCATCATTTTTACATGGATACTTCCACACAAACTTTCATAGTAAATCTAAGGCGGATCACACTACAACAACGCGCCACGCGACGGGGTGCAGATAACGCGCCTTCGCGCGTCATTTTTAACATACAAATTCAATAAAAATTGAGCGGGGAATTGGGATCCGTTTCCCGCGCCCCGTCCGCCTTAGATTTACTTGGTCACGCACAATGGTCCACTTCAAGGACTAAGTGCGGAAACCTAAACCCCATGATAGATAGAAGTGTGTATGAAAGTGGATTAGATATGGATTTGATTTAAAATATATACTATCGGCTTTTAAGTAAATTTCCTTTGAGTATAAAAATCGTTTTATTATAGACATAAATTCAAACAGTAATTATATGTACTTACTGTTGTAATCGGTAACTCTTGAAATGCTGGCCTAATTAATAAACATCATCATCTCACACAGAACTAGTAGGTTGTAATAACGTCAACATTTTGACAGTAACGCTTGAGATTCTACACACAAGTGTGACGATGTGATTAGTTCATTAACGAGCCTAGCTAAGACGCATACATTAAACTAACAATTAGATCAATCAAATCAATCATAAAGCCCAGAGCAAAATAACTGCATTTTAAAGTGAATTGAAAGTTTACTCTCATCAAATTTACTAGCCAACGGCCCTTAAAGTCATAAATTATAAAATTTAATCATCGCGGCCTACTTTTACCAAGTATAATATAACTCGTTCATCAACAACAGGCAACCATAAACAAGTAAATTGGTGTTTATGGAAGCTTCCGTGCTCTGTTTCCGTATTTTACATAATATTACATCATGTTTATAAATTTTGACATCCAAAATGTAATCGAGTGTACCCATTGTAAAGTGATGTAACTTATTCTAATGAATAAAATGAATGGCAGGTTTTATGTAACGAAATGTCACATTAACTTTGCGTTTGTAACGATGAAGTTAATGCATGTGAACATGTGGTGCATGTAATTTGTCTTGTTTATGTCTGGACGGTGATAAAACTTCGACCTCGTGTTCATCATAAAGATAAAGTTGCCGACGACGTTATGTCATGTAATTAAGAAAAATGTCGACTCAATTGTTTATGAGCCGACAAAACTGGAGCTATTATTATGGTTATTTACATGTGTATCTAGGAGGGGCACGTGGCTAAGTAACAATAACCGCACAAGTCGATCTATCAGGTTAAGCTACGCTTGCCGCGGTCAGTCCGTGTATCCAAGTGACCCCGGGGAAGACGGTGGCACAGTGATCACGTGCTGCCGTGCATACCGAGGCTCAGGGGAGGCCCCTTTACAGTCTCCCCAGGGATGTGCCTTACAGGCGTTGCACGGGGGGGTTCCGGAATTGGTGAGGTAAAAATCCCACACTCCCCGACCTCCCTCCCCGGAGGTCGGGTGCCTTTTGAAGGTTTCCCCAGACAAAAAAAAAAAAAAGGTGACCATCTTTACATACCGAGATCCCTCCGTGCCTCGGAAAGCACGTTAAGCCGTTGGTCCCGGCTGTCATTCTTGGATCTTTGACAGTCGTTACAGGTCGTCCGAAGCCCGAGTCTGACAACCAGCAGTCTTACCAAAGCGTATCGTGTTACCAACGAAATGGGTTGTTGAGGTCAGATAGGCAGTTGCTTCATGTAAAATACTGATATTCAGCTGCATCCGATGGAAGCCGACCCCATCATTGGGAAAAGGCTAGATAGATGATTTATATGTGTATCTAGTTTAATTACTAATATACAATAAAAGTTAAAAAAGCTACAATATATTATTTTAATAAAAGTCGCAGTGTATTGCGCGTTGATGTCTTTTGTTCTACACATTGAATTTTGTACAAAAAATCCTTAATTCTCTCGAGCACGAATAACTGTATAATAATAAACATAGGTAACGAATATGATATAGTTAGTTAAGGAGCCAGAGTCACGGAGCGTGAACCGTGACGGCTCTGGACGTCGACCCACTCGCCAGCGCCGAATTTATATAATTGTCGTAACTTGACTTACATGAGTTTTGGGGAATTTGATTCGGTAGCTTTAGTATTTTAGAAGAAGCTTTAAGGGAACAGCCGGTCGATTCTGTAAAAATATCACCGTGGAAACTTAGGTGAAGTGAGTTTGTTTTTGCTAGGAATTGACACTGTTGACAGCTCACTCCACGCTCACTTCACCTAAGTTTTCACGGTGAATTTTTTACAGAATAGCACCGCTGGTACTGTATTCTTTTGGGGGGCTTTCTGATTTGAGTAAAGGGCTAGAGCATTTAATGTGCTGCTGTTTTGTCTACTACTGTAAAGTAGGACATCTCACCTGAAGACGACACTCATGACGAACTGAAAAGGTGTAATATATACCTAAGTATTACACAATGTGTTGACATGATCACAGCGTAATGTGATCACGTGGTGTCTATATTATAACATAACACCCGTATATTTTTTAGTACCTGTATATTTATCAGGTGGCATTAGTTCTAATTAAATATTTGGAAATTTCCGCGTTGGTCTGAGAAAGTTCTGGTTCTGGCTAGTGTATTCCGATCACTCCGAGATGGCAGTCTGTGTCTGTTATTTAGGTACTCTTGAAATTACACCGTGTCTTATCAATTTTATGTCATTCGACATTTCACACCATATCAGTGTTTTACACCCAAACATTTTCTACTATTTTCATTATCATAATGGCAATTACTATAATTTAGCATACAGCTATAACAATTAAATTACATTATTCAATAAACATATTTTTCCTCGACAATTACTGTAATAAAATTGAAATTAATACCTAATAAGAAATCTCTCACGTTTACACTTTTCATTTATAGAAAAGCTAAGTTTTTGTGAAACAACACGAGTAAAATTAGATTGAATCTGTATTATAGTGTGTAATTAAAATAACGATATCAAATCTATTAATTACTAAGACTTGTAATTAGAATTTCACAAAAGATAATGTTTATTTGCGTGTATACCTAAGATAGCAACTGTAGTTTTAAAATAACTGTGTAAAATTACTGTTCAGTCTGATGAGGTGTTCACTTTCGATCGACATAGAGTGTTGAGATTTGAGATTGCTTTAGAAGTTGTTGTGTCTCAATTTAGCTTTGATTCATGATTAGAATTTAAAAAAACATGCCATAAATGCAGGTAAATGCGAGGTTTTTGACAGATTGAGAGTAAAATGCGTGCGTGACTTCAGAAGCAAACCTAACGCTAACCTAAAATTCAAAAATTTTATTAAATATAATTATTAAAAAAAACATTATTATTTGATTAATTGATTTGGTAGGGTTACATTAAGTAAGGCCAATGTTTCATTATAGGTTCAGCTATCGAAATATGTACAGATTATACATAATATTCAACGACAGCCATAAAGTTAAATAAGTTGCATAGCTACTTTACTACAACATAACTTGCGTGAACATAGTAACATTGCATATTGGATAAATAAAACTGAATACTATCGTCATTTACAAGTAGGATGACTTTTATTATGTAATCCTGTAATATAGCGGTATCTTTGGTATACTCGTATGTCTGGCATAAATATATTATAGGTGTGATTTCTCATCCGATACTACTATTATCTATTACGTGATAATCTCCACACCTATTGTGATAAATCAAGCGTATTCATAGGTTAGGAGAGAAAGTTTTGGCAACGCTGTTATTTAACAATAGATATACTTCTAACATGGTATCTTGTAGATCGTAATACTTCATATCTTTTACTTATTTATGTTAGTGGCTTTCCAGTATTTTACAGTCAATCCCGTCACTTTTATTCCAACCATTACAACTCCATCCGACCTATTATGTAAAAATATCACCGTAAAAATTTAGGTGAAGTGGCTTGAAGTGAAATGTCAATAGTGGCTATCCCTAGTATCAAGGGCAATGAGGGTTTTCGTGAAAATTTACGACACCAGTTGGCACCACTGTGACAAGAGGTCTCCCAATACAAAATATATTATGATGACGTTCATCATTCGATTCATTCATTCGTTTATCATTCCGTCATGACTAAAGAAAATATAGGCTCTTTGACAGATGTCTGGACCTGACGTGTCAGTGCTGCCACCTGGTGAACGTCATTTCAGAAAACCCTCATTGGACTTTGGTTTTTAGTCTTTTTTTCCTCCTCACGTTTTCTCATAAATATCACATCTGACATTGGTAGAATTTTCGACATCGCATCGGTACCATTGCCAAAGAGAAAAATTGAATAGAATAAATGGAATGACAGCTTACTTGAACCAAAAGTTTTCACGGTGCGATTTTTACAGAATAGCATTACTGTCAGCCAGGATCTACAGTGAGACCAACCAGCACCCAACACCTGCGTAACACACTTTGAAGGATATTGTTTATATATTATGTATAATCCATTGCTTCATAATTATGTTCGAAAAAATTGTCTACTCAACAACAAATAACGCAATGAATGTTTTTGAACTGTCAAAACTAAAGCCATTGGTACTGTTATGTGCAATTACCCTGAAGAACAGCGTTGAAGTAATGAATCTCGACGTGTCTCAGAGAAATTATTCAATTGTCTTAGAACCCGCAACGAAATCAAATAAGTATCAGTCTTAAATAAAAGTATGAAAAACCACAGTTTTCATTCTTCTAGATATCAAGCATGAGGTGGATCACACACTACAACGTGTCACTCGACGGACATGTCAGGAAACGGAGCCGAATTCTCCGCGTCGAAGCCCGTTTTTATTGAATTTATATGGAAAAAAACACGCGCGTGGGTGCGATATCTGCCCCCCGTTGCGCGGCGTGTTGTAAACTTGTAGTGTGTGATCCTCTTAAAATGAATTAGTCGCGAACTCGAACTCACTGATGGTCATAGCCAAAAAGCACACTGTCTCACCTGGCTTCGTGTCCGACAGAGATAGTATCAGTGATGAGCAGTTAGTTAGACGCTAGTCTACACGCACAACGTCTAGTTCTCATGCACAGAAACACCGTTCCGAACTGAAAGGCAAGCGCCTTTTAGTTCGGAACGGTGTTAAAAAAAACTCGAAAAGTGCTTTGGAAAATCGAGTTTTATGAAAAAACCACTGCATAAATCAATTACAATAGTAGATTTTACAACAAGTGCACAAAACAAACCATTTTTATCCGAGACTTTTAGCAGCCCGAGCCGAAGGCGAGGGCTGATAGTAATGTCGAGGATAGAAATGGTTTTGTGGACGAGTTATAAACTCTGCTTTTCACTTCGATTGCGAGGAAATAAAATAGTAGTATAACATAACATTTCTTTAATTAAAATTCAAAGTAAAATTAGAACAGTTTTGAATACTGAAGGAAATTATTTTTTTTTTAATCTTACGACATTGATATTAGGCTGCAGACCTATACAGCCTACTATTAAATTAATTTTGTAATAATAATTTTCTTAAATCAACTAACCTACCGTACTTGAATTAAAATTTTAATATCTATTATATCTTAAAAAAACACTTAAGGCAAATAAATTAAAGTAAATATTATATAATAACAAATTCTATCTATGAACTTCTTATTGCATTTGGCTGTATGGCTCATTTTCTTTGCCTTAATATAATACATTTATGAGTAGATACGTTAATGCCCTTGTGCACAAAATTCGATTTTGTGCAGCCTATACCCTGCACAAAGAAGCACTTTCAGAGCATGAGAAGTGAAAATGAAGTTTATTAAACTCTTTGATAACTGAGCTTTGTCGGTACTGACTTTGTTTTGAAGTTTTTACAGTTCTTTTATTACTTATTCATACCCAAAGTTACAAGAAAAACGAATCTTTGTTGGCTCATAACTTTTTAATGGCTTCTTAGGGTTCCGTACCAAATTGGTAAAATGGAACCCATATGGTGAGACTCAGTCTGTCTGTCTGTCTGTCTGTCTGTATGTCTGTCTGTCACAGCTGGATATCTTAAGAACTACTAATGATATCAACTGGAAATTTGGAATAGTTTTAGATGACGTTGACTCAACTATTTTGCAAAGAAGAAAGAAATAAAAATATATGTATATTTTTTGCAACAGGGACTGAAAGGGGTTCTGAAAATTTTGAAGTGGCGCTACTAGGGCATGTGGGGTATCATATGAAAGAGCGCAATTTGCAAATTCTCAAACATTTTTTCTTTTTTTTAGGCCGCATAGTTTTCTACTTTTGATGAAAAATGTAAAAAAAAATACCGTTCCCCTTATTTCCGAAGTTTGCAAAGAGAAAAATCTGAAATAATTCTATAATAATATGATAGAAGTTGATAGAAAGATTACAGGAAAAATAAAACGAAGTCTCTAAATAGCACACTTTTTCAGAAATCATCAACAAAAGTTACACTAGTTTCACTATCGGTCAAGAGATGGCACTGACCTAAAACTGCAAAATTCTACACCGTTGTGCGCAATGTTAAAATTCTCTAACGAATATAGGCCCCGCCGATGAATTTAAAAACATATGATGGTACGGAACCCTCGGTGCGCAAATCCGACTCGCTCTTGCCCGGTTTTTTATTTTACTGTTCTGTTTCCATACAAACAAAATTAATAATAAGACAAAACGATATCATATTTAACTTTGGATGCACAATGTCAAACAGTGGAGTAATACTCTCCCGAAATTTGTATGGAAAAAATATCGACTAGTGGCGCCTTTAGTATCAAGTATGAAAAACCGTAGTTTTAATTTTCTATTCATATCATTAACAAATTAACGATGTCTTTGGGCTAGCTTAGCTAGCACACGATATTTTTGAAATAGATAAATTACTGCTCAAAACAAAAGCATAGTATTATGGTCTAGTCTTGAAAGACTAGAGAGACCTATGATTATCTACAAACCCTTCACATTTTATTGGTTTTCCCAGCTTTCATAATAACACTGACACAAACACGCTCGTGGCAATATTTTACCGGCCACTCATTTGCGTCGGCGCTTCGTAATTAACATACATTTTATGTTTACTGCTAAATACTTCGTTTGTCAGATGGTTTTCTAATTACCGTTCTCTTCGAATGGCGCGATTTGTTATAATAACTTGTTCAAGCGTTTCTTTATGAGTATTTTATGTAAGAGTAAGGCTGCGTTTCCACCAGAGATGAACGAGGATGCGTAGCGAGGAACGTACGTATAAACTTACCAATAAGCAACGCTAACTTAGTTCAAGCTATGTTATTGGTTTGTTTCACACACATCCCTCGCTACTCATCCTCGCACATCGCTGGTTAAAACGCAGCCTTAGAGGGGTAGTTTACAAAAGTCCACTTACATTTCACCAGTTTAAAACCGTGGGCCAGAGGTGCCCTTATAATAGACTACTATTTCTATTTCTCTTCCAATTAGGAATACTTAAGAACATAATATAACAACACGCCTGTAATCTCCGAAGAGATGCAGAGGTGTATCCATAGTACAGACGCCAGCACATCAAGCTACCCGAAACTGCCAAATTTTCTCAATCAACTTTGAACCTTATGCTTTAGTGATAAAGTTGAAAATATTTTAAATAAATTTGACAGATTGTAGTAGCTTGATGTGCTGGCGTCTGTACATCCACATTTTGCCAGTTATGTTTAACTCCCATACTCCGGGCTGCTACTGAGAAATCGCTGACGGCAAAACCCAATAACACTGCCCTACCTGGGAGTCTAACCCAGGACCTTGCGAAAACTAGACCACAGAGGCAAAGACGATGGTAAAAATATATCGGGTCCCTCGGGCCCGTGCTGCATCATATTATGAGTAGTCCTATGAATCCGGAACTATTTCCAACCCAATTAAGTCTCGTTTATGGAACTGAAAATTCCCTAATGGAAAACCCCAAATGAATATGCCCGATGCAATAAAAATTTATAAGGCATAAGTATAAGTAAATCTTCATTCTCCTGCCCTTGTGCCAATTTATCTAGGGTCGGCGCAACAACTCTTTCCTTCCATACTTCTCTATTATAGGCCGACCGCTTAACTGAAACGCTGCCTGAGGTAGCTGCGCGGTGCGGCAGGGGTGATAGTTGTCACAAGTTGACGAATCACTGAGCTCTCGCATCACGTCACCACACCCCTCCCGCACCGCGCTGCTTCCTCAGGCAACGTCTCAGTTAAGCGGTCGGCCTATAGTCGTCATCTCGGTAGACCCCCCCCCCTTCTCAACCTTATCATTATTCACACAGTCCATCCGTCGTCTGTTTGGCCTTCGTGGCTTCGATGGCAATAAGAGTAGGGACTCTTATAGCCATCAACATTCATACACACAAAAGATAATAAGTTTCTTAATTAACAATCAACCCTCTAATTAAAACTCAGCCATGTCAAGGAAAACAAAAACCGGTCGAGAAAGCCTGCGTGCATTGAATGTTACTAATAACAGCATATAAAAACTATGATTAATAGTTTCACTGACTATGAAAATGTGATCAGAGCCGTGAGACATAAAAATTAGCTGTCGGCAATAAAAAGTTAAAATCGATAAAAGCTTTGCACAGTTGACCTTCTTTGTAGCGATACTTTAGATAATAATATAATAATAAAAAAATCCCTATATGGTGTGGGAGAATAATAATAGCGGTTGGTGTGAGGATGGGTGACCATCGTGGCTCGGTGGAGTTTCTTGCCCATTTTTCTCTATACGAAACTACTTTTTGGAAGGGGCGACTAGAATCAATTCTATTTTTTGTAAATTTTGACGTTGAAAAGTGCCTTTCAAGAGCCTATTTGAAATAAATTATTTGACTTTGACTCGGAAAGCACGTTAAGCCGTTGCTCCCGGCTGTCGCTCGTAGATCTTTGACCGTCGTTACGGGTAGTCAGACAGAAGCCCAAAAGTCTGACAACCAATCTTACCAAGGGGTATCGTGTTATCCAGTAATCCTGGGTTGTGGAGGTCAGATAGGCAGTCGCTCCATTTAAAATACTGGTATTCAGCTGCATCCGGTTAGACTGGAAGCTGATTGATTTGTTGGTGTGCGCCATTCTAAGCACCAATGTGCAAAGTAGATGCCAACTTAATTTAGTCCAGCCCTTTTCCTACCACGAGCTACTAAACTACCATTTTTTTACATTCTGGTTTGGTTGTAATGTATTCTAATTAAATTATTTGATGCAGCGGAACTAGTCAACTGTTACCATTTTATTCATTCAAAAATTCAATATGATAAAATAAAATCGGTAGGTATCATAAATTTAGTTTCATTTTTTTTAAATACTTACACGGAAAAATAGAGGTCTATCTAAATATTATGTGCATTTTTAATTAGAAGAGTTTAAATTTTGATTATTTTTTTATTCACAATTTCATGCATGTTGCGGATATTATCTAAATACGTAACATTTTATTTATAGGAAGGATTTAAATATTCGTCAATTTGTACCTATTTTACGTAATATTTATCTGGGTTTAAATAGGTAGGTAATAGGTAATACGGGCTGTTGTCCGCAACTCCACGTCAAATGCGCGTATTTTGCGTACATCTGGGTTTATAAGTGTGTATTTTGTGGATACAGACTGTAACAGCAACCCTTTGTCTCAAAGACTTCAAACCACAGGATTAATCGTTCTGTGGTTACATACCTTCAGTGTTTTATCGTGGAAAATGTATCTATGTATCTACCTATATAATTTACATAAATCAATGCTTAAATTGTTTCGCACTGATAAAAGTTATTGTCGTTTGATGAAGACGAAACAAATTATATACCCTAAAATCAATGAGTTAATTTTAAACTTAGACATTATATATATATATATATATATATTCAACAGTTTAAAGAATTCCACGGACATTTTTAATAGAACTGACTGCCTACACAAAAATTATATAATCCGCCATTTTGGCTTAGGTTATTTCCCAATGACCACCATTTCTTTTTCTAATTTATAAACATTATTTAATATTACCTTATTTGTATTATGTAATTTCCCGCCGCAAATGATGATAAACTCTCCATATTAGTACCTACGATAAATAAAATCCAGGTATTAATTGGCTATACTATAAGTTATTTGCCAACGGTAATAAAGTCAAGTAAATAAGTTAAAGTAAGCGAGAAAGTATTAGACGTTCATTGCGCATAATTAGCGTTTCAAGTCGTTTTAAAACTAGTTAATTACTGAAACTGGTTGAAAAGCAAACAATTGACGGCCGACTAGTGTTGTGTCCTTCGAGACGAGCTTTTTTATTAACATGAGCATACATAGGTATGTACCTACATTTATATATCTGAGGTCTACTTTTCGTGACCTCTCAAACTCCGCTCATGAGACACAATTGATTTTCTATTGTATCGTATTACATAGGATAACTCAAAATTATAGACATATTTGTTTTCAGCTTATTTTTACAGCAGCAGCGTTATGGAGATTTTGTGATTTTGTTGAGTCGTCGTTAAAGTGCTAACAAGTGCTTCTGACTGCGCAAAATTTTCCCAGATTATAGAGTAGGCACTTCGAAAAGCTACACACACATTTATTACACGCTCTTATTCGTCTTCTGGATGTAACTGCCATTTTGGGGCAGTGCTCCTTTAATGTCCAAACTAAGTATGTATACTACGATCACCAATCCGTTTTCCGAGCAGTTAATCATGACAATATCTCTGCTGAATCGGTCAATCGAGTGTGCAATAACAAAAATGGCAACGTCACAAGTAGAATCTGCCAAATATGTCACTGTTTTTAAACCACCAGTGAAAAACTCTTCAGATCTCTCTCTGACATTAGGAACTATTTGTTTGAAATTTGCTTCCACATAAGTTGAAGAACGCTTTGCGCTCCCAGTACCTAATGTTTTCTTTATGTATGTTAGGTATTCTTCATTTCATTCCGAGAATTTTCAAGTGGTTCCCCGACTGCTATTCTTAAGCGATGTTGTATCTCAAACAAAAAGCAAGAAGTCGCAGAGCTCGAAAATCTTAGATATTCAATTTCCGACCGAATTAGAAGAATAGCATACCTAGTGTTTATCAAGCCGTATTTTGTTTTAAAACCGTTTAACTTCAAAAACTTGATACAATGAAGTCAGAAAAAACCTTTAAACGATTAAAGACCTACTAAAAACGCAACAGGGAAAGTGATACGAAAAACTACGGTATGTGTGCTTAGCACGTAATTAATCATTCTTTGGCTTTTTACATCCAAATATTTTCAACGCATTTCTTCTCGCGCGGGCGTTTCATTCATCAGCAATGATTATTTCCTAATAAAAAATAGTGAGAATAAGTCCATTATTAATAATGTTGAGTCATGTTTAGGTTTCGTTCGCTTTTCAATGATTTTGTAGTGTTGAGAACGTTTAGATTAGAGTAATCAAAATGTAATCATGGTGTCGTTGATTTTGATTGATTTGGTTTTGTATTCTATTTGTCTATGAACTTTTTGGTGCACCTCATCACGCTTGAATATTAATTAACGGTAGATAATAAGATCGTATGAGTGCAGTCAGTGCCGTATTATCCATAAGGCACTTTAGGCCAGTGCCTAGGGGCCCACTATGACCAGGGGCCCAGCACTCCCGATTAAAAAATGAAAAAAAAGGGGGATTGTGTGGTTTTATGAAACCACGGTAAAAGTGAAACTTTTTTCACATTATAAGGTAAAAGCCAAATTGCGTTGTTGTGGTATGAAAAAGGGGGGGCCCGAAACGAGCTGTGCCTAGGGGCCCCGAGATGGTTAATCCGGGCCGGCCCTGAGTGCAGTTAATATTATTGGTGCCAAACATACTATAAAGCCTGACTTTGTCAGTACAAAATCTGTGTCCAACAACCTCCAAGTACTAGGAAAACATAAGTACCTACAGGGGAGCGTTGAGCACGACAAGAACAAGTAAGTAGTAAAGCGAAATGTTATCATTATGGCATCTGCGCCCGCGCGGACAGCGGCCGGGCTATTAGCGTCTGGTAAATGAAACGTAAAGTCCTGGGTACCGCATTATAAATTCCTCACGCCAGTGGAGGCAAAAACATCACAAGGAATCCGTTCGCGATTGCCCAAAGCTTTTTTGTATTCTAAGCAGAACTCATGCTAATGGTAAACTTGACTCTTGGGTTGGATTCTAGTTTGTTTGGATTGGACAAACTGACTTTGTGTTATGCTAATCCTTGTCCGAATATTTTAGGCGTTCTTATGAGTTGTTTGGGGACATTCATGTCTTTGTAGATTCAACCGTGGGTTCGACAAATAATAGGAAATATTTACGATAATATCTTTCATCTATTAGTTTGACTTATTTTCGTCGTGTCTTCCTTTAAACGCATTTTGATTTTGGGCTATATCAAAATGCACCAATTTATAAAAAAAAAAAATATGAGGCTCTACCTATGTAGAGCCTCATAATAGTTTGCGATTTCCAGTTTCGGGTCCTTTATTAGTTTTAATTTGTATACTTTTATTTCTTCCTCACTACATACCTAAGCTTTGTTAATGATGTTGTAAAATAGCGCTTTTATGTAGGTACGTCAAGGTACGTGAAGGGCGTAAAATATTGCGCCTAAATTATTAGCAGTGTTAAATTTTTTTTCTTATATATTTAGAAGAAAAAAATATTTATTTTTAAGAATGTAGTTTTACATAGTATGGTGTTAATATTTTTTTAAGATCTTTACACTCTACCTTAACATAATTATGGTGTACAAATATTCAAATGTCATTCTTATACAGGGTCTTTGGAAGCCGAATGCAAAGCCTTAAGGGACTGATACCTGTTGACACCGTTTACAGCATCTACATTTAGTTCTTAGAATGTTTTGAACAGTCTCCAGTATCATTAAAAGTCTATGAGCGGTTAACACCCACTTCCGTACACCCGTAGAGCCACCGGCAATAAACTTATTGCCCTAATCTAACCACAAAAGCTTGCAAACTTACAGTAGGCTTCGGCAGTCGATGTTCCTTCACAAGTCCGATTACCATCCCGCATTCAGATTTTATTGCATAAAATATTAATATCCACTGACAATAACCACTTTACGATCACTTCACATATAGCACTAGTACAAGTGAGAGCATTTACTGATGTCGTGTGAAAATCGCGAATCACGACTAATACGTAGCAACGTCCAACACGCGAAGAATATGTACAGAGACTGGCGTGCGCATGTCGCGCCTGGAGGCGTTAGCGCAGCCTTCGCCGGTGGAAAGTTCATCGAACGAATAGCTCCCGCGTGAAGTGAGACGTGCGATCACATGAGAAAAAGCCTTCGAGAAAATTTTACTCACCTGTCTATACAATCAAATGGGTTTTTATAGGTTTGTGTGCTGCATGGTGAATACGATGAATGTAGACTAGGTTGCATACAAATAGGTAAGTACTGTAACGTGCTGTGTGGTTGAAAGTCATCAAAACCCGCTAGATGATCTCATCTACAGGCTATCTAGCCTGTCTGTACGTCTGTTGAATGATTCAATCCATTTTTCGTAATAGAAGTAAGTATTACAGGTAGCATTTTAGGGACTTCAGTTCACATTTTCATTAATTGATTAAGTAATAAAAAAATTGTAGAGTGCTTTTTGGATTCATCATATTTCTACTTGTTTATGATGTAATGATCATATTCTGTAATAACGATCAGAATATTTTGATTATAGTCTGAAAGCAATAGGTAGACGGAAAAAAACAATAGAATACATTTCGGGTAACGAATTAAATGTATTACTACGTGGAACAAAACGTTTTAATTTTTGTATCTATGAATTAGCTGTCATTCTCATTCAACTCATTAGAACTGTCAATTTTGTCTTCACCATCAGATTCAGTTCGGATGCGAATCG
This sequence comes from Luperina nickerlii, assembly GCA_963855955.1. Classification (NCBI taxonomy): domain Eukaryota; kingdom Metazoa; phylum Arthropoda; class Insecta; order Lepidoptera; family Noctuidae; genus Luperina; species Luperina nickerlii. The sequence goes on along the minus strand of OY979679.1, from coordinate 5,716,866 downwards.
TGACTTTCAATTTCTTGCAAGTTTATGTGAATATCTATTTGTTTTCTACACCTCAGTGTTGCGTGGACATAATCCATAATGCCTAAGGTTTCAGGTAATTACTAAAGTTGAATACTTGTTCCTTTCAGAAAATGCTACATCATCTTTTCGCATTGAGGTTATAGCTTTTGCAACTGTCATTTTACTTTTGATATTTTTCTTATTTTACATTTGATATTCAAATAATTTGTGAAAAATCCTTGTAATTATACCCTAATCAACCATAATATACGACGGGGCTTTCGTACCAAAAGTGCATCGTCATGACGCGGCCCTGATTTAACCGTACAACATACCCGGCATTTGTAATGTTTTCTTGTCTATAAAACCTCGCAGAAGCTTACACCATTTTTATAGAATGAATTTGTAACTGCACTCAATATACTTAATGTATAAAATGTACAGTACTAACATACTCATTGTGCTATACCTATATTTACCCATTTTCTCCAACCACGTAAACAAAAATACATAGTATACGAACATAAATGTAGGGAACAGCTGGTTTTTTCGCGATTTCAGGTTTGGTCCCATAGTAAAATTCTAACAAGAAAAAATATTTAACTGACAGATTATATTTTTGTAATCATATTATTACTCTTATTAGCGACACACAAGCTTAACATTTAAAATCTCTAAATCCTACTCATTAAAATCAGCCTATATTTCTTGTCTATTCTCTAATCATGCAGTTGCAAAGTCAAAATCAACAAAATAAAAAAAGAGATGAAAGCCCTGAGAACAAAACACTGCCATTTATGTATAAAGACATGTCTGCCAATGTCAATGTAGTAATTAATCGTCATAGCCATTACAGTGAAGGTAAAATGGGGCAAGGAGCTGTACCCAGGCGTGGAGGTCAACACGGATGATGATCCCGTGGTGTTTAAGGCACAGATCTTTGCCCTCACTGGTGTGCAGCCCGAGAGGCAGAAGGTGGTCTGCAAGGGAGTCACGCTGAGGGATGACTCTTGGGCCAACTTTAAGTTAACTAATGTAAGTTTTATGTATTTTATGGTTTTTTGAGTAAAATGATGCTTATGTGGGTACACCCAAAATTTTCATGCTAACAACACTGGCAAAAGAGACAGGTAGGTACAGAAATTGTAGATTATAATTAAACAGTGAACAAATTCAAGTGTGTTTTTAATCTACTGATACTGCATAAGTGTGTGCACACCCAAAATTTTTATGGTAACTATAACTGTCAAAAGAGAGAGTTAGGTACTGGAAATAGATAAATAAACAAGATAAAATCAAGTGTTTCTGAATATTTATGTGCATAAAAACCTGTATGCAATAATTCACGCTTGTTCAAAAGTTGATTGTGCATAATAAATAACATTGGAAGTCCAAAATAAATCCATCATTTGTGCTTTTTAACCTTGCAATATAAATAAATTACCATAATATTAGATTATGGTAATTTATTTATATTGCAAGGTTTAACACAGTATTCCTACTACTACTAATGTAAGCCTGCATTATCCCACTGCTGGGCAAAGGCCTCTCCCCATGACTTCCAGCTCTTTCCAGGGCTAAAGTGTACCATTGGTGGTTTGGTTTCTCCAGCTCGCCACACCGTCTTGTACGGGGCTGCCACAACACCTTCTAGCGGTGTCAATTCCTAAAATTGGAATTTTTCACCTTACATCTTATTAATCCATCCATACCATTGCGCTGTGCTGCGGGTCCCCATAGCACAGCATCATGCTGAGTAGTAGCCTTCTTGTCACAGTCATGATGAACAGCTGCCGACTATTTGTGATCTGTGCTGTGTCACATATTTCTGTCACAAATAAACCTATTTTGTTACTTGTAATTTTACATTAAAATGTGGCTACTTATCAATATTATCACTACTGAAAGAAGATGACCTGTGTAACCTTGATGTGTAATGTAAACATGTAACAAAGCTTATGAATTATTTAGTATAATAGTTATTTTAATATGTGTATTATGTATATTAAATTTAATAGCTTGAAAATTGTCAAAACAAAACAAAATTATAACTTTGCAATCATGGGTTATTGGTGCACAGGTGTTGTTTTACCATCTCCATGTTCTGTCTATGCTACAGTAAAGTATATATAATATGTATATATATAAGTACATTACATATGCTTAATGAAACTATGACTTAAAAAAAAAACAATTTTTTTAGTTGTAGTTTGTAGTAATTATTGCAACCTGCAATACCAAAATAATTTTAATATCAATCACAAATGTTGCTGGACAACATATATCAGCAACATTTCTGATAGAAATTAAAATCCAAGAATGTAACCTGTTATTTTGGACTTTTGAAGGTAAACTCTTTGAATTACCGTATAACATAACTCTTGGCAGCTGCCTTTGCCACCATCAAACACCACATTGAAAGACCTACATACTTTATTTGTTAAAGGAGTCAGCAGAGTTAAATACGACACTATTTATCCATAATATAACAAAGTTGTACTATTCTAGAATGCCCTGGTGCTGGTTATGGGCAGCAAGGAGGAGGACGTGCCGGCCGCTCCCGTGGAACAGACGCGCTTCGTTGAAGACATGAACGAGGCGGAGCTTGCAAATGCTGTGAGTAAAGTCCTATTTTCGGATAATTATAATTTGTAGCATTCAGCAATTACGCGACACACACAACAGAAGGAAGGCGGAAGAGTGTGGCTGGGCAAAGGTCTATTAATATTCTAGATTTTAAAATACGCGCCCCCCTAAATTTCTTGAAAAATCGCTGCGGACCCCGAGTTAGTCAAAATGAGTTAATTAGTCGAGTCAAAAAATTCGAAATCATGTGACCAACCCGCACTGGGCCCGCGTGGTAGATTACGGTCCACTCCCTCCCGAAGAGAGGAAGCCTTTGTCCCAGCTTTAGAAACATTATACACTTCAGTTTCACTTCACTGGAATGCGAAGAACATAATAATTGAATATATATGCATGCAATTAAATTTTTGAGCTGCCTCGACCCCCTTGTGTCACTCAACGCCCTCTAAGACCTTTAACATAGAATAATATGAAACCAAACTGACAAGCTACAATTATTTTTGGAAAACTTCTTAAAAAAAGGCTAAAACTCTGGATATATCTTTTTTTAAGGCTGGAACAGCTAACTCCCAATATGCAAACAATAGATTTTTTCTTGCAGCTGATTGTAAGCTTGTATGATTGCTTCAGATGGACTTGCCTGAGGGTCTGATCAACCTGGGCAACACATGCTACATGAACGCTACAGTACAGTGTCTGAAGACAGTACCTGAACTTAAGAATGCCTTACTTAGTTATGATAAGAGTAAGTATGTTTACTAATTGACGCTACTTGTCACTACAGCAAAATGAAGCAAAGACAACAAAATTTTGACCAATAGGAACCGAATTTGATCACGCCATATAGATAAATAGAGATCTAATTCAAAGCGAGCCACACTGGTGTTTATTTATAAGCCACGACAGGGGCGGAAATCTTGGTAGGGAAGCTAGTGGAAAAACTGTGCAAAAATTTTAAGAAAGCAAAGGAAAAAGTCACGTATTTATGTAGACCCTTCGTCACTAATAATAATAATTATGCTCGTATTGGTCGAATTTTGACTTTGGTTTCAGGACTTTTTCCACTTTTATTATTTTTTGGTTAATTTTTTTTTAATTATTTCATTTCCTATCAGCATCGGGCGGCGGTACAGCGGGAGAATTGACCTCAGCCCTCAGCGACACCATGTCAGCGCTGGAGGGTGGCGGCGCGGGGGCCTGCGCAGGCGCCGCCGCCAAGCTGCTGCGCGCGCTGCACTCCACGGCGCCGCGCTTCGCGGAGCGCGGCCCGGGAGGCGGCCTGGCGCAGCAGGACGCGTCGGAGTGCTGGGCTGAGATCATAAGAGCTTTGCAAGCGAGGCTGCCGTCTGCGCCTGATACTCCTCCGGAAAGGTATGTTAAAGTTTGTACAGTATAACTACCCTTTTCATAAGCTAAACGGCAGGTAGAAAGGGGCTGGCGCAACAACGACGCGTCAGAATGCTGGACCGAGATCATAAGAGCCTCGCAACCGAAGATTCCGTCTGCGCCTAACACTCTTCCGAAAAGGTAGGACAATTGACATTACACAACTCCAAAAAGGTAGGAGGACATTTTGTGAAAAACACTAGCCTGGCCTAATCTGAGTCAGGCCTTCGTGAAACAATTAAAATGCGAGCCAGCCAGCCACTTAGCCAATTTAATACCGTGCTACGTAGGGTTCGAGACATTGTCGCTTTCTAAATGTAACTAAGTTTGTAAGCCAGACTTTTGACACAGTGAACAACAACCAACAAAAATGCCAGCCCTACGTAGGGCGGATGTTAATTATCGGAAAATTCCGGAAATTTACGTTTAATGAAAGTTTACCATACCATTTTGTCACCAATTCAACTAGGTATGCTACGCGAAAGTTGAGTCAGAACTGTTTTCAACAGTCCATATAGTATTACATGAATCGTGCGTTGTATTGCTACCTTAATATAATTTATAAATATTCAAATGACACTATTATCACATCGTCATCTGTCACCAGATCATCAGTGATCGAGCAGTATTTCGGCGGTACTTTAGACGTGGAGCTGGTCTGCTCGGAGGCCGACGAGACTCCCTCTCGCACCAAGGAGACTTTCTTACAGCTGTCCTGTTTTATCTCGCAGGATGTCAAGTACCTGCAGTCGGGACTCCGATCTGTGAGTTGTATTCATAATAATTATCATTTATTCGCCAGATCATACAATCCAATTGGTTGGTAGTAATTAAATAAACAGCTTGGCCCAGATTTGGCAGATATTGGTATTATTTTATGAAAAACTTGCAGCGCCCCGCGGTTCCACCCGCATAAGTGTCGATCCCTTGGGAATATCGGGGTGAAAACTATTCTATGTTCTTCCCCGAGATACAATCTATCTCTCTGCCAAATTTTATCTAAATCCGTTCAGTGGTTTAGGCGTGAAAAGGTTAACATACAGACAGAGTTACTTTCGAATTTATAATATTAGTATAGATAATACCTAAAATAATATAAATATTGTATTTATACCGATCAGCTATATCCTCAGTTCCATCACCATCTATGAATTTAAAAATCCAAGTAAATCCTATGATATTATAAGTTAAATAGGTTGATAGGTTACTTAAATACCTACCCAACGTTTGGTCTTCAGAATCGTCACACTATTACTATGACATGTGGTAGTAAGACAGCATGTCGTGATTATCGTTATTCCCTCTCACAGGCCTGTGTCCCAGCAGTGGGAATATTATAGGCTGGTTATGCTACACATAAAAACACAATTATTGTACAGTACCCAGCGATAAATATTGCACATCGACCTTTACCTTTTTTTGTATTTTATACAAAGAATAAAAATAATTATCAAAAGAAGCAAATCATAATTGTTTTAACAGCTCCTAATAGATACCGGACTGTTTGTATTTCGTGCGACAGAGATAACGCTCTACGAAGCCGAAATTAGCCGATTGTCTCTTTCCAAAGGTCGATGTGCAATATTTATCGCCGGTTACTGTAATTGGTACTTTCTCGTAATTTTATGAATGTTCACTATTTGATCTCAGTCTCAATCTGTTAAAAATACCTCTAATTTCCCTACTTTTTTTGAAAAGTTTTTCACATTGATTGTAGCTGAGATGAGATTGCTTCTAGAATTTGAACTTTTTAATTACGGGAATTACGATAAAATTATCTAGCATTGGAAAAATCATCCCTTACACAATTATATTATAAATAAAAAGATATCTGTTTTAATATATCGGAGGAATAATTTTGAATTTTAGACAGTTCTATACAAAATCTGTCAAACGTCAATTTTATTGCACAAATAAAAATTATGTATCGATTGAAAAATCGGCCCTTAATCGGATAAATAGTTCTCGACTACCAATTAATAAGCGCACTAACGTGTACTATGTTTATTTACAGAAAATGGCAGAGCAAATCACAAAAATGTCACAGACTCTAGGAAGGGATGCGATCTACACAAAAACCGTAAGTCACACATACTTAGGGTCTAAACACACAGACTGCATTCGAACTGCATGCCAGCTGCAACATCGCAGTTTGGATGCAGTTGACATAACAAGGTTTCGAAGCAGTTAAGTCAACTGTATAAAAACTGTGATGTTGCAGCTGAAATGCAGTCCGTTTGTTTAGACCTGTAGCGGTATTTACAACGCCACATGCAAACAACGCGTCATACTGACGTCACGCAAATCCTGCATCGCGCAAGCAGAGTTTACCGCGCAACTAGCATATATACAACGGCCCGACACGAATCAACGGGCAGTTGCCCGCCAGACACAGCACCCGTCTGGTCGGAGGATCCTCCCTTTTCTATAGAGTATGAGTGAACTTTACACCCTGTTCCTCATACCTCTAGACTGGTGACCCCGACGTGATCGTCAGCGCAGCCTTCGTGCAAATACTTCAGCGTGACGTCATCATCATCACTCCCGCAAGCGTTAGCGGCGAGTCACCCAGCCAGCCAGCTCCCACGGCTTCAACGGGTATCCTGACCACCAGCATGCAGCGACCGCGCATACCTGGTCATCACCCTCAGCCTCATCAGCAACCTCGGCACAGCACACTGCACTTTCGGCCGGTCAACAAGAAGAGCTCAATTCCTCTCCTGGTCGACGCAGCAGCCAGCCTCAACTCGGCGCTGTACTACATCCGACGCACTGGAGCATAACGCAGCGCCACCCCGACTCACTGGGGACATCTTCGCAGACAGTTCCGACTCACCGTGAACTATGCGGCAACCGGTTCCGACTCACTGGAACCTCAGCTGGCCTGGCAAGCATCGCAAGATACAAGACTCAGCCCACTATCGACCTCCGGTCTCCGGGGGGGAGTGATGTAGCGGTATTTACAACGCCACATGCAAACAACGCGTCATACTGACGTCACGCAAATCCTGCATCGCGCAAGCAGAGTTTACCGCGCAACTAGCATATATACAACGGCCCGACACGAATCAACGGGCAGTTGCCCGCCAGACACAACACCCGTCTGGTCGGAGGATCCTCCCGTTTCTATAGAGTATGAGTGAACTTTACACCCTGTTCCTCATACCTCTATAGACCCTTAGACAATAATTATACTGTATTGATTATTCTGTCTCGCACTCATTATTCAGTGTGCACCATTTAATATCTATATCTCTTGCAGAGCAAAATCAGCCGTCTACCAGCGTACTTAACGGTGCAATTCGTGCGCTTCTACTACAAGGAGAAAGAGTCCATCAATGCCAAGATTCTGAAGGACGTGAAGTTCCCCTTAGAGCTGGACGTGTACGAGCTGTGCTCGCCCGAGCTGCAGGAGAGACTCATGCCCATGAGGAACAAGTTCAAGGTAGGGTGATCTTACAGTCGAATACTCAAAAGCAGCTCAATTGTATGGCCGCCATCCCGGGGCGGATCTACTTAAAGGCTTTTTGGGTTGAAGCCCAGGGCCCCATAGATACAGAGGGCCCCCAACCGAACTGAAAACAATAGACGATATTGTCAATAATAAAAATTATCTAGAATTTAAAAAAAATCCGATCATAATAAAATGGCAATTGGTTGAGTAATTAGGTAGGGCTCCTAAGCAGTATTAGCCCAGGGCCCCACAAATTCAAGATCCGCCCCTGCCGCCATCTGTGACAAGCAGACGTCTGCGACGGTGACAGGGCTGGCACAACTTGCTACAAACTTCGATGGATGGCCCCCGTTTTTGGTGTATTGAGTCTGTGAACTTTCACCAGTTCATTTTTATTATGTCCATTATAACACTGTATTTCGGTAAATACGTTTATTGTGCTAAGTAGCAAAAACAGTATGAAAGTCAACTGAAGAAAACTCTCCTACCCACTACTTCGTCAATCTTATTATTACAATAAGATTTGATAAGTACCTATGGTAAATATACAACAATTATTTTAAATAAAACCTGTAGTATAAATTGATTCTTAAAGGTTTTCGTTTGGTTAACACAATCATAGGGAGTTTTTTTTTAAGGAGTAATGGAACACATAGAAATGTTTTTAATCGCCTCCGCTAACTCTGCTCATATTTTATTTTATGATGTCATTTGACGCTTTTAAGATTTCAAAGTCATGAAGAAACAATTAAATTAATTTGCTATTGTAGGAATTCGAAGATGCAAACGTGGAGTCATCGCTCACTACGAAGAACCACGGCGACAGTTCAAAGGAAATTAAGAAAAAGGAGCCGTCGAGGGCTGTACCTTACTGGTTCCCTAATGGTAAGTTACTATTTTAATAATTTTACTCTTGAGAGCAGTGGTGCCCCAGTGGTATCGGCCGCGACTTCCGAGTTTTAGGTCGTAGGTTCGAAACCAGACAGGCGCTTTACTTTGTGTAAATTATTTCATCACCACTGCTCTCAAAACGGTGAAGGAAAACATCGTGAGGAACCCGACATATCCTAGAACCAAAAATTCGAAGACATGTGACATCTACCAACCCGCACTGGGCCCGCGTGGTAAATTACGGCCCACTCCCTCTCACAGAGAGGAGGCCTGTGTAGATAGATAGATAAACCATTTATTTAGCGCACACAAAAAGACAGCACAACACACAAAAGTACAATATTAGATGATAACCAAATTACATTGTGTCCCAGCAGTGGGAACATTTTAGGCTGATTATGATGCCGTACTCAGCCAGCGATCTTCAGGAGACTCCTGGTGCAGACGCCAGCACATCAAGCTACTACAATCTGTCGAATTTCTATAATAGATTTTCAACTTTATCGCTAAAGCGTAAGGTTCTAAGTTGATTGGGAAAATTTGACAGTTTCGGGTAGCTTGATATGCTTGCGCCTGTACGTAGCAGATGAAAGTGGCCGAGTATCAAGCAAAATGGCGTACGATTAAAAACTATTATTTAACTAAAAACCGTTGGTGGCCATTTACTTTAATTAAAGATAAATAGGTACTATAATATAAAACGAATTGCCAAACTGAAGTGGCAGTGGGCAGGGCACATTGCTCGCAGAACAGATGGCCGATGGGGCCGATAGGTTCTGGAGTGGCGACCGCGTACCGGTAGACGTAGCGTTGGAAGGCCTCTCACAAGGTGGTCCGACGACCTTGTGAAGACCGCAGAATTGATGCGAGAAGCACAGAACCGGTCGAAGTGGAGGTGCCTGGGGGAGGACTATGTCCAGCAGTGGACGTGTTTCGGCTGAAATGATGATGATAATATAAAACATGAAGTACACTTTTTATTGCTTTTTTTCTCCTAAGCTGTATTTTTACGGATGTCTATGTACTGAAATAGACGGATTTAGGCTGATGATGGTACTTTTTACAGTTCCGTATCCCAAAGGGTAAAAACGGGACCCTATTACTAAGACTCCACTGTCCGTCTGTCTGTCACCAGGCTGTATCTCATGAACCGTGATAGCTAGACAGTTGAAATTTTCACAGATGATGTATTTCTGTTGCCGCTATAACAACAAATACTAAAAACAAAAAAATAAATATTTATGGGGGCTCCCATACAACAAAAGTGTTTTTGCCTTGTGGTACGGAACCCTTCGTGTACGAGTCCAACTCGCACTTGGCCAGTTTTTATTGTAGTTTGTGTTTATGGCTTATCTGTTGCGGAGTCTTACCCAATGTATCCAGAAAGGGACTGCTGTACTGTGCGGCTAATACTTCCAGCAGTCCCATTACATTAAGTTATTGTTGGTAAGACACTTCAGGAGTGTTCCTTACTTATTTCTTAACACAATATCACGCGAGATGTTTAGTATATTCTCATTTCGCCAGTTATGTCTTGTTGTTTGTCTGTACCTCGGAAAGTACGTTAAGCCATCCCGGCAGTTATTCTTAGATTTTTGACATCCGTTGCGAGTCGTCTGAAGCCCGAGAGCCTGACAACTAGTCTTTCTAGAGGGTATCGTATGAACTGGGTTGTCGAGGTCAGATAAGCAGACGCTCCATGTGAAATACTAGTAATCAGGCATCTGGTTAGACTGGAAGCTGAACCCGACATAGTTGGGAAAAGGTTAGGCAGGTGATGGTGTTTTGTGGTTTTGTTTATTAACCCCTTGTATGCCGGGAGCGTAGATCTACGCGAGACACAATGGTTTTTAATTGTTTTCTGTAATTACGGCATACAACTGGTTAAGTTCTTCTACTTGTTCTCAGACGTAGGCAGCAACAACAGTGGCTACTACCGGCTGCAGGCGGTCCTGACGCACCGCGGCCGCTCGTCGTCGTCCGGGCACTACGTGGCGTGGGTGGCGCGCGGCGACACCTGGCTGCGCTGCGACGACGAGTCCGTCACGCCCGTGCAGGAGGAGGAGGTGCTGAAGCTCAGCGGAGGCGGTGAGTTAACATCTAACATGTTCAGTTCTACCATCGTATCAGTCCGGCCACACCGAAATAAGTAACTGGTGTGGATGTTAACGGCCTCAAGATCTTCGCGCCGACGATGACGCCATGAGCGTTCAAAACGTTGTTTAAATGTTTCTTGTATCTAGTCATTTCAAACTAGCGCAGGTTCCTCCATGCAAAGTAAATTTTACAGCCTATATGCAGTTGTTGCCGTAAACTTAGCAAGCGACTTAGCTGTTGGAGCAAACCTATATTATAATCTACCAACCTAGTAAAAGTCACTACCACAGATATAGCTACACCTAGATAACGTAAGAGCAACTACTTCACGTGCCAAAAATCACACCAGCTTACGTACAAAAATGGTAAGCCGCCACTTTCGCGCTTAGTCCTGAGTACTGCTGGCTGTCTGAGCGTGACCGCTGGCGACAGGCCCCGGGGGTGGGGCGAGACGGGTGCCGCACGCGGCGGCGTCTTTGAATCGATTTGATTTTCCCATCACTAAATAGTGCTTGTGACGTCTTTATCTATATCTGTGGTCACTACTTTCAATCCCCTCGAAGAATGGGTCTATACTTTACCAGATACCGCTTGGCAATATCACACATAATAATATAGATTCAGGGTGAGCTACAATCTATTACTTACCAGACACCATATTGCAACGTCAGCAACAATAATAACCATCATATATTGCTACAGGAGACTGGCACTGCGCATACCTCCTTCTCTACGGGCCGAAGATCCTCGAGGTGCCAGAAGTGACCGACAAGCCGGAGCCGATGATAACCGAACGTGATGACGAAGACCCGCCGATCGCGCTCGCGTAACCCCCCACGTTGCTACCTATCTTCTATTTGTTCCAACCCGCTTGACTTGACTGCGGCTCGCACAACTTTCTATAGCCTTCTATTGTGACAAGACATGTGTCGGTTTGTGACATGCGTCGAGGGTTTGTAACATTTTGTGTTGCGAGTTTGTGACATTTTGTGTTGCGGGTTGGTGACATTTTGTGTTGCGGGTTTGTGGCATTTTGTGTCGTGGGTTTGTGAAAGTTTATGCCGCGAGCGTGTGACATTTGTCGTAGGTTCGTGGCCATTTGTTGCATGTTTGTGACGTGTCTTGTCACAATAGTGTTAGGCCGCCTGATGTATAGAGGGTCGAGAGATGGGGTTCACTTTGTACAGACGCCAGCACATCAAGCTACTACAATCTGTCAAATTTTTTTAATGGATTTTCAACTTTATCGCTAAATCATAACGTTCAAAGTTGATTGGGAAAACATGACAGTTTCGGGTAGCTTGATGTGCTGGCGTCTGTACTATGCTATAATATTTTATTAGAACTATAGTCTTGCTGAAGTTATTAGCAGAATTCACTAAGTATCTTAGATAATAGGATAAAAAACATCCTACCAGACAAACCATTTACTACCGTTAATTCTTTGGCGTAGATAAGAATGTCAAAAAAAGCCCCAAACAATATCCGAAATGAAAATGCCATCATAATTATACAAAGTACGTCTTTTACCTTCGGTTATTCCGATCTCAGATATAATAATGTCGAGTTTCTTGTTATTGGCGATCGATCTGTGTATCTTAAGAAAAATATTAGTACGTATTGATATGCATTAAAAGCTATCCTGTAGGCTACTAGTACAGTACCCGGTCATAAATATGGCACATCCAGCTACAGAAGAATATTGGTCATTGTCAAGGACTTTGTAGAGCGTTGTTTCACTCATTTCTGGATTACAGTCTCTTTCTAACACCCGATGTGTCATATTTAAACCCGAGTTCTGTACATCGCTATGCATAGTCGCTCCTACCCTCTGCATTTTGTGTAGCCTAAATAATATCGATAGTGAACTGTAGGTAATGCGTGTGCGTCTATAACCACCACTGGTCTAGCTACTTAACTTCTCGTGTTAGTTATTTTCTGTATGTATAAGATAGCAGATTTATATTGAAAAGCAAAATACTATGATAATATTATAACCAGAAGTGAACCCTTATATTTTTATGTACGAAATAGCATTTATATTTACATGAATATGTATGTAATAGAACAGCAGCTTTATAACGAAATAGATGAAATAGCAAAGTTTGGTTGAACTGTGTTGATGTTGAGACGTAAGTCGCGGGATTAGTGATTCGTTAATTTATTGTAAATTGGCATTTTTAATGCTGCTGTTAATTGCTTGAGGCATTTTCGTTTAACTCATCTCAGTAAATATCTAGGTTCTCTATACAAGACGTATTGAATTTTATAAGACTAATTATACTAAACAATTATCGATAATAAAATTTGATTATACATTTAGAGTTGTTGTTTTCATTCATATCTTCAGTTTAAAATAGTTGCTTAGTGGTATACTGGGTTCACACGGTTTTAGATTTTAGTTTTGTTGTTCAACAACAAATATGAATTTGAAATTCAATTTTATTGAAATGTTCAGACGGTTCAAATCGCTTTCGACTGAGCAGTTGATCAACTAAAATCGAACCGTGTGGATAAAGCCAAAAGTACAGTCTGAAAACGAATTAAAATAAAACCTCTTTAAATCACTGAAGAAACCTAAAAGAAAAACAAACTTCTTATCCACCACAGATAAAACACGTTAATTATGTCAATATCGTTGATACGACATTTCATAAGAATAATATTTATTTACCAAACGTTTATAAATGTGCTTGTGTATCTACTATTTACGTAAATTTCTAGTGAAATGCTTGTGTGTGTTCTGTCCGCCGGTGTACAGGCTGTTCTTTTCAGATTGTAATCAAAGCAGTAACCTGAGATGCACGAGTTTCTTTGCTGGATTCTTTTTAGGACAAGCTTATTATTATTACTTGTTGAAGAGGATACCCTTCCCTAATAATTTAGGATCTCATTTGTCTCTAGTTTTAAGTTTATTACTTGGTTAGTGATCATACAATTCTAATAGTGAAAAGAAATACTCAAAAAATCTTATCTAATTCTTGGCGGCTTGTTTTGCGCTTTGATCCATCGATAGGTTAAGGGGACTACATGACCTAAAGCGCGGTCACTGTCGAACTGCATGAAAGAAATAGAAGCGCGATGACACAACGCTGGTAATTTATTGCAAAATATGAAGCAATTATCTATTTTTTTTAAATCTATTGTTTGGACTAAAAAATTAAAACACTAGTGCTTGAGTATGTTGCTTGTAGAATAATCTGACAAAAAATCAGAATGATTGTATGTATAACGGTGTTGATTTTTTTCTATCGTATCAAATTAGTTGTACAGACGCCAGCACATCAAGCTACTACAATCTGTCAAATTTATTTAATAGATTTTCAACTTTATCGCTAAAGCATAAGGTTAAAGGTTGATTGGAAAAATTTGACAGTTTCGGTTAGCTTGATGTGCTGGCGTCTGTACTATTTTCTCAACACACTATCTACCTAGCATATTATCCTGAAGAATATCATATATTTTTCTAATTTTATGTACTGTAGTCGATCATATACTTTTATTGCTTCTAAAACTTGCGTTTTTTTGCGTTTAGGTCCTGTAATCCCCTTAACTGCGCTTTACAGGTTTTTTTCGCGGGTTTGATTTCCGCACGGACCAGATGTTTTTGTAACCTACAACAGATGGCAGCAAGTTGTAGGCATGCATAGTGGTGGTGGTGGTGGTTGTATAGATTCTTTCGAAAAAGTCAACATTGCGTTGCCTCCAAGAAAGTATAATTCAAGATCCACAACTACTTATATGAAATGGTTTTTCTTATCATCAAAGCCGCACTCCACATTACATCTTGTACTGTATTTGGGCTTAAGGATCAGCAATTATGATAAATTTCACACGAATATAGTGTCAAATGCTTATTGGCACCTCATGCGTACTTGCGTAGGACATATGTAGAACACCTAAACTATCGCCCTACATTATTATAATTACAGGTATAGGAAATGCTATATCAATACAAGTAAGATGTATATGCCTTCTAATATTCCCTATGTATTGCGGCAAGTCTGGGCGAGGAGTTGTCAAGGCAGTTATCTTGACTTATGTTGTGGCTGGTGAGTAACTATTACATTTCAAAATAGCGAATAATTACGATATATTCAGACGTAGATCCAATATGGCGTGTAGAAATCTATACTTAATATTATAAAGCTGAAGAGTTTGTGTTTGTTTGTTTTTTAGTTGAACGCGCTAATCTCTGGAACTACCAGTCGGATTTGAAAAATTCTTTTTGCATTTGATAGCCCAATTCTTGAGGAAGGCTATAGGCTAATTTATTGTTCTTGCAATTAAAATTTGCCCAACACTGCTGCGTACATGCAACTTATTTATTTCCGTCCGTTGATTTATAACTTTACCACAATATACAATTAACTGTTCTTTCATTCCTATATTTTCATACAATAACCGCTTGTTTATGCGGGCCAGAAATAACTTTTATAATTAGCTACAACGCGTAATGTGAAGGTTCTTTGCATTTTTCCAAGTAGAGTTTCAAGTACAATGTTTATAAAAATGCTTGTAATGTTTTTGCTATAATGTAAGGTTTTATCTATACTATATACTATAATATTATAAAGCTGAAGAGTTTGTTTGGTTGAACGCGCTAATCTCTGGAACTGCCAGTCGGATTTGAAAAATTCTTTTTGCATTTGATAGCCCAATTCTTGAGGAAGGCTATAGGCTATTTAACATCACGCTCTGACCTTTAGGAGCCGAGCAAAAAGAAAAAAAGTCAGAAAGAACGCTAAGCAAAAACGAAGTAATAGCGCGGGCAGGCGATGCGATGCGACGGGGTGGGTCGGAGTAACAAGAAATTTCACGCGGACGAAGTCGCGGGCAGAAGCTAGTTACTCATAAAAGTCTAATTTTCACGGTGCAATATATTTGCGGGTAGTTTATGTGTAATGAACCATAAAAGAAAGTGAAAGTCATTGTTGCTTCAATTTTATTGTATGCCACAGCAGGCAAGAAACTTGCATTGTGTAAATGGGCTTAACAGTATCACTACTAGTAAGTAAGCAGGAATAGCCTCACGGTTGATTTGCGGACTCGCGGGCGAGAGGTTGCAGATCGATTCCCATCTGTTGCACTATTGATTTCAAGTCGCTTCTAACGATTAGTCAACAGGTATACAGGGTTAGTTTTTAAAGAAAGCCAAATTTAAGGGTGTGGTACAGATCATCAAACTAAACAACTTTCTCCATGGGACCACATCGGAATCGCGAATAATAATTCACAACCGTCCCATACGTTTAGGTCGAGGAGGTATTGAAGTGTTCTATGGGACAGTTGAAAATCTGACAAAGAAAAAAAAATATTTTTTTTTTATTTTTTTTTTTTGTAATTTTTTTTTCTATTGTTGACAATTGATAAATTTTTCGATTATGATATTGGTCCCACGGAAAAAGTTGTTCAGTTTGATGGTCTGTACCACATCCTTGAATTTGGCTGGTCTTTAAAAACGAACCCTGTCTAAATAATATGCAGCCCAAATTATTCGTAATTTACTAATACCTATTAAAAATAACTTTGAACTTGCATCAAAGTCAAAAACATGAAACAATCCAAAACATGGCGACCAAAAGTCTAGAAGCTATACAAAAACTGTTAAGGTATATAAATCAAGAGTTTATCTTGGACATTATCTACTGACAAAGGTGAAGGTAAACAGGAAAACACACTAATATTATAAAGGCGAAAGTTTGTGAGTGAGTGTGTGTGTGTTTATATGTTTGTTACTTCTTCACGCTCAAACGGCTGGACCTATTTTGATAAAATTTTGTATGGAAGTAGCTGACGCCCTGGATTAACATTATATAGGCTACTTTTTATCCTGATATTCCCACGGGATCGACATTTACGCGAGTAAAACCGCGGGGCGCAGCTAGTAGTTATAAGTCTGAAATCACCAGAGCAAACGTGGTGATCAATGCTCGCGTGCCTTCTCTGCTGTATGAGAAGAGCCTTCTTGCAGTGGGACAATAATAGGCTGGTATCATTATTTACATTCAGGTCCAATCACAAATATGGGATTAAACGCAAGAGAAGTGGTGCGAGTGTTTGCCTGCAGCACTCAACTGTCATTCAATCTGTCCAAGGAGAGATACGGCGTTATGGTCGAGCCCTTCAAGAGGACGGCGGTCAGTCTGCAAAGTGAAATGGAACAGATGAAGGATACTTTGAGGTTTGACATCAACATCATACAGGGTGGCAGGTACATCGACGCGCAAACTATAACCAGTTCAGCACTTGATTCTAGACCCCCTAGCGTAGAAAGTTTCTCGTCGGTTATTAAAAAAAACCGGCCCAGTGCGAGTCAGACTCGCACACGAAGGGTTACGTACCACAAGGCAAAAACTCCAAAAAAAAAACACGTTTGATGTATGGAAGCCCCCTTAAATATTTATTTTATTCCGTTTTTAGTATTTGTTGTTATAACAGCAACAGAAATACAGCATTTGAGAAAATTTTAACCGTCTAACTATCACGGTTCATGAGATACAGCCTGGTGACAGACAGACGGACAGTGGAGTCTTAGTATTAGGGTCCCGTTTTTATCCTTTGGGTACGGAACCCTAAAAATCAGCTGTTTCATAGAAAAGTGCAATCAGACGCGGTCAAATTTTTTTTTAAATAATTGACAAAGCATCTCAGCACTGGGTTCAGGATCATGTACCTACTGAATCCATAACAAGTTACGCGTCGATGTTCTTGCCACCCTGTATATCTAGGATAAGCTAAGGAAGGCCACCGCATATTTTTTTGTGACAGGAATTCGACACTACAGGCGGACTAAGGGGGGGCGGCCCGCTCCGGGGCCCTGGTCCAGTGGGGGCCCCCAAAACTTTAGAAGTACTTTTTAATTAATCCCAAACAATGTAAAAATATGTTCAGTTCGAGTTAGAGACCCCGTACGGTACCTATGCAAAACAAAATGTCGGGTACTAAAAATTTTCGAGCTCGTTCGGCCGCTCTCTTACCTTTTGCATAAATAAGTCGACAAAGCAACTCCTATTTCCGTACGAATAAGAATGTTCAAAAAAACCTGAACAAGTATTCAGAGTTCAGATGTAAAATATTTCGATTTTCGAGCTCTTGTCGCTCGCTCTCGTATAACGACGCTTGCTTTTCTTGAATAGCATAATGAGGAGATGTATATGCACCTCCCTGAAAAAAAATATCTTGCTGCTTGTGAGGCCCATGATATAGGTGGAGTATAGGTAATTATTACGCACGTTATACTTTACTTTTTAAGCATTGTTAATTTTTTGCAAATGTTACTAGAAATAAATACAAGTACCCACATAAACTTAGAAGACCGGGGGGGCTTCATTTTGTTTTACCGCCCCGGGCCCCTGACAGGCTTAGTCCGTCACTGTTCGGTCTTTCTAGAAATAAATAATAGCAGAGAGGGAGGAGTTTCGCTAGGGAAATATAACATGGAGTTCTGGGCCCGTTTCCCAGACCGGCTGTCGGTAAAAGTGTTATTAGGTTTGTCAATTAGAATTTTCTCAATAGCAGCCCGGAGCATAGATTTGCGCCCGGTTGATAACAATTTGGCGAGACCTGTTACATACATAGGGCTTAAAATTAACTGCCAAAATGTGGGTTACTATACCTACACTTCTGCCTCCTCCTCGAGGAAAACAAGCGTGATTTTATGAAACTAACTATTCTTTTCTGGAAAACGTTGCAGGTAAATCGACTATCTGGCAAATTTAGATTTTTTTTTTCGATAGCTGCTCTTCATCGTCAAATATTCAACAATTAAATAATCTACCTAGCTAGGTTACAGGCTACCTACGTCACAGCACCCATATGACCACCCGTGCGTGTCATGCTCCCTTCAATACGGCTGTCCCATTTCAAAACCTAGTAAGGGACACTTTTTACAAAAATCGTTTTATTGCATAATCTTGCTAACCTAGAAGGTCCCTACCAAATACAAAAACACCGAAGGAGATATATTTAAACATCGATACCTACCTAGTAATTGCACCTTTCACTCCCTAGTGACCATTTAAGACCTAGTAAGTCACTTTAACCAATTCAAAAAAATACATTCCATAGGTTGACCAATATTACGTTTATGCGCTCTCCTGTAAAATTTCATTTTAAGTCCTTACTAGGTTTTGAAATGGGGCAGCCGAATAGAACTGTAGCTGACAGCTACGGGTCAGTGATGAGTCGTTACATTATAACCGTCTCGTGGCTTATTTTTTAATGTTAGCCATAAAATAGTTTCTAAATACTTAATAAATCTAGAATACTTATATTCTCTACCCAAAAAACTTGCTTTAATCTATTTTTCGGCTGAATAATTTTACCTCGCACTTTGCACTTGTAGCAGCAAAATTATAATATTAGACTTGAATTTTGATTACTTATATAATTTTACAATCCTAATTTGTTTTTTATTTCTACAAAAAACCTGAATAACCACCGATCTAGTGTAATAATCCCTTTATTGCACCTAATCGGGGTTCTTTATCATAACTAGGTACTATAATTTAGTATGAAAAAAAATAACTGATATCTACAGACGCCTGTACATCAATCTACTACAATCTGTCAAATTTCTTTAATAGATTTTCAACTTTATCGCTACAGCATATGGTTCAAGGCTGATTGGGAAAATGTGACAGTTTCGGGTAGCTTGATGTGCTGGCGTCTGTGGGTACTTTATACGTAATGGTAATGCTTGGAACACAAGTTTATTCTAATAACACTGACAACATGGAAAAATCTCGTCAGATGTGACATGTGACAAATCGACTTTTGATATTTTTTTCGTATTACCTACTTATTAGTCATCGCTTAGTCGTTTACCGTCTAGCTAGTAAGTTATTTTATTAAAAATCATTTTTTGCATCTTTATTGCGAGGTTTTCTTATGGTAGAAAACATTTTGCTCCACCAAAATTCAGGTAAGACAGTTTAGGGCCGGTTTTTTGATCCGTGGTTAACTCGACGAATTGATAAAAATAGTAAGTAATGTCCAACTGCGTCAACTAATAGTTAATTCAAAGACAAACAATTGATCAAAAACACATTTTACCAAAATTTAACCATTACTTACCTACTATTTTTAATAGTAATGGGCCGACTATAGTATTTGCCGACTAACCGACTAGCCGACTAATCGGTTTTCAAATTGCCGATCGGCAATGCCGATCATTCTAATACCTACTTGTCGAAGGTGTTCGCGCTTTTTCGTCATCACTCGGCTTAGAGCGGGGGCACACGATGCGTTGCGGCGCCGCAACGCAAAGATTTCACCGTATCAGGCGGGCACACGAGCGGTGCGGTGCCGCAACGTTGTTATGTCGCAGCGGCGCCGTAGCAGCGTTGGACAGAGTACACTAAGAGCGGGGGCACACGACGCGTTGCGGCGCCGCAACGCAATGATTTCACCATATCAGTGGGCACACGAGCGGTGCGGCGCCGCAACGTTGTTATGTCGCAGCGGCGCCGTAGGAGCGTTGGACAGAGTACACTAACTGTTTATGCGTGAACAACTGAGCGGTGCCGTGACGACGCTGACGATGCTGCGTCGTCTTACATAGAAATATCTGTGGCATGTCACACGATGCGCTTCGACGCCGCACCGGACTTGCAACCACCGAGACGAGGCGGGGATAGGTGAATGCGTTGCGACGTCGGAGCGGCACCGCTCAGTTGTTCACGCATAAACAGTTAGTGTACTCTGTCCAACGCTGCTACGGCGCCGCTGCGACATAACAACGTTGCGGCGCCGCACCGCTCGTGTGCCCGCCGATACGGTGAAATCTTTGCGTTGCGGCGCCGCAACGCATCGTGTGCCCCCGCTCTTATAGTTATCGCGCGGCCGCTGAGTATGTTGTGACGTGTTTGTTTACATTTTTATTTCGTTCGTTTTGTGTTTGCTTCGGCGCCGGTATAACTAAAATCTATTTGAAATAAATAAAACAGTGCTATGTATAGTGTCGCGAAATGTCGAAAAAGAAATCGCGCGTGTGGATATTCTTTGATGATATTGAAGGTGAACCGTCAAAAGTAAAATGTAACCAGGGCTGGGAATTAATTCACGCGGTGGTCAAGGCAGAAAAGCGAATACGACAAGTATGACGAATCACATAAAATATAAGCACAATGAGTTGATGCCTCAATTGGCGGGTTCTATTAAAAGTAGTTCAAACGAATCCCATTCGTCTGTTGCTTCTGTATCCCAACTTGAGCCCTTACCACCATCGCCAAATCCGTCAATTCCAGCGGGAACACTAAACATCTGACTTAACAAATAGGTACTTATTTACCATTTCCATGTTGTTTTGTTACTTAATGAATGCTTACCAATCCTTACCATTGTAATGTTATTTGGTTATTTATGTGCCAGATTTCGGTGATTAATGATGTTAAGTTAGCTTAATTACTGACTTAATTATTGTAAAGACCGTAACTTTAGATTACTCTGAGACTTACTCTAAGTAATGTTCAGAAATTATAAAACAAGTACAAATTATATGTTTTATTTCATTTGTTATGCGCCGCCCGATGATATGATCGGTATATTTTGCCGAAAAGTCGCCGACTACAAACGATGCCGAATAGTCGGATTTCCCGACTAGTCGGCCCATCTCTAATTTTTAACAATTGTTGTTTAACTACAGATCCAAAAACCGGCCCTTCTAGTGCAGTGAGCGATTAAGTTTTAGAATAGTAGTGGCCCAGTGATAAACGGCCCCGACTTACGAGTTGTAAGGTCGTGGGTTCGAACCCAGACAGGCGTTTTACTTTGTGTAAATAATTTCATAACCACTGCTTTCAAAACGGTGAAGGAAAACATAGTGAGGAAACCGGCATGTCCTAGAACCTTAAATTCCAAGACATGTGACATTTACTATCTCACACTGGGCCCGCGTGGTAGTTTATAGCCCCCTCCCTCTCGAAGAGTCCTGAGGCCTTGTGTCCCAATCCCAACAGTGAGAACATTATAGGCTGATTATCTTCCAGATCAATTGATGATTGAAAATGATGATTGGCTTCCAGATCAATTCGTGATGTAGTAGCTCCCATAAAACAAGAGATAGAGGACACGGAAGAGGTGGACATTAAACGTCAACAGAATGACAACTTGGATGGCTTGCTGAAACTGGGCTCGCGGTCTAGAGATATTGAGCTCAAGTATCAGTTAGTATTACTTTGCGTACTATTGTATAGAATCAAGTTCTTCTAACTGAACAGACAGCTGCGCTGCTGGGGGGGGTTACTGCGCCACTTCTTCTTCCCAGCTAAATCACTAGGAAGTGGTAAAAGGCGGGCGTTTCGGGGGGGACTGTCCCCTGTAGGTACAGACGCCAGCACATCAAGCTACCCGAAACTGTCAATTTTTTCCAATCAATTTTGAACCTTATGCTTTAGCGATAAAGTTGAAAATCTAATAAAGAAATTTGAAAGATTGTAGTAGCTTGATGTGCCTGTCTGTACCTATTGACGTTCAAAAAGTGCTGATTCTCAGCCTTGTTTGAATAAATTAGTTTTGATTTGATTTGAACCGTAGTACATCAAATCTTAACCAACGCACAAACAGTCAAACTCGCAACTTATATGCAGACTGTACAAATAATTTTCTTCCGATCAGGAATTAACTTGTGAAATTCACTTAACAATTTTTCTTAGTCTTAGACTCCGACCGAAGCACTCAGTGGAGACGTTACTTCGATCACTTATGTAGATCTACTATTTGATCTGGTTAAGTAAAAAGTAAGCTAACTAAAAACCAGTATTTAGTTACCATCCTTCTCCTAATGTATATTTTCTCTATTCTTTCTCCTAATGTATTTTAGACACACAGCATGTAAAAACAAAGAAGACCATTATCTAAAGATATATGAAAAGAAGTTGGAGTACAGATGTCAATACCAACTGACCCAGGCGGCGGCCGTGTGCTCTGAAGCCTTTACCACAGCGTACGAGAAATGTTATCACAGTATGCCTCAGGCCACGGCTTGGATCCTGTGCTCGCCTCTGAAGCTCACCTATATCTGCAACTTTATGCAGGCCTTCCAGAAAAATGATATTTGTGATAGTAGTAAACAGGTAAGGCTTGGATACATGGTCGAGGGTCTGCACTATATTTTTTTTTTATTCGAAATGGGTTTGCTGATTTACGCACAACGGACCGAATGGGAGTCTAAGTGCGGAAAAGGGAGTCCCATCATCAATGGGTTTGCTCTTGACTCTAATCTAGGACACAGACAGTCTACGATGGAGTGAGCTTACCCAGAAGAAGCCTGTTCACTCTTACTTTGAAGAGATTCGGGTTGTATTCACTCGGAAACACAAACGCAGGTAGAGAGTTCCACTCTTTTGCTGTGCGCATTATAAAGGACATTATATTGATAGTGTGTTACGCAATTAGGGTTCAGATCCTAATGATCCAGATTATGATTGCATAATCTGGATCATTTTGAAGGATATTGCTAATCCATTGCTTCATGTGTTCGAAAAATTTGTCAGCTCAACAACGTAAACAAGAGCGAGTCGGACTCGCGATAGGTTGCCGTACCATCATGTTTTTAATTTTTCATCGGCGAGGCCTACGAGTATATTCGTCAAAGAGTTTTAACACTGTGCAAGTGTGCACTGCGGTGTAGACTATTGCAGTTTTATGTCAGCGCCATCTCTTGACTGATAGTAGAACTAAGGTAAGGTTTGTTGATGATTTCTGAAACACTGTGCTATTTAGTTTAGAGACTTTGTTTTATTTTCCTGTAATCTTTACATAAACTTCTATCACATAGAATGAATTCAGATTTTTGTCTTTGCAAACTTCGGAGATAAGGGGGGGGGACGGTATTTTTTTTTATAACATATTTGCTCGTAAAGGGTCTCTTATTTCACCAATTTCAATATCGTAATGTATCTCATTACGCACTTGTGCGGTAATGTAAAGTAAATCGCACGGTTTATCAAGATGCTCCGTCAAAACGAACGGTACTTTGTTAAATCTTAGCAAAGAGTTTTTATTTCAGAAAAGTAGTCAATATTTTATGAATAAAATTAACTTTGGGAGATAAAATATAATAAATAAACATTTAATTCTTTAATTTAATTAATTTTGACAATAAATTACAACCATTAATATCTGTAACAAAAACAAAAATATTAATTTACTTTATTAATAATACTGGCTGTTTTGTGCCTATGCCTGAAAAAAAAAGCGCGAACGCGCGCGCCTCGCTTATTTGTTAAGAAGTAAAAATTATTCCGAAGTCCTAGTTTTATTTATTTCCTCGCAAATATGTTATAAAACGTCGTATGACATACGTGCGCTTTGATAATTACAGCCTCTGCTTTCTTTTAGCCCTCGCCTACGGCTCGTGCAAGCAATATCGCCTCGGCTGTAATTTTCAACTTACCGCACTTATATCATAATATACTATTACATTTTTCATCAAAAGTCGAAAACTGTGCGACCTAAAAAACATGTTTGAGAATGTGCGAACTGCGCAATTGTTGTATTTGCAAACTTCGGGAACGGTATTTTTTTTACGTTTTTCATCAAAAGTCGAAAACTATGCGACCTAAAAAAAATGTTTGAGAATGTGCGAACTGCGCTCTTTCATATGATACCCCAAATGCCCTAGTAGCCCCACTTCGAATTTTTCAGACCCCCTTTCAGTTCTTGTTGCAAAAAATATACATATATCTTTTATTTCTTTCTTATTTGCAAAATAGTTGGGAAACATCAAAAAATACTCCAAATATCAAGTTGATAATAGCATTTGTAGTTCTTGAGATATCCAACTGTAACAGACAGACAGACTGAGTCTCACCATAAGGGTTCCGTTTTACCATTTTGGTACGGACCCCTAATAATGCAATGAATGTTGTTGAACTGTTATAATGAAAGCCATTAAATTAAAGGAAGAGGACAATGCACGACTGTAGTAATGTCTCAATTTCGAGAAGAGACAATACACCTAAAGGATTGACAGCGAACAGCCTAAATAGAAAAACTTGCATGGAGAGTCTCTAAAACCGTCACTGAACTGTCGGGTAGGAATGTAACATTATGTAGATAAGCTCTAGACATCATTAGATAAGCACTGACTTTTTCGTTATATCCAGTTATAAATACCTAACATTTCCAGATGGACCGTGGTTTTGGCGAAGGGTACATCGGTCTAAAGAAAGCTCAACGACAACTAGGCGGTGGTTTAAATCATGTCAACCTGAAATACCAAGTTATATTTGAGCGGAACTTGTATGATATCCAGGTAATTTAATGTCGAATCATCGTTATCATTATCATCAGTATTTCCGCCAAATCCGTCCACTGCTGGACATACTCGTAGGTAAGCATCGCCACATAATTATTCAGACCGGTCGTGTATTGTCGAATCATGATGATCGCCGTAAATTCAGTATGATTATTTTTTATCTACGGTATAACTAGGTACTTAGTAAAAATTTGGTAATTTTAGTTTTTATGCACTTATTTTAATTGCGAGAGAGATTGTGAAGTGTGAAGGTATTCATAACCGATAGAACCATCCCTTTTTACCACGGAATTATTATGGTATTAATACTTCATAACACGACCCCAGGATGCAAAAGAAACAGGTGAGCGCGTCCTACACTCCTTTGAAGAGAAGCACATAATAATGGGAGTGGTCTTCGTCGCTCTCAACGTCTGCATGGCGCTGCTGTTCCTACGCATCGTCATGGCTGCTGTGACGTATCACGAGATGTACCTCACCAGCATTCACTTCGACAACGTGTATATTACGGGATACTTTAAGCAGTTGGACGAGAAGAGAAAGAAGAAGGATAAGGTCACGCTGTTGCCATTGAAGAAGGTAATGTGAATGAGATATCTAATAACGTTAAAACGCTTTATTATAGGTCTCTACGTAGCCTTTTTCTAACTATATTGAAGTCCGCTTCCAGTCTAACTGGATGCAGCTACCAGTAAATGGAGTAACCATTAAATCCGACTTCAAATATTACTTACGGTCGCAAAAACTGATGCTGGTCGTAAAAATTGGTGCCGAATCAAGCTGCCACTGCAACTGATTAACCCTTGTTTGAAAGAATGATGGGCATTTTCGTATGAGGCTCCATACTGGCCTGATGACCAATAGAGTTCTAATACATATCAACTTATTGCTTATAACCGGCAATTACTGTAACAAAACATTTTATCTCCGAGGTACGGAGGGGTCTTGGTATGTAAAAATGGTCACCCATCCAGGGACCAACCGCAGCAAGCGCTGCTTAACCTGATCGATACTTAGCCATAAGCCCCCTTAATGTTATGAGTCAATAACTAATATTATAATTGAGAACTGCAGTGAACATTAGTGTCATAAACTAATACGTTTACATGGTACTTGCAGGTCTGATATCTCTTTAACCCGATATTTCACAGCCTTCTGCTCATAATGAAAATTGATACTTATGATATAAACTCTCATTTGATGTAGGTACCTATATGTGGTTTTTATTGGTCATACCGACCAAAACGCCCATCATTCTTTGAAACCTTTTTGGATGTAGGACATGAGGTTTAGTAGCAGTATTGTTCTAGTTTGACTACAAAACAAAAGAACACCAAAGCATACGGTGTTCACAAATTAGCGGTGAACGATTTTGCTTTTTAGATGGAACGATATAAATACGTAGACATACATTCAATGTGGTACTCGACATCGCCGCACAGCAAACTAGTAACGCAGATACTGAAGGTGATGCTAGAGGTGGTGACGGCCACCACCTTCGTGATGCTGGACCGCCTGTTCTATGAAGCCCTGGACGTGGTACGCCAGCATGCCCAGGTTGAGGTCGTGCAGCAAGGGACGCAGGATTTGAAAATTGAGGTAATAAACTTCTGTTTTTTACTCTAGAAAAGTTGAGCAGTAGCGTCTAAGGGTCCATGCCACGGGCCACCCACAGTTTCCTGATGGTGGAAACCATTTATCCTTCAAATATTTAACTTAAATGAAGTTCTGTAAATAATCATCACTCAAGTATCCCTTCTTTTCTTATTCCACTGCAGCTACTGCTAGACATAGGCCACTCCAAAGTAGGTCTGTTTGTTAGACCAAACGACCTTAACCAGGCGTCCGTTCTAATATTTATCAAGAAGGTCAGGATCCCTTCAAAACCACCTTTTCCTAAAATGTTCCACGTCTATCAGTCAAAAGCCTATTTTTTTAAATTCACACTCAGGTGGAAGGCACAGGCCTGCTAGCCACTCTTCTCCGCAAGCTGATAACCAACCTCTCGTCAACCCAGAGGGTACGTCGCGAGGTCACCAACAAGCTATGCGTGCCGCTGCCGCGCGCCATGCCTCCTATTTATTTCGTCAAAATCTATGGAGGATACGTGTGGATACTGTTGCTGCTGTATTTGAACCCGTATACGATGAGGCTCAGAAGGTAAGGCAGCAGAAAAAAGGAAACTGACTTGTTCTTTGTTTCTGGTCTCGATTTTCTTTTTACTGTAGAGAATTTTTTGAGTAACTATTTCAATAAGTGCTCGAGACACACGCGTCAACGGTAGAAGGAACTGCAATCGTCGAGTCATGCTGCCGCTAGTGGCACGTTGTTGATGGCTGCAGCTGTCTCTGCCGATAACGCGTGTCGATCGAGTACGCCAGCACATCAAGCTACCTGAAACTGTAAAATTTTCCCAATCAACTTTAAACTTTATGCTATAGCAATAAAGTCGAAAATCTATTAAAGAAATTTTACAGATTGTAGTAGCTTGATGTGCTGGCGTCTGTACACTGAGTCTAGTTGCCGATTTCGCCATCTTTCTCTAGGCGTTTTGCTGGTTTTTATAACCATTCAAAAAAGCTCTTACGTGAAAACGGTGCAACTCATTTCAGACAAATCTGCAGTTACTTTTATCCACGTCGGGAGAAGCAGCGCGTATTGCATCTTTACAATGATATTCTCAAGAAACGGATGAAAATGGATAAAACATTGCGCAGGTACGTACGGTTAGCTGTTAGTTAATCCTACCAATATTATAAATGTGAAAGTTTGTGAAGGTGTTTGGATGTTTGTTACTCAATTACGCGTAAACCGTTGAACAGATTTGGATGAAAATTGACACATAGACCATTTCCTGGATTAACACATATGATACTTTTTATCCCGATATTCCCACGGGATCAAAACCTACGCGGGTGCAACCGCGGGACACTGCTAGTAAAGAAATACGTTGGTTTGGTTTCAATAACATGTAGTTATTTGTTGTTCGCATATCGCATCGGTGGAGAAAAATTAGAACTTGGTAGTGATGGGTAACCGATAAATGACACATGACAATACTTACTAGCTTCTGCCCGCGACCTCGCCCGCGTGGATGTCGGAAATTATCCCACGGGAATGTGCTACCGGGACCAGCCTATGTTAGTCCTTATAAGATCGGCTATCTGCCAGTGTAAGTCCCGTCAAAATTGGTTCAGCCGTTTCTGAGATTAGCCTAAACAAACATACAGACAAAAAACAAAAATTAATTTTTAGTTATAGGTACCGCATATATTTTCATACGCATTTAGTAAAAAGCCGTTATTTTGACATTACAGATACTTCAATTTTATCTATTTCTGATTATTTTGGAGGCGTATGTCCAGCAGTGGACGTCTTTCGACTGAAATGATGATGATGATTACTTTGGAAAAAGAAAATACTTCGATATTTCTTCAGTATTTTTTCTTCTATATTACAATATAAAAAAAAAAAAACGCTTATAAAAAAATGCTTCCTAGAACAGTACCTACTCCAGTAGGTACTGTTCTAGAAAGCATTTTTTTTCCGTCTCATCATCAAGATTACTCTTGCTGTTTCGATCTACATTCAGGAAGGCGGTCCAAGCCATGCGCGCACACTACCTCTCTGGCGAGAACCTCCTTAGTTTGAGGATGAGGTTTCCTTACCTGCTGGGCTGGTTGAATGCCCTGCCCGCTGCAAGGATGACCTGCCTCATTTGTGGCGAGACGGAACCTAGGAACGATGAGGGTGGGAAAGTAGTTTGTAACTATGTAGATTGTAGCTTATATCGAAGCTTTGGGAAAGAACACTGACCACCGCTACGGCCGATTCTGAATTAAGGACTCCTCAGTAGGTCTGTCTAACCAGTGAGGGATCTGGATAATAAATGTTGTCCTAAATACAGAGTTGCCGTATATCCTGATTCCGTTTCATTATATTTGTTCGAGATTATCCCTCCCTTCCCAGCTCACAGGACCAAGGGTAGTATCCACTAACAAGTATCGTACTCATGATAATTTTCATAGAAACAGATTGCATATAGATAAGTAGAGGTATAATCTACCTATTAACAAAGGTTACAAGACGGCCACCGGGACAAAATCTCCCGAAAATCGGTACCTAAATCCGCCTTAGGTTTTAATTTAGACCTCTTGAAACGCAACCATAATAATGTTTATCAACATTTTCAGGGCAGCAATCATCAAGTCGTTGGCACTGTTGCTGCATGCCGAAGTGTCCATTTGTATACTGTGCGGAGTGCTGGAAGGAGGCGGGCGCGCGGTGCCTCGCGTGTGACCCCAGCCTTAACGAACTAAGCGATGTGGACTCGCTTAGTGATGATGATCAGCTCCGCTATTGACAACCGTTGAAGCCGACCAGCGGGGTAGTTGCGTAACACACATACATACTATGGCAATGCTTTCAATTTTAACAGCAAAACAATAATAATAATTTTAACAGCTGTTATATATTTATTATATATTTTATTTATTATGTATTTTTTTATATTTAAGATATATTTCAAATATGGAGCAACTAGCTGCGCCCCGTGGTTTTACCCGCATAAGTGTCGATCCCGTGTGAATATCGGGATAAAAAGTAGCCTATATGTTAATCCAGGGTGTCAGCTACCACAATACAAGTTTTTTTCAAAATTGGTTCAGTCGTTTATGCGTGAAGAAGTAACAAACATATAAACACACACACTCACAAACTTTCGCCTTTATAATATTAGTGTGATGGATTAGCAATTTCCTTATTTTTTTTTTCGAATTGTAAGTGAAACTGTGTTACGCACGACTAGAGTTTTGGAAATTTCTTTTATTACAACAGTTCAGCACTCGCTAAGGAACATATTTCATCGTCTTACCAGTTTAACTGTAATTAAATAGGTACATAAAGGAGATGCGCTAAGGTAACCCGCGAAATCCAAGTCAGGTCAGTGTCAGGTTGTATGTTGAACAAAATATAATTTGCGACCGTGACAAATAGGACTTTGCAGAAAAATAATCATTAAATTCATCAATATAACTCGAAGTTCAAAAAATCCTATTGAATAACTTATTTAATGACATATCAATCAATAGGATTTTATATGAATACAAATTGCAAAAACGTAAGCAAATTTGAACTTTGTGACCTCTTCTGTCTGGCGGTTCCCCAATGGGTAAGGCTCTCTTATCATCATAGCTATGCGAAACGTAGTAGTAAGTGAAGACACTGCTTTATTTGTACAGAAGACTTCATTAGGTACCACTATGTTTGAGATTGAATAAAAATGTTATTCACCACATCCGCTTATTGACTGTCGTAACCCAATGCTAGACGACTTGACTTTTGATTTCCAAAAATACCAACAATTCTATCGCGACCCCACTGTTATTTTGACTGAAAACTCAATATCTGAACATAGGCTTAATATAGCCAAACGCAATTATTAATAAGTAACTTTAAATAAAAATACTGTTGTATTCGTCATGAAAGGGCGTTTTGTTCCGCGCAGGCTTGACCGGTTGAACCAGAGGGGTATAAAAAAAGGGTGATCTAAGGGATCAGAGAAACGCGGGGTACGCTTGTGGCAACGAGGGCCTTGCCCTTGGTAACGCGTCCTTCACTACCATCGCTTGATCATAGGTCGACAAACTATTGATCCGTCTTCTAAATTTTGACAGTCTTAGACCCGTGTGTTGTAACATTCGAAGGGCTTTTGACTAAAAACGCGTGGTTGTAAACACTTTTCATTTGTTTTAGCATTCCCTACGGCTACGTATGCACTGAAAGGGGGCTTGCTTAGCGCCTAGAGCCTACCGAGCCATCTTGCGTGTAGCGAAATGAAACGAACATTTTAGAATTTTCGCAACCGGCCGTACCGCTTGGCACCTTCGCTAGTCGCCTAGCGTGTTACGAACAAAAATGTTAAATCACTAGGCTCTAGGCGCTAACCGAGCCACCTGTCAGTGCGTACGTAGCCTTAGGCCGCGACCGCACTGCTAACCCGAAAACGATAAAACGGTGATGCGCGAAAAATCGTCGAGTTTGTGTTGCGGCTAATAGACCGGGAGATGATGACACATTTTGGTAAGTCATTTCTTACAGTATGGCGCTTTCAGGGGGGTTCATATACGTAATAAGTGAGAGGAAAATGATGTTCTTACCGGTGGTGCGCGGGACGCAATTGCAGAATAATTAATTGAAATTGCTCGAAAATCCGGAGGTGTCAAACAATTTCTTTCACAAAATTTCTTCAATTTATCGGTATTTCAACAAAAAAAACCATAAAACCATGGTCGCTATGTGCCATACTTCTCCGGTGGGTGTTTAGACCCGCCATACTTTTTTGAAAATGTTTTTTTTTTATTTTTTTTTTATTTATTTCTTACAGGCTGATTTTTTTTTTAACAATTGCTTTTTATTAATCTTGTACGAAAATCACCATGCCATACCATTCCGACGGTCCAAAATACCCGCCATACCCCCTCAAACATGTCATTTTTTTAAATTCGAGAAACCATTTCTTTCACCTTAAAATTTGGTCTAGTAGTTGTTTTTATGATTAGAAACGTAATTGTTATAATGCCATACCTGTAGAGTGGGTGATATACGTATAATGTTATTAAATAATTGTAAAATTTTATACAACATTTGAACAATTTCTTACAGTATGGCACCATTTTTTTTTAAAAGTTGGTTATGTGAGGAACGTAAATACGAAATTTGAAAGTTGTATGTAGGGACAATCTTGTTTAATTAAATAATGTGTTATGTCGTATAATATTCTACGCTCGAACGTCTTCGAACTATCTTCCTCAATACAAATTCCAACGCAGGTATACAGCAGCTGCTGGTCAGGCGTACTGTAGCTGAAATACGTCGCTGAAAATCGGTTTTCCGGGTATGGCATCACTTTTGGACTTCATGATGAGTATGGGATAATTTTCCTGAATCATACTTTTTATAAACTTTCCAAAAATTAAAATGCCATACTGTAAGAAATCCTTTCATTTTTTTATTTTTTTTTACACCGCAGCGTGCGTATGACGGTCTTTCGTACCATGGTCACAGTATGGCATATTTTTTTCAACTCATAATAGTATGGGAACAATCTGATTTCATTTATGCCATACTGTAAAAAATAATTTCACGGCTTCTATAGGCGTGTTTTAAAAATGGTTAAAAAATACAATTTTTCAAGTATGGCACCACTTTCATACTGCACTAGAAGTATGGCGAATATAATTTTGTCTCACTGTACCATAAACTGACCACGACTTAAGTGCCATACTGAAAGAAATGGTTTCTCGAATTTAAAAAAATGACATGTTTGAGGGGGTATGGCGGGTATTTTGGACCGTCGGAATGGTATGGCATGGTGATTTTCGTACAAGATTAATAAAAAGCAATTGTTAAAAAAAAAATCAGCCTGTAAGAAATAAATAAAAAAAAAATAAAAAAAAACATTTTCAAAAAAGTATGGCGGGTCTACACACCCACCGGAGAAGTATGGCACATAGCGACCGCCGGGTTTTTTTTGTTGAAATACCGATAAATTGAAGAAATTTTGTGAAAGAAATTGTTTGACACCTCCGGATTTTCGAGCAATTTCAATTAATTATTCTGCAATTGCGTCCCGCGCACCACCGGTAAGAACATCATTTTCCTCTCACTTATTACGTATATGAACCCCCCTGAAAGCGCCATACTGTAAGAAATGACTTACCAAAATGTGTCATCATCTCCCGGTCTATAAGTACCGCCGTAATAATTTGTTTGGAGTTTGTTTAAAGGTAATCGCCATCGCTTCGCATTCGCGTTACTATTGCGTCTGGGCCGCCGGGTCTTATAGCAAACTCATGTCCCATAGCGCGACTGAAAGAAATTCCCTGCTACACATACCTACACAATATCCATTTTCATTAATACTAGACGACACCTAAAATGAAAGCCTAAACAAAAGAGCGCTGTTTGGATTTTCAACTTTCGGCGCTGAGCCGAGTGGCGAAAATTCAATAGCGCCTTTTTCTTCAGGTGTCGCTAAGTGTTAGTGAAAACGAGCATTAAATAGATGAATGAACACTTACCTACCTACGTAATAAAACGCCTTTTAAAAACATAAACAACTATGTATATTTAAAACAGTCCATACTCGAGCTGCTCGCCGACGGTGAGGTTGCTCACAAACTGGATGTTCTCTGCGACGTCATTGCACAGGGCTGCCAGACCGGCCACGCGACCCTCTTCTCCCGGGTTGAAATTGTACACTAACTGCAAACATGGTTCGAAGTGAGAATATAAACAGGTTCTTGACGAAATAATTGAAGGTGAAAGATTCGAAATAAGGCTGACTTTGAAGTCTATCCTGGACAAATTGAAATTATACCAAGCCATTTGAGAAACAAGGAGCAGAAATGAGGATTTTTCCAGTGTAGCGTAATAATAAGCATAGTGCAGACGTCGGGTAGACTCTACCAAAACTAAACGTCATATAGATGCTGCGTTGACGTTTAGACACGTACCTAGGCGTTTCGTAGGCGCTGTTGTAGCGGCGTAGTCATTCCGTCAACGTAGTAGCAGCTTAGACGTTTCGCAGCCGTCATTGCGTAGCGTCGGAGACGTTTCGTAGACGTCGTCGTAGCGGTGTAGACGTTTCGTAGACGTCGTCGTAGCGGTGTAGACGTTTCCTAGCCGTCGTCGTAGCGGCGTAGACTTTTCGTAGCCGTAGTCGTAGCGGCTTAGGCGTTTCGCACACGTCATTGCGTAGCATCGGGGACGTTTCGTAGCCGCCATCGTAGCGGCGCGTGGCGTGGACTTTCTGTAGACATCATAGCACGGCGCGGCATGGACGATTCGCAGACGTCATTGTGTAGCGTTGGAGAAGTATGGTAGACATCGTCGTAGCGCTACTTAAGCTCTACGCAGAGGCTGGTGAGGACGATACGTAGACTTCATAGACGTTATACTTTATCGTTCCATCAATGGAATCATATATGTACAGGAAAATTAGTTTGAACGAGGAAATAACTTTTTGCCGAAATCGATACGAGCACGAACGAATTAAAAGGTTACGCGTGATGTAAAGTCACGTTTTGCCCAGTAAAGTCCGGTTGTCGTCATAAGAAAACTTACTGACTGACTTTTCGTTTGCGCGGTGTTCACACTACACGTACTTACGGTCGACGAATTTCTAAAATATTAGGTAGGTAGGTATAAGCACTAGATCAGCGCCCAAAATTCGAAGGTGCTTATTCATGCACTTACCGATAGAAACTCGTCGTAAGTGATCCAACCATCGTTGTCCGTGTCTGCTGAATTGAATTTCTCCTTGCGAACCTCCATGCTACTCTCATCGCCTAGACTTTCCAGCACTGCCCCGCTAAATGGGGATGTTGAAAATCAATATATTACTATCATAATGAAGCAGCAAGTGTGTAGGTTCTTAAAACAATGCCAATTAAAATCTCTAGTTGTTGGATACTCAGTTAGACGCACAGCTTCACATCAAGCTATACATACCAGTATCAGTCGGTCATTAGTCTATGAGTCAGTCTTGCTTGTGCCGCGTTCCGATGCGCACGTGTTTGCATATTCTCTGTATTGAATAGCGCGGGCGGCGCAAGCTGTCGCTCATATTCTTTTTTCGCCATGAATAATGAACTTGTGGCGAATGAGCTGCTGGCGTTCCTGCAGCAGAAACTGGATGTGATGGACGAAGTATCTGTCCAAGTCTGCGCAACGAACTTCAGCGAGACATAGTTGCTGCCAAGCTATTGTTGTTCAGTGTGCTGAACAAGCGCGACCAGAAGGTGTCCCGCCGGCGTGACGGGACTAAGAGAAGCCTGCAAGATATTATCACGTTGTTCAAGGAGACCGACCCGGATGACGTGCCGACGTTTGTGGCGAAGGAGCTGCACAAGCTGCCACCCGTCACCTTCGACCACGTCAATGTAACAAGCCTTCTGAAAGACGTTGTCTTTCTGAAGGCCCGCCTTGCAGATGTTCTGGGGAAGTTAGATGCATCCCAAAACACCGTCGCCGGTTTACGCAAAGAGTTTTGCGAGTTGCGCAACAGTGTGGTGATAATTAGGTCATCAGTCGATGCATCTAACGTAAACATGAGTCGCGGAGCCGGCCTCGATTTATCGTCGTCGAATACCGCGTCAGCAGTTTCGTGGACAGCGCACCCGTCGTTTGCTGAGATTGCAGAGCGCCCCGCCCGCGTGCCCTGCAGCCCTAATATTTAAGGCATAATAGCTGCCATCAAAGTTCCCAGTCTTATTTTAGCTGCCACAAAAACTTCGTTAATATGAGTCGTTTAGTGTGTGTTAGCTGGAGTGATGTCACCCCAGCTGCTCATGTCATATCTTCCAAACGAAAGAAGATATGATTATGTATTAGTATAGCTCAAAAATTAAGGCATAATAGCTGCCACATTGGTAGCAAAATTTTCAAATCTTTGGTCAAAACAATCTATGAGTTATTAAACCGATAAAAATGTGTAAGCCGGAGTGACGTCACCCCAGCTGCTCATGTCATATCTTCCAAACGAAAGAAGATATGATAGCTGTCATAGGCAGCAAAATTGTCAAATCTCTTGGCCTTGTAGTTTCCACGTAATAAGCAAATAATAAGTCAATGGCAAATAACAATTTCCGCGCCAAAAACATCAATTATTGCTTCGGAGGAAGTAAGGAGCGGCGCGGCGTTGCCGTTCCGTACGTACGCTACAATACTGCAACCAAGTTTGCATTTAGCAGGCATTCTATTAGAAGTCATTTTAACTTGCGCTCAAAATAATTTTAATTTTGTAAAATAGAATTGGTCTATTGAATGCTTATATATTACTAGCGATTGAATGACTTTATCATGAAATCGTGACATTTGAGAACAATTCTATACATAAAGCAAAAATGTCATTTAAAAAAACCGGTCAAGAGCGAGACGGACTCGCGCACCGAGGGTTCCATAAAAATTTTTAGGTATGTAAATAGTTTTAAAAATCCCACACTCCCCGACCTCCCTCCCCGGAGGTCGGATGCCTTTTGAAGGTTTCCCCCCGACATAAAAAATCAAGGTACCTATGTAAATAGTTTTTATTACGGATTTTTTTTATGTAACTACAAATTTATGGGTTTCGGATTTTTTTCCTTTACTTGTGCTACATGACCTTGCTTCATGCCAAATTCTTGATTCTAGGTCAACGGCAAGTACCCTATACATTTTGATTCCC
The DNA here is from genome assembly GCA_963855955.1 of Luperina nickerlii. NCBI lineage: Eukaryota > Metazoa > Arthropoda > Insecta > Lepidoptera > Noctuidae > Luperina > Luperina nickerlii. Next base: position 5,680,962 of record OY979679.1, on the reverse strand, counting down.
TTGAGTGTCGAAATATACGTTTTTTGCAGCATAAACGGCCGTATCTTATTTTACGTTAACTTAGAAGTTTGATTTTTCACAGCTTCAAGGGACCGCATACCTGAGTATATAGTTTTAATTTCAACTTGATACCTTCACGCGTTTCAGAGATAATGGGTCTTGACAGACACAGACGGACAACAAAGTGATCGTTAAGGGTTACGTTTTTTCCTTTTGAGGTACGGAACTCTGAAAGAGATGGCTCAAAGACCAATGCCCCATTGTCTAAAAAAACTGTTGCATATATCTGTGGACATAATTTTTGCTGCGCAAATCAGCTGTCATAAGTGAGAAGATTTGAATTCGAACTGCTAAAATCACATTTCGGTGGTGCAACCGTGTTGTGATGTTTGTGAGTGAGAGCGAGGCTCCTTATCGCTGTTTTACTATTGAAGATGAAGAGGAATCAAAAATCAAACATGACGCCTTGCCCACAACACCTTTCTAGTCAAGTCAGAAGCCAGTCACATTAAAGCAGTTGTCATCCAGACTTATATTTCATTATGTATCCATTAATCAACAACTTTGCCAAAGTAACATATACTGAAACATGAAAAACATTTGGAACTACATTTAGTGATCATCTGACGGGTTTACCGAGGAGATCCAAATTTCTTTTAATTTTTCAGCAAATTCGTGAAGCACTTTTTTTTTTGTGCAACTTTCTAAGTCCTCTACTGAAATAAATATCTAGTTTCCTCCAGAAAAGTACCCGTTATAATTTTATATTAGTGTTGTTCACTGAGGGACAAACAATTGTTGAAACAAATTCTGCAGTTGGTGAATAAATAATCGTAAAAATATATCCTTTAACGTGTGGGGTCTCTCAGTTCTTATACTTGATATGCTGATCGTGCACATCGAGTGTGAAACCTGAAATTATGCCAAAAATGTGATTTATAATTAAAAGTATACGAAATTGTTACACTTAGATTCAGTGGCGGACTAACAGGGGGGCGGAAGGGGCGGCCCGCCCAGGGCCTCCGGTCTTGGGGGGCCCCCAAATGCCTCCGCGTTCCCTTGATAAAATCCTAAACAAGACTTTAAAAATGTGCTTAGTACATAATTTCATCAAGTTCAAAACACTACAGCCATCTAGACTTTTTACGTGGTACTAATATTCTTTTAACTTTGCTGAACGCGTCCAATATGCTGGGAGAATTCCCGTCTTTGTAGCGGGTACTTCCCCAGGCATCCCTGATGAATGAAGTGCAAAAAATTCGCTCTTGTACGCCTACATTTACATTCACTACATTTTATTTTCGTGGAAAAATAAACATAGGCCTCATTTAACAAATATTGAATTTCATTACTTTGATATTTAATAGTTTATTAGTGTGTAAAGTTTCTTATTTATCTCATTATTTTTATTGAAAAGGATTCAACCATCTGGTTCTCAGAAAAGGAAGTTAAAAAAACGAAGACTGAAGAGGCAAAATCGCTTGCTGGATCTTTATCCAATTACTTTTCGAATTCTGAAGAGAAGAAAAGTGGCGTTGCCGACGAAATTAACGAAATAAACATAAACACTTATTTATACATACAAATATGAACTGAATAAAAAGCTTGTAAAACAACATTTTTTTTAAAGCTAGGTGGGGGGCCTCATTCAGCTTTGCCGCCCCGGGCCTCTGACGGGCTTAGTCCGCCACTGCTTAGATTGTTAAATTTTCTTTCCTAGCTATCACGGTTCATGAGATACAGACAGACCCCTACGGACCCCCTGGGTACGGAACCCTATTAAAAAATAAACTGACTTCTGATTGTACGAAAAACCTATACAATGAGAGTTCAGCTAAAACTGGAAATGTATAGATTGATGTGTCGCCGTGTGTACGGACCTAGGTAGTGAATCTCGTTTCCTGGAACATAGGCTGTTCCCAAAGTAGGAAATGTGCTAGTCCAATCTTCTCACCTAAAACGTCAGCGGGGTTTTTTGTTACAAACAATCAAAACATTCTGAAAGTGCTGTAGCCTATTTTGTATAAATGATTATTCAAGAGGTAAGTATAGATTTTTTTTTTTAAATTGCAAATCAAGGCATAGCAGTTTTCGAACCGATATCACTGTCATAAATAAACACTGGTTCTTACGACCTTTACACCTGTAAAGGTAGTAAGAACCACTAGTAAGTACGAGTACCTACCTAATGCTACTAAATCATAAAACGTGAGACTAACAAATCATCAAATCCGAGCATGCCGTTAGACTGGTTGTCAAAGAGTAGGAACAAGCTGTGCAGGTTGGCGATGGTCACCTCGTTCCAGCCGGGGAAGCGCTCCACCACCTTCTGCATACTCCAACGTCGATCTTTCTCCTTCATCTCCTACCATACCAGGTAATTACACTTTTACCATAAAAGTACAAAAAGACGGGTTAAGGGGAAGTGCTAAGGTAGCCCGCGAAAATCAAATTTTACTACGTTTTTTGCAATTTGCTGGTCAGTATTAAGTTGTACTTTGTTCAAAATATGATTCGCGGCCATAACAAATATGTATTTACAGAATTATAATCATTAAAGTCATCAACACAACTCTCTAAGACCACGTAAACTCCAAAGAATGATGATTTCATGAAACAGTATATTAATCAACGTACAACTTAATACTGACCAGCAAATTCCAAAAAACCTAAAAAAAATTGAATTTCGCGGGCTACCCTGGCGCTTTCGCCTTAAGCTTCAGCCAAACCTGCGCGACCAAAGCGACTGCGAACTGCGAAGCGGGAGCGTCAGTCGCGCGGCGGACGCTGCTCGTGTTTATCTATGGGTGCTTACATAAAGAAGCGGGTTTTCGGTTCCGACTCCCGGTAGTCTTTACAGGTTGATCTTCAGAAGGAAACGGTTCTATGTTTTTACCTGTTTCTTTATGTGTGAGCGCATAAGTTAATGTGGGACTATTTGAGAACACGGTTGGCGTAGTGGCTGAGCGATCGACTGCTGCGCTGCGTGTCGCGGGTTCGATTCCCGCACGGAACAAATATTTGTATTGCCTACAGGTAGTTGTTCCGGGTCTGGCTGTTTGTGTATGTGAATTTAAATGTTTGTAAACGCACCCACGGTACAGAATTAATTCCCAATGGGTGGCAACGCATATAAAAAAAAAATCACCCGCCCGATCGATACCGACCTGCACAGACTCGCATGCACCGGAAACCAGTTTCTTTATGTAAGCATGGTTATGGTAGTCTCGCAGGATTTCATGTTCAGTTTTGCGTTGTTGACGCTCCCGCTTCGCAATCGCGTTGTCGCACAGGTTTGGCCGAAGCTTTAAAGCAGGCGTTTTGGGAGATGACTTAATTAGTAATTTTTGACTCTCACAAACTTATTTTAGGTTGTAAGTGAAAGTGTTATTTTGGCAAGGAACCGAGTTTGGCCATACCTACTTTGCCCTGTTGCAAAAAGTTGGATTACTGGATAGCAGTTTAGCAAAGAGATCTAAGTAACATAATTATATGAACTGCATGAAAGCAAGACAATAATAAAACAAACTGTGTTAATCGCACTGGCAATTACACACCAAATGTTGGTACTTTCCAGAAGTCTTTGAGTGAAACACGTGTACCGAAGTACACCCGCAATGACGTAGCGACGTGTTTACAACGCTTATTCATGCCAACATTTGTACGGGGTTGTGCTTAAAAAGCGTCCGGCCATCATACAAGGCGTGTGCGTCACACAAGAAAACTTGCAGAAGATGACTTGCGCAAGCAATTCTTTCTTAGTGAGCTTGCTAATTATTCAGGACTGAAAAGATTAGAACCTCTAAAATCAGCACTAAATACCTGCCTATATAAGAGTACCTACCATGGTACAGGGATGCATAAGTGAATCGGGAATGGATTTTAACGTTGAAATAATATACCTAGTTTGTTGCCCAACAGGGACACTTAATCTTTATTTACAATACAATAAGCACATTAGTCTTTTTTTCCAAGTTAAAATCTCTTTTAAAGTTTCGTCCCGATTCACCCCTGCATCCCTATTCACCTCGTTTTACAGTAACTCATGACGTGATAATATACAGGGTTATTTTTTAAAAACCAGCCAAATTTAAGGGTGTGGTACAGACCATCAAACTGAACAACTTTCTCCATGGTACCAACATCGTAATCGCGAATAAAAATTCAGCCGTCCCATACGTTTAGGTCGAGTAGGTATTGAAGTTTTCTATGGGACAGTTGAAAATTTTTTCGGAATTATGATATTGGTCCCATGGAGAAAGTTGTTCAGATCGATGGTCTGTACCACACCCTTAAATTTGGCTGGTCTTTGAAAAATAACCCTGTATAGCTTATTAGCTAATCAGCAAGTTTGTAACGAGGGAGGCTGACTACCTACTTATTTATTTTACCTCTGATTTCGTATCACTGTCTGTATCAGTGATGTTTAATCTCGTGACAATAACGTTGGGTTGCTGCAACTGTCGATTGTTTCAAAATCAGTGATCTTTATTGTTATTGTAATAAGGTTTCTTTTTTTTACGCAAAATACTTGCATTGACGTGGAGTTGCGGACACCAGCCCGTATTACCTATTACCTAAGGTTGTTCTTGGGTAGCAGCTGTCGCAGGTAAAATGTCTGAAGACGTATTCCACATTGGGCACCCGCTTAAGACACCTGAGTGAATGCACCTGACACACAGCGGCACATTCTCTCAGGTGCCATTTAAGCGGGTGCCCAATGTGGAATACGTCAACTGTGAAAGGACTCAGGGTTAGATAAGTTTTTCACTCATCATGAGGATCAAGATTTCAAAGTATAGGTAATTTTGTTATCCACTAAATAAAGTACTCGTAAAACATCTTACATGATTATACTGGCGTTGCTCCGCTAGTCGCGTATAAAACAAATCGACTAGTTTGTCGTAGTCCGTCTGGATATTCCTCTGCTGATCTGCTACTTTCCTATGAGCTTCACCTATTGTTGATAGAATTCTTTGCATTATAGTTTGTTTGATTAGGGTTTTAAAAAATATAAAAATACTTATGTACATTTCAACCGCGCGGCCAACTCATAATATTTGACGAAACTTTGCCAGGAATTAGTGCTAATTTGTTACTTTACACACCCCTTTTCGTGAATTTGTTACAAAAAAAACTAAGACGCTATGACAAAGAATAGTTGGCCGCTAGAACCGCCACTTGCCGTAATCATCGCCCGTGATTACACAGAAACTATATAATACAGATAGACGAATGATGCATCAAAAGAAAGGTCTTAATTTGTTCAATTTGTTACAAAATTTTAAAAACGTCATAACGTAAATAAACAAAAAGTTACGCAATATTTAGTTCTCAGGTTATGAGTAGGTAGGTATCTCACCATAAATATCAAATTAATAGAGGCTAATGTGTATGGACAATTAGTTACTAATTTGTTACAGCTAAAACCAGAAAAAAAATACTAGAAAGTAGGTTCAATAATTTGTTAGAGTCGATTTTAGTTGGCCGCTCGGACGGCAATATGCCTAAAATACAATGGCGTTTATCTCGTTATAAAAAGTAGGTTTAAGCTAAGTTTTAGTACTAATCGCCAGGTAACGTAACATAGTTTGGATAAATATGGCGAACATAACTGCAGCATCCATATTTTAGAATATATTTACAATAAATAGTAGTATGAAACCGTATCAGAGTAGGGTGACCATGATTACATTAGTACCTACGAAAGCATGTTTTTAATTTTGTACTCTGTTCGAACGAATATGCGGTTCGTTTTGCGGCCATATTGATGTCTATTGTTCTTAATTCTTTAAAGTATTTAGGTAGGTACTGATAAAATTATCGTTTCTTTGACTTTGCGCAGGTGTTTTATGATGGGAACGATTCTAGAAAGGATCTCTTTTGTTTCCAAACTATTGTTAAAAATATTTGTTGCAAAGGGTTTGCAAAGCGATTATTTTTTGTTGTGAATATTCTCATTACTGTGCAGTATTTTGTGGAGTGTACTCGTACGTATTTAATTCCCGTGATTTTCATACTACTAAGTTATTGAGACAATTACTACTAAATCCAGAAGTATCTAAAAGTGCTTAGCTATGAGTTGTGCACACTTATATGTTGGATTTGTTAATGTAGAACTCACCACCAAAAAGTGTATTGCAAATTTTAATCGATTTGTGACTTTTACTTTTATAAAGTTATGCTACAGGATGCCTTAACATTTATATAAGCACTCGCTCTAAAAAAATAAGATATGAATATCGAACATTCCAATAATCACTATTCAGTCTCACTTCATTGTGAAAATTCATGGTCAACCTACTTTCATACGGTTACATACTACTGTTTTTTGTAAATATCTTCTAAAATATGATTGCTGCAGTTATGTTCGCCATATTTATCCAAACTATGTTACGTTACCTGGCGATTAGTACTAAAACTTAGCTTAAACCTACTTTTTATAGCGAGATAAACGCCATTGTATTTTAGGCATATTGCCGTCCGAGCGGCCAACTAAAATCGACTCTAACAAATTATTGAACCTACTTTCTAGTTTTTTTTTTCTGTTTTTAGCTGTAACAAATTAGTAACTAATTGTCCATACACATTAGCCTCTATTAATTTGATATTTATGGTGAGATACCTACCTACTCATAACCTGAGAACTAAATATTGCGTAACTTTTTGTTTATTTACGTTATGACGTTTTTAAATTTTGTAACAAATTGAACAAATTAAGACCTTTCTTTTGATGCATCATTCGTCTATCTGTATTATATAGTTTCTGTGTAATCACGGGCGATGATTACGGCAAGTGGCGGTTCTAGCGGCCAACTATTCTTTGTCATAGCGTCTTAGTTTTTTTTGTAACAAATTCACGAAAAGGGGTGTGTAAAGTAACAAATTAGCACTAATTCCTGGCAAAGTTTCGTCAAATATTATGAGTTGGCCGCGCGGTTGAAATGTACATAAATACTTTACTTCAGACCTTGGTCCCCAAGATGTTAGTAATAAACACTTATAAACTATGTTCGTAAGTAAAAAATGTACGTTTTGGAAACTGAGATGACACACCCAATTCTTGTAAGCACCTATTACTGTCTACAGTGTCAAATTATCAGCTAGCGAAACTTTGCAGACGTGATAGATATCGATATATAAACAGGATAAAATAAAATGATTTGATGTTTTTTGGGGTCAACGACAGCTGCTAGTTTTGTTACTTGAAGTTTGAGTTGAGAAAATCTGTTTTGTTTTATCGTGTTTACATAATTGAAAGTATTGAAACCCATTCTCGTCTACGAAGTTCATACACAAAAAAAAACAGATTTATAAACTGATATTTAAAGTGCAGTCGATGACCCCGCAGAAGAAAATCAAATTAATTTATTATTTGTTTTATCATATTTAGGTATCGATAGTCGATACCTATCACGTCTGTGGAGTTTCGCTAGCTAATTTAATTTGACCCGGTATAGTTAAAGCACGTGGTTACTTTCGTCAGTTTCCTCATATTTAGCACATAACATCACGCCTGTATTTCGCAAAAGGGAAGGTGTACAAGTACCTGTCTACACCCATATTTTGCCAGATGTGATAAAGACCCATGTAACATTCGGCAAAGGCAAGTATTTAACATAAACCGCACACAAATCCAGACTCCAGTCTACTACTAAATAAAGCTGGGAATCGAACCCAGGCTCACTCACGCTCAGTTGCGCTTGTGGCAACACACTTTTAACAGGGAGCCTAAAAAGGCCACTTTGGCAGAATCATAAAAGGATAACAATATGAATCATAATATGTCGAAGACAGTCCGTGTTTTTCTTTTTCTCGCTGCAATACGTAGGTGTAATCAGAGATTGGTATTGGATTTGGATTGGTATTTTAGCAGACAAAAAAAAATAACTGAAAAATCCTTCACCAATGGGATTTGATACGATTAACTTAACAGTTAACTGACCATTATGATTCATAATGTTAACTTTTTATGATTCAGACAAAGTGGCCTTTTTAGGCCCCCTGTTCCGATTGTATAATTTACCTGTTGCACTAAAGTCCTCCTGTCTGTAGAAACAGATCGGTTTCCGCTTCACCGGGTACTCGAAGAATCTGCCCAAACTGGAGAACATCGCACTGACTTGATGACCCATGTTAGGATATTTTATTCCTATTAATGTTTATGAATTATTTATTTATTTAGCCTGCTCAACTTTACTAGAAAAATAACTGGATTTCCAAATATTTTATCGCCATCTAATGTCATGCAATTTGGCATTGACATGACAGAGAGACATACCAACCAGACTTTCCAAATCGGTTTGGTTATGGTTTATCCATGGAACAGCGGTAGCCGGTGGCCCAATAGTAACAACCATGACTTACGTGCTATTTATAAGGTCGCGGATTCGAACCCGGGCATAAGGGTTAAGGAAAACATTGAGGAAACTCGCGTGTTGTTCAAATTTTTGGTCATATGGCCCCAAAAATTTGAAGATATGTGACATCCGCCAACTCTCCATCAGGATGTCCGTGACTACCGCAGGACCACCAACGCCAATCGCTTCCATATTTGGTAAATAATTAGTGCTCAATTGGTACTAATTAGTACTCGAACAACAAAATTGGTACCTTAGTAGTTTTCGAGAAAATCGACTTTGAAGGTGGTCCTGCGGTAGTCACGCTCCCTTCAGCAGGACCACCATGAGCGCCGAAAAAGGGCCCACGCTACAGCTATTCTAAGTATACAAATAATTAGTACCCATAAATGTGATTTATTTCGTAAAAAAAAACAGAACTGTAATATTTGTATTTATCGAGAAATCAACGATGATAACTTTCTCGAAATTGTTCAGCAGGACCACGATTTTGAATGTTGATTCCAAGCTAGAGAAGCTTGTCGCTTTCCTCAAACCTACATAGAAAATTAGTACCCTGCAAGATAAAATTAGTACCCAAAATTCAAAGTTAATACTTCAGTAGTTTACGAGATATACCATGCCAATGGTGGGGTGGCGGTAGTCACGGTGCCAAATTTTCATTTCAAGATTTCTCTATTAAAAACTATGATTTCTTCCCAAATTTATACAAAAATTAGTACTCCTAAAGAAGTTAAAGCGACTAGAAATCCAGATTCCTAAGTGTTGTATTTTAAGAGAAATTAGCTTTCATTACTTTTCCATACTAAATCTCCGCGTATAACCCGACCAAATTAAGTTGTCAACGGTGCCAATTCCTTTGTTCACAAACTAAACTAAATTTGAGTTCAGTGCATCTTATCTTTTGTTTCATTATGAAAAGGACAGACAATAAATTTTAGTTTTGTCCTGTCAAAGTAATCAGAGCCTGACACTACTCAATACAAGTTTAGACGTGATTAAAAACATGCCTACTAATGTTACGTCAATTTACGTCAGACGCTGATTAATTTGATAGGACTAAACTAAAACTTATCTTTTGTTCTTTTCTTAATGAAATAGATAGAAAAAGATGCACTGAACTCAAATTTAGTTTAGTTTATGAACAAGGGAATAGGCACCAATGGTGGTATTGAGCTGTTTAAGAGATGTACACTCGTGCACATAAATTTATGGATGTCGGAATAGTATCAACAGTTCAATATCTAAATTTTTATACAAACTGTGTATCTAGGTACATATTAAGAAAAAAATAACCTATCGCTACCCATGGCTTGTGATACCTTTGTTATTGACGTGGCTTGTCGAACATAATAGGTACATAATTAGTAGGTACACAGTGATATGAAAACACTAAAATATGCGTGTGCCCTTTGCAATGCATATTATTCAAATATTTGCTGTGCCCGACAGGGTCCATAATTGTGTCTAGTATTTTTATTTACCACCTGTAATTACATTATGGATTGCAATAAACGATTTGAGATTTGATATAAAAGGTACCTATTACTTACTTTTAGGTTTGTAATCCTTTTATACTTACGTTATTAGCAACATAGTAAATTAGTTTTTTAATACTAAGAGCTTCTCCAGAAAGGGCGAATTCGCCGCGATTCTCTCGTGCGTATTACGCGCGACCTTTGCGTTCAGAAGGGGCGTACCAACGCGCGAGCATTTGGGTTCGAATTTCATTTGTCAGTAGAAAACATGGAATAGAACGCTCTGAAGTTCGCGCGTCAACTGGACGCAACAAGGAGTCTCCAGTATCTCGACTCGCGCGTTTTGCGCGCGAGTCGAGAGGCTGGCAAAGTGAACGCGATTTACGCGCGGATTTTGAAATCGCGCGATGCTTGTGGACGCGATGTATTGGCGCCTAGTATCTCGTTAACGCACGAATGAATTCTCGCGAAACGTTTCGCGGCGAATTCGCTCCTTCTGGACAAGGTCTTAGGTAGGTATTACTGCTTGCAGCAACGGTAAATTAGTAGAAAAGAAATAAATAAAAAATACCTGTCGCTTTTAATGATATTCATTCACAACAACACAGAAGGTAGGTACCTACTTACAATACCTACAGAAAAATAATTATTCGAGTACTTACCTACCTGCCCACGTCAATAACAAAGGTATCACAGGCGATGGGTAGCGATAAATTATTTTTTTTTCTTATTAAGTATAAAAGTTCAGTTTGTATAAAAATTTAGATATTGAATGTTAATACTATTTCGACATCCATAAATTTATGTGCACGAGTGTACATCTCTTAAACAGCTTAATACCATTGACAACTTAATTTGGTCGGGTTATACGCGGAGATTTAGTATGGAAAAGTAATGAAAGCTAATTTCTCTTAAAATACAACACTTAGGAATCTGGATTTCTAGTCGCTTTAACTTCTTTAGGAGTACTAATTTTTGTATAAATTTGGGAAGAAATCATAGTTTTTAATAGAGAAATCTTGAAATGAAAATTTGGCACCGTGACTACCGCCACCCCACCATTGGCATGGTATATCTCGTAAACTACTGAAGTATTAACTTTGAATTTTGGGTACTAATTTTATCTTGCAGGGTACTAATTTTCTATGTAGGTTTGAGGAAAGCGACAAGCTTCTCTAGCTTGAAATCAACATTCAAAATCGTGGTCCTGCTGAACAATTTCGAGAAAGTTATCATCGTTGATTTCTCGGTAAATACAAATATTACAGTTCTGTTTTTTTTACGAAATAAATCACATTTATGGGTACTAATTATTTGTATACTTAGAATAGCTGTAGCGTGGGCCCTTTTTCGGCGCTCATGGTGGTCCTGCTGAAGGGAGCGTGACTACCGCAGGACCACCTTCAAAGTCGATTTTCTCGAAAACTACTAAGGTACCAATTTTGTTGTTCGAGTACTAATTAGTACCAATTGAGCACTAATTATTTACCAAATATGGAAGCGATTGGCGTTGGTGGTCCTGCGGTAGTCACGGACATCCATCAGGCCTACTGAGAGTATAAGGTGTCCCAGCAGTGGGAAAATTATAGTCTGAAATATGCTTATGCCTATTTTCTGAATTCTCATTGCGATTATTTTAAAAATATACACGGCGTATTACACCATGTATATTTTTCCCCTTTCCCTTAGAGGGACATCGACGCGCAAACTGTTACATATATGGAGTTTCTTGCCAATTCTTCTTCATACGAAACTACATTTAGTAACGGGCAACTAGAATAAATTATTTTCTATTTTCTCGTATATGACATTCAAAAGTGCCTTTTATGAGCCTCATTCAAATAAATCCGTTGACTTCGACTGGGGGCTCAAAGTCAAAGGACATTTTTTTTGTTATGTTATTAAATTTCAGAGCATGGTAACAGTCCGCGCGTCTATGTCCCTTACACAAAGAATAATAAATATCTACTTACTGATTAAAGAGTATTTTGAATTTTGTATCAGTGAAATGTTTATCAAAGGACCAGATTTAAAAATGTGTTTACCTAACTTTAAAAAATATTATTTTAGTATGGAGAACAAACGAGGGCGTCAGGGCAAGTGTGTGGAGAAAAATAAAAGACCATTTTCTATCAATCACTTGATTAATTTCTCATACAAAATTCATTTAAAAAATTTCAAAAATTTGACATTATATAGCGTCGTACATAAATTGATAGGATTATAAGGATGAATGTAATGTAATGTAATAATGCATGAATGAATATGTATCGAAGGTAAAAATAAAGTTAATGAAATACGGTAGGCAGTAAAATAGTCTAAACTAAAATATAGGAACACTACAAAAAAAAATTCAGTCTCATTACACACATTAGAGATGATTACAATAATTACGTAAGCTAAGGTAGATAATATAATCAAGCGGAAATAGCTGTGAGCCTTACCCCAGTAACACTTCCCGTCACCACGCTCGCCCACTATAGCCGCTGATTGGCCGGCGCGGACGACAACCTCCGCAGCCATTCCCGCTAGGTGCTTATAATAGAACAAGACTGTTGTCCACTCGCTATGACAATTGTAAGCCGAACTACACTACATGAATATATGTATATGCAATTGCTCAAGTCAAACTAAACGTGACAGTGCTATGGACGCTTCTACGATTACATTCAAGAGAAAACTAAAAATAAATTAAAATAGTAGACAACAGGCTTCTAAAGCGGTGATCAAACCACCATTCCACCATTCATGGTTACTTCACTCCGTCAGTCTTAAAAACTTTACAAAAAAGAGGTAGTTTATGGTTGATCTTTGAACACCACTAAGCGCCTCGCGGGGAGCTAGGACCAAAGAAGTTGGTCCTGACGCCCAGCGAGTCACGTGTACAAAAATACTACTTACTGTTACACATTGATATTGACAATATCATTCATCCACCCTTCGCTGACGATGTGGTAGTCCTCTGCTTGTCCTCCCGAGGCTAGTGTTTAAAGAAGTAAAGCAAACATCGCTTCAAACAATCTAATGCACGGTGCCCACAAGACAAGATTTGAGCTTGACCTCAGCAAGTTGACCTTATGACGGTTTTAGTTGTTAGCATCTCGTCTAGTTGCGAATGTTTCCATAAAGTAAGTCAGCTGCGGACTTTTGTGTAATAAAACTTGCTAGTAGACATGGTGCATCAGGTGTGGCGATAATGAATAGAAAAGCCAGGCTTGTTTGTCACAGCTGGATCACGTGACATTTCGACAGCTGCCAACTGTCATGTGTCATACTGGCTTGTCTATACACTATCTATTGCAAGAAGCGAGCTCATCTGCAGAGACACTAACGAAGGGGAGATGGATGCACATTATTTCTACACTAAGACTAACACAACACAAGCTCCTAGTTAAAGTTATAAAAATAGCACGAAAATGGCTTATTACATTCGCTAAAATCTCATAATTGTATCATTATTATTATGCAGTTTTAGTGTTGCGTCTCACTTCGCTCCCACACCCTTACGACAACATGGTGACGCGTCTCAACTAACTGCTGAATGTTCCGAATGCTTTAACAATAGTCGTGATAGACATCAAAAAACTTGTACAAAAATTATCATTAAGTTCCAATATTATTTAGTTCTCAATTTTATTGTATTTATCACAAAACCACAATTATACTGCTAGCAGCTAGCAGATTTCACAAAGTACACATCGCTTTACGACAAAATATACCTTTTGATTTTGTGATCATCACCGAAGTATGTTTACTAAGATCGTCTGTGTGCCTTATTCAGCACAATATTACATTAAACGTGACACTTCGTTTCTCTTTACTTTCACTTTCAAACTGAAAACAGTAAACACACTTTGTGAATCCACAGAACCATTTGAGTAACAAAATAATTTTAAATAAAACATAACCAAATTATATCAAAATTAAATGCAGTCATAAAATTAAGTAATGCTTCAGCAGCTTTCAGCTCAGTTGTACAATAACGACCTCGGGTCTAGTTGTTACCAATACTCGACTTGTCTGATGAAATGATAAAATTTACAATTTTAAACAAAGGTAACCAGTAGTAATGTGATAGTCAAAGATCAGCGCGTAATTATACCCTTCATCAGATGTCACCTGCTGTACCGTTAAGGGGCTCTGAGACAGCACTCACACGGATCATTTAAAACTTCGTTCACGACATGCCGGCGGCACTCTACGAGTGCACCAGACGCAACATGGAGGGAGTTGCTTTGCAAATCCGTTACCTAAGTTCCAAACGACAATAGAATCAGTATTAACTATAATTATGAGATTCGTTGTCGGCTAAAAAACATACTGTGATCGAAAACAAGAAAAAAAATTTGAAAGTATAATAATGATAAAAAATGCATTTCATGCAACACATTATTTTAAAAATAACGTAATACTTTAATAATGGCACTGAACAAAAAGTAAACGTTAATTGCATCACTTACGGGAAAAGATAAATATTTAATTATTAATTCATACGCGGAATTCGTCAACACCGTTAAGACGCAAGACACTGCACATATTTATCCTAACTACAACGCGTTGCTCGGCACGGCTTTCGCTTTAACTATTTCAACTAACTTGGTGTTATTATATAGGTACATGATTATCTTATTATATTAAGGTAAACAATTCACACTATTTTATTTACATTCCTGCATAAGAAAATAAAGTAAGTCTATTTATGTACATTTCAAATGTGTTAACTGCAACAAGTTATAGTGGATACATGCTTGTGCAACGTGTAATGTAATCAGCGCCTGTGCTGTAACATGTTACATGGACGTTCAACGAACAAAGAACAAACAAAGTAAAGAAACTTACTCTATGGCAGTGATCAGACAATCATTGGTTGGAGACCGAGCATTTCATTACACGATTATGACTGATCGTCTATCAGTAGTGGAATGCGCGGGTCCATGACACTTAGTTACGCTAACCGATGTTACATTACATGTCACAAAAGACTGTACTTAGCCTAAGAGAAGCTTTGCTTCAAAACTACAAATTGCTGAATAAGAATAAATTCACTTTAAGTGGGATAAACGTGATTAGAATTATTAGCCGAAAAAGTTATTACAGTTGTACCTACCAGATAACCAGAAGTATTCACTTTGTAATGTTTCTGGGCTCTTGTAAAGTTCCCATGAACAGCGTGTAATGAAAAGCCTGTCCGATCTATGAAGGCGCTAATTTGATCTTTACAAAGATATTTATGGTATGCATAAACAAACTGAAGATTTAATTATAATAATAGGATATTCTCGCAAAAATATATGATACATTTTCATGATGCCACTGATCGAGTTGCCCCGTACAACAAGCGTGCGACCCTCATGAAAATGTGCTCGGTTTAGGCCATTTTAGGCAAAAATTGCACACTGATTTTGTTTCATTCACTCGGTCGGTATACATCGAGTCAAAAAAAGGGATCATTTAAAGTTAAATGCAAGCACGCGCAACATTTGCGGGCGCCATCTTATTGCTTCCCGCGTTTCTGTTCTACTTGCTTTACTTATACTATATTATAATTTTTCTTATTGTATTTGTAGAAGTTTTATTTAGTAGATAGATAAAACGCAACAAAAGACAATACAGGTACTTATTAAAAAATAAAAAAGGTGAAAAAAAAATTTTTGATTAAAAAGATAAATTGACCCATAGACAAAAAAAAAAACTGCTGCTTATAAACATCTATAACGGTCGATCACTACTGGGCGGTGTGTGTCTCATGGTTGCACCAAATAGGAATCCAGCTCACCATATGCCAGGTACAATACCTGACGCTGGTATTCTGCTGCATTCCGATAGTGTCACGCGGATGTCGAGAAGACACATCTGAGTTTCAACAAAATGGTACCTACATAGTGCGGCGCGTATATTATAAAGGTGGTAGTACTGTTGACTTGTTACGCCCTCTCAGGTCGGACAGGGTATTCATTACAAAATTGTACTATTAGATATGGCTTAAAGCGCTGACGACACACATAGTGCACCGTATAACAAGAATATTATGTAATATATTTGTTTACTTTATGTAAGTAATATATTTGTTTACTTATCCTATTAAGGGAAAGACTGCTAATAAATGCGAAAACCGTACCTATGCGAGCGTTCTTAGACCACGAATAAATAAAACGCACCCAATATTAATTCTACCGACGTCTTGTGACACATAGACTTCAAACAATAATTTTCCCATCTTAAGTATTTAATTTCAGACTCATATTCCAGTCAACGTTATCTATAATTATCAGTACCTTAATTTATGTCTACTGTCCACGTCGTTACTAGAAAATTTTTGTTTGAAGCATCAAATTTTTAGGAATACCACATATTATTTTATGAAGACTTACGCTAGAATAATCCTAAGTACAAACGTGAAAATGTATCTCTAACCGTATAGTAACTTACAGTAATTTTATTATGCTTTAGTTTAGTTTATTGGGAGAAAGTTCTAGCGTTGATTACGCAATATACACGAGCTAATTACCGCGAGGGATACAAGAGCTTCCGGACAAACTACCGCGCAGGAATTACTCAGTACAAGCCAGGAGTATGAGAATTATTCTCTGCCCATATCGAAAGCAATAATGGTAATACAAGTCCGAATCGCAACACAATCGAATCTTTTGCGAGCTGCTGGTGAGACTCCAATGAAGTGCTTTATACAATTAGCTACAATTAAGAGGGTACATTGAGCAGTAACTACTTGCAAGCATAGTTTGTCCATGTAAGCTTTCTCAATGGATTGAAGCTAAGTTTATTTCAATTCACTATAAATTTGATTTACTTATATATATTTTGGGGTCTAACACGCTTTAACAGTATTATATTATAATACGCAAATCAAAAGCTTAATGGAGGGAAAAATTCTGCAAAAAACAACGGAGAAGTCTAGGCAAAAGAAACGTTACGACTATGTTTGCTACAAATGTCCTCCTTCCTCATTTGGAGGCCTGCTCGAGAAACAGCCTCAAACGTAAGCTTGCCTCGAGGCAAGGCACGAGGCATAGCGCGAAATTAAAGCTTTTGCTTCCCTCAATCAAAGCCACAGGCAAATAAGTAAATGTACTACATTATATTGAGAACAAAGGCTTTTCCTCCCACTCAGCTCCCGATAGACATTAGATATTATACCACATAAGATTAAATCCCGTATAATATACATGGTTTTCATACAATCTGTCTTAACTGAACAATTCTCTAACTACATTTCATCAAAAACTGCGCAAATTGTTTGCAAACGATAAATTGTAGGATAACTTAGATCAGCCATTGTTTTTGAGACTTGACGTTAGAAAAAATAAAATAAGTAATAGTATAAATATACTAATATAACAGACTCATGCTAGGGTAGTAAGTATGTCAAATTATTGAAAACCATGACGGGAGAACAGTGCACACAATCTAATACAACGATACTCGAGTGTTGACTTAACCGTCTCGCATGCAACTAAACTTAGATTTAAATTATTTATCTAACGATTAATTATATTAAGTGAACACATACTGACTGAACACATAGGGATTTATCTCGAAGTCACCTAACATACGTTTTGAAAAATATCATCGATTTAATAGTTTTTTTTTTATTCAAAAGAATTTCACTATAATATTTGAACTAAAACGAAAAATTTAGTATACGACCACGCGAATAAAAACGAATTCAAATTATTTTTAATTTATATAAGATTATCTATTAATTAGCTAATAAGAGTGAATGCGTGGAACTACCTTGTACGCACTCACAACACAATATCCGATTTATGTTGTACGCGGGGTGACCGTACGTTGACTTTACGCCGTCAACAGGCATTACACTAATTATCAAAATAAATAAATCAGTTTAAAAGAACGCTATGTCATCCTCACTCAACTCTAATTCATTTGTAACATTACGTTTAATTAACCCGATCAAGCCGGCAGTCAAAGTTTTGCGACATAAGGAAAATTACAAAATAAAAAAAAAAAAACCTTTCACATTTTACGTATGAAAATAAAAATATCACGTCTCATAAGCAAATACGACGATAAGATCATCAGCTTAGATTCCAAACGAGGTACGTTTGTACATTTGCCAAGTGTTACAATAATACTTAGAATTTTGGTTTAATCGCGCGACACCGCCAGCCGCGACTGCCGCCGCCCGCCGGTCGACACGCGCCGGCGCAACTCAACTTCTTTAAGACAGTCTTCTAAAGTCAGTCTTAAAGTTTTATTGCATTGATTCTTTTGCTTATCCGTACAATTTCACATCCCATCGTATCAAGCCGTGAAAAAGAAACAGAAGAAGCCTTCGAGCGATAAGAAGTAACTAATGCGAACATAATTCTAGCCGAGCGCGAGCACCGCCACAGCGCGCGCCTAACTACAATAAAAATATTATATGCACCTAAATCATTATGCAAAATAACTTATCATAAAAATACATATCAACGTCTGCATTAATTAATTAACCAAGTTAAAAAACACAAAATGTAACATTGTGGAAAAATACTTTTCAAGTTATCCTTTAATTTATCTCACATAAAAACATCTTTTACATCACATTGTGATTCTCTATAATAGTTTATCTTTACGATTTCTCTATTCGATTATATTAGCGATACATCGCAGGGATCGGACCGGAGAGTACATTTATAAGTAATCGACATTAAATATTTAGTGCACCGACTATAAGTTTGGTGTGATCTACAGTTTTACAGATTAATGACAGCTATTTATAATTGCGGCATCTAAATTACATCGTAAATTACACTGCAAACATTGTTTGGTCCTTAGAGACTAGTCAAATACGGAAACGAAAATCAAAGTACTGGTAACGAAAAATACATCAGGACTCATGGAGAACATGATCCGCACATCCACGTTAGGTCGATGGGCAAACTAAGATTCTCCGCGCAAGCTATGCTCGATCGAATTTTTCCAAACGTTAATAATAAAATTGGCACATTGTCAAATAAATCACAAATAAAACGAAACAAAATAAAATACGGCAGACCTTAGGTCCACGAACTTAGTTGGCCTTAACATTAGGTACAGTAATATAATATTAATATACTTTGATGTATTGCTTGCCGTGGGAGGAGATGTCGCGCGCGGTGTCGGGGAGCGTCTCAAACAGCACGACGAGGAAGCCCTCGGGCGTGAGCGCCACGTCGCTCGGCCGGTCCTTGTCGTCCAGGCCGGGGCTCTTCAGGTCCACGGCCCACAGAATACGCAGTTCTGACGTAAACACTAACACACGGTGGTTCTTAGAATCGGCGACTATGATGCGTCCGTCATCGTCAGTCACTATCCCTGATGGGCGATTGAGTTCACCGATTCCAGAACCTTCGCGACCCACACAGTGCAGCACTTTAGACAAAGTCGGGTCCACCATTAATAGCCGATGATTCTCAAAGTCCGACACTATAATGTTGCCCGATGTCGTAAAACACACACCTCTAGGAGTCGTAGGCCCTTTCAGCATTTTAGCCGGGTTCGCACCTTCAAACACGAACTTCGTTATGTAAGTTCCGTCACTGGTAAACAGTTGAATGCGATGATTACGCGTATCAGTCACTACAATATTTCCTAACGTATTTACAGCGACATCCCACGGATATTGGAATTGTCCACATTCCTTACCGAATGAACCGAACTTGAGAATAAAGTTACCGGAAGATGTGAATATTTGCACTCTATGATTGTCCTTATCAATCACAATGATGCGTCCGTAAGTATCCGTGGTGATGCCTGCCGGGAGATCAAACTCCCCAGGCCCAGTGCCTTTAGATCCAAACATTGTCTTGAATTCTCCTCTACTGCTAAATATTTGAATACGATTGTTTCTTCTATCAGCAACAATTATATTTCCTTCTCTATCTACACAAAGACCCCAAGGTCTGGATACTTGTCCTTCATCCTGCCCTTCACGAGCGAACGAGAACATTGGAACACCAGGAACAGGGCTCCGAGTAGGTCTCACTGACACAGACATCCAATATCCTGGTATCGATTGGCCAATTCCGCGGCCAGGGTTCGAATCCATGGCTAAACTTGATGAAATGCTGTGGTCATAATAATTAGTTGATCTCGTATGTGGTCCACCATAGTCTGGTAATGATCTCAAGCTGCTGGATCCGGACATGTTATAATTTAGATGCTGAAAGCTCTGAGCCGTCTGTAATGACTGTAAGGATAGCAGGGATTGGCGGGACTGTATCGATGATGTGGAGCTAAGAGAGTGCAACGAACTAGATGGCGCGGACTGCACGTCACACTGTCTTTTCAACTGGTCCACTAAGTCGTAATTAGGAGGGATGAACACGATTCGTTCCTCTGTTACGTACATATTCTTAAACATACAAGAAAAATAGTCAACTTGAGCTCTTCCTTTTTCTTTCGCCATAAACAAATCGATCCCTTCAGAGTCCATGCTACGCACTAGAGTTTCATTTGTATGAGCTAATCCAGCTAATATGCCTCTAAGTGTATTCATATGATCTGTCAATTCATTCATTTTAGCTTGACGCATCTTTTCTACTTTATCCAATAAATACTTTTCACGATCTTCGATAGCCTGAGCATAACATCGCATCGCTTTCCTTATTTTCATATTAGCCTCTGCGGTTTCTTTTTCATAAGCTTTCGACATAGCAACAGCGCGATCTATGGCAGTTTTTATAGCTTTTGTTCCCGTCTTCGTGTCTTCAATCGCTCTAAAAACACCGATACGACACATATCAAGGGCACCTTTAATGGGCGTATAATTGTGATCTTTATGCACCCACAGCGTACACTCCTGACATATAAAGACGATGCAAGGTTCACAGTAATATCTAACCTGATCGCCGTGTATGTCGCAGAACATGAGTTCTTTCTCGTTATTCACAGAGTTAGGCCTGGCCCCTATGGGCGATATTTGGTGTATAGGGAGCAGCGTATGCTCTCTCAGCTGGCAGTCAGATGTAACTTTGTGACAACATTCGTGACAAAATAAATCGTTGCACTCGAGGCACCGAGTCGTCGGTGTGCGCTCCTCGCAGCGGAAACAGGTGATGGACACCGACGACGAGGTGCCGGGCGAGCCGCTCGAGTTATCTTCTTTGGATTGATGCTGGTGATGGTTGTTATTAGAGGTAACGTTGTACTCACGACTTATGGGTCCAAGTGGGTTCTGCAAGGAGCTACACGCCGGCAGTGCCCAGATGTCGTATGGCACGCTGGACGATGCCGAGGTGGATGCTGTGGTTTGCAAGTTCGATGGTTTATTCATGTTCTCGAGTAGGTTGCATATGATGTGAGTCATGGCAAGCGGGTCCTCCTGGTCGTTGGAGCTGTGCCCGGAGCCGCTGGCTGTCGACGTCGATGGCAGGCTCGATCCTAGCGACTGCGTCAGGTTAGCGAAAGACGTCATTCTTCGCGTCTTTCGTTACGTCATCAGAACTATAACAAACAAACGCGGTGTTATTTTCGTTGAAACACTGGGGGGTATTAATAATCACGAACGGTTTTGGGGTTTGGGAAGCGCTACAGCATTTTTGTACTTAAAATATCACATAAGTCTTGAAAGTTAGCTCTTAAGAGTTAAATTAATAATTTCCACCACCATGCACTAACACACCAGTTTTAATTTAGTAACAGTTGTACTCACAATTAAAAAACAAACAAGGAACATAATGTAAATGTTTGAGATACAGCAAATTGCTGTCACTATCACTAGCACACAACTGATATATTATTTTTCCAAAAACAAATGAATTAACTAATAACAAAATGGACGCAGTAGCGCGCCCTATCGATGCCTCTGCGATGAACTGACTGATGGTTGCACTGAATCTTTTCATATGGTGCAGTTTGCGAAAAAAAATCCATCCTTAAATCTTTTGTGCGCGCCCTACCACTATCCCTTGTGATATCGTAGGTAGCGAGAGAGTGAGATAGCAAGACTTTAATAGACGAGGGTGCGATAGAGAAGCTCTCTGTCGCATTCCAAAATTTTCCATAATTTAGATAAGGAGGTTTGCTATGATTAGGGTTGGCAAGGGACGGACTATGGACGCGGCAGTCAAAGAGAATTTCGCAAGTGTTTGGAATTTTTTCAATGCTCCCAACATGTGGAATCTTAGCACAAAGTTAATGTTTTTATTACTCTTGTTGAGGTGTTGTACTCGCGGGAGATTGCCCATCAAGAAATAAATTAAATTCATTAAAAACAGAATTCAGGTTCAGAACTTACTAAAACAGTAACCAAAATCAACATTGGGAGCATCTATCACTATGGAATAGTACAAATCAACGAGCGGATGTGGAAAAGAGACCAACGTAGTTGTCATAGATAAGAAAGGGACAGAAACTATTTCCTATTATCGAGATTTTGTATTTTGGGAGGCGCAGCGGTGGCACCACATGCACCGTGACCTTGTGAGGCGAATGCGCGTGAGGCAGGTCTGGGTAGACCCTACCGCGGCCATCTTGACGCCCCCGCGCTCCCCGAACTTTATAGAAGTGCGTAGGGTGCCGAAAATCGATGCCTTCCCTTGCTGCCCTTACTTTCTGTGAAGGGCGAAACCACTGATAAAAATTCTGTAATAATATCACGATAGAAAGAGTCCTTTGAGAGTGCTACCGACTGTGGGGCAAAGCTAAAAAAATATTTTGCTCCAATTCCGAAATAATTACGCGATATTGTTCGATTTCTGCACACGCATTCAACTAGCAACAAATAGCATAAGTTGCGCCTGAATTTATTACTTAAGACAGTATATTTATGGATAATTAAAGCAAAATCGATCATGGCGTAGTTCTAAAAACCCTAAACGAAAGCAATGAACTAGCCTAAACAAAACATCTTAAACTAAAACTAAATGTAACGCTTGAAAGCGCTGACGGGACAAATTCAGAGAAAGGACCTACAGCGTAGGGATTTGCATTTCATCCCTTTAGGGCTGAAAGGGGTAAGATATTTTCACGGACAATAATGCAGGAAAGGATAAAGATGTAATAAAAATAAAAGCAGCTTCAGTTGAAAAGATTCTTGAATGACTTTGGAATGAATGTAAACGAAATAAATAACACTAATTAGGTGCGGTGACAATTAGAAGATGCGATTGTAATTTTTATTTCGCTTTTAATGACAAATCGTTAAGGGACTGTTACTGGTTCTTATATTTGTTTCGAGAATCTCGTCAACAAAGTCGTTAACAAACTTTTCAAATAATTTAGGCAAATAGATAATAAGAGCTATGTAACAAGTATTCTAAATATTATGTTCTTGAGTATTGGGAAACTAAAATACTGCGCAGATTGTGAGAGACGATTGAAGGAGACTGTTCGGAATAGAGACCGTAGACTATGGACTACTGACGCCATTTTACGCATAAGATAACACTCACAGTGAGTGACGCGGCACGCATATACACGTCTAACTATAGACCCGCAGAATGAGCATGACTGAAATCACTCCTAAACATCAATAGAACAGTGATAACAGTTCCAAACAATGAAAACTTACCTGCGATACCTACCTGTAGAGCAGAAACGTATACTGCCGCCTTAAGTAAAAAGGGCGCATCTGAGGAAAGGGAATAGAGGAAAATGAGCCTTAATGGAACAAAAAGGCACCATCCATTAAGGCTCATTTTCCTCTATTCCCTTTCCTCAGAATGCGCCCTTTTTACTTAAGGCGGCAGTATAGTACAGAAAGGTTGGTACGCTCGACGCACACTAATAAAATAAATACAGTTGGAAGAAATGCATTGAAATCGTAAATATGTATGTACAATATAGTTACCTTTCCTTACGCACATACACCGTTTTTCTAAGTGCAGGTAATATTCTTTGTACAGACGCCAGCACATCAACCTACCACAATCTGTCAGATTTTCCCAATCAACTTTGAACCTTATGCTTTAGCGATAAAGTTGAAAATCTATTAAAGAAATCTGACAGATTGTGGTAGGTTGATGTGCTGACGTCCGTACATTTGTAGTAAAAAAATGAAGGCTGGCGTTTTTTCTGTGGGTTTGAAATTGGAGTGAAACAATAGCATTGCGCAGAACAGGCATGTTGCGACGCTGCTTCACTGATCCGCGCCCACGGCCCTTCATAATAGCGCAGTGGTAGCTAACATTGCTAAATGATTTTGTTTGCAGGCAGCTGGCAAATAAAATAATTTAGATATGGAAACGAGAAGCATAAGGGACCGAAAGTGACGTTGTTATTCCTAAAATCGGCTAGATTTTACTCTGTTTCCATGTTGACATTTTAGTTTACCTTCTCATACACAACACACAATATTTGTTGGAGAAGAAAGCCATGAACTTACCGAAAGCAAAATCAATTCTAGCAAACCTTTAATCGAAATAAAAACTATAATAATATTCCGAAGGTAAAACCAGCAAGAGGGGTGAAATAGATCTTTGGTATTACAAAAGTACCACTTTGGAGCAGAACAATATAGTTTCAGGTAAATTAAAGGTCAGCAAATCTAAAACAATGAGTAACGCTGGACTGTTCCAGAGAAATCTACCTGAATGAACGACCAGTCGTGGGCACAATCACTGCCAACCAAGTTCCATTGAACATTACAACAAATTAACATTATAACTTTGGACAGCTTTGTTATAAATAATTTGAATTATCTCTCAAGTTCCTACATCTAGCAAAAATACTACAGCTGAATGTACGGAGATATTACAGCATGTATCAATCCAAAACAAATACCTAAGATCGCCAAAAGGCGATGTTTCTAAAGTTACACATGTTTTTTGCAGTCGTAATATATTTTAGATATACAGGGTGTTTGGAAGCTGAGTGCAAAGCTATAAGGGAGTTATTATAGTTGACACCATTTACAGCATTTTGAGTCATACATGTCTTAGACGAAGTATGTTTTTATTTTTAACTGCAAACATTTAGTCACAAATAGCATAACAACTTTAACTGAGAAAAAAATAAAAAAACATAGGTACTTCGTCTAAGACATGTATGGCTCAAAATGCTCTAAATGGTGTCAACTATCACCCTCTTAAGGCTTTGCATCCAGCCTCAATACCCTATAAATTAATCATATCCATCAGGTGATTGGTTTGAAGACTAAACGAAATATGATACTCGTAGGTTCGTTTGCTACGCTTTCTACAGATGTGAATAACTTAGGTGTCAGTGGATAGGTCGGAAAAGTAAAAAGTAATGATAGCAATTTGGTAATGGATCTTGACTTGCCCTATGACACTAGTGATAGTGGAATTAGGAGAAGTGGTAATTAGTCTGAGTAGATAAAATTATAGGTCAAGCGGAATTTATTTCTTGAAAAAGTGCAATTTTTGATAAAAGTCTACAAGGACTGACCCACTGAGTTTATTATTTACTTTCAAACAATGTTTCTCGGCTTCAAATCTTTGTTCTTTCTTACGAAAACTTAATCATGACAATTACCCAAAACGGAAATAAATAAACTAGCCGTGTGGGCCCGGCTCCGACAGCCGTCCCATCACGTCCTACGGGTGTCGTAAAAGGCGACCGGCGAATCATCTGTGTACTAATATCAAATTGGGCTCTCTAGTTTGACAAACTCATAATATATTATACAATTTTTCTCAAAATTACACTCGATATCGAGGGTGGAGAGATAACTCAAATCCCCAGTTTCGTGTTATAAACACATCTTCAGGAAATGCGGATCCTTAGGACGGGTTTAGATCAGAATTTCCGGAATGCGATGAATCTTTGCTGGGAACTGTTTGACGGGACAGGAAGCAGCTGTTATCCCTACGGGATAAACTCTTTGAGATGAGAGACGATTTTCTGTAAATTGACGGATTTCCACAAACAGAGAATCTTGGTTTCTCTACGTTACGCTACGCTTACGCTATTATCGTAGTCTTTGTCTTTAAACTTAGTCTTGTTAAAATATTGTAAGATTATTAATATAATGGTAATATATGTCAACAAGGAAGGAAGAAGATCATAGGCTTAAATTATCTTTAAACTGCCTAATTCTACGTATTAGGTAAAGGTAGACAGATACGTAAATAATACCTGATGTAGCGCAATGGAAATTAAGCAATGACTCAGCTTTTAAGACATAATAACATAATCGATTATCAAAACCACTGATATCATCGGTATTTTCGTACTTAGTTAACAAACAAAGGAATATTTGAGACGTACGTACGTTTAAAGCTTTCTTGAAAACACTTGATTAGGAGCTATGGAGAAAGGAAGTAATCGTGGTGGCAGTTGCTTAAGTGTCAAATACTCAAGTTAGTTACTAATGACTCAGACAGAATAGATTGATCATTGTGGACCATAATGCCCATGCAGCCTATAATGTTCCCACTGCTGGGACACAGACCCCCTATCTTCGAGAGGGAGTGGGCTATAATTTACCACGCGGGCCCAGTGCAGGTTGGTAGATGTCACAAACCTTCTATTTTTTTTTGTTCTAGGACATGCCGGTTTCCTCACGATGTTGTCCTTCACCGTTTTGAGAGCAATGGCGATGAAATTATTTACACAATGTAAAGCGCCTGTCTGGGTTCGAACTCACGGCCTACAACTCCTAAGTGGGGTCCGTTAATACTGGGCCACCACCGTTCTATAAGCCTATCAGAGCATTTTATCAACTGATTTCACATTCAGAATCTAGGTCTAGTGTCAGATCAACTAGACTAGACATTTTAAATCTTTAAGCAGACTACATGACCTAAAGCGCGGTCTTTGTCGGACTGCATAGAAAAGAAAGAAAAGCGCGATGACACAACGCTGGTAATTTATTGCAAAATATGAAGCAACTATCTATTTACAAAAAATCTATTGTTTGGACTAAAAATTAAAACACTAGTGCTTTAGTATGTAGCTTGTAGAATCATCTGACAAAAAATCATAATGATTGTATGTATATTATAGTATGGTTTTTATTGTAAAAACAAAAGTTTTTAGAGGTATCTTTATGATTTTTTTCTATCGTATCAAAGTAGTTGTATTATATTTTCAACACACTATCTACCTAGCATATATCCTGAAGAATATCATATATTTTTCTGATTTTGTTTACTGTAGTCGATTATATACTATTATTGTTTCTAAAACTTGCGTTTTTTGTGTTTAGGTCCTGTAAGCCCCTTAATTTCTTAGGCAGAGCTTTGCTAACAGCATAAAGGCTCGTACACACAGGCGCGACGCGACACGCGACACAAAGGCACCGCAAGTCGCGCGACGAGCGGTGTCTTTGTGTCGCGTGACGCGTCGCGCCTGTGTGTACGAGCCTTAAATCAACGCGGCCAACTACCCTTGAAATAAAGTGAATGATGAAACGTTAAGCTATTGGCTACTTTGGAATAAGTATTTTTACTCGCAAATTAATGAAAAAAAGTTTGAAACCACGATAGTCACGTAAAACTTTTGAGTAAAAATCATACGATGTCGATGTAAGGTCGAAGTGGAGGTGCCTGGGGGAGGCCTATGCCCAGCAGTGGACGTCTTTCGGCTGAAATGATAATGATGATGAAAAATCATATAGACCTTTTCAGGTTCAAACCACTTAACATTTTCTCCAGTTTTAAACTTTGCTTTACATATTAGAGGCTACGTCACACTTTTGAAAGACGTGGTTAAACTAAGGTTTCTCGATCGCACTAAGGTTTCATACATTTGTCCGTTCTGTGCGTCAAACTATTCGGTGTACTCACACACCCGTTTGAGTTAATTGGTAGGGTCAACAGCAACATTAGTGATGCATCATGCCTTGCCAGAATCGTTACAAAAAAACTGGTCAAGTGCGAGTCGGTTCCGTACCACTAAGCAAAAACGCCTAAAAAAAAACACGTGTGTTGTATGGGAGTCCCTTTAAATATTTATTTTATTCTGTTTTTAGTGTTTGTTGTTATAGCGGCAACAGAAATACATCATCGATGAAAATTTCAACAGTCTAGGTATCACGGTTCATGAGATACAGCCTGGTGACCGACGGACAGACGGACAGTGGAATCTTAGTTTGGTAATAGGTTTCCGTTTTTACCCTTTGGGTACGGAACCCTAAAAATACTGCGCCCTCTATGGTATTGATTTTTACTCGTTCATTATAAATGATCGAGACGTTTGATAGAAAAGTTCATAGGGTCCGTCTAGAACACAACTGAATTGATGTTGGTCTTTAAAATCGATTACAGATTTTGTTGTTGTATAAAATTTGCGGAAGAAAATCCGGGCTTATAGTGAATCCTTAAATTAATAATGTAATGTGCAATTTCTACGCGTAGATAAAACTAGAAGGGTGCAGTAGCTTTATTTTTCGTATCTTAGTTACCCCATTCGTTTATGGATTTTTTATTCAAGCGTGGGACGGAAAGCAGCTGATACGTCCTAGATAATTATGTATTTGACTCTAAAATTGCGAAATGCGACTCTAGAATCGAGTTACGACACTCTAAAATTAAAAAGCAAAACATCGAAAAATAGAATCATCCGTACGAAACTTTTCAAGTATTGTAGATGCGTACTACGGTAATATGGTTATATACATATAATTGCGGAGTCCGCATGAGGGGTGAACAGCGCTTGGCGCATGCGATCTCGCATCCCGAAGGGTAGGCAGGATTACCTTGCTTGAGATTACGAGAAATATGCCCCCTTACACAGAGCTACAGAAATCAATAGTTTTCCTTAATCAACACTTGGCCTGAAGCTCTCTTGTTTGAAATGGGGGAGAACTTTGACAAGAATTTTTGTCTTTTAATACATAATTGGCAAATTCTAATGATTTATAAAATTGAATTATTGTAAAGATAGATTTCATTAGTTTGTATAGTCAAGAAATGCTCTAAACATACTAATAGGTATTATTATAACTAGGCACTGTGCACTACAGGTAAACCAACTAGGAATCATTTCATTTCTAGAAGTAATATATCACTTAGGTATTAAAATTCAGTTAGGCTATAACACATTAATTATGTACTTTATTAAATACTTAAATTGAGTACAGAACAAGCACACACAAGCATCAACAGGTTTCAAGCTCATATGAAACAAATAGGTTTGATACTGGGTCTAATATACATATATCTCATTTGAGTTAAAAGCTAAAACTTTCCATTCCCTAACAACTGAAGAATTGTGAATGAACCAACTATAGGATACAATTCCCAATTACATATAATATTTTTCAGAAGTAAATTAAATATAACAATAACAGTGAAGATTTTATACATCAATATGATCAGAACATCTAAAATTGAATAAAATCTTCATTATATTACTAAATTGCCTGACTCATGTGCCAATGCAAGTCTCTAAAGACCTTGCACTGACCCACTGAGGTCATTGAATCTCTTGTGTAGCAATTTATGATCACACAAATCTAAATGAATATTAAAGTCTAAATATTGCAGCTAGAATGCTAATTTTCAAGTCTAAAACTATGAATATTTCTGAAAAGGTTTTCAACAACCAATATTTCAATAGTCATCATTTGGCTCAGGTATTTGTGTATTTATGAATAACGGTTTCTCACATGCTGTGCCATCACCATAACAAAAACATTAAAAAATTAAAACTATTTCATTTTCAAACATCCAAACACACTGGAGATTGGCACTACAACACATTAAAATGATGAGTATTCAAATCTCATCATGTTAGTTATTAAATATTTTGTACATTGCCTTGCAACAGGGGTCACTGACCTCTCACCTCAATGGCTCACCGTGCAAACATGAATGGGTAAAATTATTTTTATTTGACATTGGAATAAGGGATCATTTTAAGCAGGAAAAAAACCAGAATTTTTAAGCATGGTTGAGTACAACTTACCCTTTTATAATTTTGTATTTAGGCATTGGATATCAGGTAAACATAACAAAATAATGAATCATAGATTAAAAATAGAACTTTGGTTCTAAAAATAAAAATGTAATACTTTTGTTGCTTAACCATTTTTTTTTTATGAAAGAAAATCTCAAGAGTTAAAATCAATATTATAAGTCCACCTTGAACTTTGAAGAGGGAAATTGAAAAGGCCATGTTGTCATTGATTCTATGTAAAACCATAACTTTAATAGTTATTTTCTATATACCTCCTTAAACATGTAAATTATAATCTCTTTAAAAAATTATTAGTTTTATGATGAAACTCTGTTTTTGCTTACTGCAGTCCTAAACAATAACATTTATTTTATTTTTAACTTTTCAAACCTCACCTATTCTACAGTCCCTGGCTCCTTAGCCACACTACTGGAGACTCTTGTAAGGAACATGAGCTGGGATTTCTTTAATTCTAGACTTCTACCCTACTATTACTATTTTTATTAGACAAAAAGGTACCCCTTAATTTGCATGATAGGCATGTTGTATTCATAAAGCGTGATAATTGTGTACCATGCGCGTAGTCCCATCTAGTTAAATATTAACCGCGAGCACCGTATCCAGGACCTTTACAATGGAAATGCACGCAGAGATAAAATGATTCATCGCGGTACCTACCGATACTTACCAAAATATCTTCAGACCTTGTGGGAGAACCGCTGAATCACAAGTAAACATACGTACTACGCAATAATGCGTACACACTTTATATTGTCCATTTAAAACGTATCTTATTTGTCCCGTCAAAGATAATTATTCACGAAAATATTTTCTACGATGCAGGTAGATTGCACAAAGATAGCTTTTACAACGCCAATCAATATTTTAGCATAGAACATTGATTCGGATAATTTTATTGCACTAATTTTAAATACTGCTGAGCATCACAATCGCCTTTATTTTGCAATTATCGTTATATTTATTTATTATCATAAAATAACACCGTAAAAACATCAGCGGTGAATGAACGATCAATTGATTTAAAAAAGTTATTTGTCTTGTTTATGGAAAGTTGACAACAATAGAGTTGTCACTGAATCCAGAGACATTTTTGTTTAGTCAATTAGTTATTGTCTTCTTATCGAACTTAGTTTACCTAGATTGTCTTCTAGGAATTTAGACGATTGTCGATTTGTCTGATAAAGCTGATTTCATAGAAATACATAAAACTTAAAAAGAATTGGTCACGGTATCGGGCCATACACAGTGAAGGGTTCCTTAGTTGGGATGAATACGTACACATCCTCAGTATTGTTTTTATCGACCGCAAAAATAAGTTTATATTTCTCCTAGTATTTCATGAAAACTATGAAAAAAATGGCAGTCCAGGAGTGGCAACAGCAGTGAAAACAAAACACAAACAGAATACTTTGCCATCACTCATTGACATGACAAATATACATTAAAACCAACTACATCCCGAGGACAGTCGTTACGGTAACAGTGGCGCGAGTTCAATAGTCTTTTCCCATTTCAAAAAATGCCCAACGCGCCTAAAGAAGTTTTCACTTCAAAAGTTATTTCTGCGGTTGTAAACATCTTTTTAGGATTCCGTACTTCAAAAAGCTAAAATACGGAAACCTTATACGATCACTTTGTTGTCCGTCTGTCTATCTGTTAAAACCGGTTTAGAAGATAGGTTTTTCGTACAATCAGAAGTCAACATAAATACTGGTTAGGTATGTATATTATAGTGTGTAGTCATGTGTACTCGATTCGAAATTATGAAACTGAAACTCGTTTTGAAACTCTTTATCAGAACTGCAACTGACTGACAGTGTTCTGTGACGTGTGACAGCTGCTGTCAATATTTCGCGCCAAATAAAAATTAACCTATTATGCGAACGCCGCGTTTGTTTATCATATTTCTGAAAACAACGTAATATTTAGTTCAGCGATCAGTGTGAAAGGAAAACATGTCTACTCCAACGAAGCGCCCGGCATCACAGGCGTCGTCGGATGCTCCAACGCCGTCGCGGAGGACCCGCTCGTCGCAACAACTTGTTGTTCCAGAAACACCACAGCGTTCCTCTGGCACTCCTTCAAAAAGTACGCTTTACTTATTATAACGTAATATTCTTTGTTATATTTGTACAAATGAGGATAATAGCACTCATTAGAAATTACTTGTTGTCGTTGTCGTTATAACTTGGAAAAGTTTTTAGTAAAGATCAGTAAGTAATTGAAGAACAGAATTTTGCATTTGGATAGCTCTCGTCACCCGGTCTCTTTCGATACTGTAATACCGATGCTTAATGAAATACATCGACTTCTTATATAGAAAATCAAAACAATTTTTCAGATGGAACCCCTGGTACTCCGCGAGGTACCCCACAGAGCCCTGGCACTCTCAGGAGGACGCCGCGCACTCCTCGTGAAGCACCCGGCACATCACCAGCTCGTGCCATAGCTTCCAGTCCACTTGGTATGTTTCTACCAACAAAACTGAAGTACAACTGCCTAAAATTGAACAAAAGCTAAACTAGACCAAAATAACGGGATATCATGCAGGCTGACAGTAAGATAGATAGAATAATACACCATAAAAAACAAAAAAGCTTGTTTCTTTGTACACCCTAATCTCTGGAAGTACCAGTTGGATTAAAAAAAATATTTTTGCATTTGATAGCCCAATTCTTGAGGAACCGCTATAGGCTACTTGAAATTATGTCAGGACCCTTAGAAGCTGAGCAAAAACAAAGTCAGAAAGCATGCTGTATGAAAATGAAGTAATAGCGTGGGAGGTGATGCAATGCGATGGGGTGGGTCGTGGGAACCAAGAAATATCACGCAGACGAAGTCGCGGGCAGAAGTTAGTTACAGATAATATGAAGTAGCGACATACAAGGATAATTAACTATATTCTGTAAGAAGATAGCTAGCTAGTACAACTTAATTTATATATCTATCCTAATATTATAAAGAGAGAATAAATTTTGTGAGTTTTTGTATAATGTATGTGGAGGGTAATTTCTGGACCAGCTGCAACAGCTCCTATTTGAAAATTCTTTCACCATTTGAAAGGTACTTATTCCAGATGGTCATAGGCTATATATTATGTAAATACATACAAGTATTTACAAGAGTTTATGCTATGCTATACTGCTCAGAACTTGTCACAAATCTAAATTAAAAATATGAAACTAAATTGTGAACTGTCGGTTCTTGAAACAAGCAAGCTATTTTATACACATGCATCAGCTAATTAGGTGCTAGTGTGTCTAACCAAATAATAATAAATCAAGTAGGAACATGCAAAAATTACTTTTCAACTTATCAGAACAAACAACAATATTTTAAATAAACTATAAATAATGTTGGACATGTTATACCATAAATGACTTCTAAGTGGTGTTAGCACTTTCTGCATTTATGCTTGTATAGAAGTGCCCCAGTTACTTTAAATTGTTTACTCTTACAAATCATATTTAATGTTTACCTATGTGTGTGCTGCTCACACACTTTTATGTATGTAAAAAGCAAAAAATATAAATGAGATTTGATTTTACTTGACATTACTGTGTAAGCAGTAATTGAACGTGCAGGTTGTGTAAGTTCTTAAGTGAAGTTTTAAGCATTTTTTAATTATTATTATTGACTTGTTTCACGCAAGCAAAGTCGCGGATTTCTTGTATCTGTTGTGATTTCATGTACCTGACCCACCCCGTCGCATTGCATCACCTGCAGTGTCACTTCGATTTTGCTTAGTGATATATCTGACTTATTCTTTTTGCTCGGCTCCTAATGGTCATAGAGTGATGTTAAATAGCCTGTATCCTTCCTCGAGAATAAGGCTATCAAATGCAAAAAAAAAATGAAAGTCCAACAGGTAGTGGGTAGTTTCAGATATTAGCGTGTTCAAACAGACACTCTTCAGGTTTAGTATTATTATTATATATTATTGATGCATGTGTTTCAAATATATTGGAGATATTGCATTTGTCCAGTTATCGTGTACTATTTGTTGGCATGTTGGAGTTGTCAAGAACAACGAATCATCACTATAGAGTAGTAGTATTATTAGTTGTAATAAATAACTTGAAAAATATTGTTCATTACCCAGGTACGGACATAGACATGAGCTCCCCTCTCAACTACGGTACACCCAGCTCCCTGAGCACCCCTCGCTCCAACTTACGCGGTGTCATGACGCCTGCAAGACAGAGAGCTGACCTGAAGAGCAACCAGCCTGGCCGCAATGTGCCGGCTCCTAGTGCTCCTACACCTACTAGAGGGGTAAGTGTGGTTGCATACAAAAAGAACAAAGAATCTTGGTAATTATTTATCAAAGGTCAAGGAAATGTTGCAAAATCAGACATATCTTTGGATTATTCAGTTTATTCACCCCAAAAAATCCACCCTAAGGTCGATAGCTGGAGTTGCATGTCTGAAAATCCACCCTAGGCCTAGTTGGATAAATGGAGTTGATAGGGTTAGGGTGTATTCTCGGACATGCATTTCCGCGTATGCACCTTAGGGAGAATTTTTTGGGGTGAATAAACGGAATAAGCAATCTTTGCCTCTGTCTGACCTATCTTTGGACTCTCTCTCATAATTTGACCAAATAAGTACCAACATGCTTCAAAATTGCTTTATAACAGTAACAGTAAAAAAAAACAGGTCATCAGGTGATATATGGGTCAAACACGGCACACAAGCCTATAAAGTATCTATATAAATAAAAGGCAATGTAATTTAAAAAAGAAAATCTGTCCAAGACGTCAAGCAGGAAACGGTTAACAGTTTATTAATAAAACTAGCTTCTGCCCGCGACTTATCCGCGTGAAATTTCTTGTTACTCCGACCCACCCCGTCGCATCGCCTGCCTGCGCTTTTAATTCGTTTACCTTTTTTCTGACTTTTTTGGTTTTTGCTCGGCTCCTAAGGGTCCTAGTGTGATGTTAAGTAGCCTATAGCCTTCCTCGAGAATTGGACTATTGAATGCAAAATGAATTTTTCAAATCCGACTGGTAGTTCCAGAGATTAGCGCGTTCAACCAAACAAACAAACTCTTCAGCTTTATAATATTAGTATAGATGTTAAAGCAATAGATAAATTCAACCGTAAATCATCATTCTCCTGCCCTTATCCCAATTTATTTGTGGTCGGCGCAACATGTCTTTTTTTTCCATACTTCTCTATTAATCGTCATCTCGGTAGTCCCCCCCTTTCTAACCATATCATCATTCACACATTCCATCCATCGTTTCTTTGGTCTTCCCCTACTCTTATAGTCATCGACCATCCATACTCAAAACTCTCCTCACGACATTTTCCTCATTTCTTCGTAACACATGCCCATACCATGACGGTCGATTTCCACACAACTTTTCAGTTACCGGTGCCACTTTCAAACTTCCTCTTATGTACTCATTTCTTATTCTATCCATTCGTGTAACACTCATCCCTCTTAGCATTCTCATCTCAGCTGCATGCAATTGCCTTTCATTCATCCCTTTTGTGGCCCAATCTTCCAATCTATACAAGACAGCTCTAATCATGGTCTTATATAATTCAACTGTAAATAAGAAACATATTTTACTTTGATGCCAGCATGGGCGCTAAGTGAAAACAAAAAATAATGTTGTTACAATTCGTCTTTATTATAAATATTAAATTAACTATTACACAATACTATATCAGCTGAACATGTATGCACAATTTCAATTTGTTAGATGGTAACGTAAGTTGGTAAATAGGTCTAAGAGTGGTAATTTGAGCCATTTCACTAAACAGTACAAAGCGGGTAGGAGGACGCTGATCTTGAAGCAAAATATCATTGCTTTGTTGACGTCAGATTCATTCATGTTGGTCATTTCTGTGAAGGTTTTTCTGAAGTCTTCCGTTGATGCACGTTTTTCTCTCTGTTGAAAAATATTTTACTTGAAATATGTTCAATTATATTTATTGAATAAAGCCTAAACAATTTTGAGAGGCAGATTCTTGGCTGGAAGAATGGACCTCAGCAGCCAGTATCCACACAAAAAATCTGCTAAAGGTTTACAACCGATTGCAAGATAAACAAGGAAAAAAATATGTTCAAGGAGTAGGGAGGCCAGCCGTGGCTAATAATAAAATATGTTCAAATAGAATTTCAAAGTTATTAGCTGCTATCAAACCCAAGGAATCATCTACAGGTTGCCGTCAAGGGATCAGAATGCTATGATGCATACTAGAGACTATTTTTAACTATTATTGTGAGTTTTTATTTAAAAACTACCTCTCGTATCAACAAACTACAACGAAGTACGAGAAAGCGGGAAATAGGCTCGCATACCTTAGCGAAATCCACGTTGAATGCGCAAGCCCGGCACAGCGGACACACGATGTAATCCGGCTTCTCCCGTATCCGCCAGTACTGCGTCAGGCACTTCTCGCAAAACCTGTGACCGCACGTCAAGGCTGCTGGGTCCAAAATCGAAGACAGGCAGATCCTGCAGCTGCTGATAATAGACGAAGCCTTCTCGTACAAACTTGTAGCAGACTCGAATTCGCTTCTAGGAAACGAGGGTTTGATTTGCAGGTCACATCGGGAATCGCGCATTTTCTTAATGATTTTTTTTCTTTGTCTCTTACTACATTTTTTTATATTTTGCCATGCTTTTACAGAATGAGTCATGTCAGTTGATCATTTGGTTTTTTGTGTGTTATCAAAAGTTTTGTAGGTTTTATTTTGGTGATGTGTAGAAATAGGTTTTATGTCGCCAAAGACTTGAAGACCGATTTCCCAGATTTTTTCAACAATTATGTAATCATTTTCAAACAACTTGTACCAACGTAATCTCGCGTATCTCATGCCCCTTCGATTCAAGGTTTATTTTTTTAAATTAGATTGGCTCGCTTCTTACTTACCTATGTCCTATCTGATGATAACTAATAATGATTCGTCGACGATGCACAAATAAAGAAATTTCGGTGATTTTCATACTTGTCTGGATCTATATATACATTCCAGCCTTGTAGACTAACAAAAACATCCTGGTCCAGAGCAATAAATACCCCTTAGTCCACGATGACTACGTTCGCAAGGACGTAAAATATCGCGGCGGGATTTTAATCGTGCACTGGATTTTCAACTCTTGATGTTGAGCAACAACAAACTATTGGATTTTCAACTCTCGGCGCTAAGCAGTGCGTTGAAAATCAACTGCGCGAAAACTAATCGCCGCTGAAAAAAATCACGCTTGCTTGCCTATGCTTAGGCGCTATCTCCACGGACGAGGAAATCGCGGCGATAGTTATGCGGTGCCATCAAATTATCGTCGCGATGATATCGCCGCCGTGAGAATATTAGTTCATAGAGTTTCTGTGTGGCACGGCGAGGCTATTGCTGCGATTCTGTCGCTCATGGAGATGGCGCCTTAGGCTGCCTTTCCACCAGAGATGAGCGAGGATGCGTAACGAGGGATGTGTGTGAAATCGACCAATAACATCTTTTCATTTTTACGAGCTTCTATTATAGCTTGAACTAAGTTAGCGTTGGTATTGGTTAGTTTTACACACATCCGTCGCTACGCATCCTCGCTCATCTCTGGTGTTAAGGCAGCCTTACCCTTACCCCTAGATATTACACTAAATCACAACCATAAAAAGTTGTTTGTCAACATCATATAATTTTAAATAAATTTGCCCTTCAGATCGGTGACACTGGCGCAGAAGTGGCATCAAGCGAGCCGCAACTGGTCGTGTGGGGCACAGACGTGGCCATCGCCGAGTGTCGCGACAAGTTCATCAAGTTCTTACAGAGGTTTGTGGAGCCGACTGCTCAGACCAACGAGCCATTGTACGAACAGAAGTTGGAAGAGGTGAGAATTATTTTTTTTTTTTCTTTACACCCAAAGAATTTCTTCTATATCGTAGATGCGTTTAAAATATTGGGTCAAATTAAATTAGCTAGCGAAACTCCTCAGACGTGATAGGTAACGAAATATAAACATGATAAAACAAAATTTAAATAAATAAATAATAAAAATAAATTAATTTGTTTTTTCTTGTGGATGTTCGACCGCTTAATTGTACTTGATATATCAGTTAAAAAAAATCTGTTGTTCTTTTTTGTAAACTTCACAGACTTGATTCGAATCGATATTTAAAAACTATATTATATAAAACGCATTTTCACAACTCATACTTAGGGTGACAACACTACCAGCGAGCGAGCGGTCTTTGACCCCTAAGAAAATAACATCAAATTGTTTTTATTTTGATATCGTGTTTAGATATTCCTGATATGTCCCTGTATAAGGCTAAAAGTCCACCAAATGGAAATTGAGTAGGAACCGCCGCATTAACAGTTGCAAACCAGCAATTTCAGGGAGTTGTTGACTGTAAAAATAATAGAGCACCATGTGTCTATCACATAATCGATTTACCTGTCATTGCTTTATTTTTTTTTACTGGTAATTTTAATCTAGGTGCATCGTCTTCACATACTTATAATTATATAATGAATGTATACAAAATATTGTTAAACATTTTAGAAGAGTAACGGCGGAGTTTCGTGCCAATTTTTCTCCATCCGAAACTACCTTTTGAAAGGGGTGACTACAATCTGTTATATTTTTTGTAATTTTGACGTTCAAAAGTGCCTTTTTCGTGCCAATTTGAAATAAATGATTTGACTTTGATTGAAAACTGTTTTGTAATTTTACAAGCAGCCATGATTACTATAGCTTTGTATCCGAGATCTACTACACAGCTACACTACAGTGGACTGGCACTGATTTATAATTTTAATTAAATTATGTTACATGCAAAGTGCTAATAAAACAATGTTTTCTTTTAACAGATTAATACATTAGAAGAGCCATTCCTGGATGTGAACTGTGAACACATCAATGCATTTGATTCTAAATTGCATCGTCAACTTGTGTGCTATCCTCAAGAGGTAAGTTTTTGAAAACAGTCTCTAAGTTGTTGTAAATACTGGTGGATCTCGGAAAATAATAGACAACCCTGACCCATTCCTGAGACTTAAGGCTATGTCACGCAGTAGTGCACTAGTATTTAGAATAAGTATTATAAATACTTATTATTTTCCATATAGGTGGTCCCAGCATTCGACGCGGCTGTAAATGAGTTGTTCTTCGAGCGCTTTCCGGCGGCGGTGCTGGAGCATCAGATACAGGTGCGGCCCTTCAACGCGCCGCAGCGACACATGAGGGACTTGAACCCGGAAGGTAACTAGTTTGTTACTCACAGCAATGGCTGAGGTAACTTGAGTGAATGAGTAAAACTAGTCTGTAGTCTGCAGCACAAATCAAATGCATTTAGTGCTGAACAAATGAGAAAATTGTTCTATATCTGTCAAACGTCTGCTGAAGACAGAGACAGAATGTGGTTTTAAATATGTTTACCGTTGAATTCATTAAGCGATTTGTTATGCAAGTGGTCCTAAATCTTTTATATTCTTTTCAACAAAATTGTTTTCCTAACCTTCACTGACTACCCTGAAAATATTGAAATGAAACTCAAGACCTACGAATTCAGCGGGATTGTCCGAAAGGGTTACCGCTGGCCCGGAACATAAAGGGCTAAGGAAGGAACACGGGTGGGTTTTAGTCAGTACGAGTCTGACACTCCCTTCCGCGCCACCCAGAGCGGGAGGGGTCATTTGATGATTTCCCATCCTGAAAAAAAAAAGACCTACGAATTGAACCAATACTCAACTGTTCCCCAGACATCGACCAGCTGGTCACCCTGTCTGGCATGGTGATCCGCACGTCCAGCATCGTGCCCGAGATGCGCGAGGCGTACTTCCGCTGCGCCGTGTGCGGTGCCGCAGCCTCGGCCGAGCTGCAGCGCGGCCGCGTGCCCGAGCCCGCGCACTGCGCGCACTGCAACACGGCGCACTCCTACAGCCTGATACACAACAGGTCTCACTTTAGCGATAAGCAACTCGTTAAGTTGCAGGAGTCACCTGGTAAGTACCTACAATAATAATAATAATAATTACTATTTAGTAAAATCATTCTAAAATATACCCACTGCTGTGTTCGGGCGCCTCCGGCAACCTTCGGCTGCTGTCGTGTGACAGCGGAAGGCGGCGGGCGACGACGAGAGGTGCGGCGTGCGAGACGCGGGCGGTCGCGTCACTTCACTACCGATCTCGGGCGACGGCACGCGCGCGCACTCCATTCGTTTACCATCTTCGGTTTTTGTAACTATTTTGCATTATATTATTTTAAATTACAGTCCACTGCATTTTGAGTTCAAGTCCTTAGTTTAGGTCCCTAACAAATGGTCCTTCGAGCCTCTTCATAGTCGCGTTGTAGTAGAAACAATTTCGACGGCTACTGGCATTACGACTCGACGTTGGTGAACTTTGGACTCCTAGCAAACTTCAATTCGCTGCGTCACCGGAGCAACGGTCTTTTCTATCGAAGTCTATTGAACACAAGAAGAACAAGAACTGGACTACATCTATAACAAGTCTTGATAACGACGCCGGCGCTTATTATATCGACTAGATTGGACGATTTACGCCGAGTCATCGCTTGGAAGGATTTTTGGACAGTTTTCTTGTGGAGAAAGGTTCGGTATTGGGTGAGTTCGTTCCAATTTTTTCCTTCTTTACCTTTTCAAACAAATAAGTGTTTTTCTTCCGTTAAATTCAAATTATTTACCGTTTTCACGTTCATATTTGAGTCGATACGTGTGTTAACATTGTAGTTATCTCTTTCACTCTTATGCACTGCTTACGCTTGTGCACTGCTAAATCCTCTCGCTATTTACCGTTAGTTGGGTGCATGATCAGCTGTGTGCGTAATAATTGTAACAGCTGAGCGGTCCCCGTGACATTGTCGTTGGCTTTCCATGACACCTAATTTATTAAAACCTTTTGTCCGTAATCGCATTAATGAAATACAAGAATGCACTATAGGGCACACGTGGAGCTACGTGCCGTCGAAGGAAAATCCGGCGGATCTTGTTTCTCGCGGGCTGAAGGCTGACCTTATCAGCGAGTGTTCCTTGTGGTGGTCAGGTCCTCGGTTTTTGTTAAATGATGAAATATATTGGCCAAAATTGCCCAATGAGAACTTGAAACAAGATCTACCTGAAGTTGTATCATCACACTTTACTGATCACTCATCCCATCATCAATCATACAGTAGTTTAACTTCAAGTCATTTGTTGCCTCATAATAATAATCATTCATTCATTAAATCACTAATTCACAAATATTCCAATAATGATCACTTACAGAGAGTCGTCACTTATATACTTAGATTTATTTACAATTTAAAACATAAACATAACAAATTCCTTGGGTCCCTTTCCTGTGAAGAACTTACAAATTCTACAAATTTTATTTTACGTAACGCTCAAATGGATATGTTTCCTGATGAGTATAATTTACTGCAATCAGGAAAGTCTCTCCAAAAAAAGAATAGGCTTATTTCTTTGAGTCCCTTTACAGATTCGAATGGTCTCATACGCGTAGGAGGGAGACTTGACAACTCACCTTATGATTACAATGTCAAGCACCCAGTGTTATTATGTGGTAAGCACCATATAACTAAAATAATATTTCATAAGTATCACCTCGACTGCTTACACGCTGGCCCTCAGCTGCTCTTGGCAAATATACGTCAAATGTATTGGCCTCTTGGCGGTAGAAATCTTTCTAAATGTATTGTGAAAAAATGCATCAAATGTTTCAAATACAAGTGTCAAACTGTGCAACCTACAATGGGTCAGTTACCCTCTTCAAGGACACATTTAGAACACCCATTTTTAAATTGTAGTGTGGACTATGCGGGGCCAGTGCTGATTGCTGATCGCAAAGGGCGAGGGTGCAGGCTTATAAAGGCGTACCTGTGTATTTTTGTTTGCCTTGCCGTTAAGGCTGTTCACATCGAGCTTGTTACAGACCTTACGAAAGAAGCCTACATGGCTGCTTTGAACCGTTTCGTGGCTCGTCGTGGTAAACCCGAAAGCATCTTGTCCGATAATGGGACAAACTTTATAGGTACTTGCAATGAGCTACGTAAGTTTTTACAAGACTCGAATCTCGCGTCTGAAGTTGCTCAGCAAGGTATCCAGTTTTCTTTTGCGCCTCCATACTCCCCCCACTTCAACGGCATTGCTGAAGCCGCAGTAAAATCTACCAAGCATCACCTAAAGAGACTTTTAGGCTTAGCGCACTTCACATACGAGGAGATGGCCACGTGTTTGACTCAAATAGAGGCCGTCTTAAATTCCCGTCCTCTTACCCCTCTTTCCACTGATCCTCTAGATTTTTCCGTCCTTACTCCTGGACATTTCATAATTGGGCGACCACTAATATCTGTTCCGCATCCACAGGTTACTGATCTCAACATCGGGCGACTGGAGCGTTACCAAAGAGTAGAGCACATTAAGCAACATTTTTGGAATCGTTTTCAATTAGAATATGTTTCTCTGCTCCAGCAAAAAACTAAATGGACAGCGTCAACAGGTCAACTTTCAGCGGGAGCTCTGGTTCTCATCAAAGAGAAAGGCCAACCACCCTAGGTGTGGCCACTGGGGCGTGTCATCAAGGTCTTTCCTGGCTGCGACGGGACCACACGGGTAGTGGAGCTGAAGACGAAGAAAGGAACGATGGTGCGGGCTTACAACAACGTCTGCCCACTTCCTCTCACTTGAATACTTCAACCCGGGGAGGATGTTCGGGCGCCTCCGGCAACCTTCGGCTGCTGTCGTGTGACAGCGGAAGGCGGCGGGCGACGACGAGAGGTGCGGCGTGCGAGACGCGGGCGGTCGCGTCACTTCACTACCGATCTCGGGCGACGGCACGCGCGCGCACTCCATTCGTTTACCATCTTCGGTTTTTGTAACTATTTTGCATTATATTATTTTAAATTACAGTCCACTGCATTTTGAGTTCAAGTCCTTAGTTTAGGTCCCTAACAGCTGGGACACTCCTCTCAGTGAGAGGGAGTGGGCCGTAATCCACCACACGGGCCCAATGCGGGTTGGTAGATGTCACACGTCTTCAACATTTGGTTCTAGGTCATGCTGGTTTCCTTACGATGTATTCCTTCACCGTTTTCGGCAGCAGCAGTGATTAAATAATTTACACAAAGTAAAGCGCCTGTCTGGGTTGGAACCTGCAACCTATGTACAGACGCCAGCACATCAAGCTACACGAAACTGTCAAATTGACCCAATCAACTTTGAACTTTATGTTTTAGCGATAATGTTGAAAATCGTTCAGAGAAATTTGACAGATTGTAGTAGCTTGATGTGCTGGCATCTGTACAACTCGTAAGTGGCAGCCGATGCCACTGGGAATAATAAATTTATTTGTTCAAGAATATACATGGACATTACTTATTTCTTTACACCACTCATCATGATTCTAAGACTTAGCGCTCCTCAAGTTTTGAATAGGGACTTTTTTTGCTGATTTATTTAATTACATTTGCAGGACTATTTGTTTTCAAGTCTTAATCCTCATGGATGTCCACCGCTCTGGAGCGGGCGGAGTTGTCCGTCAGACTCTTAGTGACTAAAAACCACCCTGGTGTTCCCGTCCCATACTTGGACCGGGGATCATGGAAATCCCATGATCTCCTGGGGCTGGGTGACTTCCTCGCTAGTCCTGTAGGGGCGCGCGTGGAACACTACGCGCGACACCTCGTGTGCTGCTGGTGCGGGGGCTCGGGCGGCCCCATGTCCGGCGCCCCACAGGACCTGGGTGCGTGGGCTAGAAGAGGGCGTCGTCCGCCCTCGGCCAACGACGTCCGGTCAGGCGGACCGGACGTCGGTGGCCTGCGGATTGGGAGAGTGGTCTCGATCGATCTCCCGTTCTGCAGCCTCCAACGACTGGCTCCCGACCAACGAACTAGCGACAGCTGGCAGCGATAGGTCGGCTCCGATTTCTGATACGAGGGCACGGCTGTGCCAGTAGTCTGCAACCCAAACTAAACTTCATTATGTACTTCCCCAGACGACATGCCAGCAGGCCGCACGCCCGCGACCGTGAGCGTGCTGGCACACGGCGCGCTGGTAGAAGCCGTCGCGGCCGGCGAGCGCGTCAGCGTGACGGGCGTGTTCCGCGCCGCGCCCGCCAGCGTGCACCCGCGCAAGGCCACGCTCAAGGCGCTGCACAGGACGCACATCGACGCGCTGCACTACAGGAAGGTGCACAACGACAGGCTTTTGGAGACGGAGGAGGGGTACGTACCTAGACTAATTTTTCCCTGGGGCTTGTAAAGTATCCCACAAGAATCGTAAATTTTTCGTGTAATAATTGTACATTATGGCACTTTCTGGTGCAGAAATCATACAAAAAACCACGTCAATCCCTCGCTTCGTTGTTGCGCGAAAGAACGACAAATCAACACCAACAAACACTATAGTTTTACATTTGGATGATCTTGCATCCAAACATTGCCCAATATTACAAAACACATTCTCAGACTTGACTGCGTATTTTGATAAACAGTACTAGTACATAAGTACATCGAGTATTATACAACATTGTATTTTACATCCTCTTTCTAAAACATTAATTTCTTCTCCACAGTAAAGAACATCGCTTCCCTCCCGAACGTATCGAGGTATTCAAAGAGTTAGCAGCTCAAGCAGACAGTTACGAACGACTGGCGCGCGCCATCGCGCCTTCTATCTATGAGAACTTGGATATTAAGAAGGGATGTCTGCTACAACTGTTGGGAGGCACCAAGAAGAACTTTAATGCCGCTGGACGGACACATTTTAGGTAAGACCAGTATAGGTGTGCGTCTGCGGGAGGCTCCCAGAGTCTGCTATAATAGTCTGCACACATTCTATTCAGTGACAGTGTGTTTCTTAAATAATTTAAGCGCAGCGTCGCATGGCGTTGCGTCTTCATTCACGTTTATTTTCACTGTTTATTTTTAATATAATTAACTCTCCATATTACAGATCTGAGATCAACATCCTGCTCTGCGGCGACCCGGGCACATCTAAGTCGCAGCTCCTGCGCTGGGTGCACGCGCTGGTCCCGCGCGCGCAGTACACGTCCGGCCGGGGCAGCTCCGCCGTGGGACTCACTGCCTACGTCACTAAGGACCCGGACAC
This sequence comes from Luperina nickerlii, assembly GCA_963855955.1. Taxonomy (NCBI): domain Eukaryota; kingdom Metazoa; phylum Arthropoda; class Insecta; order Lepidoptera; family Noctuidae; genus Luperina; species Luperina nickerlii. Next base: position 5,636,207 of record OY979679.1, on the reverse strand, counting down.
GCGCCAGCTGGTGCTGCAGACGTGAGTAATACTGTTGGAGCCATTTTCAGGATTGGTAGCAGTATTCTTGCACGGTGTCAGAAAGATCTCAATTTGAGATAGAGGTAAAGTGCAAGGCCATTTCTCAATAAAACATAATTGAGAACAATCAAATCATAATGTTCATGTTTTGTTCCCTGTCAAATTTCAGGCTCAATTCCCTTATTGATGAGTTGAAAACTCGGTAGTTGAGATCATAAGTTGTAGTTTCAAAAAGTTTATAAAAGTACGATGTAAAACAGAAAGTAAAATATGTCTCGTAAAATAATATTTCGATTATAAAAGCTATTTTTTTATTTTTCCAGTGGAGCTTTGGTGCTGGCAGACAATGGTATCTGCTGCATCGATGAATTTGACAAGATGAATGATTCTACTCGCAGTGTGTTGCACGAAGTAAGTTTATATTTTTTTTATATAGAAACAATCACTAAGATCAGACTGTATAACATACTAATATTATAAATTCGAAAGTAACTGTCTGTACCTTTTTACGCCTAAAAGACTGAACGTATTTCGATATTTGGCAAGGATATAGATGGCATCCTAGGGAAGAACATAGGTTACTTTTTGTCCCGGTAGCACGTTCCCGTGCCATAATTTTCGACATCCACACGGGTGAAGCCGCTGGTCGAACCTAGTTTGCTTATAAATGACGAAGAAGAAGTAAATGTGGGATCGAAATGTTCTATTATTCATCTTCGAAAGAGACGAAATTTACTTTGAAATTAGTCGGAACTTTTAGCAGGGTAGACTGCTCAAAAAATACTGATAATCCTGAGTATCTTCTAGGTAATGGAACAACAGACCCTATCGATCGCGAAGGCGGGTATTATCTGCCAGCTGAACGCGCGCACGTCGATCCTAGCAGCCGCCAACCCGGCGGAGTCGCAGTGGAACAAGAACAAGACCATTGTGGAGAATGTGCAGCTACCCCACACATTAATGTCTAGGTTCGTAATCTTTATGATTGTAGTTGATGTCCTTACCTATCAAAGCTGCCCGGTGTTGTCGGTAGCGATATTGGTCGATACTGGTATTTGGAGTTATGTATTAAAGACCCTCGAGCCGTGGGATCCGAGTGCCCATGGTTTGTTCAAAGAAATCTCCAAACGGACTTGAGACTTCCCGTGATCCAAGGGCTGTCTTTTACCTTGGCCAGAGGCAAAGCATTCCCATACAACGTGTCAATGCCGCCAGTGTCTTCGGTACGTTACCAGTCGACAACGGTGCGGAGGAATTTTTAGACGCCATATTTTAGTTTGTTAATAGTTTTAGTTAGGTTATTATATTTTTATTTTAGTAGTTTTGTAGCGGTATCTACAACGCCACATGCGAACATCGCGTCATACTGACGCCACGCAAAATCCTGCATCTCGCAAGCAGAGTTTACCGCGCAACTAGCATAGATACAACGGCCCGGCATGAATCATCGGGTTGCAGTTGCCTATCAGACACAACACCCGTCTGGTCGGAGAATCATCCTCCCTTTTCTATGGAGAATGAGTGAACTATACACCCTGTTCCTCATACCTCTATAGTTCGTTAGTTAATTTAGTTATTTAGTATATGAAGTTTATCCAGTGTACATGAAGTTTATCATAAAAGAGTTAAGTGAAATTAGGTTTTACGTTTTATATGCCTATACCTACCCCGCAATAACATCAGTCTATGTGATGGTATCAGTCAAAAGTTCACATCCAAAATGCCTAAAAACTTGAATTTCCGCATCCAATCTCGCCCATCTGCCTTTTTCATGCGAGAATTATTAGAAGCTGTATATACAAAACAGTTTCTCACTTTTGCAAACTAAGCATGTTCTTGTTTTATCATGATATTGTGTATTTCAGATTCGATCTAATATTCTTAGTACTTGATCCACAAGACGAGGTGTTCGACCGACGCCTCGCCACGCATCTCGTGTCACTCTACTACAAAGACTTCACCAACTCGCAGGACGACGAAGATATTGTTGTAAGTATTCAAAACTTAAAATGCCGAAAGTTTCTGGAATGGCGACCGCGTACCGGAAGACGAGGGCCGGACGTTTGAGGGCCTCCCATAAGGTGGACCGTGACCTGGTGAAGGCCGCAGGAATCAGTTGGATGCGAGAACCACAGAACCGGTCGAAGTGGCGGTGCTTGGGGGAGTCCTATAACCGGCAGAGGAGTCTTTCTGCTGAAATGATGATAATATAAAACATGAAGTATACTTTTTAATGCTTTTTTTATGAATAGAGAATGTTTACTGGTAACCTTTATTTATCTACTAGTTAAAAAGTTGTCAATTTTAGTTGAAAATTCACAGGAAGTGCATTTGCTGCGAAGTTGTACATTGTCCACAGATGTTGGTGCGATCGTCAACATGCTCAATATCTGTTGCTAACGTGCATGTTTTTAAATTAGAGCAGGCCTAAGAAACTAGTGATCAATCATAAAAGGTATACACCAATAAATCCCGCCGATAAAGACTTATCATCGAACAATCGCCAGAGTTCAGTGGTCTACTAAGATCAGAATAACAGTACAGTACCCGGCCATAAATATTGCACATCGACCTTTAACTTTTTTTGTATTTTATACAAAGAACTAGCGACCCGCCCCGGCTTCGCACGGGTGCAATGCTGATACTAAATACACTACAGAAAAACTGTGAACGTTGTATATAAAAACATAGCGGCCCGCTCCGGCTTTTTTATAGGCACGCTCTTGCCGCATCGACCGGCCGGTACCGCCGCAAACGCTACGTCCCGCAATTTTTAAATCTGTAATATCTTCGAAAATATTCACTTAAATCATACGGTGTAAAGGGCCATATAGATCTATATTAAATGAACAATGTATTGAAGGTATTTAATTGGTTAAGGATTAATGCTGTATTGGTTAAAATCGCTTCGAAAATTAGCCATTATTTGTCGTAAAAAGTAAATGACAAAAAAAAGTTATTGTGGGTTATCCATAAGAGATAGACATATACCATCACGGACTTTTCTGTAGACCTTTTCAATGTGTACAATACTTAGTACATTATTTTGATAAAACTCGTAGGGTTCAGCCTGCGTTTGCAATGTAAGCGGAAAAAATGTAATTATTTACGACATCACATTAGAAACCTCAAAAATAACAGTACTTCTCCACTATTTAATGGATGTTATTATACATATAAACCTTCCTCTTGAATCACTCTATCTATTAAAAAAAACCGCATCAAAATCCGTTGCGTAGTTTCAAAGATTTAAGCATACAAAGGGACATAGGGACATAGGGACAGAGAAAGCGACTTTGTTTTATACTATGTAGTGATAAAAATAATCATCAAAAGAAGCAAATCATAATTGTTTTAACAGCTCCTAATAGATACCCGACTGTTTGTATTTCGTGCGACAGAGATAACGCTCTACGAAGCCGAAATTAGCCGATTGTCTCTATCCAAAGGTCGATGTGCAATATTTATCGCCGGGTACTGTAAACTGGTAATAAAAGATGCTATTTTGTCTAATTTCAGGATATGTCACTAATGCGAGACTACATAGCGTTCGCGAAGGAGCACGTTCAGCCGACACTCAGCGAAACCGCACAGCAGCGGCTCATCGACTCATACGTCGACATGAGGTAACATAACATTACATGCATGCTTTCATTCCAAGGGTAGCCAGTTATATTGAAGTTATCAGGCTACTGTCATTAAATGAAAACAAATCCAGGCTCCGGTGTGCTACTGAGAAATTCGTACGAAAACCCAATAACCTGATACTGAACCGGGAATAATACTACAAAATTATAATTGAAAAAAAACCATCCTTTTTTTTGTTGATTTTCATGATCAATATTATTTCTGAATTCATTAGCAACCTGCCAAGTGGAACCGGCGAGGTAATTGCGTAACACACTTACAATGCGCGCCACGAAAGATGAGACTTGACCCCGCCTCCCCCGCTCTTTCCGCCGCCCCTGTGACGTCCGGTCCCGTCCCGCACTCAGACCTCATACCGCTAAAGATACCTAAAATCGTGTTCTGCGCATGTCAAACCACGTGGTGTGTCAAGTCTCATCTTTCGTGGCACGCATTGTACAATGGAAATGCTTTTCATTTTGACAATTCAACAACATTCATTGCGTTATTTACGTTGTCGGGCAGACGAATTTTTCAAACGTAGCAATTTCCTTCACACTGAGGTGCTGGAAGGTTGCTTATTGAATGCAGACTCAGCTGGTTTAACTATTTGTTGTTTCCAGGCGTGTGGGCAGCGGTCGCGGTCAGATCTCAGCGTACCCGCGACAGTTGGAGTCTCTGATACGGCTTGCGGAGGCACACGCGAGGCTGCGGCTCTCGCCCGTCGTCGAGATATCTGATGTTGATGAAGCCTCCAGGTAACTTATGCAAATAATACTAGTTGTTTCCGGCAACTTGCTTCGCATGCAAACTTTCAATTCTTCTGTAAACCTACCAAATGCCTACTTAGTTTAAGGAAGTTTGTAAATATATCGATTTCATGATGATGTGTGTTCCTACTGCTCCGAAATCTTCAAACAGCAGTGAAAAGATAGTCACTTGCCGGATGGAAATTAAACTAATGACTGCATCGCTTGTAATGAAGACGTCATCGTTGTTTAGTGAACTCCTTCAGAGCATTCTTTAAGTTTTCATATCACCCACACCCAAGACGAAAAAGTTTTTCTGTTTTTACGTTCTGACGTTACCCTTATGTTCCAGACTACACCGCGAAGCCCTAAAGCAATCCGCCACAGACCCGGCGTCCGGGCGCATCGACGTGGGCATCCTCACGACGGGACTGGGCGCGGCCGCGCGCCGGCGCCGCGCCGACCTGGTGAAGGCTCTCAAGGCTCTCATTCAACCCTACTCCAAGCCACATACCATCACACATTCCAAGCTGCTGCAAGAGATTAATACTAATTCACAAGTTGTAAGTAGAATTGGTATAATTTTAGTTTTTTTTGTTTCCCTCTAAACGTAGCTCTAAACTGCACAAGATACTGATGATTCAGGAGGTCGAGTCAGCATCCATTTGAAACACATCACATTTGACTAACCCATATTCGTGATAAACCTCATCGTTACTAGTGCGACGTACCACTACAACAAGCGTGGTGACTTGTGCTCCACATGCCACCACGCACAACTTGTAAAACTTCAATAGATTGAGTGTCTGGATGCTTATTGAAAATACTACTAGAATATGTCCTAAATGATTAATTATATTTATATCACTGTGTGACCTAAACCCGTACTTAAGTCATGTGACTTAAGTAGTCCATTTTTATACAGTAAAGCGTGACTTAAGGGTGGGTTTAGGTCATACGAACTATAAAATAGTATACGATACGTGTGACTTGCGGCGTACGGCCTTTAGCACCGTCGCTACGCACTTGAAACTTGATAGGTTCGGTGGATCGGTGTTTCCTATCCGACTACTCAAAATCTCGGCATAAATGCACCCAATAAACGATTTGTAGTAACACTACAGACACTGGTAATACGGGCGGTAGCTCGCACGGAAGCTACTTTGCTATCCAATGCCCAAAAAAAAAGCTTTTTCCTAATTAACTAAACTATTATTATTATTTCTTATTCCAGACGGTATCTCGAGAGCAACTAGACGAGGCACTGCGCGACCTGCAAGACGAAGGCAAAGTGACGATCGTGAGCCACACCCACCTGAGACTATGTTGATCTGTATACCAGTGTTGCCATGTTCGATTAATTTTGTAATCTGTTTAATATAAGCCATATTTTTTTTGTAAGCTTTTGTTTCATTCTAAAACGGTAATGTCCCAAAAAATATTAAAGCCGGTATTACAGAACCTCACTCAAGACTAAAACAAATAAATAAATTGGGATAAGGACAAGAGACTGATGATGACTCGAGCATTATGTAGCTATTTGATTGAAATTAGTTATCAAGTAATGTTTGAATCTTGGGTGAGGTTTTTAATACGGGCCTAAGGCCCTAAACAGGCGAAGCGGCGCGGGCGCGCGGCCCGGCCGATCATACTGGTCCAGTCGCAGCGGCTGGCGCAGTGGCGGACTAACAGGGGGGCGGAAGGGGCGGCCCGCCCAGGGCCTCCGGTCTTGGGGGCCCCCAAATGCCTCCGCGTTCCCCTGATAAAATCCTAAACAAGACTTTAAAAATGTGCTTAGTACCTATACCTACATCATTTCATCAAGATCAAAACACTACAGCCATCTAGACTTTTTACGTGGTACAATGCGTGCCACGAAAGATGAGACTCTGACTCTCTCTCTCTGTCTCTGTACATTTGTATATCTATATCGTCAAATCAATAATGAGGCTTAGTTTAGCTATCTTTTATAAAAGTTTATTATTTAAGTATCCAATTATTTTTATTGAAAAGGATTCAACCATCTGGCTCTCAGAAAAGGAAGCTAAAAAAACAAAGACTGAAGAGGCAAAATCGCTTGCTGGATCTTCGAATTCTGAAGAGAAGAAAAGTGGCGTTGCCGACGAAATTAACGAAATAAACATAAACACTTATTTATACATACAAATATAAAAATAAATAAATGTGAACTGAATAAAAAGCTTGTAAAACTACATTTTTTTAAAGCTGGGGGCCTCATTCAGCTTTGCCGCCCCGGGCCTCTGACGGGCTTAGTCCGCCACTGGGCTGGCGCCCGAGCCGCTATTGAAATGATTCGATGCATGTGGTATCGTGTGTTTATCACTCATGGCAACAAAATTACGAGCGCCGGCTTACGCCGCGCTATCAAATCAAATCAAATCATTTATTTGCATAAAACAGGTTCAGTGGATGGTATAAGAGGTCAAATGGTACACTGTTAACAACCATATAAGGTGTGCAAATATAAAACAAGAATTTTAACTTACAGATCAGTCAACAAAATAAGGAATTACAAAAATAATACTGTCATACAAATTAAAATTTAAAATTAAAATAAAATGAAATGAAATCCAGAAATTATATCAAATTCATCAATTATAAATTATTTATGTGTAACATTATATCAAATATATGATTAATTATGTCCAACATATAATATATATTACATTATTTACTATCCGGACCTTTGCTGTCATTAAAATACAATATTTTTGTCACCTAAATAATCTTTGACATCATAATAACATTTATTTATTAAGAATGTCTGTAGTTTTTTTTTAAATTGGATAATTGGTAATAGTTTTAAGTCATCAGGCAATTTATTATAAATCAACGATGTCATGCATAAAATACTTTTATTTAATAGTGCCGTTTTACCATAGGGTATTTCTACCTCTAACCTTTTTTATCTCTTAATTTTCGATAATAGCTTTTAAATGCAGTATTATAGTAGTATTACCCTGGATTCGATTTTACAAAAATATTAGCTTCATAGATGTACAGGGAGGGTAATGTAAGAATTTTAAGATTTTTAAAGTGAGGTTGACAGCTTGTTGTACTATCTATTTGGCACATTGCTCTGATGCATTTCTTTTGAGCTTTAAATATAGTTTCCTTGTCTACCGAACTTCCCCAGAATATTAAGCCATATCTGAGTAATGGTGCAACAAGTCCGTGATAGGCCGTTAAGACGGCCTCCTATACGGTATCCTATAATAAAAGTATGAACCGTGTCGCAACGTCCGCCACAGAGCGCGGTGCCCACACGACGAGACGCTATAGGTGTGCCTATAATATTTGAAGAGTCCCTTCGATTTCTGAAGGATCCCATCATCAGATCCTGACCTCGTGACAATGGGACCATTCTGAAATAAGAATTTTGCAAATCGGCTTATAAATAACGGAGTTCAAGGGTTACCTTGAACTCCGTTATTTAAAAAAAATTCAACCGAATTGATAACCTCCTCCTTTTTTTGAAGTCGGTTAATAAAACAAGAAATAGACGAAAGTTTAAGCTAGTTTGACAACTCTAAACCGGATTTTTTTCTTCCAGTGGCTTTTAGTTAGAGCAACGCTGAACGCTCTAGTTTTAGTTTAGTTGGTAAACAAGAAAACAGCAGCATTATTTCCGCATTAAGCGGTTTTTTAAGTAATTTCTTATGTCAAGTCATGGGAAATTCTTACTAAAAAATAAAACAGAGAATTCAATAAATTATGTTTATTTACACAATACTTCATTCCGTGTATCAAAAAGCCTATGGCTAAACAACAATACTCAACGAGCTCGCATACTCTACCTACACATAGTTCAACAACACCGTTTTGTTTGTTAAGACGAAAGTAACCTCTTACAAAATGTTTTGTGTTCGTCTCCAAGGCAAGCGCACATTACGGCCGCATCGTATCGCATTCCAATACCGGCCCGGCCCGGCCCGGCCCGCCCTGTTGTGTGTGATGGTTCATTCAAAATGTACGAAAGTGATGTAGGGGGATTTTTTCGTTGCGGTGCGGTCCGTTCAAATGTACGTCAGCCTTAATAATGATGTAACTAATGTAACGCTAACTTCTCGGCTTCACTAAACTTGTGTAAGCCAATGACACAAAAAATTAAATTGAATTACTATACGACCAAATGAAAAAGACAAAATGGAAGTTATCTGCAAATATTATGGTTACGGATACAAAAAACTTGGGACCGGAGATGGTAAAAGGTCGCATTATACACATTTGTCTAATTATTTTTTGGTAAATTAAATTGTATATGGGATTAGGTTTGACGCACACAAGACATTTTGGTTTTATACTTTCAACATCTTAAAGTAAAAAAAAAATAGGATAGTAATAGTCTCATTATTTTGTGATCCCTATATCTGTTCAAAGCAAGCCAAGTATGTACTCGGTAGCTTCACAAGCCAAGTATAAAAACCTTACAGTTTAGAAGAAGCGACGCCAAAAATAACAGAACTTTGAAGAATATTTTTGTAAAGAGTTTTAGAGGAAAAAGTCTATAATTGCTAATAAATAACAAATTATGTTCCTAATTGAAGAGAGGATTAGTTTTTAATACTAAAGGCACTGATATTTGGAATTAAAAATACCAGAATATGGAAGTTTTCATACTTATTATTATACTGTAGGATATTGGTCGTGTTCTAAGATTGTTGACTAATAATAAAATACAGTTTCTAAAAACATAATTAAAATATTTCATTACATAGTCAAACTTTAACAAAATCATTGCTTTTACCCGTAACCTGTCGTTATAATATACATGAAACAAATTCTTTGAAGATATATTAAAAACATAAATCGTTCTTGTGTAACCCCTTTGTTTTTGCTACAAAGAGGAGTTCGACGTCTAAAATAAATTAAGATACTTTTAAAATAAGTAGATTAATTCAAATGTTTAAGTAGTTAGTCTGTTTAATTGGTCTGTATGAAGCATATAAATAGTTGTAGACAGGGCCTACTATGATTCAATTACTTTAATACTTTACTTCATACTAACTAAGCCATCTACCTCTCGCGACAATCGAGACACTCTAGGCCTATCTTAGTGTAGCCACATTATTGTGACAAAGTTTTGGACAATTTTAGTCGATTAAACAAAATCGACTAAATCAAACACACATTCATAGATCTCTTAAAAAAGAACAATAACAATTCTTGTTTAATCAGGAGTAGTAGTCAATGGAGGATTAGCGTGAAAGTAAAATCTCGCGCCCCAGCACACGTAGAGCATTTTGTTACAGTATTTGTACCTAACGTTCATATGACATACCGAGCCTTTAAAAGGGACATGGTGGATCGACGAACCTTAAAATTGTACAATGAAAGGCGTTATTTAAGGGGTGTCGTATTACCCAGTAACTGGGTTGTGGAGCTCATATAGGCAGTCGCTCCACGTAAAATGCTGGTATTCAGCTGCATCCGGTGAGATTGGAAACCGACCCCAACATAGTTGGAAAAAGGCTAGGCAGATGATGAATGAAAGGCGTTATTGTCACACAAGACAAATACTGTAGAACCCTGTATCACCTCTCATCCTCCATTTACTACCCGACCATGAACACACGCTCAACTCAAAACAATACAAGCGAGTCGTAGCTATACATAACCGAATGTGCGTAACAATTGTAACAATATAACTAGCATACTTTTATTATCAAGAGGTTTGCGCGCTTTCTGAGGACTGCGCCTTCTCGGGGGCGGCCTCTATCGCTGACGTGGGGGGAGCGGCCTGGGTCGCGGGGGGGGCGGCCTGGGGCGCGGGGCTGGCGGGCGCGGCCGCCAGGGCGGGACGCGGATCGTGCGAATCTGCGCGCGCGCACGCGTCTAGAACGAACTTGTTGAAGAGGTCCGGCTTGTCTAGGTAGACGTGATGGCCTGCGCCGTTGATAACCTATGGATAGACAGAGAGAGCATATATTTTCATAAGTAGTATTATCATAAGTATTGTGTGGAGCACATTATAAGCGTGGATAAAGATCATTCTTAGTGCCAAAGTAAGAAAGAATAATAATAATCAGGAAAATCATTGTCAGCAGCGTTAAATTCATGCGTGAACTGAGTCCGGTTTATTATTAACGGTATATATTGAAAGTATATCTAATTCCAACCAGATTTTCAACCAAATCCAAAAACGAAATCTAATCTCTACCTGGACAAAAGTATTAGCAGGTCCCCGATGTTCAGCCAGCACCTGCCCCGTGCTGTTGTCTACCCAGGACCGGGAGCCGTATAAGACGGTGATAGGGAGCGCCGGGTCGATCTCATCTACGCGACGTACCATCGGGTTTTTGGCCCAGCCGAAACCCGTCATTAGGGTGTGGAAGGCACTTTCACCGCTGTGGAAGATGATTTTATAAGTCAGATGGTAATTTCAGACTATATTTCGATGACATATCCCCGATTGTCTAGTTAGGAATGCTGTTGTCCAAAAATCAAATACTGATATCTAATTCTGGCTTCTGTTGTTTTTTAGTAGATAATGATTTAAACTCTGCAATATACATTTTGAACATTAATAATAAAAAAATTAAATTAGATTTTGAGGTATCTAGTCGATTCCCAATATTGGAAATGCACGAATCAGCTTTATGGGGTACTCAAAATTGTAGTAATTGCATTGTTAAATGATGATGGTTTTGAAACAGTTCTGTAGACTGATTTTCAAGGCATATGAGGGTTTTTGATTCTTGCAAAAATGTCATATCTTCCCAGTCAAAATATGTGGAACAGCTGATTTGTTTTCAGTGTTTCAGAGATGGATTGGAACCATAGTTTAAGTTGCTCGTATTAAAGAGTATTACTGTATAATTTTATATAAAAAGCTCACCTAGGCGTCTGCGAGTTACACTGATAAATATACTCAGGTATAATCCTCTCCGCGTCGGGCACATAGTTCAGGTACTTCCTCGAGATATCGGGGCGGGTCTTACTGACGAGCCACTTGCCGGCCGGTCCGGCGGCGCGGACTGCCCACAGTGGGTTGAGAGGTTGGACGGCAGTGGCGATGGCCCGTACCCACAATGGGAGCTGGGCCTTCTCGTAGGCATTTGGTGGACGTTCCGAAAAGCCCCATGGATCGGCTAGGACTAAGTGGCGGACTCTGCAAGGGAATTGTTAGGAGTAAGTTATTGAAGTGGCAGTTGGCCCATCTGCACTGCTAGTCACAACCATTGGATACGCTGCCGTGCCGAATCGAACAGCAATCAATGTTATCGAACGAGTGATCTGAACGCTGTTCACAAATTCAAAACCCGATATTTTATACATTTTAACACAAATACGCCACTGCTATTCTTCCGACGGCTATTTGCTGTCGGGGACTAGCCAAATTAGGTAGCCGAAAGTGTAATTTCTGACACGGAAGTCTGTCGAATGGTTGTGAATAGCTATGCTGATGCACATTTATCTATTGGTAGCCATGCACCATCCTAGATTGAAAAAAAAATAGCATTGCACATAGGAGTAAGAACAAAAACAGTATAAGTTAATAATCTTATACTGTTTTTGTTCTTACTCCTATGGACACTAAAATTAGTTTTTAAGTTTTCTTTACTAATACTACTGCACGGATTCATTGTGGTCTGATAATAAAGGCTCGTACACACTGGCGCGACGCGGCACGCGACACAAAGGCACCGCAAGTCGCGCGACGAGCGGTGCCTTTGTGTCGCGCGCGATTCGCGTCGCGCGTCGCGCCTTTGTGTAGGAGCCGTAAAGGCTTATTATTTATTATTATATCTTATAAGTGGCCATTTCAAAAAGTCTGTATCTGCACTAGATGATAAAGCTCTTAAATCAGTTGGAAGCTAGTTAAAAAATATTAAAACTCAAGCGTATCCTAAAGCAGAATGCGACTTTGAAAAAAGGCCACAATGGGGAGAAACAAACAAGTGTTTACACACTTATCCATACTAATATTATAAATGCGAAAGTGTGTCTGTCTGTCACCTCTTCACGCTTAAACCGCTGAAACGATTTAGATGAAATTTGGTACAGAGATAGTTTGAGTACCGGGAATGGACATAGGATAGTTTTTATACCGATAAACCCACGGGATCAAGAACTTATATATATATACCGCGAGGCGCTGCTAGTTTACAATAAATTCCTTCGTTACCTCTCAGGGTACTTGATAGCGTAAGCCGTAGCAATATACCCGCCGAGACTGTGACCTAGCAGGATGAACTGCGCGATGTTAACTTCCCTCCGCCATTCCTCGACCGACTCCACCCACTGTGCTTCTGCCTTCTGGGAGTCTGACGCGAACTTAGGACGGGAGCTGCGCCCAAAACCTGGAGAAAAATTATAATCATTTATGCATTACAAACATCTATCTACATCGTTGGTTCCCTTTGGGGGCGTAGAGTGACCCAGGGGGGTGCACGGCTGCTCCAAAAATAAGCTGTATATGCATTTATTTAAACTGAGGTTCTTGGTATTAGATAGAATGATAACAACAATCCTGAGGAAGCCGTGAACCGTATTCTGTATGTAACCAAATCAAGTGACTTGGAGCACCTTGTATTCGCCCAAATTAGGTACGTGGCCCCCGTCATCTGCCCATTGTAGTTTCCCCCCCTTGGCCCCTTGGCCAGTGATTTAGAACAAAGTTGGGCGAAGCACATAAATTGAAAGGTTAAGAAACCCTGAACTACATGGTCCTCGTATTATTATGATCTGTTTTAGATAATGTCTGAACTTTAAAAGAGACTGTGACCACTCGAGTTTCTTTCGGCGTTTCTTCTCAGAGTAGTCTACTACTCTCAGGAAACATCGACGTTATCAAGTATTTAATAAAAGAAAAAGATTGAAGGCGGAAAAAGAAGGAATTTTGATAAATTTTTTACGTCGCGTCGAACGTATCAGCACACTAATTGCGCAGCACACTGTCAATCACTGTCTGAATGATTTTGAAGAATGTTGCTAATCCATTGCTACATGTTTTCGTAAAATGTGTCTGCTTACCAAAGTAAATAACGCAATGAATGTTGTTGAACTGTCAAAATGAAAGCCATAGCTACTGATAGTGTTTTACGTAACTTACAATGCGTGCCACGAAAGATGAGACTTGACACACCACGTGGTTTGACATGCGCAGTACACGATTTTAGGTATCTTTAGCGGTATGAGGTCTGAGTGCGGGACGGGACCGGACGTCATAGGGGCAGCGGAAAGAGCGGGGGAGGCGGGGTCAAGTCTCTTCTTACGTGGCACGCATTGTACAAAATTCCCCGGCTGCGCACACAAATAAATAAATTTTACTCATAATAAATTTGTTGATTGTAAATTATGTCTTTTGTCGATCTTTCGAAATGTCCAAAAGAAAAGCACAAAAATAAAAGAAACTACGAATCAGGACAACACATTCACAACACTGCCCTGCTAATCTTAAAAGCGGTATCTCAAAAAAATCGTGAATTTGATTTTTATGGCATCGGATAGCTTAAAGATATACGCATCCAATGAGCTAAGCCAAATAGCGGTAGTTATCTTATTTGAAACATATAGGTAATAAAACCCCTTAAAAAAGTTTTCCCTATCTCAGTTTTACCTCAAATCACTAAGAGAATAAGAGCAAAACTTAAATTTTCTCGAAACTAGCTTTTCCTGAGATACTGCTTTTGCGTTTAGTGCAGAATACACACTTTAATTTAGATATGACCGTTTAGATCTTTGCCAGAATCACACACGGTATGCGAATTACATCAAAAATTATGAATAAAAAAAATACATGGCCTTCCGGTTTCCAGGTCGAAACAAATTCCTGTCAAGAACGGGAAACAAACTGGTTGTATCATCCAGTTTTTAGTATCCCAGTGACATAAGCGGTCACTGAGCCCAGACAAGTCGGAGCCCGGAAAGCCCTGACCCGGAACAGTCTGGCTTAAATAAGTTTTCTTTGCCCCAGTGTCGTCTGTTGACATTTTTAGGTGAGTGACACTTCCTGGCTCAAGTCCAATTTGTTTCCACATTATAGATTGACACGTGGACTCTATTTATAACGACCTTTCTTTGCTGTAACTAAGTATAATACACACGAGCGACACGGTACGCGTCAACTGCAGAAAACTGCAGCCATTGACAACATGACATGAAAACATAACATGTGTTTCCCGAAGAAGAGGCAGGAGGTGTTTATTATACCCATATTTTACCAATTAATTACACAGGCCGACAAAATTTTTACCCAGAAAACAAGACTATACTTTTCCGAAGGATTTTGACGCGCTGAATTCAAATCTGGCCGTTTTTTCTCATTTTTGAGGTTATGTAGCACGGCCGATCCTATTTTCTTTCAAAAATTATTAATAGCATCTCAAAGGACTAGTCTTCCTCTTTAAAATGACGTTGAGTTTACTCAAATATCTTTTTTTTCGCTATTTTTGCACTTTTAGGTTAGGATATCTCGAAACCCTGACGTGATAGAGCAATTTTGACCAAGCCAGATTCGAATTCAGTGCGTCAAAATCCTTCGGAAAAGTATAGTCTGGTTTCTGGGAAAGAGTGTTCGTTAAATTCGGCCTGTGTTATAAGTCCCATGTAATACGGGGTATTCTTTTGCCATCACATTTGGATCACAAATCCAAACTGCTGACTGCTATTGAAGATTTTCTCAAGGAAGAACCTAGTAATACTGTGCTACGACAGAAAAACAAATTAAAAATATATTTACCTAACAAATCTATAGCATAAACAGGCCTGGTCGCGGCAAACGAGTCTAGATTAGGGCACCAGAGCGCTAGGCCTGCGCCCATGCCGTGAAGGAGCACCAGCGGAGTCTTGGGCGACTCGTCGTTCAGCGATATCGTCCATATCTTGTCGCTTTGCCCCACCACGCTGCCTATGTCAACGTAGAAACGTTTGTATGCAGTTTTCAAGCCTGGAAAATAAGTCAGATTAACATTTATTTCTTGGAAGAAACTGCGACACACCTTGTACAAGAGAAGGTAACTGTGTCTTGTGTCTTCGGCAATATTACTTCGAAACTTAACACGATAATGAAAGGCATTATCTAGAAGTAAGGGGGCGTCCATAAATTACGTGAGGTGTTTTTTTAATTTTCTGTCCCTCCCTCCCCCCTGGTGAGATGTCGTGAGATTTTATTCAACCCCCTCCCCCATCCCCCAATCTCACGTGAGATTTTTCAAAATGTGGGTTTCTTACGTAAACGCGTTGGATTCTTATTTGGTATAAAACAAATATGATGGTTTGACAGTCAGTAGATGTATAACGTCAAAGTATATTGTACCTAACATTTACCTGTGACTGTGAGCATACGTTGTAAATTGTGAGGTTTCCAATATTGATCTCAATGGTTTCCAAGTGAAATGTGTGTAAAAATGTGAGTTTATTATAGCATAACATCATATCTATACGCCAAAACACAACGATATCTAATTATTTCGCTCAAAACGCAATCTCATGGCATATAATTATAAACTTCCGCATCATTACTATTAGCATGTCTCCATCGAGCGTGCGCGATGTATTAAATCCGCAGTCCCTACCTCCAACCACATAAGAACTGGATTCCCTAAACAGATAGCTATTATATCCGCATGATAAAGCATCTTTTAATACTCGTAATTTTTCTGGCGAATAACTAACTATTGGCGGGTAAAAATCTTACTACAATATTAAGTAATCTTGTTCGAGACCAAAATGACCAGAATTAAGTTTTTATTGGTCTTGCGTCAGTATTTTTTTTTTGTTTAGGTACTATTTTATAAAAGGCCCGTGATCGAAGGAGTCCACTTTTGACCACGATCCAGCCTTGTAGAAAATGCTGGTTGAGTTCTACGATGGAACTAAAGTACTCAGGAGATAACTGTTTACTCATGCTTTGAAGATTGACAGGTTATAGATTAGGAAACAGAATCTGACAAGAAGTTAGTACCACACTTTCATTAAGGACGTAATAAATGTTGAGGAGAGGCGCTGAATGTCAGTTGTCGGGATATGAATATAGTGGTTTCAAAGAAACATTTATATTATTTATCGCAAGTCGATCGCAAATTATTTCTCAAATATCTTCATAGCCAACAGATAATTCGCCAAATATTGATATTGAAATAAATGTTTTATAAAATGATAAGGTAATTAACGTTATAAAACAGATTAGAAACACGAAACTCTTAGGGTTCTTCAAAGCGACGCGACGGTGCCGGCGCGCGACGGGCGGCGAGATTAGAGGAGACTGCCCTATAATATCTATTATAGTCCAGTCACTTTAGGGTTTCACCTCGGAATTTGAGATAATAAGCTGGAAACTCGTGTACAGCTTTATTTTGGCGTTCTAAAAGTTGTCTCAAAAGTCACATATTATCTCGTGTCTGCGTCGTAAGTTATTCGAGGTCAAAGGTCACGAAAATCGGTTTTTTGCAATTATCTCCGTTTCTATTGCTCCAATGATGTTAGCATCCATTATCAAAATTGTAGAGCATAAAATTTGCGACAAATTTTGTTCTAAACATTTTTTCATAGAGTCAACCGTTTTTGAGATAGAGAGCGGAGAGCACCCAGCGCTCAGGCATATATACTGTAATACAAGGTCAACCGTGAATCTCGGTGAATAATACCTTGTATATAGTTACTAAATCATTACAATATTATCAACAATAAATAATTAGCATTATTTATTAGTTAATACATTGTATTGAATGATGATGACAAAAAATCTCTTTCATTGCTTGCGTAACTTGATTTTCTTTACGAGGCTTATTCTCAGTAGATGGTGTTCGATTCAAAAAATGAGTATAGCAAACGGTATGGTATTTTGCTTCAGCTGCAACCAAGTCGATTTCATGAAGTACACGATCTTTCACTAATTCTCCTAAGGAATCCTTTCGTTCTTCTGCTCTTTTGACGACATTGTCTTTGAATTCCAGAGTACTTACGTTACTGATTGTTCGTCGATACTTTTCTTTTTTTCTTAACTCTGCTGCTATGTCAGCTGTTTGGCCACAAAATAAACACAGTGTTTTAAAATCAAACACCTCACTCCTTTTTTACGAGGTACATTGGATGATGGTGAAGGTTCACCTTCCTCTAGTCGTCGTTTTGATGCTGATATAGAATTATTACTGGTGTATACTTTCCGACACTCGTCATGCACATTCAGAGAGGTTAAAGTATTTATGAAGTCTATGTGACCATCATTTCTTTCGATACTTGCAGTTTTTAAAGTTTTCAAGCCACGCACTACATTCACAGAATCACCTTCAGTTAGAGACTTCCCACAAATAAAACACAAGTCAGCCATAATTATCAAAATTGTACGTCCGTCGTTGCTGAGATCTTCAACTAAAGAATTCAGTCAATAGAAAGTAGTCCGTTGAAAAAGAAATCAGTCTCCACATAACAACTGAAAATCTGCCACATGAACTATGGAGGGGTCCGCATTCGCAGGTATAGACATTATAGAAAAAGGTCGTCTTATAGAGGTCCGTCTTCCCAGTTATAATCTCAATAGAAAAATAAGATTATACATTTTAAACTTTAAAATCTGTAAATATTAAAATCTTTAAAATTGAAAGAGCAAATACTTAATAATTTTTTATATTTATAATCTATAAATACATATATATATATATATATAAAATCATTCAATACAATGTATTAACTAGTAAATAATACTAATTATTTATTGTTGATAATATTGTAATGATTTAGTAACTATATACAAGGTATTATTCACCGAGATTCACGGTTGACCTTGTATTACAGTATATATGCCTGAGCGCTGGGTGCTCTCCGCTCTCTATCTCAAAAACGGTTGACTCTATGAAAAAATGTTTAGAACAAAATTTGTCGCAAATTTTATGCTCTACAATTTTGATAATGGATGCTAACATCATTGGAGCAATAGAAACGGAGATAATTGCAAAAAACCGATTTTCGTGACCTTTGACCTCGAATAACTTACGACGCAGACACGAGATAATATGTGACTTTTGAGACAACTTTTAGAACGCCAAAATAAAGCTGTATACGAGTTTCCAGCTTATTATCTCAAATTCCGAGGTTGACCCCTTTTTTTGCCTAAAGTGACTGGACTATTAGAATTTATTTTCTACTGTAATATAATTTTAAATCTTATTCCGATCAGCACCCTACGGCTGTCCCATTTCAAAACCTAGTAAGGGACACTTTTTTACAAAACTCGTTTTATTGCATAATCTTGCTAACCTAGAAGGTCTCTACGAAATACAAAAACACGAGCGTTTTAAAATTACATAAAAGGAGATATATTTAAACATCGATACCTAGTAAGTGCACCTTTCACTCCCTAGTAGTCCCTAGTGACCATTTAGAACCTAGTAAGTCACTTTAACCAATTCAAAAAAATACATTCCATAGGCTGACCAATATTACGTTTATGCGCTCTCCTGTAAAATTTCATTTTAAGTCCTTACTAGGTTTTGAAATGGGGCAGCCGCCTAATGGGCATTGTTCATATTTTTTAAATGATGTAATTTAAAAACCATTTCGAGAAATAGCGTTATTGATCATTACGGACTAATTAATTATGAAAAATAGTCATATTTTATTGATATTTTTGATAAAATACGATTGACCTTCTTTGCCCTTCAAATTACGTCGGCTTTGGCCGTACAGTTTTGTATCATTACCTCAGAAAAAAAAGTAAGATTGTCTACAAGCTGTCAAATGTCAAATTATTATAAATATGTCAAAAATATAAACATTCTTGTTTATATTACATTACATACATTATTTCAACACTCGACAATATTTAATATACTGGAAGAGTTATGGAAT
Organism: Luperina nickerlii; assembly: GCA_963855955.1. NCBI lineage: Eukaryota > Metazoa > Arthropoda > Insecta > Lepidoptera > Noctuidae > Luperina > Luperina nickerlii. The sequence continues at coordinate 5,616,999 of OY979679.1, read as the reverse complement.
ACAGGAAGTGCTTTGTTCCAACATGCAGCAATAATAGTAATAATGTCGCCGCGTGCGTTATTATTCTATTTCTAAGTCGCCGCCGCCGCGTCGATTGTTCTAGTGACGATAGAGAGTAGTATATTCCTTGGAGGACACTTACACATAAAAAAAACCATTTGTAAATAAATACGCTAAGATAGGATTCGATTATTTAAGACCTCTATTCGGCCTATTGACACTTTGACAGATGTGACAGTACTGTTTGGATTGATGACGTTGTGTTGACAGATTAAAATTTTTAATTATGTACTAGTCAGGCAACGGCACTTAATCTTTATGCCACTGATGACGTCACCTCTTAAAATAATTCAATATTTTTTTTTTAATAACTATTGAGCCAATCATCAAAATATTCAAATTAGTTTCTCAAAATACTCTAAATTTTCAAAAAATAAAATAAAATCTAATGGTTAGAAATTTTGGACAATCCCCATTGTGCAACACGCTTTCAATCACAATCTGAATCATTTTGAAGGATATTGCTAATCCATTGCTGCATATGCTCGAAAAAAAATTCTGCTCAACAACGTAAATAACGCAATGAATGTTGTTGAACCGTCAAAATGAAGCCAATCCTACTGTTAGTGTGTTACGCAATTACCCTTCTGGTTCCTATTACATATTTGTTTTTCCTCTGATCTAAAGTCGATCGATCGTTTTAGCGGTATTTGCGGGAGATCCAATCTGGGGGCACAGTAGTGCCCCCGCGAGACGAGCCAAGCGAAGCGCAAGGGCACCACCTAGTTTTTCTCGAAGCGCTTCGTCGTTTTTTTGAACCCTCATAACTTGGGTTTGAATTATACCAGATAAACAAAATTCTCGGGATATGATGTCAATAATGGACTTATTATACATACAAAGTTTCAATTGCTTAGCTCTTATACTTTAGATTTTATTGATATCTAAAAAAAACCCAATTTCTTCAGATTCACTGATGATCATGCAACTTACAAAAAGAAGTGAAATCCTACCAAAAACATTTTCATGTAAAATGTTGCCAAGACGAGACTATATGGCTCGCACTGTCAAAAATTATCAGATCTCATGTAGAACCAAGCTTCTAACTCTACAAGCCCTAACTTCATAAAGTCTACACCTTAGTCAAAATATGAGCCTTGGCCGTTTCGTTACTACAAGAACTATTGTATAACAGAAAAGTAATGAACAGTGAATACATTTTTCACCTTACGCCCATGTGATGGTAGCGAAACCGCCAAGCCACCGTTTTGGCAACATTTTACATGAAAATGTTTATGGTGGGATCAACTTTTTTTAATACTAGGAAGTATTCCTAAGTACTACGTTAATAATATCCGATAACACTTTCCTAACAAGGTCGATTGTTAGAGGATTATTAATCAGCAAGTTTCATGAGGTCACCATTGTTGATAATGCCAATCGTATCAGTGCATTTTTATAGTACGGAATCGATAAAAAAAAACAAAAATATACCTACGTTATTGAACTAAGTCAAATACGCGGGGGAGGTCAATAGGGTCATGATCTTTTGCAGACAGTTAACAATCTGTTTGGTCAACGCATGTCATTGGCAAATTTTTGAGGACAAAAACAGATACTTGGTTAGAAGGAATATATCTATGTGGTCTTGGCTCTGCTTTGCTATAACCAGTACAGGGCTTAGTACTCGTTTTAATTGCAGTTAGTATCAGCTCAAAAGCATCTCTCAAAAGGGACGAGGGAAAGCGGTTAGGTATCCGCTAAACTAGATCTAACTACAGTACCCGGCGATAAAAATTGCACATCGACCTTTGGAAAGAGACAATCGGCTAATTTCGGCTTCGTAGAGCGTTATCTCTGTCGCACGAAATACAAACAGTCCGGTATCTATTAGGAGCTGTTAAAACAATTATGATTTGCTTCTTTTGATAATTATTTTTATTCTTTGTATAAAATGGTTTTGTGTAAAAAGGTCGATGTGCAATATTTATCGCCGGGTACTGTAATGCATATCACCGGCCTGGGTGTTGAGGCTAGTCTATCGAATAATAAGGCGGTTGACAAGAGGTTTGGTTTTGTCTTATGGCCTTATGAATAACTAACTTCTGCCCGCGACTTCGTCCGCGTGCTTGTTCCCCAGACCCACCCCGTCGCATCGGATCGCCTGCCCGCGCTATCACTTCGTTTTCGCTTTCGTTCTGACTTTTTTTCTTTTTGCTCGGCGCCTAAAGGTCCTAGCGTGATGTTTAATAGCCTAAGTATAGCCTTGCTCAAGAAATGGGCTATCAAATGTAAAAATATTTTATTAAAATCCGACTGGTAGTTCCATGGATAAAACGCATTCGATTCAAAGAAACAAACTCTTCAACTATATTATTAGTAAATTATATGTATGTAGATAGATAATGTTGTAGATAACACGTCATGCTCCTGATTGTTATCAGCACGTAGGTTTATGTGCATCGCATATATGTAATGTTTTATCGTGAGGACTACATCCTGGAAATAATTAAAATAAAATGATAACACTAACACACTGACACACACACTTATACTTGATAGACACTGGTGCCGATTCCTTTGTTCACAAACTAAACTAAATTTAAGTTCAGGGCATCTTTTTCTTTCTATTTCATTAAGAAAATTATAGAAGATAAATTTTAGTTTAGTCCTGTCAAGCGCCTGACACTACCTACTCCATAGAAGTTTAGACGTAATTAAAAACTTTCCTACGAAAATTACGTCAATTTACGTCAGGCGCTGATTAAGTGGCCTTTTACAGTCCACTAGCGCCGCCAATCGAAAAAATGTCATAACTCGTAAATAGAATCAAAAATACAAAATGTGGTCTATTATTACTGTAGAAAAGGCAATAACGTAATTTTATAACACATTTTCAACACTTGAAATATAGCTGTTTAGCTAAATCGTGCATTTGTAACAAAAACGGCCGTTTATGTTTTGAATGCGAGCAAAACTCAAATGTTTTTAACACCCCTCGGTGTTAAAAACATTTGAGTTTTGCTCGGGTTTATTTTAAGGTGCAAGCGTTTACATTTTCGCTTATCGAAAGTTAACGAGGTGACCGTGTCCCGAAAATCTTTGCTGGTATGAAAAGATTTTGAACGTTTTTTTTTTAATGATTTTACGAATCTAATATCTGATAGCTAGCCTGCTGATGTTGCTAAATGGCTAACTCCGCTTATTACGGCACTAGCTTCCGCCCGCGGCTTCGCCCGCGAGGTATGTCGATAAAAACTAGCCTATGACCTTCCCCGGAATGCAATCTATCTCTCTCTGCCAAATTTTATCGAAATCCGTTCGTGGTTTAGGTGTGAAAAGGTAACACACAGACAGACATACATACAGAGTTACTTTCGAATTTATAATATTAGTATGGATTAACTCCACTGAACTTGCCCTGCATCCTGCATGTTATTACGATTGCGGCGCTCACGGTCACAAAGCACTCAATATTAAAACATCTAATGAGCCTGTAATTTCCAGCACAAACCGGAGCTTGGCGGTTAAAATAGGTAGGTAATAAATTTAATGCACTGGTTTCCCAATAAAATTTAACGACACGTTTGGCGCAGTGAGTGCCTGTGCTACGTGTCGTGGGAATGCGGGATCGATTCCAATTCTAACACGGAACAAATGAGAATTTTTTATCTGTAACCGCATATAAAAACCCACGATCCAGAAAGGAAAATGGAGAAGGAAAGTAAAAAAAATATATATATAACTAAAGAATGTTCTTACATGATAATATTTTTTTCTCGACATTACGTAGCATCGCATCTGACTGACGGGTCCAGCTGAACCACCCACCGGTCCAACTAGAAGAACAAACATAAAATAATTAAAACAGGAGTTTTCGTTCAAGGATATTTTTAAGTAGATGGAAGGTTTTTGTTTACTGAGCCACATTAAACAATCAAAAACATCATGTATAATGAAGGTTTTTATATTATTTACTCATTTGCCCAATTCATATCTTGCTGAGAAGACAAAGGAAAATTACAACCAAATAGAGCCCTATGGTTACTGGTTAGGATCTTCAGAGTACTAAAAGGTAAAATGATCGATGAGAATCAACTTGTGTCTCTAAAGACCAGACCGAAATCCAACAGCAATTATAACGATTGGCAACATAGGAATCGGACATTATTCTAACCAAGTCATCATCATCTGCCAAGCCTTTTCACAACTATGTTAGGGTCGGCTTTCAGTCTAACCGGATTACTTCATTATTATTTTAATTTTATTATTCTAACCAAGTATGTTTATTAAAGAAAAAGACAATGGTATTTTATTAGTATCAATTACAATTAGTTGGCTCAGTAAACAATTGGTTTAACAAGTCAACAACACACACTCAATTAAAAAATAAAAGAACTGAACATAAAAACAATTGAAAATGCAAATTAAAACAATGTTAATTTCTTAGTAAATTGGGTTGGTTATTCTTAGACGAATTTGTTAGTACTGCTAAAAATAAATTAGTCATAGCTATTTAACTACTTAAAAACATTGTAAAAGGCACTATATGCACTGGTCAGTTAGGTACGTTTTTGCAAGAAATAAATAAGTCCTATTGCAGTTGGTCATTAATATAACACGTAAGACGCTAAAAAGTATCCGGTGAAGTAGAAGTAGAAGGTGGTTACAATTTTAACCGACGAAAAAAAATTGAGGAGGTTTTCAAGTCGACGTGTATTACAGGGTCAAATTAAATTAGCTAGCGAAACTCAGCAGACGTGATTAGAATCGATATCGAAACATGATAAAACAACAATGAAAATATTTGATGATAATTTATTTTGGGGTCAACGACCGCTGGTAGTGTTGTTATATAAAGTATGAGTTGAGAAAATCTTTTGTATTTAGATATCGAAACCCATCACGCGTCTGTGAAGTGTACAGAAGTAAAAACAGATTTATGAACTGATATTTCAAGCAAGTACACTAAATACGGTCGTCGACCTTAAAATAAATTATCATCAAATCTATATATTTTGTTTCATCATGTTTAGTTATCTATTCCCATCACGTCTGTGGAGTTTCGCTAGCTAATTTAATTTGTATATATTTGTTTTTATGTATGACCAGGCATACCTTTTTTAGATTTAATTTTGTTACGGTTTAAAAAAACTCTTAACTCTCTTAACTCTTAACGGTATGGTATTCGTTTTAGCATATGAATTAATTATGCGAAAATACCAGAAAATACACTGAATTTTTAGGAAACCTTAAAATAATGCAGTGTACTTAAGAGGCTTACAGGACCTAAACACAAAAAACGCAAGTTTTAGAAACAATAAAAGTATATGATCGACTACAATAAACAAAATCAGAAAAATATATGATATTCTTCAGGATATATGCTAGGTAGATAGTGTGTTGAAAACATAATTCAACTAATTTGATACGATAGAAAAAAATCATGAAACTACCTCTAAAAACTTTTTTTACAATAAAAACCATACATACAATCATTGTTTTTTTGTCAGATTATTCTACAAGCAACATACTAAACTACTAGTGTTTTAATTTTTTTGTCCAAACAATAGATTTTTTGTTATGAAATAATTGCTTCATATTTAGAAATAACAGCGTATTCAATAACTTCATATTTAGCAATAAATTGCTTCATATAAGCAAAACCAGCGTTGTGTTATCGCGCTTCTCTTTCTTTTCTATGCAGTCAGGCAGTGACCGCGCTTTAGGTCATATAAGCCCCTTAATAGAGTATTGATTGATAAGTTTTGTTACAGTGACCAATATGTTCCTTTGTTCATTACTAGTTGGCCAAGTGAAGGTCAAGTCTAGGCGCAGTCCAAGGCCATAACTCACAGTCATTATAAGTAGTGACTCACAGAGCAAAGTTTGAAATATATGCCCAGTCATGTTTTAGAACAAGAATAATTATAGGTAGAACAAAAAATAGACCTCGTCGTATTTAAATGGACATTCTCTTTTAAGCATTTTTATTGACTTAACAGACAGCTGTGCTGCTGGGGAGTTTGTTTCGCCACTTTCTCCCAGCTAAAGCAATAGTAAGTGGTAAAGGGCGGGCGGTTTGGAGCACTGTCTTATGTAATTTAGACGTTCAACAAGTGCAGATTCTCAGCCTCATTTGAATAAATGACTAATAATCAACTACCTAGTAATGGATTTACGGTTTTAGTTTTTATTTATTTTTTCCTCTTTTGCAGGTTTTCTGCTAACACATCTGACATTGGCAGAATTCTCGACATCATCGACACCATTGCCATAGAGAAAAATAGAATAAATTAATTTTGATGGATATATTCATGTATACCCTCCACCTAGACAGCACGAAGCGTTAGCGTTATGTCATTCAGATTCCTACCGATTAAAACCCCACGGTGTTTTTCCTGCTATCTGCAGGACTTGCTCGCGTATGCTCCGCGACCACAACAGGAGTAATCGCTTTAGCATCGACTATGAAGGCGAAAAATATTTATTTAGCATTTTAACATGAATTAATTAATGTTATTTTTAATTATTTCTGACCTGAAATATTAACCTAAACTATATGCAGAGCAAGGCAATTATTATTGGGAGAGTTGAAAAGCAGTTTACAAGTTAATGATCATAAAAAAGTTTGGGTTATTTTTTCAGAATCTACTTTTTATACTTGGTTTTGTGACAATGTTCTTAGTAATTACACCTATGTTATAAATTAGCAATTTTTGGTGTTATATTTTATAATGACTACAACAAAATGTATAATGTACAGTAGACATTTGTGCCACATCCCCTTTTTTTACATTTACTGTAACAGAAAAACCCCTCAATTAGTATAAAATTGAATAAAATAAATAAATAAGAAGTATCCTAAAATAAATAAAACAAAGCATTGAAAACTAAAATAGTGACATCAACTGGAAATATATCTTACTTCCATATAATGGATAAAACAGTTCCAACCCATGTCCTGCTAACTGTACTGAAATTTAAAAGAAAAAACCATCGATATTTAATTAAAACAACATAAATATGAACATTTGGGCTACCTATATGGAGTACAATACAACAACACAAATTCTTAGACAATTATTTGTTAAGATAGCAAAATCATGCCTGCAAAATAATTAAGATTAAAAAAAATTACACAGAGAAATGGATCATTCCAAGCTTGAAAGGGGATCGAAGATTTTTATATGAAGCCTGGCATACCTATCTGACCGCCCTTTTATTTGTTTTCAGTATGGCGGCCTCACATGAAACCTATATACCCCGTACTGTCCAGAATTTTGAAAAAAAAAATGGCGGACAGGTAGGTAGGTATGCCACAGAAATTCAAAGCCCTTTATTTGGAATACTTTTGCTGTGAAATCATGAGAGGGCAGTTATTAAGTTTTGTTAAAACCATTATATTAAGTTAAATGTTTTAACTACATTATGGGTTACACCAGAATCTTATCAGTTCTGGTACACATACTGATGTGGTTTATACCACATCAGTATGTGGTATTAAACACTGTCGAATCAAGGTAGCTTGCAACATTAAATGTGGTTCATCTAAACATGACTGCTATGTCACTGTCTGGCAACACTGCACATGCATACCACAAATATTGACTCCTATACACAGTGGCATCATATTGTACACAGCTGCAGTAAATGGGTACTTGTCATAGATAAAAGACTTAAAAAAGTGGGTAGCCCCCTTTTTCAGTGCAATGAAAATTGAAAGACACTTGATTACTATTTCATCATTCTGAGTGACAGTGCACAATTCTTATTGATATGATGTCATGATGAGATAGATACACTGTTTGGACTGGTAACCATATTATTTTATGAACAAAATACTTATTGGGAGTTCACAGATACCATGACTGCATATATTTATCTCATCATTTTAATATAATTGATACTTTACATGACAAACAAAACTGTACATTTTTCATATAATATCAGCCAATATGTATAGGAGTCATACAAACAACAGACTTCACATATAATAAAAGGAATCACACAAAATGAACACAACACTTAAGCTAAATAACTTGCTTATTGTCGAACACCATGGGTGCTTGCCGAGTTATATTATTATCTGAAAGAATATCAACATAATGTTATTATATTGATATTTATCTTTGTACTTAAAGAAAGTAAAAATTGTGAGCAATTTTACTACCTAGTAAAAACCCACTTTGTATAATATTCATAAAATGAAATAAGTAAGTACCTATTTTTATTTTTTTTTACACACTGTACATAGTATACCGTGTTTGTTTTATTTAATAAAAGTTTTAATGTTTCTTATGTACAATATTTAAATAGCATTATATGTATTTAATAAATTAAAATGAAAACAAATATAAATATGTATTAAGCTTTCATTTAGCTAGGTTTCATAATACATTTTATTTCTTGCCAATAAGATAGAAACTATGACAAGAACTATTATAAGCATAACTATTGTGTTAGTGATTACTAACACACTTGTACATATTTGAGAAATAGTAATCCCCCTACTAATAAACATATTATATCAGGTGAATAGTTACACACCAATTTCTCCCAAAAAGAAGAAGACAAAGTGTTATGTAACTAAACAGATGCTATACAACGTTTATTAGTATGGGGGTAAGAATTTTATTGTTTCATGCAATACTTTGAAATTGTCACTTGCAATACTTTGAAATTGTCACTTTGTTTGGACAGTGTAGAAGATAACAAATTGCATGATTTGGTTGTCATGTATTCATTTCTTAACAATTATAATTTTTTTTTAAATTTGTAATTTAAATTATGAAATTACCAGCCTGATATGTTTTACAAAAATTAGAAACTAGTAAGATAAATCAAATAAATAATTGACGAATGGGATTTTAGACCCACCTTATCTTCTTCATACAAAGAATTATTACAAAATATAGAAACAAAGTCAAAGCAACTATCTCATATTATACTTACTATCAAGGTTACTGTTTTTTTTTATAGGCTTTCCTACGGAAAAAATGTAAAACTCTTGAAGGCAGTGGATTCTTAAGATTAGTTTAGAAAATACGGTTTTAATGTTCGTAAATTGCAGTGCAATTTCATAGACTTGTAAGTGAAGGAATAAATAATGTTATTACTATGACAATTACCTTATGAAGCCAATAATGACATGATAAATGAACGGCATGAGATATTGAGTCCAAATATAACAACATGGAATGTGAATTCTTGGCATTACAGACGGAAGACATCAAGTGTACCTACAAAAACACGATATCCTAAAACATTTAATTAAAAACATCAGAAACAGAGGCAAAGGCGGCTCGATACGAAAATTATGAAGCAATTGCGCAATAATGATAGGCCGAAATAACTCGAGATATCAAGATACAGATCTAAATTAAAATAAGTATTGAAAAATACCTGGATTCCGTAGACTCAAAGTTCAATTCACTACCCATTTGGTCACTAGTACTAATTCAATAAACACATAACACTTCCGCGTTACTAATAATATTATCGTTATCGGCACGATTTCAAGAGCATGTTATTTCTATAAATGCGTAAAACAAAATGAAATGCCAAAAAATAGACTGATTTTGACAATCAAGTGTCAATTTGACATTAACCCTTTTCTTTGCGTTCAAAACGTAATATTTTTCCGATTCCTAATTTAGATTGTTTTTTTTTATTTTAAAATTATAAAATACCGTAAACGAGTACCTACTTGTTACACTGTTAAGACGTAACTCAACTACTCGATCAAATAACGTATTGCTCCGTTTTAAAACAGTAGGTTTTTGAACGCACAATGAACACTTCTAAAAACGACTGCAATCGTAGACTGAGAATAATTCTCTCCTCTCTTCCTCTATTCTCTGTCTACGACTGCAATGGTATTTAGGAAGAAATACAGAGCAAAGAAAATGCAAACAATAATTTTACGCAAAAATGATCAGATAATCGGTGGAGATGCTTAGTATAAATGGTAACGTGCCGTGTTGTACGTAGGGCTACGTACAACACGGCACGTTACCATGGCAACTAATAGGAAAACAGAAAAAAGCACCTAATTAGATTAAATAAATATCTGGAAACAAACAAAACACAGTCGATAACAAAATGCAACTATCAACAGTTCAGCCTGTGTTCAAGTTGGAGTTGAATCATAAAGTTTCGCCTGATGTGGTGATCATTGCGAAGTATGATGGAACGCACCCCTGTCTTACCGCATCTGCTGGATACGATAAAGTTAATAACTTCTGAATAAATTAATACTGGCTTTCTAGGTACTACTACTTGGACTTGGAAAAAGAATAACTAATTTCAGATGTGTTCCCAAGGGCCCCTTTTGGAAAAAGGAAGCAGCTGGAGCCTGGAGCAGCATGTTGTTGACACCATGCATGTTTAAAGCCCATGATAATTTAATGTTCTGCATTGGCCTCCTCGGTCCTGATTAACGACTATAGGACAGAGCAGCCATAATTATGTCTATCAGATTCATAGCTTATTGTCCGGCAGGATCACCTATTATTATAACTCAGTAACAATAAAATTTAAAATGGGTCTATTGCGAGAGACCTAAACCAAATTGAAGAGTTCGATAGAATTTATAGGAGATTCCTACGTATATATTCTTAAATTCGCAGATAATAATCCATCACCCCCATGGTGGAGTGACCAGTGGTCGAGCGCAACGGTCGCAGGCGCATGGCGAGGTCTCAGAACTGAACCTCAGCCAGGCCATCATAGCACTCGCAGCTGGACCACTGCGGCCTGACACTGGCAGAGAAATGCTGCTTATTGGGTCACCTACTCAGATACTAGGTGAGGCTGTCTTTTATTGTCACCGTTCAGTACCTACCTACTTTCAAGCCCGTTTGGTATGTAGGTATTACATACCGTGCGAGAAAAAATCTTTGCTCAAATCAAATTAAAATCGTTTTTGCATATATTGTGGTAGGTACATAAGATGTTTTATGTAAAATTGTAGTGCAAAGACACATTCCGCCATGTAATGACGACTTGATCATATGCATTTTTTTCTTCCGACCAGTGTAGTTCAGTTCTAAAGTAGACGTAGCCTGCCAGGGCATCAGATCATTGTTTATGCTGATCAGAAATTTGTCACACACCAAAATCCTGAGACCACTTTACCAAAATACTTTTCAAAATCTCAGTTTATTTCTACCTTTTCAGCATATGATGTCCACGACAACACAGACCTTTTCTTCAAAGAGGCTCCTGACGGTGTCAATGTGATCATAGCTGGCTTCTTCGGCAAATACACGGAAACGCTGGCCATCATCGGCGGAAACAGTTCCGTGCAGGCCATAGACTGGGAAGGTAACGAGGTGTTCTGGAATGTCGTTAGCGGTAAAGTTTGTGCTATGATCACTTTCGACTTTGATAAGGATGGGGAGAACGAGGTAAGTGAAAAGTCAACGTTGTGGGTTGCCTTTATAATAATTATTAAGTGTGATGTATTGGAAATTTGATTCTTTATAAGTGCCGGCTATAATAAGAATGCCTAAGACTGCGTGGTACCTAATCTACGTATTGACTCATATTATACCCAACTTTGACCGTTGACAGAACCGCTTCGGGCGAATTCCCTAATATTTATTTTTCTGGCCTCTATATTTTCCAGCTTCTCATTGGGTGTGACGACTCATTTATCAGAGTTCTGAAGAACAATCAGTTCATAGCCGAAATCGCTGAGACTGGGCCGATATTATGTCTCTCTCCAGTCAACGAAGTAAGATTTGCATATGGACTCGCCAACGGCACCATTGGAATCTATGAGGAGGGGATTCGACTATGGCGAGTGAAGGTATGCAAGTAGAAAGTAGTGAGGGTAGTGTAGTAAATAGGCTAATGAAGTAAACATACACTGAATTGAGATTTTCTCGGGCAGTCCAAACAAAACGCCCTGGCCCTGCAATGGTCAGGCGAGACTCTGGCGTGCTGTTGGTCAAACGGTCGCGTAGATTGGCGCGAAGGAACCACAGGCCAGGTGTTACGACGTGTGCAGATGCGCGCCAATGCAGCAGCCATGTTGCTAGCAGACTACCGGTCTGTTGGAGTCCCTGATCTGGTCTGCGTGTCTGATAGGGGCGAGGGTTAGTAAATAAGTTCAGTTTTTAAGCGGCGTACCGTCTGTTATCCTTGCATGGCTTTGAACCGAATATGATACGTTAAGTTTTATGTACGATTTTTAAGCTGGTGGTTGTTGTGACCTTCGTTCGGGTAGATTATTTGATTCTACATAGAAGCCTCGGCATTGTCATTTGAATAAGCACATTTTTTTTATGGTCCTTCCTTGTGTTGTCTAAAAAATATAACATCTCAACAGTATTAGGATATCCGCCCTATCAAGAGAACACTGGCTTCAACACAGCTTCCAAGAACATGCCTTCAGAGGAAGACCGCCAGGCAATTACGGAGCTATTCAACCAGAAGCAGGCGCTGATGGTAGAACTGCAGCACTATGAGGCTAATGCTGCCAGTGGCAGTGCTAATGTGAATAGTCTGGAGCGTCCAGCTTCAGCTATGCCTACTAACACCAGGCTGCAGGTGGCTGTTCTGCATACTGCTGATGAGGTACCTACCTAGCTAGTCATGTCCTAATCTTGGATTTCTTTCATGGTATCTTATACCATGAAGGAAATCAAGATTCAATCAAGATTGGTCTAAGGGTCAAGGGAGGTCATAGACAGTTGGACGAATAGTCAGGGATGCTTTTTCCTTTTTTTAACCGACTTCAAAAAGGAGGAGGTTCTCAATTCGGTTTTTTTTTTATGTATGTTCGGGCATAATTCATTGTCGGGACGGGTGGAAATCGACGTTGTACGGGGAAATCAGTAAGATGCAGTGTCTTGATACCGTAGATAAGTATGCCTTGATTCAAACAGCAATCTGCCCTCAGTCCACCTTGGTACATTCTTGTTGGTTTAATAAAAATAAATCCCTTAGCAAAACTATTCTTTCCGTCTTTAGAGTTCACGTTTACGCTTACTTCTAGGGAAGCATACAACTAGCTGTATCAACAAACAATGAAACCATAGTCCGTTGCGCACTGGTTCTGGCGGAGGGCATCTTTGAGAGCGGGGAAACCTTCGTGCGCCATCCTCAGCCCAGTCAGCTAAGGTCATTGCTTCATGTACCATTGAAACCACCGCGCGATGTGCCGGTTGATGTTCATATCAAGGTAGGCTACGCTGCAGTACCCATAGACCATACACTAAATAGTAACAGTACCTACACGCTGTTAGCGACGACAGATGAAATCTTTTAAAATCCATTTTTGTTCAATTTCTTACCAAGCAGCTATCGTAATACCACTCTGGAGGCGGCATTTTGCTTTTAACGAAACCGTACGTGGATCGCATATACAGCCTTTCAAACTATTTTGATTATTTTTTATTCAGGCTCTCATTGGTTACCCAGACAGCGAGCAGTTCCACATATTCGAGCTGACAAAACAACTCCCAAGGTTTGCTATGTATGAGCTAATCAACAAAGAAATTCGCAATAAAGGGAATAGCTTCGTCACTTTTCGTATTACCGAAAGGGTGCAAAGAATCTGTATCTGGATAAACCAGAACTTTCTACTAGATGAAGAGTATGACCTTGAGACAGAAGAAACTAAGGAGCTTCATATAAATCTTCTGTGTTTAAGAGACCATTCTTTTTTGTGCATGGATTTTGGGGCAGATGGACAAGTCAAGATTAGCACCCATGATATTAGGCTGGCTGGTGATCTGATACAGAGTTTGGCTGTTTATTTGAATTTGAGTGATTTGCAGGTATGCTCTTTTAGATAATGATAAAAATATATAATTTTACATTAATGGAACTACATAAATACGCAGGTTGTTGAAAATCATAATTGAATGGTAATTTTTACACATACAAATAATCTGATTCACTCAATTGTATAGTTGCATTTCACAAATGCATATGAACTGCGACTATACAATTTTATGTGAAAATAAAATCACGAAAGTGTACTTAAATAATTTATTAATCTTAACTCGACATTGCTTACATTCTACACTGAATAATGAATCTCACTGACCATACAGTTCAACAAAACCAACACATTTGACAGGGTTGAAGAAGAACATATTATTATGAGGTGGTTCTCTCTGGCTCACGGCCTTTACAACCTCTTGGCCAATTACACCACCAATAACAGCCGCAGCACCAGACACTGTGCCAAATACATCTAGAAGTAGAGCATCAACAATAAAGCCAGCAGGCAAAGACAGTTCCTTCACAAGCTCATCTCTCATACGTAACAGAATTTTGGTATCCTCTTTCCTCTTAGCTGGATCTGGGTTCCTATTGTACTCATCTTTAAAACGCAGTAGAATCTTCATGACAAAGTAAGAAGGGTCTCCGCGGCGAAGTCTTGATCGCATCTCTGGCTTCATCCAGTCCACAGACAGAGCGTTCTGTAGAGGGACATATATTGCTCTGCGCTTTACATTAATACTGACAGTTTCTCTAGCATTCTTCTCCGCGTCGTCTGATCCGCGTTTGACGGCTTTGTGTTGTACAATTTCTTCAGAGTACTCGTGGTCGACGAGGTCGGCGAACATGTAACCGTACATGCCCCAAACATCACCACATAGAAATTTCTTGTTGCTGTCGCGGCAAGCGTTGTTGATGCGCTCCAGTTGCTCTTGCTTCAGGCCTGTTGCACAAACAATATCATATTGTTGGAAAAATTTATCGGGGAGGTTATCAACAGACTTCGTCTCCGATGTAATCTCTACCATTGGGTTCAAAGCCCTCGCTCTCGTCAGTGAAGCTTCTGCTCTATTCTCCCCGATTTTCTCAGGCGGGGTCAAAAACTGCGAATACAGATCTATTTCCTTTAGCTTCTCATTGTCTAATAAACATACACTTTTAACTCCGGATAAAATAACATTCTTGGCAATTTCAGCGCCGAGGCCCGCTATTCCGATGATCAAAACTTTCGATGCACGTAATCTTTTCTGAGATTCCAGGCCCCACAGACGAATCTGACGGTCATACTGTTCTGCTTCTGCTTCAGACAATTCAACATCGTTATTTTCGACCATTTTCATATAATTTTTCACAAAAACCTCCCAAAGCCGGTTCTAACGAATCCCAATAATTTGACAACTCCCCCACGCCGGCAAAAACTGACGCGGCGCCATTTAATCGTAGAGTTGTCAGATGCAAAATCGACTAAATTCAAAGTTTTAATCCTTTCATGTAATTTCTATGGTGTGACATAGACAATTTAATTTTGGCGGGATTTTTGTACAACTTTCAGTCCGTGGCCCAGTTTCCCGAAGCTGAAAAGAAACTTCGTGAGGAAATGGAGCACGTATCAGAAATAGGAGAGATGAGATCACGATTAGCTGCAGAGACTGCGGAGAGAGCACAACTTATAACTGCATTACTACCAGCGGCTCAAGATGCGGCAGCTTATGATTTGTATTACATTCAAACTTTGTCAACTTAAGGTGAATGGATAGTGGTAGACCGCGAAATTCAAATTTTCTTACGTTATTTGCAATTTGCAGGTCAGTGTCAGATTGTATCTGGATCAAAATAGGATTCGCGACAATAACAGGTACATATTTAGAGAATTATAATCATTAGAACCATTAATATATCTTTCTAAGTTAGATTTCTACCACCAACCTCTTATGGAAAAGTGTTAGTGGTAGAAATCTAACTTAGAAAGATGTATTATTGATTCTAATGATTATACTTCTCTAAATATGTACCTGCTATTGTCGCGAATCATATTTTAATCAAGATACAACCTGACACTGACCTGCAAATTGCAAAAAACGTAAGAAAATTTGAATTTCGCGGTCTCAACTACCCATTCACCTTAATATACTTTCTTGTATTATGTGGACAAATTTTAATTCAATCACATATTCTAGGAAGGAGATGCTAAACCGTTACAAAGAAGTAGTAATGCTGAATGAGGAACTTCTCACAGGATGCTATATCAGACGATCTACTCAGGAACAAGCAGTTACTGCTCTGAAAAGTTTGCACACAATTTTGCAGCAGGCTGTTAGACTCAGAGGTACCTTTTATTTTTCAAGTCGCAGGATAGGACGATTTTCACAAAATGTTGTCCTACAGACCGAATTTCACCATGGCGAACAATTTCAGCGGAGACCAGCCTTTGGTGCGCTAGATATTAATGCACAAGTGTGTTAGTGTGTCCATCGAAAATTTCTTAAAAACAGCCCGGAGTTTGGAAACTGTGTCGGATTGCCATCCCATCGGACTATGAGAGTGAGGGAAAATTTTGTAGTAAGGTAATATAAAAAAATATTTTCACGTTTTACAGTGGGCAAATACGGCAAGGCAGTTGTAGCAGCAAGTAGAAAAGCGGTGCAAGGCAACAATATTGAAGCGCTTATCAAGATCATACAAGTTGGGGATTACTCAATGACATAACAAAATAAAAATATTGTAATAATTTATTATAACATTAAAAAACTTAAACTATCAGTCATTTTTAAATAACAGATCACTGTGTCAATAGAAAACGTTAAAAATCATTATAAATGTGTACTTTACAAACCTCATAATTTTCATTTTTTATAACACTTTTCCCTTGCTTTTAAAATATTGTACTTATCAATTAAATACTGTCCATTAGAACCATATCAATGAAACATGAGGCGGACAATTTTCAACACTGCTTATAAAATTTAAAATATTATGACTATGTCATTCGCGATTCACGATTCTAATTCATTTATTTATTAGGAAATTATTTATCAGCAAAATACTGCATTATCGATACGACAAAGAAGAAGAATAACAAAAATACTGCATTTCATTCAAACAGATATTTGCTTCGTGGCATAATGCACATCATCAGCACTAATATTCAACAGTAGTCTCGGTTCAGCCGGCTTAGGTTCTAGCAGCAAAAGTCTTAGCGCGGCCAGTCGTGTGCATATAGCCTGCGCTTGCGATGGTGTGGGTGCGCGGATACATGGTGCTGTCTTGTATGGGCGGCCATCGAGGGAAATTATGGCAGCAGCTGTTTGTAGCGCGCGTGAGAGGGTTGTTTCGTCTGAGCCTGTTCTTTCCACCTGTAGTAAAAATATATTCCTTTAGAATCGAGAATAAAATTTAAATTATGCCATCTTTTGCTTGTCGTTCTGCTTATAAAAAAATACAATAGTTTGAAAAAAAAAAGTTTATGAATTCCCCACACTTCTGTCTCGTGGGTGGGTTTACAAACGCGTTTAAATACACAAACAGCCTTACTTGAAACAAATGTCTATTACTTTAGTCCATACAAATATTTGGTATGTGCAGGAATCTAGCCCGCGGCACGTAGCGCAGTAGTCAAGTCAGTCGTGGCCTTTATCACCATGCAGGTTGTTTCACACATACAGTTCATAGACATCTCCAAAGATTTCTAAATTATTACTTATAAATAAAACTCACCTCAGCAGCCACCGCCCTCAACATAAGTCTCTCAGCAGGCGAGCAGTTCTTAATAGCCCGTACAGCCGCACTCGAGGCGGCTTCACCGAGTGCTTGTTGCACCTCCTTCAGACCAGCGCCCTGAGGACCCGCCAGTTCTAATGCGCGGGAGCACAGGGCGAGCGCACGTCGAGCATCGCCTGATACTGCTGCTACTTTTCTGGAAGAAAAAGTCTTAATATGATTAGTACTAAATTGACGTGGGATTGTTTGAAGGAGAAAGCTATTAAAAAAGAACTGATATCGATTTTAGTGTTCTCAGGGATTTAATATCACAAAACCTTTAAAAAAGTCATTCATAATTTTATAACATACAACTTTTTTAATAACTTTCGTTGGTTACTACTCTGCAATTTCTTGCAAATTCGGCAAGTTCGTGAATCGGGCAGTGCTCATTCAATAAAATTATTTTTATTCTTTCTATTGGGTTATTTTTAAAGCATTGTATATTACGAACATACCTAGCAATAAGCTGAACAGCATCAGCAGTAACATTAGCCCCAGCGAGCCGTGTAGCAACAATATTCTGTAGCTGCGTATGAGTGTAGGGCGGGAAGGTAAGCCGGGTCAGACCGAGGCGGGAAGCAACCCTTGCCGCGAGCGCTCGTTCGGGTAAGTCCATAGTGTTGGCTACTGCGAGCACAGTGAGGAGGGCGGTGTTGTGAGCAGCCCACTCCATGATACTGTAGAGGACGTCTTGCCGACGGGTGCAGAGGGCGTCTAACTGAAATATTATAAATTAGATCATTATTTGTTGGCGACATTTAATTTTTGTATTTGACTATTGTCTCTCAACATAGATTTAGGAGCTGCAACAGCAATAGAATACGTCTATAGTGAAAGATTAACGGCATTTTTTATTCTAAATAAAAACAGAGACTAACATCAAAAGTATCTGATCTATTGAAAGGGAATCAAAATATATGATACTAGCAGCGCCCCGTGGTTTCACCCGCATAAGTGTCGATCCCGTGGGAATATCGGGATAAAAACTATCCTATGTCCTTTCCCGGGACTCAAACTATCTCGATACCAAACATTTAAATCAGTTCAGCGGTTTAAGCGTGAAGAGGTAACAGACAGACACACTTTCGCATTTATAATATTAGTATGGATTTTTATGTTTATGTTGTTTAGATGATTTGATGACGTTTTTTTTAATTTTAAATTGAAAAAAAAACACGTTTTCTGTTGTACAAAGGCTACGGCGGCGGTTGCGTTGCGTTAGACTATTATTTGAATACTAAAATAACACTACTGTATGGATTATCAGTGGTCTAAAGGTTTATTATAAAAAAAAGTAAGTAATAACTTACCTCATCCACAAGCAGTACAGTCGGTGTCCTCCTAGGACCAGGATTTGTGAATCTTTTTTCTAATAATGCACAGGCCTGCTCCCATACTACTGATTTACCTGTAAAATTAATACAAAGCAATATGAACCTTACTTCAGTAGTAATAAATTACACATAAAATTACTCAAGAATGTTTTTTTTTTTGTTTAGTAAATTGTAGCGATTTTACAGACAACCGGGTATAAAAAACAATTGTCTCACCAGTAAGCTGTTTGTATATTTGCACATAAGCTTGTCTGGGTTCAGATATCTTCATGCCATTGACCTCAACCAGCTGGAAGTCAGGCAGGTCTACTTCTTCCTTCAAGTACTTGAGAGCTGTGCTAACTGTGGCAGTTTTTCCAGTACCTGGTACTCCTGATATGTACATACACCTGCATGAAATTAGAGACTGCATTAGTATTTCAGGGTTATGTTTTGGTAGTAATTGATAAAAGATAGGATGTTAATGGGTATTGCTGTCATAGGATTTAGATTTTAATCAGTACAATTCTGATTGGATGAAGTTCAGTTTTCTTCCATATAAACTGATGCATGCGAAAAATATCTGACATTACCAAGCGGATACATGTGGGTTGCACAATTTGTAATGAGCTTTGGTCAATGCAAAGTGATGTATGAAGTGTGCTATCCAGCTAGGACATCCACTGGAAGACAATAAAACTTACCCACTAGTTCCATCCAAAAGTTTTGATCTTACAAATGATAGAATTTCCTCCATTTGACCTTCTCTGCCAGGGAGGGACTTGTTATCTTTTAGGAATTCTGAAAAAGCAACAAACAAAAATTATAGTATACTTTACCACTGAATCAGAAAATATTCAATACAATTAGAATAAAAAAAGACTTTATATATACTTAGGTACTTATATATACAGGGTGTGGCGTAAGTAGTGGTCCACCGTTAAGGATTTGATATACCAGACAATTTACTATAACATATTACAATTTTAACCATTTTTATCCAATGGTTCCAAAAATATATTTTTTTTATTTTTTATTTATGAAATTTCTACCTTTTGTTACAATTTTGGTTGTAGTTTCAACAAAAACCATTATATTTTCATTTTGATTTCTGCTATTTACTGCTGAAATACTAGAGCTGTCGTGTAAAATTATGGTTTTTATGTAAATTTAGAGCTTTTGAAGAAAAAGTTAGTTCTTCTCTGTTTTAACCATAATTTTTCACATAATCATGCAAATTCAAGAGGGATTTTTGTATAAAAAAAATACTACTAAAATGGTTAAAATTGTAGTATGTTATAGTAAATTATCTGGTATATCGAATTCCTAACGGTGGACCACTACTTACGCCACACCCTGTATATTAAATTTATATTTTATAAGGGGAATTATAAAAAGATCAAATAAAAAAAACATAATTATCGACTGATGATGAGATACTGTTTTAATAACTTGAGCAGTATGAATTTGAGTAAGCGAAAAATTAACTAAACTAACGACGAATATTGATTAATAATAAAATCCAGAACGAGCTTACAAAAAGTGGCTTGTGATTAATCCATTTCAGATATTAAAATTCTAGCCGTGCAACTAAATTACTATGTGAGCGACTAGAAATACAGAGAGGGCCACTTCAATATTAAGATAGACGATTTTTCCAATTTTATGTTCTACATAACGAACTACTACAAAGGGCACCCCTAGGTTAGGTTTGGTTAGGTTACTTTAAACCCTTTGCACAGAAATAGGGGCCCCGCCAAGCGGGACTCCGTCGACATAGGATGCAAGAGCGAAAATTCCGTCATGATGACTTTGTGACTGGTTTAGAAAATGTATTATAAAATGATATTTAAGATAAAATGCAGCTCAGTATAAATAAATCATTTGCCAAATATTGAAAAAAATGCAGGACGTAACATTGACATTCACACAAATATATTCGCTCAAATATTATGAAACTTCTCATTTTGTATTTTAAGTGACTCAAATTAATGCTTGTAAATTGCTGTTCTGTTGATTTCTCGTCATCCGCGGTCAGTCGCTCACTTAGTAATACTATAACGTAAATTAATTATTTTTGTCACTTAAAACTTTAATAAACAGTCACTCATTTAAATACTACCCATAATATAATAAGTATAATTTGTATTTTTATATTTAAATAAATATTTATTCTTATATATTTTCGTAATTGCAACTACCACTGTTTGTCTTTGAATCCCCCAAAGGTTGACTGGTAGAAAATGTAATAATGAAATGTAGGCATTAAGTCCACTACTGTACATTTCTGTGCTTGAAAAAATAAGTAAATTCAAAAGATCGAAATTCTTACCATGAATATTATCAATGGAGTGTGCTCTATTATGCAAAGTTGGGGTCAGCTGACTAGTCAAAATCCTTTTAGTCACACTGCGTTTCGGAGTTTGTGCTGGTGTCCTAGTCCTGGGAGTTTTAGGAGTCTTAGGTGTTTTAGGTGTCTTCAAGGGGGGAGCAGGCTTAAAGTCATCATCACTCTCTGACATCTTATGGACTGCTTTTCTAGGAGTCCTCTTTACTGGTGAAACTTCAGGTTCCTGGTAATTAATAGCAACCTTTGCTCTGCCTCGTCTAGTAGTAGGAGTACTCTTTTCTTCGTCCTCAAACACTAAAACTTTTTTAGGAGTCTCCTCATTAGTTATTTTAGACATTGATTGCTTTCTTTTCGGTGTCATTGGTACATGCTGCCTTATGATCAAAGTTGGGAGCTCATCATCAGAATTTTCTTTCAGTTCCATAGACAATAAATCTTCTAAATTCTTCTTAGATAATTTCTTAGAGCTCTTTGGTGTTTCTGTGACTTTTTTTGGAGTTGATTTTGGAGTAACTTTATTTGGTGAATCTTTTTCGTTTTTGTCAGCTAATATAGCTCTTTTGAGTAATAATTTTGTTCCATCATTTTTGCTGACACTCCAGTTCTTTTCCGAGATGGATACTCTACTCATTCTTTTGACTAAACTGTTTGGTGTTTTTGGAGTTGTTGTCTTTGATGGTGTTTTATTAGGTGTATTTAACAAAGCAATGGCATGTCGTTCCTGTTCAAGCACAGGTTCAATCTGTACTTTGCGCCTGCTCATGGCCATGAGGCGGTATCTGCATATATAATGGTATTGCTCATTAATAATTTCATCCATATCCTTTGTAATGGTGAAAGTGATAGTGCATTTCTTGAAGAATGTTTCTATTGATACATCTTGGTTGAAGGGACGGTGGTCTTCTATTACCTGGAAATTGTTAACATGATTAATAAATTAATTGTTGGTTAAAAATTTCATAAGAATTCTTTTTTACATTCAATAAAATTAAAATTGTAAAGTAAATAAATGAAATACAGTTTTCTTTGTAATATATTGTAACATCATTTTTAGGGTTCTCACTGGCTGTAAGGTGTCTTTAAGCTTTTTTTTTATTTGTCATCACAAGATAAGATTCCAAAAGTTAAAGTGATTTTATGAGGAGTTTCTAAATAAACTTAACAACTTGTTAACTCACCTCTTTTTCATAGAAACTAATAGGTTCCATATTGCTAAAACACCAGTTGGGAAGGTCAGTGGGCCTCGAGTACCACTGGACCTTGGCTCTGAATGGGTCACTGGCGTTGCTGCCATCTTCATACAAAGAGACAATGCGAGCTGCATCACAACCTGCCTCTGTATCCGGTTCAGCCGCATCAGCGTTAGAAATGAGAACAGAATCTCCAATTCCAGCTATGATATTCCCGAACTGAAACTTCCTGGGAAAAATAAGCTATGTTAAAGGCTGGGGAAGCAAAAAAAAACAAAGTTGTTTTGAATTTGCAGGTTAACTTACTCGTAGTGGTGAAACGATGGGGTTAAAATCTGTGGTACATGTATTTCCTCACTTAACCACGTTACAGTTTTCGGCAGTACTCTTCTTCTAGGCATTATGTTAGTTAACTTTGGAATATCTAAGCGTATTTATTTGCCGATCGGAGTTTGAGGCTGCCTTGCTAATCGCTTTCCTCGTCAACACTCGTCAAAAGCTAAATGTCAATTTTCGCGCCAATTTAATGTTTTTTTTTTTAATTTCGTCCAAAGGGCAGGCTATAGTCTTTCGACTATACCGCCTCATCTTCCGTGTATTTCTTACGTGGAGTATCGTTTTCACAGAGATTAGTTTTACAGATTATAGATTAACAATTTTGTTAATCAGCTGATAAAAAAAGCCTTGTAGGTATTGGATAATTATGTCAGTTAGTAGTTACACCTTTACTATTGATTGATTAAGCTTTTATCAGTTTTGTCTCCGTATTCTTTAATAAAAATGTACAATTTAAAATTATATCACAGTAGGACATAAAAGTATACTACTTTTATAGAAACTGAAAATGTTTACAAAGCTGTCGTGAAGTCTGTAACAACGTTCATTTAAACTTTTTTTTTTTATTATGGCGTTGCACTATTCGTGCTTATTGCCACTGACAATATTTAATCTGATTATAGCAAAACGTAAGAATCGATAACTCGCGAAATAATAAAAGGAATTACAAAGGGAAATTTGAAAACGGAAAGGAGAAAAGTTGTTATTAAAAAATAAATTTTAACAAATTTAACAGTAGGGAATACAATACAACAGAAAATGTAATCATCATTGACCCAACAAAAAGGTCTATTCGGAGCGTCTTTATACTAAACCAAAAACTAAATAATAAATGATGTACATATTAAAATTTACGTTTAAATAGATATATCATTATTTACAAGGAAAAGTGCTATGGTTTTATAAATATCTACATTAAAATTAAATAAAATACATGAGATAGAAGTGAGAAAAGGGACTCGGAGGGAAACAAGGCTTTGGAAAAGTGAGGAGTGGTCATAAAGGGGGCAGGCAAAAATAAAGTGGTTCAGATCTCCCACCTAGTGGTGGTTAATAAAACGTATAGCGCCAAAATATAACAGACTAGTTGTACATAGCGTATAGCGTGTGCTATAGCGGCTCTGACTTCGCGCTATATTATAGCGCCTCAGCCTACTCAATGAATAAAAGTTTAAACGCGCACAGCGGGGCCAGAACGAGATAGCAAGATAGCGTTCGCACAGCGGGGCCAGAACGAGATAGCAAGATAGCGTTAGCGACTATAATGTATAGCGCGTTGCGAAATAATATCTACCGCGCATCATCAATTCATCAAGTCCGTTTAGCGTGATAGCGTGTTGCTAAATTATAGCGCCTCCGCGTTCAGACTGCGCCCGAGTTTTGAAATAGCGCGCTATAATTATAGCGTATAAAATAACAGACTATATGAATATATTTTATAGTTTATAACACGTTTACAGTTTATAGCGGATTTGAACATCGCTACTCCCACCTCAGCGCCACATTCACACTCAAGGCTCTGCACAATGCCAAGTCTGGCAAGATGAGCTGGAGTGCACACATGACCCAATCGCTCATTTAAACTTTGATACTTTTAGTTTTTATCAAATTATTTACGCTAAGTACACACACAAACACACACAAAATTTTATACAACAGATTTTAATGACCGTTGAATGTTTTCATTTCATTATATTCAAAGGTAGGTTTCGGTCCATTCATTATATTCAAAGATAGGTTTAAACGTAGCATGCTTCGTAAACCTCGGTAGAGAAAAGTCAAAATTGATTCCTAAAAGATCAGTTTAAAAAAAAATTTGCTTGACATTTGGAAATTAATGTCAAAAACACGTGAAGAGGAAGTTTGTTGGTTAAAATTACAAAACAACTCCAAAATGAAGTTAAAACAGAAGAAAACGCCACAGAAGCTATTATCTGATAAAATTGCCGATGCTCTAACGGTAAAACCTCGTGCTGACATTGAAGACGACGAAGTTTTCGGCACAAAACCGAAAACTGTTACGCGTGATGATTTGGGTTCTTCAGATAGCGAAGTTGAGGCGGCTATCAGTGATTTCCGTAAACGAAACGTGGGTTTATTGAGCGAGGTTAGTAAAAAGTATGAGGGACAAGTCGTATCTCGGAAAAATTTCGAAGAATCTGATGAAGAAGATAGCACCTCAGACGATGATTTGCCACATCAAAAACAATCTCAAAAGAGCAAACAGGACTTTTCAATCGACTCAAATGGGTCAAACTCAGAGAATGACCTGTCCAAAACAAAAACTAGTGACGAGAAATTTTCGGATTTAGAAGATACAGATTCAGATGCTGAAAGTGAAGATTATAGCATCATTCAGTTCCAAAAACAATTGAATCCTGATTCGGATGAAGACGAAGAGGGTAGTGGCGATGAAGAAGGCAGTGACGAAGATGATGATGAGGGAGAAGGATATGATATCAGTCAAATGGAAGAACCTATGAAAGAAAACTTTGAACATGTCAAAAAGCAGAATGTATCTGAAGATGCTAAGAAAGGTATTTGCGTTAGGAACCAGCTGTTGCTATGGGAGAGTTTGCTGGAGATGAGGATCCATCTCCAAAGATGTGTGAACACTGCTAATCAGATGCCCATGCCTGAAGCTTACAGTGAGTTGAAGGAGAATGAGGAATATATTGAGGAGGCAAATGCAACTAAGGCAAATGTCGCCAATGTTTTGGATAAGTAAGTTGCATTCCTAATAATTACCATTTGTATAAGTTATATTCCTAACAAGTTTCAGCCCCATATTGCAGAACCTCACTCAAGACCCAAGCATTACTTTAAACTAGTTTAGAGCCATTTGATTGGTTGAAATTAGTTTTAAGTAATGCTTGAGTCTTGAGCAATGTTCTATAATATGGGACTCAAAGTTAATAACTTTAAAATATTATAATTAAAATGGAGAAGGTGTGTTTATTAATTCATTTTATTTCATCTTTTCAGGCTACTATCCCTTCAAAATTTGCTTCTAAGCAAATATCCAGAAACAAAGACCATTTGCAATAAGAAATTAAGTAAACAACAAGCTGATGCAAAACAAACCACAAAAGAAGACAGTGATGAAGAAATTCCAAGCGATACGGACAATGAGGAGATACCATCGGACACTGATGCTGAAGAGGAGACCATTAAAGAAGTATCAACACCTAAAATTAAAAGTATAACAGCCCCAACCAAGAAACGCAAACTTGAAGAGTATGAAACTGATATCTCAACTTCACACAAGGCTTTCAAATCATTCAGAGACACCTCAATTCAAAAATGGAATGACAAAACACGTATGGCAACAGCTACTAACATTAAAAATGTACCAACAAACACAGTCTTGCAACAAATATCTTATATTCTGTCTGATAGGGAGAAGTTGGTGAGACGTACACAGCTTAAGAGGTCTGAATATGACATTATTGGTTATAAAAAAGATATTCCAGAAGAAGACGAAAGTAAAGATACAGAAGAGGCAGAAGTAAACCCAGTAACAAGAGACCGCAAGGATAATGATGAATATATCCCAGAAATATTTGATGACAGTGACTTCTATCATCAGTTACTTAGAGAGTTAATTGAATGCAAGTCTGCGGATATTTCAGACCCAGTACAGTTAAGTCGTCAATGGATAGCGTTGCAGCAAATGAGAAGCAAGATGAAGAGAAAAGTTGATACAAAAGCCACTAAAGGAAGGAAGATAAAGTATGTTGTTCATAATCAGTTGGTGAATTATATGGCTCCAGAAAAATCTGCCTTGTGGACTGATGAAAGCAAGAATGAATTGTACAGTTCTCTATTTGGTAAATTGTTTGAGCATAATAACATAGGTTTAAATGCCAATGTAAATGGTTTTAAGTTGAAAGATTAAATAAATATTAATTTGTTAAGGATGGTTTCCATTTCCACCAAACGGCTCGCACCGCATTGGATCGGAACGGATTTTACAATCTTTAAATGATATTAAATTGTGTACATAGTATTTAAAGTCTATATTACCAAGCCGCGCACAGAAGCTTGACACGCGATCGGCTCCGTACGCCTGTCGTTGTATTCGATCGAATCCTTTCGGCTGTCGTCCAAATTTTTCTATTCTTCTTCTGTGTTTTATGATTATTTCCTTCGTCTAATGCCAACAATACTACGTCAACTTCAATCATTTTCAAAAATTAGAACACGTCAACACAGTAGCAATGAAACTACATATTTGACTTGGCGCAGAAACGGATACGTTCGCAAGCGACGTACGGAGCCGATCGTATGCGTCGACAATTCGACATCGTAAGTGCCTTTTCACACGTCCCGGCAACCGGGTAGCCGGTGCTGACTATCCGGTCACACTTGCCAGGCAAACTACGCCGGTACGTGTGAAAGCTAACGTACAGTAATGACTTTACACTTCGCCGCCGGGTACTCGGCACCGGCTACCCGGTTGCCGGCACGTGTGAAAAGCGCCTTACGAGCGCGATCGGCTGTCGCCGCATCCGTTCGTATCCTTTTCGATCCTATTTGATACGAGCCGTTTGGTGGAAATCATCCTTTAGAGAGACTTTCGCCTCTTGATTAAACCAATTAAACTTTTTGGACTCTGATGAAAATAACTTTGAAAAGTTGAAACATAAATAGCCAAGGAGTACCTAACTGTTTATTAAAACAACTTGAAATATATCTATACATCTCTACAAATAAATAAAATGAAGTATCTGTAATATCAAATAACAGCCTTTTACTAAATCCATATGAAAGTACATATATACAATACTAGCAGCGCCCCGCGGTAACACCCGCGTAAGTTTTGATCCCGAGGGAATATCGGGATAAAAAGTATCCTATGTCCTTCCCCGGGATGCAATCTATCTCTGTGCTAAATTTTAACAAAATCCGTTCAGTGGTTTAGGAGTGAAAAGGTAACATACAGACAGACGGCTGCGCCCCGCGGTTTCACCCGCATAAGTGTCGATCCCGTGGGAATCCTATGTCCTATGTCCTTTCCCGGGAACTCAAACTATCTCTATACTAAATTTTATCTAAATCGGTGCAGCGGTTTAAGCGTGAAGAGGTAACTTACAGACAGATAGACACACATTCGCATTTATAAAAAAAAAAACTGGCACTCCGGTAGTGCCGACAGAAGTGAAAACTTGAACAATTACGAGTGTATTTTGTGAATCGTCTTATAAACAAAACACGCGTGTTAAGGTGTGTTCCTTATTTTATAGGGTTTTTTGCAAATCAGGTATGATGACCAAAGTGACTGGTTTATTCTTCTCGTGAAAGGAATTTATTCAGATTTACAAATAAGCACACAGGATAGACTTCAGTTCGTGGTGTTGGTCTCGCATGGAGCTCGTCGTCAGTTATATATCCATGGTTCAGCGCCATCTCGTCGTTGTTGGATGAACTACGTAGTTAGTACGCGAGGCCCTCGTAGTTCTTCCCGATGTGCATAGATGGCGCTGTCCTCAACAACGCGCGTCTTACGTTTTACGTCTTACGTCTTACGAATTTTCGATCAGGGTCACGTGACCTGACGCGAATTTAGAAGTTTTTACCCATTCCAAAAAAAGTACACAGCGCCGCTAAAGAAGTTTTCACTTCAATAATTTATTGCGTGATGTGGTTTCCATACTGTATAATTATGTGGGATTTATAAAAAAAAAACTATTTTATTTTCTGTATTTGTTCTGGCTAATCTCCGAAACGGCTGGACCTCTTATGGTTATGACGAGACTTTTACTGGCAGATAGCTGAAGGCCAATTCTCGTAATTTTAAACGTTCAAAATCTAGTCGCAGTCTCAACTCGGCGACAAACAAATGTCAAAAACTTGTCAAAATGTAGTGAAATTATTAGTGGTATTTTTGACAGATTCAGACAGATCAGACTATGAACGTTCCTTCTTAAAATTACGGGCATTGCCCCTCTGATGTCATGCTGATGTTATAAGATGTAACTTAGCTTGTTTTATACTTAGGATACTTTTATTTTAAAATAAAAATTAGGGTACGCGCAAAAAATTTAAACTCATGAAATCTACCTATAGATCCACGTGGGCGAAGCCGCGGGCAGAAGCTAGTTTTTTGGTAGGCACGTGCCAAAACGAATTTACTCCTTTTTTAACAAAGTAAATAAATTAAATTTATAACTACTTTGAGTAGGTAGGTAAACTTTGATAAGATAATTTTCTATGTTTTAAAGTAAATTCCGTGATGTCGGAAAAAGTAAAAAAAATAGATGTACCTAGAAGTTTTTTTATTGTCAACTATATTTCAAGGGAACAAGGTTGATATTTATAATAAGTTTGCCCCAGTACCACTAACATGAAGTTTCAATAAATAGCTAAATAAAACCGCGCTTCGCTGCGCCTCGCTAGATGTGTGTGTAAAAGCTTGAGGTAGGTACCACCTCACGGCTCACCTATTATAATATCAGACTTTTAATTATTACAGTCCTTGGAGATTATCCACATAGTTCTAAGTGCGTGTTTCAAATTTTTGGTACATTCAAGTCCCACCGAAGGTGCTTATCGCACCACTGATTTTATAGTCAAGGTACCTTGACAATGTACCAATAAACCTACATAATAAATAAATCCATAACCCGAGTGCTTCCGGGAGCATTGTGTACGGGGCTCGGTGCGATCGTCCGCTGTTTGTAAGCGTGACGGGCACGTGCGCCCGCGCCGGTGTTCATGCCGCGGTCGTATGCTGCGCCGCGATACTGTCCATATGTC
The DNA here is from genome assembly GCA_963855955.1 of Luperina nickerlii. Classification (NCBI taxonomy): domain Eukaryota; kingdom Metazoa; phylum Arthropoda; class Insecta; order Lepidoptera; family Noctuidae; genus Luperina; species Luperina nickerlii. The sequence goes on along the minus strand of OY979679.1, from coordinate 5,587,552 downwards.
TAGAGCGGGACTTTTTGTATCTGACGGACTGTGGACTGCACTAAAGTCATCGTGATTAATTGGAATAGACGGATTCCCGGCCTTAATGGCGCGTTTTGTTCATCTTACATTGTGTCAAGAAGGTGATACAGATAAGGATTCAACTTGGTAGGTACAGGCCACGCTAGTGGCCATTATCACAGTTGCATCATTAAGGCTCCTACAAACAGGCGCGAAACGCGTTATAAATCGCGCGTGGCAAAGCCACTGCTCGTTTGCGACTTGCGGTGCCTTTGTGTTGCGTGTCGTGTCGCGCCTGTTTGAAGGATCCTTTACAGATGAATATTTACCTCGGTAACTTGTGTACACTTTATGTGGTAAAATATGGTGGCGTAAATTAAGGGTGGTCGTGTTTGAAGGTGTAGTGTAGGTTTGTTCCCATGTAAAGGTAACTTACATGGTCATCTGTCAAATTTCTTTAATAGATTTTCAACTTTTTCGCTAATAGCATAAGGTTCAAAGTTGACTGGGAAAATTTGACAGTTTCGGATAGCTTGATGTGCTGGCGTCTGTACATATGGTTCGCAATAGGTACCTACCAATATTCATTCTTCATTTTCAATGTACATTACTCTGTATATTTTCCTTTCACCACATTTTCAGACATATCTTCAATCGTCCAGTTCTCCGCGCGCTCTCAACGCGCTATCAGCTTCAATAGCCGAGGTCGAGAGGGTTATCTCACCGGCACACAAACAACACAATATTATTGTGTATGTGTCTATCTGCAAGTAATATTGGTTTTTTTTTTAACTAAGTAACACGTTGTTTAATTAACGAAATTAAGAAATTGCACACGTTGAACTCTTAACCAGCCGTGATGAATTCATGTGCTCTTGTTTAGGTCAAGTGTAGGTAGGTATATCTTCAATTTCTTTCTTTAGGTAGTTGAATAATTATCTTATTTGGTAAACAAATAAGCGATTTGGGTTTTTCCATCTGGAATTTTTCAGTAGCAGCCTGGATTTCAGCCTGGTTGAAAGCAATGGACTCGCCCCCTACTCATAACTGGTGAAATGTGGGTATGCAGTCACGAGCATAAGTATTGTATACACTTGGCTTTATTCAAAGACGACTTTCTCCTTTAGTTTTGAATGAAATTTTATGTTATTACGAACAAAGTATCTTCGAACTCATAGGTTTGTGTAAAGTGACGTAGGTATTTCAACGTTGCATTCGTTATTTCACGAAAAAATCGCAATTGAAAGTTGCTAAGTGTGGACATGTTAGTGATCGTGACTGTAGGTACCCCTTCGCAGGCGTGATGTTATGCTATGATATAAACTTCCTTTGCACTGAGTAAACTAAGTTTAAATTGGTTTTTAAATAGATTCCAGAAATCGCTCGCCTTTTAAGCTCGATGTGTTCGCTATCTCGGGTCATCAAAACTCATAACACACAATATTTTGTAGGTTTGCGATTAGTGCAATATTTGTTTATGACAGTTCTTTAGAACGCTTGGTACCTATTTCTCCTTTGTAACATAGCTGTAGGTAATTTATACTTTAAGTTATATAAGTTGTCTCATCATGTATTTAAGAGATCATTTAAGTACCTATAAACTGCGTGCCCCTCCGCTAAAATTGCTATACAAACATTTGAAAAATGTAGGTATGCAGCAGCCCCGGATCTACGATTTTTTCGAACCGGGGCAAAACCTTAATAGTGGCGCCCCCTCCCTTCAGTGTTTGAGAAAAACTGATTATTTCTTACCAAATTGTTGATTTCTACTACGATAATAATACATATGATTTCACTAATAAATTACTTATTTTATTGACGCTGATTACTCGCAAACGCAATCAACCACATAAACAAACAGTATTGTCACTTGACGTTCAACTGTTTGAATTTGTTTGGCTCGGCTCGTATAGATATGTGACGGGGATTCCCCTTGGCAGAAAGATCACGAACACTACGCACGCGTTCAAAAATTTACTTGATCTGTTAAGATGCGTTCATTAATCACTTAGTTTGTGTTCAAAAACTAACTGGGCGTATGGAAATAGAAAAGTTTGTTTTTCTAACATAATTATTAAGATTAGATTACTTGATAAAAATTAAAAACCTATGAGATTGTAGGAAAAGAGGCTTCATTTGTTCGATATTTAGAATTCTTGTCTCAAGGATTTGGCGCCCCCATGAAACTGCCGCCCGGGGCAAGTGCCCCGGTTTGCCCCCCCTTAGATCCGGGGCTGGCTATGCAGTACGCTACAAGCAGCGGAGGGGCGTGCAATTTTAAAGACTTCAAAAAAAGGAGGAGGTTCTCAGTTTGTCGGAATCTTTTATTTTCAAGTTAACGATCTCTACATTTGTCCCTACATAGGTTTTACCTGGATAAAAAATATTTTTCAATTTTTTCTATTCTTCAGTAGATACTTACTGGATTTAAGGTAGGACTTGGAGGTATGACTGGGTAGACAATAAAACACCCAAACTTTGTTTGCATTAAAACTTCTACTGTATTTCCCAAGTTGCTATTGGACATACACAGGTGAATGATGAGGATTTGGATCTTCTTATGAAAATGCTGAATTTGTTAAGAATAATTTTTTAATGTGATACTAATATACTTAACATTTTTTTGTTAGCCTATAGTTACAGTCCAAAGGGCAAGAGCCTCTCCCAAATCTTTCCAGGAACTCTTTTCCTGCGCCACCTTGAACCAGCCTTCGCGGTACGCATCCGGGTCATCTCGCTATCTCATAACATAAAATTTATTACTAACAAAATATGAACAAAAATACCTAGTCGGAAAGAAACGATTTATGTTTATGAGAATATTTTTCTTAAAAAAGTTCGTCTTAAAACGTCCATTAGGTACCTACTGAACCGCCGTCTAACACTCGGTTATCCCAAATGCCTTAGGATTCATAACTGGTTTGAAACGTGGTGGCGCATGGCGGGACTTTGTTTTTCCTACGTAATGTAATGTTTTGCCCTAAACCTGAAACTATGTGTACCTACAAAGTCCCCCCGCCGTGTTTGTCTGTGTGTCTGAACGCGATAAACTCAAAAACTACCGAACGGATTTGGATACGGTTTTACCCAATTGACGGAGTGATTCATGGGGTAGGTTTAGGTGTATAAATCTTAAATTGGCTGAATCAAAATCAAAGACAATCATATTGTTGAAGATGTCGGAAAAATACATGCCGACTGGGAGCTTTACTGTGGCGTGTGCCGCTAAAATTAATACAGTTATAATATGAATAAAATGTATTACCTACGATATTATTCTTGGTACATAGGTACTTTTAAGGTGGCACTAGTCGATATTTTTTCCATACAAAGGATGGTATTACTCCACTATTTGACATTGTGCATATCTTAAGTTAAACATGATATCGTATTGTCTTATTATTCATTTAGTCTGTACGGAAACTAAATAGTAACATAAAAAGCCATTAATAAGTTATGAGCCAACAAATATTGTTTTTTTTTTGCTATTTTTAATGTAACTTTGGGTGTAAATAAGTAATAAAAGAACTGTAAAATCTTCAAAACCAAGTCGGTACCGACAAAGCTCAGTTATCGAAGAGTTCAGTAAACTTTATTTGTAATTGATTTATGCAGTGGTTTTTTCATAAAACTCGATTTTCCAAAGGACTCTTCGAATTTTTTTACGCGCGTTTCAGTTCAGAACGGTGTTTGTGAGCGTGAGAACTAATAGTTGTGCGTGTAGACTAGCGTCTAACTGCTCTTCATTGATACTATCTCTATCGGACACGATGCTTGGTGAGACAGCGTGCTTTTTGGCCATGACCACCAGTGAGTTCGAGCTCGCGATTAGTTCCACCTTAATACCGGTAGCACGTTCCCGTGGGATATCTTCCGACGTACACGCGGGCGAAGCCGCGTGCAAAAGCTATTAGAAAATAATATATTCTTATACTTTACCTGTTCAGGTTTTTTATTACCTACCTATCTGAGAATCTATTTAGGTACTTAGGTGGTGCCCTTTTCATTTCGTTGTGTCCCAGTTACTGATATCCTCGCTTCGATACCTTCCTCAGACATTCGACACCTGCGGGGTAATTGCGCGACACACTAAGAGCTCTTACAGACCTGCGACACCGTGTCGCGACGGCGACGGCTGTTGCAAGCGGTCGCCGACCATCGCGCGTCCGCCTGTGACTGCCCGCGGCCAGCACAGATACCAGATAATAATAATAATAGTTCATTTCAAAAGTGGGATTGCAAAGTTTACAAAAGTTGCATTTTTCACATGGTTTCCTAATGAATGGGAGCTAAGGTTTAAGGGTTTTATTCCTTACTTCTATAATTCCATAAACACTCATATTTTTTAATCGAAGCAATTAATAAATCGATGTCCAAGTCGTTCATTTTTGCGAAAAGAAATACGTCCTGTCTTTCAGTCCATGCGCTGCCGACTGCTGGATAGAGTGCCGCGATCGAGCGTCGGCAACCGTCGCCGACAGTCGGCGACGGGACAGTCGGCGACAGCTGTCGCGGCACAGTGTCGCAGATGTTTAAGAGCTCTAACAGTAGCAATGGTTTTCATTTTGACAGTTCAATTCATTGCATTATTTACGTTGTTGAGCGGACAATTTTTTCCAATATTTGAAGCAATGGATTTAGGCTATTATTATTATTGTGGGCTGTGCTGGGGCGGCTGCTGCAGATGCAGAAAACCTCAAACGGCGAAAATATGCTAACCTGATTGGGAATTATATGTTCGAGTCGCTTGGGGTTGAAACACTAGGGCCATGAGGTCCGAGTGCCCACTTAGTTTTTCGAGATATCGCCAAGCGGTTAGTCACGTGACCATGAGGGCTGGCCTATTTCTTGACTAAAGACTTAGCATCGCCATACAACGTGGCAATGCTGCCAGACTTTTGGGCACTGTTCCTGTTGATAGCGATGTGGACGAATTTTTTGATGCACTATGATTCTTTTGCTTACTTTTTCATATACATGTAGGGTGTGTGGGTACATATTATTATTTTAAATGTTAGCTTATGTTATGTAAATATTATCGAATCATGTTTGTTACCAAATGGATTATCAATATCCTTCAAAATTATTCAGATTGTGATTGCAATGTGTGTTACGCAATTAGGGGGCTGTTCAGGTTTTTTTTATTACGTACCTATTTGAGAATCTATTTAGGTACCCGTGTCATCATTGCTTTTGCATCTCAGTTACCGATGTCCTCGCTACCTACGACTTTCGTTCAACACTTGAAGGTAAGTAACCTCTGAGTTTAAAATAAGTATTAGGAACACGAGATGATCTTTAGACTTTTCTATCACTTTAACCTTTGTTTATATCAGTAGGTAGGATCACATTAAACATGTTAGGTACATAATATTCAAACTTAATTAAGTCTAAAAATATGTTTCTGATGAAATAAACCTAATTAGTTACGTAAGCATTGGATTTGTTGGTTTAGTGTTCATACACACCGGCCATCGACAATTTTTTATTTTTTTGCTAGCTTCTGCCCGCGACTTCGTCCGCGTGAAATTTCTTGTTACTCCGACCCACTCCGTCGCATCGCATCGCCTGCCCGCGCTATTACTTCGTTTTTGCTTAGCGTTCTTTCTGACTTTACTTCGAAGCGGAGCGCAGTTTCAGTGTCATATGAATTTTAACTTTATTTTCATTACTATAATACTTATTATCGCATGAGAAACTCGAACGAGTCGCGCGGATGCCCGCGGCGCCGCGGGAATTCCTGTGAATTCCATAAACGCGCCTTCTCTAACGAGCGGGTTGCTGCGCTTCGCTGCCCTTCGCCGCTCTTTCGGTGTGAGTTGTCACTAACTTGTCTTAAACATACTCAAAGCAGACAAATAACGGTGGGGAAGCTATTGCTTGTAAAGCCTCCTTCAAACAGGCGCGACACGCGATAAAATCGCGCGCGACAGAAAGGCACCGCAAGTCGCGCAACGAGCGGTGCCTTTGTGTCGCGCGCGATTCACGTCACGCGTCGCGCCTGTTTGCAGGAGCCTTAAAGCGTCAAGCGTCACTGTTGAATTATGTAGGTAGATAAATTACATAAATCGGCTGGACCTGGGTTTAAACAGTTGGATTATTAGTTTTCGCGGTGTGGGGGTCAGTTACAACACTCAACTTTGACGTTCAAAAATGGTAGGTATGTGCCTATTTGAATAAATGATTTGACTTTGACAGGAATTGAGGGACATGGATTTGTTCGCCTTCTATTACATGAGACTTAAACATAACTGGCGAAATGTGGGTTCATAAACAGTGGCACTCCGGGAGTGCCGACAGAAGTGGAAACAGAATACTTTGCCATCACTCACTGACATAACGGATATACATTAAAACCGAGTACCTACATCCCGAGGACAGCCAAACACATCCGAAGTGGGTATTTTTTGAATCGTCCTATAAACAAAACACGCGCGGTGTCGCTTACGGTAACAGTGGCGCGAGTACAATGGTTTTTTCCCATCTCAAAAAATGCCCAACGCCCGCGCCTAAAGAAGTTTTCAATTCAAAATCGTGGTGTAACTACTAGGTATGTCCTAGAACCAAAAATTCGAAGACATGTGACATGTAACAACCCGCATTAGGCCCGCGTGGTGGATAGCCTCAAAAGAGAGGAGGCTTATTGTGACCCAGCAGTGGGAACATTATAGGCTAATTATGTATGTAATTATGTTATGTACAGACGCCAGCACATTAAGCTACTACAATCTGTCAAATTTCTTTAATTGATTTTCAACTTTATCTTTAAAGCATAAGGTTCAAAGTTGATTGGAAAATTTTGACGGTTTCGGGTAGCTTGATGTGCTGGCGTCTGTACCTACTAGGTAGGGGTTAATTATGAACGTTGTGTAATTATTTTAATTAGCTTCATGTAGCTTATTTAATATTTTAATAGCACGAAGTTTTAGTTGAGCTGCAATAAAAAAAAATTAGTTGTCGTATCGAGACTTGGGAATACGTCACCGTTCCCCGTTACTTTCTTGAGGTGCTATTCTGTAAAAATCTCACCGTGAAAACTTAGGTGACGTGAGCGTGGAGTGAACTGTCAATAGTGTCAATTCCTAGCAAAAACAAACTCACTTCACCTAAGTTTTCACGGTGAGATTTTTACAGAATCGAATCGACCGGCTGTTCCCGTTATTTATGATGACGATGCAAAAGTTTAAAAAGTTAGGTCATATTTTAAGCGCCGGCGTTATCACTGAGACACTTCTTCGATATCGATAGCTAACTTCTGCCCGCGTGAAATTTCACATCGCCCGCACGCTCTATAACTTCGTTTTCGCTTAGGGTCAAATCACACCGAGACGCGACGCTGCGCGCACATTTCAATACAGCTATTCAAAATCTAACTCTATATTTACTACTCGAAAAAATACACATTTCGCAACGCAGCTCGACGCAGCAAGGCGCCGCGCTGCGTTTTAATAGCGACTCAAAATGTAACGTTATTTACTACACGAAAAGATACACATTTGCACTATGGTTGCGTCACGTCGCGTCGCGTCGCGTCTCGGTGTGAGCTGACCCTTAGTGTTCTTTTTGACGTTTTTCTTTTTGTTCGGCTCCTCCTAGCCTAGCTTCCTCAAGAATTGCGCTATCAAATGATAAAATATTTTTTTCAAATCTGACAGGTAGTTCCAGAGATTAGCGCGGTCAAACAAACAAACTCTTCAGTTTTATTATTATTAGTGGAGATTTAATACTATAAGCACACAATTGTACAGAGGCGGACTTAAAATGCCGATTCCCGGGTGAAAAAAGTGAAATTGATATAGGGTTTTTCCAAAGACATTGAAATTATTTACAATATCTTAAATCTCTTTGGGTTTTTCCATCTGGAATTTCTCAGTAGTAGCCCGGAGCAGGGATTTTTACCCGGTTGCTGGCAATAGGCTTGCTCCTTCATGAGACAAACGTAACTGACAAACATAAATATGGGTGCACTGTAGGTACACCTCTGCCTTACCCTCCGTGGGTTACAGGCGTGATGTTTTAGGCTAATTACCTAAAAAAAGCAACCGACTTCCAAAAAACACTACAATGTGCAAAATAACTTTAATTTCGGAAACGGGTGTCTTGGATTCCGTATTTTCTATTTTTGCCACAGACTTCCAAATTTTTTATCTTTCACTTTTACGTTATGGTACCTACCTATCTCACACTAATTCTTATACCACCATACTCTGTGAACAACAGTATATCTATATAAAAATACAGACGAACATAGGACCTCCTCGTTGTTGAAAGTCGGTTATAATGTCAGCCAGCAGTGTAGACATAATCATGTGTCATATCAGCCGTTCATAAACTAAACTGTATCATAAAATGACGTTATTGATAGATAATGATGACTAATACCGAAAGACTTCTCTAATGCCACTTTCGTTCTAGTCCTTTCTCGTAAACAAATTTGATTAGGTGCACATATTAGCACCCTAAGGGCGAATTTCACCAAACTTACCTTACCTTACTTACCTATTTAGAATAAGACTTATACTGAGATTTAAAAATAAAATACAGTTTTTCCATTCTAGAACTGTCAGACGTCAATTTTATTCCACGAATAAAAAAAAATACTGACTTTGGAAAAACAGCCCTAAGCCTTGTGTTCATCAACATTTAAGTCAACTGATTAAATATTTAATAAGTTCTATATTTAAAATTTCCTTAGGAAATTTTACATAAACCAATTGTTTAAATACCTAACCGTTAGTTTGAATGTTGGTGAACTCAGGCCTAAATAGTTTATAGGACATTAAGAAACAAAAAAACACTGGCACTCCGGTAGTGCCGACAGAAGTGAAAACTTGAACAATTACGAGTGTATTTTGTGAATCGTCTTATAAACAAAACACGCGTGTTAAGGTGTGTTCCTTATTTTATAGGGTTTTTTGCAAATCAGGTATGATGACCAAAGTGACTGGTTTATTCTTCTCGTGAAAGGAATTTATTCAGATTTACAAATAAGCACACAGGATAGACTTCAGTTCGTGGTGTTGGTCGCGGCAGTGCTTCGGTAATCATTTCTAAAGTGGTAACTAGATAAACTAATAAGGAGCCTGTATGAAATTTTACACAATGTTACCTTTGTTCGATTACCATAATGTTTGCAGAGGCGTATTAGAAGAGGACGTAGATTGTACGATTGATATTAGTTACATTTTTACATACTATTGGCCTTGTACATAAAATGTATTTGAGCTCGTCGTCAGTTATATATCCGTGGTTCAGCACCATCTCGTCGTTGTTGGATGAACTACGTAGTTAGTACGCGAGGCCCTCGTAGTTCTTCCCGATGGGCATAGATGGCGCTGTCCTCAACAACGCGCGTCTTACGTTTTACGTCTTACGAATTTTCGATCAGGGTCACGTGACCTGACGCGAGTTTAGAAGTTTTTACCCATTCCAAAAAAAGTACACAGCGCCGCTAAAGAAGTTTTCACTTCAATAATCCCTCTTACTGAGAGGGGGCCTAGTGTCCCATTCAGCAGTGGGAACATTATAGACTGATTATGTAATAAAACAAAAAAAAAACGAATAGTTATACTACCTACGTGGTCATATGTTTTTTGTTTACTCAACTCTCCCACGTTTTTATTCTGTTTACAAATCCAAATCATACCCTTTTTTTTTTTTTTTTTTTTTTTCAGGATGGGAAATCATCAAATGACTCCTCCCGCTCTGGGTGGAGCGGAAGGGAGTGTCAGACTCTTACTGACTAAAACCCACCCGTGTTCCTTCCTTAGCCCTTTATGTTCCGGGCCAGCGGTAACCCTTTCGGACAATCCCGCTGACCCGGCAGGCTCCGGCCCTGACGGGCCCCTTCCATTGATGCTGACATCTCTTTGAGGCGCGCGTGGAACACGTACGCGCCGTCCGGCACGGGCCTGGTCCTGATCGGACGGTGAGTTACCCATTACTCTCCGCCCGCAGGCCCGCGCCTACGGTGGCCGGGAGTCGTCGCGCGGCTCCCGACGCCCGGAGCGTCTCCCGCGGCGGCTGGGACGGGAGGCTCTCTCCCTCAGCCGTCCCGCCGCCTCCTTCGCTAGCATGACTGCTTCGCAGAAGGAGGCGACTGCCCCCCACTCCCTCTCGCCCCGGACCATGGCTTGAACCAGGGCCGGACGCGAGAGGTCTCCGCCGCTGCCGATCGCCTCTACGAGGACACGGCGGTGCTCCGCCCAAGCGGGGCAGACCTCCACCGTATGCTCCACCGTGTCCTCTGGGCGATCCTGGCAATGGTGACACCCGGGCGTTTCCTCCCGCCTGATGATGTGCAGGAACCTCCCGAAACTTCCGTGTCCGGTGAGGACCTGCGTCAGGCGGTAGGTGAGGGCGCCGTGACGCCTCTCTAGCCACTCCTCAAAGAGGGGTCTTACCGCCGCTATCGCGGCGTGCCCTGCGCTGGGTTGCGACAGTCGCTCTTTCCATGCCGCCATGAGATCGCGTCGGAGGTCCGTCCGCTCCGCCGCGATTTGCTGCGGAAGCGGAGTTTCCCCCCGGCAAAGTGCCTCCGCGCGCCACTCATACAGGCGCGCGAGGACTATCGCCTCCAGATCCCATGGCGGCAGTCCGGCAAGGAGGCTTGCCGCCTCGCCCGAGATCGTGCGGTACCCTCGGATCAGCCTAACGGCTACCACCTTCTGGGGCGCGTTCAGATAATGGGCGGCTCGCCGCCGCAGTGAACGCGCCCACACCGGGGCCCCGTATAGGGCCATGGACCGCACGACCCCCGCGTAAAGCCTCCGGCAGGAGGCGTTTGGCCCCCTCAGGTTGGGCAGGAGCCGCTTGAAGGCGGCCCCGGCCCGTTCCAGTTTGGGAGCCAAACGTCGGAAATGCTCGACGAAGTTCCACCGGCTGTCGAGAACGAGACCCAGGTATTTCATCGTCGTCTCGACGCCGATGTGAACCCCTCCTACCGTTAGTTGGGATCCCGATGGTGGCATGTTCCGGGGCCCATGAAACGACATGGCCTCGGACTTGTGCAATGCCACCTCGAGACCCAATTGCCGGATCCTCTCCACGACTATCGCAACCCCGCGTGTCATCGCGTCGGCCGCCGCCTGATGCGACCTCCCCTGCGCCAGGACTAGCGTGTCGTCAGCGTAGCAGACCACGCTGACGCCATCAGGGAGGTCGGCCCGCAGCACCCAGTCGTAACCGATGTCCCACAAGAGCGGCCCCAGAACCGATCCCTGTGGGACACCGCACGACATCTCTCGCCGGTTCCACTCCCCATCGCGGCCTTATCATATAGTTCGGCGGCTCACCTTATCATATAGTTCTAGTGGTTTGCGTAAAAACAAACGTTTAAGGGGTAGGTATAAAAACTGCGGACACCTTTGCAGCTCTCATCATTAAAACGGACGTGTTTACGAAGTGCTTAACGACTGTAACAATTGATGGCAACGGGGTGTCCTGTGGGAAGGTTTGGTGTAATGTATAAGCGGTAGCGGGGGAATATGTGCTTGGCAAAGTTTCAATCGTAGGTCGCCTCAAAATATAGTCGCATTTCTGTTTCGTTTTGACACCTCTGACACACAATGACTTGAACTTGATTGTCATGGAAACGCTATTAATAATGTGTGAGCTCACTTTTCTCAGTATGAACACTTTTCCGCTTGACTAAGTTCAGTGACGGCAAATCTAGCGATTTAAATCTTTAGTACTTGGTACTTACAAGCTGTGCCCGAGTAGTTTTTTTTCAGGGATGATGGGTTCTCAATATACAAACTCATAGTTTAGTCACTTTTGAATTGTCGAAGGAATCCGCCATTTTGAAATATGAAGTCACAGTCCGGTCGCATTTATTTTACTTCTGACAGCAGCAACCTAACAGCAACCTTATTGTAGCGAGAATAAAGATCACTGTGATTTGGACAGTGATGCAAAATCAGTTATAAAAAAAAAACACCATGAAAACATAGAAGTGAGCTGACATTCCACCTGATACTAGGGATTTACCCTATTGACAGGCGTACTTCTCCTAAGTTTTCACGGTGACATTTTAAAACATTTAGGGCTGTTTTTTCCATCGCCAGATAACTTTTATTCGAGGAATAAATATGACGTTTGACAGTTTTTGTATGGAAGAACTGTCAAAAATTCAAAATTATTCCTCCGATAAAGTTATCTGGTGTTGGAAAAATCAGCTCTTACATCATTAAATTACAGAATTGAGAATAATAAATAATATTATGACTAAAAAAATAAAGTTTTATAATATTGCTACGGTACTACGCCGCAGCAACGGTGCTACATCGTTGCTATAGGGTAGCGGTGACGTAGCACCGCAGGCGCGACAATTATTGCAGCATCAAAATCTAATTGGTCTGACCTTAATTTATAAAACTTTATGCCTACGAGGAAATAAGTGTAATCCTACTAATATTAAATGTGAAAGTTTGTGAAGATGTTTGTTACTGAATCACGCGTTGAACAGATTGATAGACCATTTCCTGGATTAATACATAGAATACTTTTTATCCCGATATTCCCCCGGGATCGACATTTACGTGGGTGCAACCGCGGGCCGCAGCTAGTCTATAGACTAGCTATAGCAGCTAGTCTATAATATTAGTAGGATTTATCTAGAAGCTACCTATGTCAGCAACATTTTTCTTCAATTATTCACTATCACGAAAACCACATTTTATTCAGCTCGTGCCGTGCGCTGTCACGATCTAATATAATTGGAGACGCAACAGCAACTCGGCTCGGCATAAAAGAATAATTAACTCTTAGTTTGCGAAGACTTAGGAGCAAAGCCAAATACGTAATTAACTGTATCCACTGAAACACTTATATTTTAAGGGGATTACAGGATCCGCGGGTGAAACCGCGGGGTGCTGCTAGTTACAACTAATAACTACATATTATTTTGGTTTTACAAATGTTTTTCTTGATTTTTATGCCTGTCATTAAAATATTTTGATGCAAAAGCAAAAAAAATAGAATTGAATAACCAACAGTTCCATTTTCACAAAAACATGCAAAATTAGAATAGAATACTCTTTATTATGTACTTTATATGTATAAAACGAAAACAATTAAATCTCCGCTCGCGCTCATACCTCGCGTCGCGTCCAATGGTACTTCTGAGATAACATCTGGGCGGGCCGCCCGCCCGACAACACAACCAGTAGCAAGACCGCGCGCGTACGAAATAAACGTACACACTGTCATCTCTTATCACTATCACAAAATCATCACTAGTGAAAATACTCGACTAAATACATCTTCATCAGGAAATTATCGACAATTCAGAAAAAAAGTGAGGTGTTTCTTTTTAAATTAAAAGTGAAGTGAAGTGCTGGTTGGTGAGAAAAAAGTTTGGATGTGAAAACTTTTTTGTAAGTAGTTTCTTTTTTCTGTTAAATTTTACATTGGAATGCTTTTACCGGGAATATTGTAAGTACATATTAGATTAGATTTCTTTTTTATTTTTCTAGAATTTCGTTAAAGTAATTTCTTTTTTATGTTTACTTTAAAGGCGTGTTTTTTGTTCCTTTGAAAAAAATCAATGTGTTTTATTAAAAATAAAGAGAGTTCTTTATTTGAAATAAGCTTTGCAAAAACGAAAAACACACTTCGTTTGTGCAGTTATTTAGGTATTTCACAATCATAACAATAAGAAGTACTATATATATGATATATATTATATGATATGTATATGTATATGATATATATTATACTATGACTTCAATTACTTATATTGCAGTGAGATTTAATTTAAATATTAATTGTTAGACGAGACACTCTCTTCTAAAAATAAACGTTAATAAGTTTATTGTCATACAACTTGGCACTGAGTGCATTCTATGCAAATTCATCCATCACTAGCTAACTGTTAAAATATTTATCGAGCACTTGTATTTAAACTAATTGATAAATGATAAATGATTTTATTTTTGTAAGTAGGTTTGTACAAACACTTTTACACGTCAATCATATTTTTTAAACTAGATGAGGTCGGCGTTTCCTATCTGACTACTCTGAGAAGAAAGGCCGAAACAAACTCAGAGGTCATAGTCTCTTTTAAAGTCCAGACATAATCTTGGTCAGGTTATATGAAGACCATGTAGGTCGATGTCTGAGATGGTCTTTTGAGGAAAGAACCACACAGATTGAGAGGACCTGTCCAGTCAGTGCACGCATTTGTCAGAAATCGTGAAATTACATTTTAACAGTAAAATTATTTACATTTTAACAGTAACAATTGGTTCTCGAATAGTTTTCGAGCTAAATCGAGAGCGGTTTCAAGAGTTCATGTTTTTCAATTCGAAATTTCACTCGCCGAAAACCTAATTTCTGTGACTATGTATTAAAGCCTAAAAATAAACAAACATAATTGTACGGTGCGTAGGTACACTTATTACCTAGGTAGCAGGTCCGCTTGTTACCTAAACATATAAATTCGGAGAAATTAAAGAGGTATATTTATAAACGATGATTAAAGTTAAGTGACGTTTAAACGTTAAAATATAAAGTTAAACAGTCGATAACCAATACTTAACTTTAAGCAATGTTCATTCAAATCACAACTGTCATTATTTGACAGTGGTAGGAATCGGCTATAATACGGCAAATTGACGTTGTGGATCAGCAATTTTCCCCGACCGTAGGTAAGTGTTACTTTAAGGAGATGAAAGACACCCCAAAACACTCAGACCTTTCATTTATACATACATATATATAAACCTACGCCTTCTTCCCATGCGGGTAGGTAGAAACTACAGAATGTCACCGCTACGATCTTTACATACTCTTTTAGCCTGGTTCACGTTCATACACTGCACACTGGTCAGACATGCATGCGTTGCGAGTACTACGCTACGCGCCTGACCTTCCTGAAGCACCAACATCCATATTTAATATTATAAATTCGAAAGTAACTCTGTCTGTCTGTTTGTATGTTACCTTTTCACGCCTAAACTACTGAACGGATTTCGATAAACTTTGGCAGAGAGATAGATTGCATCCCGGGGAAGGACATAGGATAGTTTTTATCGACATACCTCGCGGGCGGAAGCTAGTTTTGTTATACCTATCCTGCAATCAAAATAATGCTATCTTTATTATTGAGTCCACAAAGTATTTACGTCTATTTTGGTGATTTGGCCCTGTCTCTACAGTAATAAGTATCATAACATGTGCTGAAACTTGAAAGTTGTGTTGAAAGACGGCTGTCATTTATTTTAGCTGAGAGACTCATGCGCAGTGTATCCTAAATTGACATGCTGTTATCATAGTAGTTTTTTCTAACTGCACCCTAATTGCGTTTAAAGGCTCCTGCAAACAGGCGCAACGCGCGACGCGAATCGCGCGCGACACAAAGGCACCGCTCGTTGCGCGACTTGCGGTGCCCTTGTGTCGCGTGTAATGTCGCGCCTGTTTGAAGGAGCCTTAACACACTATCCATCTCAATCTGTATCATTTTGAAGGATATTACTAATCCATTGATTTATATGTTCGAAATATTTGTCTGCTCAACAACGTAAATTACGCAATGAATTTTGTTGGACTGTCAAAACTGCCAAAGTGTGTTACGCAAATACCCCGCTGGTCCAATTTTACGAATGAAGTATTTTGGAATTGGCTTCTGTTTTCAGCGACTTGTGTTTGACATAAAATTAGGCACTGATTTCAGAATACTCACTATTGTGTCGGGAATTTCATTTATGGGGACTACCGGACCTAAACGCATAAAACGCAAATTTTATAATGCTTAAAAGTATAATGATCGATTACGGTAAAAAAAATATATGTATATGATATTCTTTAGGATATAAATATGCTAGTAAGATAGCGTGTTGAAAACATAACACAACTAATTTGATACGATACAAAAAATATGAAGATACCTCTAAAAACTTACTTTTTACAATAAAAACCATACTAATATACATACAATCATTCTGATTTTTTGTCAGATTATTCAACAAGCAACATACTTAAACACTAATTTTTTAGATTTTTAGTCCAAACAATAGATTTTTTGTAAATAGATAATTGCTTCATATTTTGAAATAAATTACCAGGGTTGTGTCATTGCGTTTCTCTTTCTTTTCTATGCAGTCCGACAGTGACCACGCTTTAGGTCATGTAGTTAACTTGCATATTACTGCCTCCCTGGTCTAGTGATCGCAAGCGCAACTGCTGAGCATGAGGTTCGGGATTTACTTATTTAATACTTTAATCTATTATAGTCACACAAATGTACAGAGGCGGACTTAAAATGCCGATATCCGAAAGTAATACGACGGCGAAGTGCCAATACCTCTTAACTGACATTTTTCGAGAAATTCACTTTTTTATCGTTTTGACCACTTTTTTAGTGTTATTCGCATGTTTTAGTGAAATATCCTAAGTGTAGTTTTAGTTGCAACAGCATTAAATTAAAATGTGGAAGTACCTCCCAACTAAACCAACGCCACAGAGTACTTGTGTCTATTTTTGAAAGTTTTTTTTCAGTTTGTGTAAATCATTGACTTTGTCAGTTAGGTGTTATTGGCACTTCGCCGTCGAATATTGGGTTTTTCCATCTGGAATTTCTCAGTAGTAGTCCAGAGACTGGATTTCTGCCTAGTCGAAGGCAATAACTCGCCCTCGCGTGGTTGAAGGCAACAGGGTTGCCCCCCATTTCATGAGACTTATACATAACTTACGCGAAATGTAGAGAAACAACTTCGGAAAAACAAGGCGTTATGTTATTACCAACCGTAACGCATTTCCGAAATGGCATCTAATACTGCATTCGCGATTTATTTGCCAAAAATGTAAACAAATATGAGTTTATGGAAAAATAACTTTAAATCCTACACCATAAAGTTCAGTTTACGCTACAACTTCTAAAATTTTTAAAAACTTTTTCAATAATGCTAGTCACTTTTAAATCAACTTAATTACCATTAAAATAAAGTTGATATTTGTTTAACTTGAAATAATATTAATTTGAAACATAAGTTTGAATAGCTTAAGTTCGTCATTGTTTATTAATTTAAGTCATTGACTGCCACCGCGGGCACACGGTATCCGATAGATTTTCTATTGTGTCTGTTGGCTGGCAGTCAACGTGACTGTGTTATTGTGAACCCTCTAAATCGATATATTGTTGGACATTGAACTTCGACCAACTTTCACGATTGTTTAGAAAGTGTAAGGTTACAAGTTAATATTGTCCGTCAGCGTCATAATATTATCCGGTTGATAACTACTGGGACTGGCCGAGAAGATCGCTTAGCTGATGATTGTATGATGACATTGCATAATAAACTTTATCATCATTATTTTAAAGTACAAACAAGCCCGCGCGAGCACATTCGAAGACGTTTGAGTGGTTTGATGTTTGGGTCGAAGGTCGTACGAATTTGCACTTCAAGGGATGAAAGATACAGTTTATTATTCAATGTCGTTACAAAATCCTATGCCCCGCGCTCTCAGTCATAGTTTAGCCCTTTTGACCCATAAGAAGTAATATCTATCACGACCGATATGTAGCAGGGTCACCGACAACATGTTTGTACTTTCCCTAATCCTTATCACCGCAGAGAAATTATTTTGCTGACATGAAAAGAAAACTTTACCATTTTATATTTTAAAATGATGTTATATTTTTACAATTCATATAAATTGTAATTTATTTTTGTAATGAAAAATATTTTAATTTGGGATTGGGGGGAAATGGGAATGTTTTCAATCTTGGATTACGGTAAACCTTTTTGGGCAAACCTTGGAAATTATTATACTGGTTAAAATATAGAAAAACTCATTATACCTACTATGCGATTTACTGAATTTTCGTTTATGATGATTATTCCGCGGGTCAAAGCAGCGAATCAATAACATGAACGAATTTTCGTCTTGAGAACTTTATTAAAAAAAAAAACACTGGCACTCCGGTAGTGCCGACAGAAGTGAAAACTTGAACAATTACGAGTGTATTTTGTGAATCGTCTTATAAACAAAACACGCGTGTTAAGGTGTGTTCCTTATTTTATAGGGTTTTTTGCAAATCAGGTATGATGACCAAAGTGACTGGTTTATTCTTCCCGTGAAAGGAATTTATTCAGATTTACAAATAAGCACACAGGATAGACTTCAGTTCGTGGTGTTGGTCGCGGCAGTGGTAAGAGAAGCAAGCCGCTCGCATGGAGCTCGTCGTCAGTTATATATCCGTGGTTCAGCGCCATCTCGTCGTTGTTGGATGAACTACGTAGTTAGTACGCGAGGCCCTCGTAGTTCTTCCCGATGTGCATAGATGGCGCTGTCCTCAACAACGCGCGTCTTACGTTTTAAGTCTTACGAATTTTCGATCAGGGTCACGTGACCTGACGCGAGTTTAGAAGTTTTTACCCATTCCAAAAAAAGTACACAGCGCCGCTAAAGAAGTTTTCACTTCAAAAAAAGATTCACCCGTCCAAATTCTTCGCAACGAAATTCGGTCAAATAAATACTATTTAAATAACTACCATCATGAAAACAACCGTCATAAAAGATCTAAGAATAACGTTCACATGCACCTTTCCCGACTAAGCTAAGGAATCCTGCAAAGGGTTGGGATTTGTTCTACGTAATTGCCGCGATTTTCGCTCCGCACATGCCATCAATTTAATCTCGTACGAATCCGCACGAATATACCTAAGCGCTTTTATTGGAAATGGTACAAAAAGCGTTCCGTTGGTTTCACTATAAGCGTAAACATGGCTAATATCCTTACCTCTATGGCTCTATCCGATTAAATGTTTACTGAGATGGGTCAGTGGGTCGTCTTAGGGGCGGGCGGGCGGTAGAAAGTCCCCAGTACCACGTACTCTGGCCGTGCTTTGGACTCATCCAACAAACGATCTGTGTGTGGGCGAATGGACGAAGATTTTATCGGCATGTCAGAAGTACTGTGAGAGGGATTTATGAAAGTGTTTTTAACTTTTTACCTGAATTTGTTGTTTTTATAATTTCTCTTTTATGTGCATGTGTAGGTATATATGTAAACTGTGTCTTTTCATTTTTGTATTTGGTTTTAAACCGTCTGAATTTAAGAAATAAATAAATAATCACATAACGTAAATACTCGGCGGCTGCACGTAATGACCGTGAGTGCTCATGATGCACAAAATAATAAATAATATTTTTACTCAATGTTACTAAGTTTGATGTACAGACGCCAGCACTTCAAGCTACTACAATCTGTCAAATTTTTTTAATAGATTTTCAACTTTATCGCTAAAGCATAAGGTTCAAAGTTGATTGGGAAAATTTGACAGTTTCGGGTAGGTTGATGTGCTGGCGTCTGTACAGAATGCGTAGGTGATGGTAGGTATTGAATGAAAATTGAAAAAAAAAACCGGTCAAGAGCGAGTCGGACTCGCGCACCGCGGCTTCCGTTCTGTTTTTAATTTTTCATCGGCGAGGCCTATATACGTCAGAGAATTTTAACACTGTGCACTGCGGTGTAGAATATTGCAGTTTTATGTCAGCGCCATCTCTTTCCCGATAGTGGAACTAATGTAACATTGGTTAATGACTTCTGAAAAAGTGTGCTATTTAGAGACTTCATTTTATTTTTCCTGAAATCTTTACATATGCTTCTATGACATAGAATAATTCAGATTGTTCTCTTTGCAAACTTCGGAGATAAGGGGGGGAACGGTGTTTTTTTTATATATTACATCAAAAGTCGAAAAAAAAATGAAAAAATGTTTGAAAATGTGCAAACTGCGCTCTCATATGATACCCCACATGCCCTAGTAGCCCTACTTTGAAACCCCCTTTCAGTCCCTGTTGCAAAAAATATACATGTTTTTATTTCTTTCTTATTTGCAAAATAGTTGGGCAAACGTCATCTAAAACTATTCCAAATTTCAAGTTGATAGCATTAGTAGTTCTTGAGATATCCAGCTGTGACAGACAGACAGACAGACCGACAGACAGACAGACCGACAGACAGACTGAGTCTCACCGTAAGGGTTCTGTTTTACCATTTTGGTACGGAACCCTAATCACACTAATATTATAAAGGCGAAAGTTTCTGAGTGTGTGTGTTTATATGTTTGTTACTTCTTCACGCTCAAACGGCTGGACCAATTTTGATAAAATTTTGCACGGAGGTAGCTGACACCCTGGATTAACATATAGACTACTTTTTATCTCGATATTCCCATGGGATCGACGCTTATGCGGGTGAAACCGCGGGGCGCAGTTAATAATAAATAAATAAAAAAGCTTTCAAGCTTCCTTCCAAATAAATAAATTCATCTAAACATACGAGTATTTAGTTCAGTCAGTTGCGTGTAATGGGGCTGTCAGTCATGCTTGTGTAAAACACTCAATCTGTCAATGATGCGGACATGTACAGACGCCAGCACATCAAGCTACACCTAACTGTCAGATTTTCCCAATCAACTTTGAACCTTAAACTTTAGCAATAAAGTTGAAAATCTATTAAAGAAATCTGACAGATTGTGGTAGGTTGATGTGCTGGCGTCCGTACAAGAGTTTTAAGCTCAGTGGATCGAGCTGCCCAAAAGTTATGAGTTATGGGTATTAATTGCTTTTAAGATTATGGGTTGGGTTTTCATGTTGTATGTACCTTATTGCTTGCGGAAGACCGATTTGTTACCAAACAATGAGCTCGTAAATCTATATAAATAAAAGTTAAATGGTATTCGTTGGTAAGATCATAACTTTGAAACGGCTGGACCGACTTAGCTATTTTTTGGTTAAAAATGTTTGTGATAGTCCGAATTAGATTGATATAGAAAGGAAAATTGAAAAGTTTTCCGGAAAATTTTCAAATTCGGGAATGAATTGAACTTTTTCTTTGAAATTCTTTGCATGAACTAGGTACAGACGCCAGCACATCAAGTAACCCGAAACTGTAAAATTTTCCCAATCAATTTTACACCTTATGCTTTAGCGATAAAGTTAAAATCTATTAACGAAATTTCACAGATTGTAGTAGCTTGATGTGCTGGCGTCTGTACCTATTGACATTTGGACAGGACAGCGTCTGTCGGGTCAGTTAGTTCGTAATAATAGTAAGGCACAAGTCACACTTTTTAAGCAGTATTCTGCTTCATTTGAAAACTTTTGACTTTTCACTAGAACACAGGAAAAGATCGTTCATTCAGTAGCCCTCGGAAACTTTTATCTAATTAGTAACGTAAAAGAGTGATGTGTAGTACTCATACATACCTGTATGTATATACTATTCCATCTTCTATTTTTCTGTACCTAACAGGATTGTTCTGTAAAAAAAACCCACGGTGAAAACCTAAGTGAAGTGAGTTTGAAATGACCTGTCATTCACTAGCGTCACGTGGGATGACAGTTCACTTCAAGCTTACTTCAAAGAATGTAATATGTAATACTTTTTTACAAAATAGCCCGGCTGTTACAGAGTTATTGGTCAAACATCGGTGAACATTAGATTAAAAATGAAACAGTAGTCTATCAATCAATTGGTACAAGTGTCACAATAATCCGTCTCCCTCTCTCGGCCTTGCACCGAGGGAGATAACGAACTGATACGCTTATGTTTTATATTACCGGGTCATCTATAACGTAATTATCTCGATTGATTTATTTATGTTCTACTACTCTGTACCTATATCTATGCTTCTGTTTTAATTAGTTGAATTTAAAAGTCGCTTGCTTGACGTTTCCCGTCTCTCCTGTCGTCTGTTTGTTAGTGCGTTTGTAACTCGAGAACAAAACTATGGCGAGATACAGAATGACGAGTATAAAAAAATAAGTTTTCTGGGTAAAGAAAGTAAGAAAGAAATATATTTTGTTGGAACACGCACAGGAAATACAAACAGTAAAAAAGGAGTGTTTAAAACTAACAAAATAACATTAGAAATAAAAAAAAAAACAGTGGTACTCCGGGAGTGTCGACCAAATTGAAAACAAAACACAAACAGAATACTTAGCCATCACTCACTGACATATCGGATATACATTAAAACCGAGTACATCCCGAGGACAGCCGAACACATCCGAAGCGGGTATTTTTAATCGTTTTATAAACAAAACACGCTCGGTGTCGCTTACGGTAACAGTGGCGCGAGTTCAATGGTCTTTTCCCATCTCAAAAAATGCCCAAAGCGCCTAAAGAAGTTTTCACTTCAAAAAACAAAAACAAGATAAAAAGACCTGTGTAAGGCCAAAAAGGCTCCTATCTCAGCATAATGCTAAGATATTTAAAAAATAAATACCACAACACTGGTAAATTTTATAGAGGTACTTATTTATTTTAACAGCACAACTAGTTTTTTTTAATACTTTTCCGTACTTATCCAGAAACTGCAAATAGGTAAACATGTTAGCGTTATTAATTTTATGAAAAATGGCCGACCTAAACATCTTTAACTTATCTAAAAGGTTTCGACCTACTGAGGCGTGTCATCCGATATTAAACACTATTTCACCCGCGCTCTCGCAACAAAAACAATTTGCGCTCACATTAATATTTTTGTATTCCGCTCGCATCACCGAAGCTATCAGTGTTACGTATGAGTGGATATGTTGCCTTATTCCTTTGTCAGAACGGGATCGAATTTTCGGAATATTACATGAAGAAAATTCTATTGAATTTTGGGATCGTTTGATGCCGTCCTTGAACCATATGATGAACCATTTGTGTAATCTGAGTAATTGCAGGATTAATCCGATAATATATTACAGGAATAATATTTCTGAAGCTGTTGTTATAAAAAATATCAAGAGAAATTAAGTGGCTGATTCTTTGTAAATTTTTTATCGCGAATTTCTTTTGTATTATTAGCTCTTGAATTCGTGGAAGGGGATCGGCTGTAGACCATGCAGATGCGCTTTAAGGCTCCTGCAAACAGGCGCGACGCGCGACGCGAATCGCGCGCGGCGCAAAGGCACCGCTCGTTGCGCGCCTTGCGGTGCCTTTGTGTCGCGTGTCGTGTCGCGCCTGTTTGAAGGAGCCTTTATCATCGGTGGATCTTACCACTATACCAGCACAATTATGCAATTGACGGTATGATTTAAAACTAAAAGGTGTATCTTATCATACTTGCTAATCCTAATATTCTATTAATACCTATTGTAAATGTGAAAGTTTGTGAAGATGTCTGGATTTTTGTTACTCAATCACGCGTAAACCGGTGAACAGATTTGGGTGAAAATTGGCACATAGAAAGACCATTTCCTGGATTAACACTTACGATACTTTTTATCCCGATATTCTCATGGTATCGAAACTTACGCGCGTGAAACCGCGGGACGCTGCTAGTTAAACATGATGTTTCGGTAAAAACATGTAGGTATTGATAACAACTCTGAAGATAAATTGAGGCAAATTATGTCCAGGTCAGCAAATTATGTCCGGTGGACCAGTGGTAACGGACCCCGACTTACGAGTTGTAGGTCGTAGGTTCGAACCCAGTCAGGCGCTTTACTTTGTGTAAATAATTTCATCACCACTGCTCTCAAAACGGTGAATGAAAACATCGCGAAGCAACTGGCCATGTTCTAGCTAGAACCAAACATTGGAAGACATGTGACATCTAGGAACCCGCACTGGGCCCGCGTGGTGGATTTATAGCCCACTTTTCTCACAGAAACGAGGCCTGTATCCCAGCAGTGGGCCACCACTCAAAAGGAAGGAGCTTCCTTCTGAGTTACGGAACCCTAAAAAGTGTAACATTTTGACCTTCACGACACTTGTTACGTGAAAAAAGTGTCTCATTGTGTGTGGCTCTCATTCGTCAAGTGTGCAAAAGCGAAGGTAACGTTCGTCCCAACCGGGTGTCCCACGACACCTCTCAACTGATTTTTATGCGCTAAGGATTCAAACAAAAATAAAGTTAGAAAGAAAACATTTTGTCAAGTTTGCAGTCGGGATTTCCAGGGGGAATTCCCTACATTTTTTATTCCGGGATCCCGTATTACGGGATTGCGCATGACATATGCAATGGAGGGAAACGGAATACGTTATTGGTTATTAATGTCTTGTGGATCAAATATGCTAGTTTCCAGTCAAAATTGTGTTTGTGTATTCATTATGAACATTGTTCAACAATGTTCATATTGATCAAAATGTTTCAGTCGATGTGTTTAGGGTTCCGTAGCAGAAGAATAAATGAAAGAATCCTACGCGGCGAAAGAATGAGAGAACATTGTTAAAAGAACTTACTGTTTTGTTCAATCGATGATTGAATGCGTTGTAAACCTACTAACTAATTTAAATAATAATAATATGAAGTTACGAGATAGTTACGCATATAAATTACTAGCTTCTTCATCCCATTGCGCCTGCGCTATTACTTCGTTTTCGCCTAGCGTTCTTTTTGACTTTTTTCGTTTTGCTGGGCTCCTACGGTCCCCTAGCATGGTGTTACAATTTGGGGCTACCAAATGCCAAAAAAAAAAATCCTATCCGTCTGGTAGTTCCAAAGATTAGCGCGTACAAACATATAAAAATAACAAACTCATTAACTTTATTATTAGTAAATAGAATAGATTAGCGTAAAAATAACAATAGCGGTACAGAGCGGTCAATCTACCTTTGTTACCGAAGAGAATGAATTACATTTTCATTAGTTCCGTTTCGGTTACGCCAAAACTCGCTTCAAAAAGTATCGTAAATCATCAAAACCGAAACGCTGTTAATTTCCTGTAATGTCCCGATAGGTATGATGTAATGATGTGACGTCTACATCGAAAGGCAGACGTTCAGTTTGTTGATTGAAATTTGATCTAGTAGACGATAAACCCAAAAATAGTATCCAGGTACCTATATAAATGTCAGTACAGTCTGTTCACGATGATTTTACCCCTGACAGCAACCTTATTGTGACGAGAATAAAGATCACAATGATTGTGACAGACTTGTCGGTGGCAGCAACACAACACCTTACTACCTTATTCGAATGAGAATAAATATCACTGTGATTTTGCCAGTAATGCAAAACTAGAGGTAAAATAACTGTGAACGGACTGAATTAGTAACTAGCTTCCGTCCGCGGCTTCGCCCGCAAGATATGTTGATAAAAACTATTTCTTTCCCCGGGATGCAATCTATCTCTCTGCCAAATTTTATCAAAATCCGTTCAGTGGTTTAGGCGTGAAAAGGTACTTTCGAATTTATAATATTAGTGTAGATTCTATGACTGCTGGAATCTGTAATTGGCGACTGTGTAAGTCCGAGGATATTATTACCTATGAACTTGAGTTAAATTATACACAGAAGCTGTTTTTGTACCTGAATAAATAAATAAACATTCATTGCGTTATTTACGTTGTTGAACAGATAAGTTTTCAAAAATATAATAATAAAATAAATAAAATAAAATATTTATTCAAAAATTATAAGGCATGAAAATTATTACAGTTTTGCTTATATAAAAATTATGAAGCAATAGATTGAGAATTTCCTTGAAAATCTTTCAGGATTATGGAATCTCCTGAACAACTGAAAGCGATTTTTATGATAAGATAAAACGTGTACTTACCTTTATTTAATTATTAATTTTTAAAATATGTCATATTGTAACAAATGAAATATCTTGGAAATGTCATGTGTTGACAAGTTTCTTAGATATACATATAATCATATTCTGAGAATCATCCCTCATCCAAGAAAATCAGTATTCAAAGTTATTGGAAAAATCGTAGCCATCTTATTACATTCGTAGCAACGCTACGAGAATTCGTAGCCACGTAGCCTTCACAAAACATGGCTTGTTTTCTTTTTATTTGGTTCATAACAATACATATACCAATACATTTTATTTATTTCAACCAATGTTATCATAGGTAAACTTACACTTATGCTATCATTGCTTTTAACAGCAGTAAAGCTTTACAAAGAAATAAGTTTTAGTTAGATATCGCTTAATGAAATGAAAGGAAATTGTGTATTCTGTAAATAGGATATCGAAATCACTTCTACAAGTCATGTTTATGATATTGGCTCCTGAAATACAGGTACAACTTAGCTCTGGAGCCAGGGTCTCGCATTTTTCTGTAAACTGTTTTTATGGTACGGTCAGCATCAAAAGTCGATTAACACTTCAGTTTTTTTAATCTTAGTTATTGAGCAAAATATTAAC
This sequence comes from Luperina nickerlii, assembly GCA_963855955.1. Taxonomy (NCBI): domain Eukaryota; kingdom Metazoa; phylum Arthropoda; class Insecta; order Lepidoptera; family Noctuidae; genus Luperina; species Luperina nickerlii. The sequence continues at coordinate 5,561,447 of OY979679.1, read as the reverse complement.
ACTTCAGTTTTTTTTAATCTCAGTTATTGAGCAAAATATTTGTTGAAAATTGCATCGTACTTCTGCTGCAATTTTGAATAAATATTTTGCTCAATAATTGACATAAAAAAAACTGAAGTGTTAATCGACTTTTGATGCTGACCGTACTAAAGGAAGACCAGAAGGACAACCAGTCTTACCAAGGGATTAAGGGATATCGTATTACCCAGTAACTGGGTTGTGGAGGTCAGATAGGCTGTCGCTGCATGTAAAAAAATACTGGTATTCAGCAAGTTAAACTGGATGCCGACCCCAACGTAGTTCAATGCCATCATGTTTCCAGTGCGAAAAAGAGATGGTGCTATCGGCCATGAATAGCTCCGTCTCTCTCTTACACTGGAATCATGACAGCATTAAACCATCATAATACGGCCACAGACATAATCTTGGTCAAATCATGTCAGGGCCACGTAGATTAGTGTCTGAAATGATCTTTGGAGGGAACAACCATACAGATTTGAGTTGACCTGCCCGGTCAATGCAAGCATTTCTCAGTTACTGTACCCGGCGATAAATATTGCACATCGACCTTTACCTTTTTTTGTATTTTATACAAAGAATAAAAATAATTATCAAAAGAAGCAAATCATAATTGTTTTAACAGCTCCTAATAGATACCGGACTGTTTGTATTTCGTGCGACAGAGATAACGTTCTACGAAGCCGAAATAAGCCGATTGTCTCTTTCCAAAGGTCGATGTGCAAAATTAATCGCAGGGTACTGTAATATAATGCTGTCCTTCAGTACCTTCTTCGTTCCAGACTGTATGATTGAAAGTGGCGCAAATGTTTCACGATTAAATTGTTGCTTTTGCGATGTAACGCTTTCTTGGACGTCAGAGTGAATCGTAGAGCTTATAATACTAATCTGCGAAGTGAAATGACCTTAGGATGGAGCCTACGTTGTATTATACAAAGAATGGACTTAGGTTGGTACCTTTTTGGTGATGTTCTGTAAGTCAGGTGCGTAGTACTGGCAATCTGCGTGCGTGTATGACCAGTGGGGTAATTACGTAATACTATCAGTAGCAATGGCCTTCATTTTGATAGTTCAACAATATTCATTGCGTTATTTTCGTTGTTGAGCGGACTCATTTTTCGAACATATGAAGCAATTGATTAATAATATCCTTCAAATCTATACTAATATTATAAAGCTGAAGAGTTTGTTTGTTTGGTTGAACGCGCTAATCTCTGGAACTACCAGTCGGATTTGAAAAATTCTTTTTGCATTTGATAGCCCAATTCTTGAGGAAGGCTACTTAACATCACGCTATGACCTTTAGGAGCCGAGCAAAAAGAAAAAAAGTCAGAAAGAACGCTAAGCAAAAACGAAGTCATAGCGCGGGCAGGCGATGCGATGCGACGGGGTGGGTCGGAGTAACAAGAAATTTCACGCGGATGAAGTCGCGGACAGAAGCTAGTTTATTTAGATTGATATTGATAGTGTGTTACGCAATTAGGGTTTAGATGTTTGAACGTAAAATAAGTATGTAAGGATCGTAGCAGGTGACCTGAGTGTACATACAGGGTGTCTCGTAATTAATGGATAACGTCTTCAGGGTTCATTGTACTTATAGAGGTATGAGGAACAGGGTGTAAAGTTCACTCAACCTCCATAGAAAAGGGAGGATCCTCCGTCCAGACGGGTGTTGTGTCTGGCGGGCAACTGCCCGTTGATTCATGTCGGGCCGTTGTATCTATGCTAGTTGCGCGGTAAACTCTGCTTGCGCGATGCAGGATTTGCGTGACGTCAGTATGACGCGTTGTTTGTATATGTGGCGTTGTAGATACCGCTACATCACTCCCCCCCGGAGACCGGAGGTCGATAGTGGGCTGAGTCTTGTATCTTGCGATGCTTGCCAGGCCAACTGAGGTTCCAGTGAGTCGGAACCGGTTGCCGCATAGTTCACGGTGAGTCGGAACTGTCTGCGAAGATGTCCCCAGTGAGTTGGGGTGGCGCTGCGTTATGCTCCAGTGCGTCGGATGTAGTACAGCGCCGAGTTGAGGCTGGCTGCTGCGTCGACCAGGAGAGGAATTGAGCTCTTCTTGTTGACCGGCCGAAAGTGCAGTGTGCTGTGCCAAGGTTGCTGATGAGGCTGAGGGTGATGACCAGGTATGCGCGGTCGCTGCATGCTGGTGGTCAGGATACCCGTTGAAGCCGTGGGAGCTGGCTGGCTGGGTGACTCGCCGCTAACGCTTGCGGGAGTGATGATGATGACGTCACGCTGAAGTATTTGCACGAAGGCTGCGCTGACGTTCATGTTCGGGGTCACCAGTATAGAGGTATGAGGAACAGGGTGTAAAGTTCACTCAACCTCCATAGAAAAGGGAGGATCCTCCGTCCAGACGGGTGTTGTGTCTGGCGGGCAACTGCCCGTTGATTCATGTCGGGCCGTTGTATCTATGCTAGTTGCGCGGTAAACTCTGCTTGCGCGATGCAGGATTTGCGTGACGTCAGTATGACGCGTTGTTTGTATATGTGGCGTTGTAGATACCGCTACATACTTATCATTATGAACGAGTATTACTATGGTACCAAACCTGCAATAGCGAAAAAGAATCAGCTGTTTCCTACATTTTGACGAGTTATGCGAACATACTCGTAAATGTACGGAACAGCTATTTTTTTTCCGCGATTTCATGTTTCGTCACACCGCTGCTTAGCTGCACGTCACGATAGTGGCGATAAGACCCCTCTTTGAGGGGTGGCTAGACAGGCGTCACGGCGCCCTCACCAACCGCCTGACGCAGGTCCTCACCGGCCACGGATGTTTCGGGAGGTTCCTGCACATCATCAGGCGGGGGGAAACGCCCGGGTGTCACCATTGCCAGGATCACCCAGAGGACACGGTGGAGCATACGGTAGAGGTCTGCCCCGCTTGGGCGGAGTACCGCCGTGTCCTCGTAGAGGCGATCGGCAGCGGCGGCGACCTCTCGCGTCCGGCCCTGGTTCAAGCCATGGTCCGGGGCGAGAGGGACTGGGGGGCAGTCGCCTCCTTCTGCGAAGCAGTCATGCTAGCGAAGGAGGCGGCAGGATGGCTGAGGGAGAGAGCCTCCCGTCCCAGCCGCCGCGGGAGACGCTCCAGGCGTCGGGAGCCGCGCGACGACTCCCGGCCACCGTAGGCGCGGACCTGCGGGCGGAGAGTAATTGCGGTAGCTCACCGTCCGATCAGGACCAGGCCCGTGCCGGACGGCGCGTACGTATTTCACGCGCGCCTCAAAGAGATGTCAGCAGCAACTTAAGGGGCCCGTCAGGGCCGAAGCCTGCCGGATCAGCGGGATCGTCCGAAAGGCTTACCGCTCGCCCGGAACATAAAGGGCTAAGGAAGGAACACGGGTGGGTTTTAGTCAGTCAGAATCTGATACCGCCATCCGCTCCACCCAGAGCGGGAGGGATCATTTGATGATTTCCCATCCTAAAAAAAAAAAATCCCTGCTTCGCACGGTTTTACGACTTGACTTGAAATTCAACGGTTAGGCCTAAGCAGGCCTAACCGTTGAATTTTAGTGCGTATTTATATCATGATGATGTTGAACGTTTTCATCTCCTGAAAAGTAGAAATTATCTACGATTTCCATCATTAAAAGTCTGAAGAAATTTCCTTAGAAATCAGATTAAACTTCTAAACTTAGAAAAATATTACTTTACGTTAGTTTCATCACACAACGTAATCCGATATAACTTTAATTTCGGTTCGCCCAGCATTAAAAACGTAATTATCTGCGCATATTTCACAGATTATAATTTATAAACAAAATTTGTTTTCCTTTGAATTGATGATAGGTATAATAAAATTTATAATCGTTACATGTGTGGCTGATAGTGATTTTTATGACTTCCCTTGTTTTGGTGAGACTAGGAAGTCTGTTCAGTTTATCTTAATGCAGTTGCCTTTTATAATAAATTCACTCCACTATGTATTTATATAATTACTAGCTGCGCCCCGTGGTTTTACCCGCATAAGTTTCGATCCCGTGGGAATATCAGGATAAAAAGTAGTCTATATGTTAATCCAGGGTGTCAGCTACCTCCATACTAAATTTTATCAAAATTAGTCCAGCCGTTTGAGTGTGAAGAAGTAATAACAAACATACACACACATACCTACTCACAAAACTTCGCCTTTATAATATTAGTGTGATATACATTATAATGTTTAATTATATATTTTCACTTCAAGATACAAACATCTGTGTAGCCCTGGCTCTTGTACTAGGAGCTCTTGTATCACAAGAGCTAGGTGTAATTTTAGATTTTGTTAGATATATATGTGTAGGGGTGGCTGGTGACCCAGTAGCCCCGATTTACGAGTTGTACTTTGTGTAAATAATTTCATCACCACTGGATCTCAAAACGGTGACAAAAACATCGTGAGGAAACCGGCCTGTTCTAGAACCAAAAATTCGAAGACGTGTAATTTACTCGCACTGGGCCCACGTGGTCCTATGGTAACATTATTGATCGAATAAAATTTTTTGAAGTGAAACTTCTTTAGGCAGGTTGGGCATTTTTTGAGATGGGAAAAGACCATTGAACTCGCGCCACTGTTACAGTAAGTGACACCGCGCGTGTTTTGTTTATAAAATAAATAATAATAATAATCGTTTATTTATAAAAAGGGGGATACACGACGACGCGCGACGGCGGGTATTTTTTTACATCTGTACATAATATAAATTAAAGTCACTTCACGTGTCGTTCTCCTAAACTGCGCAACGGATTTTGATGCGGTTTTCAACATCTTTTAGAGAATATATTCCGGAAAGTTTATGTGTATTATAAAAATCAGTATTAAACTTACATATAATTAAGGAGTCTCGTTGTTTTGTCAAGTTGTAAAACCGTGCGAAGCAGGGTGCGACGCTATTACTAAATCTATACTAATAAGTAAAAAAGCTGAAGAGTTTGTTTGTTTAAACTATGAAGTGATTTGAAAAATTATATTTGCCTTTGATAGCCTATAGGCTATTTAATATCATCACGATATGATCAATAAAGCCGAAGAAAAAGAACACTGAACAAAAGCGAAGTAATAGCGACGAGGAGTTTTATAAAAATAACGCTGTTATTTTGGCATTGTGTATCTTACGACTTCCACGCGAACAAAGTTGCGGCCAGAAGCTAAGTACTTAGTTACTAAATAATAATAAGTTAATAACTGGTTTATTTATTTAATAAACTTATAATAACTAAATAAAGCGTCTCAACTTCAATAAATCGGGGACCTAAATAATTTATTCGGAGCTCACTCAAATTGGTAGACCTCAACTATGATTTATTGATCTAATAAAATTGGTTGAACATTAAACAAGCTTGATAAAATATTATTATGCGTGCTGACAAAATACTAAGAAATTCAGAATCTCAAATCTCATTTACGGACTGGTATTTTCTCTGTGTACATTAGATATGAGCGCCGATGGCCAATGCCACGGCGGCGGCGTGGCCTTAAAATTTCCACGGCGGCGGCGGCGTCGCGGCGGCGCGACGTGGCCGGCCGTGGGCCTTAGAATTTGTTTTATCAGGGAAAGATTTCTTAAAAAAAACTTAAAGAAAACCATATTAAAAAGCTTTACCTATATTTTTTATAGGTAAAGCTATATTACTGTCGTTATATCGAGGTGCTGAGATGTCTCTACGACGCCGCCACCATGTGTGTCCAAGTACAGGATCAGCAGTCCAAACCCATCCAACTGCGCAGAGGATTGAGACAGGGGGATGTCATATCCCCGAAACTGTTCACGAGCGCATTGGAAGATATGTTTAAGACGCTGGACTGGAAAGGTAAGCGCATTAACATAAACGGCGATTACATCTCACACCTGCGATTCGCTGATGACATAGTCTTGATGGCGGAGTCGCTGGAGGAGCTAACCCAGATGCTGGACGGCCTAGCTTCAACCTCGCGACACATCGGTCTCGGCATGAATTTGGATAAAACCAAAGTCATGATCGATGGCCTCATTGACCCGGGACCGGTCGTCGTGCACGGCCACCCTCTCGAAATTGTTTCCGAATACACTTACCTCGGGCAAATTCTGCAGTTAGGTAAAAACAATTTTGAGAGGGAGGCCAAGAGAAGGATCCAGCTAGGCTGGGCAGCGTTTGGGAAACTACATCGAGTCTTCTCGTCATCTATACCGCAGTGCTTGAAAACTAAAGTTTTCAATCAGTGCGTCCTACCCGTCATGACCTACGGGGCTGAAACGTGGACACTCACTATAGGGCTGGTCCACCAGTTCAAAGTCGCTCAGCGAGCTATGGAAAGAGCTATGCTCGGAATCTCTCTGAAGGATAGGGTCCGTAACGAATGCATCCGACAGAGAACGAAAGTTATCGACATAGCTCAAAGAATTAGCAAGCTGAAGTGGCAGTGGGCCGGTCATATCTCGCGACGAACCGACAACCGCTGGGGTAAACGAGGTCTTGAGTGGAGATCGCGACTCGTAGTGTAGGACGCCCTCCGGCCAGGTGGGATGACGATCTGCGAAAGACTGCAGGCAGATGCTGGATGCATCAAGCTGAAGACAGGGCGCTAAGGCGCTCCTTAGGGGAGGCCTATGTCCAGCAGTGGACTGCTATAGGCTGATGATGATGATATTTTTTAATAATTGTTAATATAATTTTACATTCTTTTAAATAAAATTGGAGATCACGTTTACTTACTGAATAATAATCATTTCAATACTTATTTTCTTTTATGAGAAACTGAGCCATTTTAAGTTAATACACGTTCACTCGGTGAAATATTCGACTCGACTGAGTGTGAGCGACGAGCGAGCGTAGCGTCGCGAGGCGACTAGGCGAACTAATACGGCCGGGCCGCGCGTGCGAGCGGGAGAGCAAGTTGCGACTCGTCGCGACGGCGCGCCGCGTGCTTCACTCGGCGACGACGCGTCGACATGAACTCACGGCGACGGCGGCGCGCCGGCGCGGCGCTCATATCTAGTGTACATACAAAAACATGAATTACAAGTAGGTAAATTAGCTACCTAAAATCTATCCATACTTATGTTTCTAATTAATTTTATTTCAAGTTAAACAAATATCAACTTTATTTTAATGGTGATTAAGTTGATTTCAAGTGACTATTTTACCTTTTATTGTTATTTACTAGTAATTTACTAGTACAGCTTCTACGAAATGCTTCCAATAAGGCATTTAATTTTTATTAGGTTGCTTTTTCATCTGTGTTTTGCAAACGTGGCGGTGTTGCTAGTTTATGTTTAAATGTTATGATCAAAGGAATAATCTATTTATTTATATTTACTTACATAATTTAACAAGCTAACAGTCTTAAAATAATAATACAAAAAGGGGAGAAAATAAATCAAAGGGCATCAGAAGATCCCCCGTATCGCTGTCAAAGGAATGCTTGTGTAAAGAACATACATTTAAGCTCCTTCAAACAAGCGCGACACGCGATAAAATCGCGCGCGACACAAAGGCACCGCAAGTCGCGCAACGAGCGGTGCCTTTGTGTCGCGCGCTATTATCTCGCGTGTCGCGCCTGTTTGTAGGAGCCTTTATTTGTTTGCGATTGGTATTATGGATACACGTGGCTTAAGTCTACAAATATTTCGTAGTAATATTAAAGGCTCGTTGGAATGTCGGCCATGTTTTTCAGTTGTGTGACCTCAACAGGTTCTGACAACAAATGAACGGGGCCTGTTTCAAACAGCTTCAATTGTACCTCGAATTCTAAGGCCTGGCCTTGGACGTTTCTTTGAGAACTTTTCAGATTACACAAAGTAATGCCCTGCGTGGGTTCGTAAGTCGAGACCGTTACTACTAGGCTACCACTCCTCCTTACAAATAAAACCTTTAAGGGGACTACATGACCTAAAGCGCGGTCACTGTCGAGTCGGACAGTCGGACTGCATAGAAAAGAAAGTGAAGCGCGATGACACAACCCTGGCTATTGAAAAATATGAAGAAATTAGCTATTTACAAAAATCTATTGTTTGGACTAAAAAATTAAAACACTAGTGCTTTAGTATGTTGCTTGTAGAATAATCTGACAAAAAATCAGAATGATTGTATGTATATTCTTTATTGAAAAAAAGAAAGTTTTTAGATGTATTCATGTTTTTTTCTATCGTATCAAATTAGTTGTACATATGTATTATGTTTTCAACACACTATCTACCTAGCATATACCCTGAAGAATATCATATATTTTTCTGATTTTCCTTAGGTACTGTAGTCGATCATATACTTTTATTGCTTCTATAACTTGCGTTTTTTCCCCTTAAAATATATGTGTTTCAGTGGATACAGTTAATTACGTATATGGCTTTGCTTCTAAGTCTCCGCAAACTAAGTTAATTATTCTGTTATGCCGAGCCGGGTTGCTGCTGCGTCTCTAATTATATTAGATCGTGACAGCGCACGGCACGAGCTGAATAAAATGTGGTTTTCGTGATAGTGAATAATTGAAGAAAAATGTTGCTGACAAAGGTAGCTTCTAGATAAATCCTACTAATATTATAGACTAGCTGCGGCCCGCGGTTGCACCCGCGTCAATGTTGATCCCATGGGAATATCGGGATAAAAAGTAGCCTATATGTTAATCCAGGGTGTCAGCTACCTCCATACAAAATTTTATCAAAATTGGTCCAGCCGTTTGAGCGTGAAGAAGTAATAAACATATAAACACACACACACACACACACACACTCACAAACTCACAAACTTTCGCCTTTATAATATTAGTGTGTTGTGAAATTTTGTGAAGATGTTTGGATGTTTTTTACTCAATCACGCGTAGGCACGGAGAGGTCTCGGTATATAAAGATGGTCACCCATCCACAGACCAACCGCGGCAAGCGTAGCTTAACCTGATCGATCAACCTGTGCGGCTGTTATTATTTAGCCACGGGCCTCTCAAATAAATATCCTCAAATAACTAAAATATTCGGTGGTCCGGCCCTTCGTGTGCGAGTCCTTCTCTTTTTTCCCGCAATTTCCCTAGGGTTAAATAACCAAATATTTGAGAAGTTTCTAAGAACTTTTAGAAGATAATTATGTACAATAAATATTATGAACAATTTCAAAAGCTCCTATATGAACCCAACGGCATAAGTACGTTGAAATCACTTGAATGCACGCATCGGGCTCGTTGGAACTTTTGATTCCATTCGATATACCTAACACAAATCGAATTACTTATCGATAACGAAATTTAAGTGCGACTATCGATGCCAGCGTGCCTTTTGCACACAGTTACTTTTATCTTCTGTTTCATAGCTATTTGAGAAGTTTCTAAGGACTTCTCTAGATGTTACGTTGTCTTGTAAAAACTGAGTGGAATAGGTACCAACGTTGACATCACATGAACGAGGGAGTAACGGGCTCATTGTCACTTTCCATTTTATTTTCATTCATTCATTTTCATTCCATTCGATATGACTCAAATCGCATTCCAAAAGTATTAAATCGAAATACTTATCGATACGAGTGACATTAATCGTTCACACTAACTGCGCAAAAGATTATTCGCATGTGATTGGCTGTTCACAGTTCATAATGTTATCTGCGTTTAAGAAAAATACACATTGTACTAATTTGACTACATCTTTATTACTAAACAAATTTTTTTACTATATTATTAAAGAATTTCGAAGACAAAGGACAAGACAAGACAACTTAGAATAATATTTTAACTCAAAAAAAAAACAATAAATTATAATCGAATTAAAATCGTTTTGACTTTTCCTCATAATCATAAGGTAAAAGCGGATTTATTTAAAATTAAAAAGCTCATTCTTACTATCCTAGAATCAATTTGGGTCAGTCTGGGCAAAGTGGCCTCCTTATAAATGCCATAAAACGTAATACGATTAATTGAAAATACTTAACGGTTCGTTTTGTAACAATCGTTGTTATATTAAGCTAATTGAGCTCCATGTTATTTTAAAGAAGTAATACTTAGTATTGGATGAATGAACGAACATGTTATTATAACGCTCTTTGAATATATGATTTTAAGTTTCAAATCAATTCAAATTACTTATTTTATATCAAGACTGGTTTTTATTGGTATTGTATTAACGAACCTAATTTTACTATGTAAACCTATTTAGTCAAACCTATTTACGTTTATCGTCCTGTTTAAAATTCACACTGGCTATTAAAATATCGAATGCCAATAATTATTACTTTTTTTCTTCCTTTTTCTTAGTATTTAAATGGCTTTTGCAAGATTTTTCGGGCTTAATTTGTCCTGCTAAAGGTACCTACCTATTATTTTAATCGAAGCTACTTACCAACATAAATTATTATTCGAATGCACTGACCTGTATGATTACAGGTCAGGTTCGAATGCCTATAATCATTATTAATTAATTTAAACTTAAACACAAAACTTATGGGGAAAAACGGTCAAGAGCAATTTTCTTTTAAAATGTCAGTGTTTTTTAAATAGAATCTAAACCTATCTAAGCTAACCTTTATGAATCGACCATGGAATTAGTAAGTCCGCGTTCTCTTTGGTTTATTAATTCAGAACTGTCTAGACACACCATAGTATATGCTATGAGGCTGCGGCGTAAACTCATTAGGGTCTGAAATAGCAATGGGCGTTCCTCAAGGTTCTATATTGGGTCCATTCCTCTTTTTAGTTTACATTAATGATTTACCCCAATTACTTCAAAATCAACCGAAGATGGTGTTATTTGCAGATGACACCTCATTGATCTTTAAGATAGACAGACGAGCACAAAATCTTGACGACGTGAATAACTCTATTCTTCAGGTCCAAGATTGGTTTACGGTAAATAATTTGGTACTAAATGAAAAGAAAACCAAATGCATTAGATTTAAATTACCTAATGTTAGAAGTAGTGAATGTGACATCATACTGAATGGAGAAAAACTGGAATTTGTTGATCAAACTGTTTTTCTGGGAATCACGCTAGACGACAAATTACAATGGGGACCTCACATAACATCTCTTGCGGGGCGGCTTAGCTCTGCCGCTTATGCTGTTAGAAAGATAAGACAATTAACTGATATAGAAACCGCGCGTTTAGTCTATTTTAGCTACTTTCACAGCATTATGTCGTACGGCATTTTACTATGGGGTCGAGCTGCTGACATTGAATCCATCTTTATTTTGCAAAAAAGAGCTGTCAGAGCCATTTATAATCTACGTCGCCGCGAATCTCTCAGGGAACTTTTTAAAAAGATTAATATTATGACGGTACCTTGCCAATTCATTTATGAAAATATTATGTATGTAAGAAAAAATCTACATCTTTTTAATAAAATAAGCGATAGACATAATTTTAATACTAGAAATAAAGATAAAATACATCAACCATTTTTCAGATTAGCCAAGGTACATACATCTTTTATGGGGTACTGTGTTAAATGTTACAATAAAATACCTTGCGATGTATTGCAATTAAATGAAAGAAAATTTAAAACTCACATTAAACGTACACTTTGTAAACAAGCATACTATAAATTAGAAGATTATATCCAAGATAAGAACGCTTGGAAACATGCTGGTCCTGCTCCATAGGACAATCTGGAGCCTAGACAAAATCAAACTGGTTGCAATTTAATTGTAAATTTATACTTTTTTTTTGACATTGATTTACATTCTGTAACTACTTTACTACTCACACCCTGACTTATTACTTGTAATTTTTTTTTTAAATGAAAATCGTTTACTTTTACCATGTTTGTAAATATGTGAGCACCATGTATCTATCAGATAATTAATTTATATGTCATGGTTTCATTTTTAAGTCTTTTACCTATTGTGGTATAGTAATTTTATTTTAGGTGCATCGTGTTCACATATTATTATTATATAATTAATGTATGCAAAATTTTGTAAAATATTTTAAAAGAGTAACGGTGGAGTTTCTTGCCCGTTCTTCTCCATACGAAAACTACCTTTTGGAATGGGCGACTAGAATCAATTCTATTTGTTGTAATTTCTGACGTTCAAAAGTGCCTTTAATGTGCCTATTTGAAATAAATGCTTTGACTTTGACTTTGACTTGACTTTGCTGCGTTCCGGACGTATCCCACTGAATAGTTTTGCGTACCTAATGGGCAAAGTTGCTTCTAAGAATTGTACTGACTGCGATTTTATTGAAGACTTTTTCATATTTTAGTGGAATGTGTTCGGAACGAAGCCGAGAGGTTATCTTTTAGGCTTGCCTACGGCATTAACTTACACGACACCGGTGTATGTAACAGTATTCTTGCTATTCCATTATCAGTGGAAGCGATATTCGATATAAAATGTTTGATTGTGCTCTAAAACGTAGATAAGATGTGAATATGTAAGATGTATGTAACTATGGGGATGACATGATCATGCATGATCAAATCCTTTTTTTTTTTTCAAAAAAGATAAATGATAAATGATAAATGATAAATGAAATGATAAATGATTTTATTTCTGTAAGTAGGTTTGCACAAACACTTTTACACGTCAATCATAATTTTTTTTAAACTAGATGAGGTCGGCGTTTCCTATCTGACTACTCTGAGAAGAAAGGCCGAAACAAACTCAGAGGTCATAGTCTCTTTTAAAGTCCAGACATAATCTTGGTCAAGTTATATGAAGACCATGTAGGTCGATGTCTGAGATGGTCTTTTGAGGAAAGAACCACACAGATTGAGAGGACCTGTCCAGTCAGTGCACGCATTTGTCAGAAATCATGCAGCTCAACTCAAGACTTAAGGAGCTCAACGATTCGACGAACAATACCAAAGAAAGGACATTTGGGTAGGCCACATGAATTACTCAAACTGCCAGACCATAGAGAGAATAATAATAAATATAAAATGCCTAAACTAAATGACCCACATCGTCTTCACATTCACAATAATTAAAATAATGTAATACTTTAAAAAGTAAGCAAATGTCAGTTAAAAAAAAAAAACATTAATGTCAATGTGTATATAAAAAAAAAACATCAAAAACACTCAAAATGCAGAAATTGGAAGCAACTCAATCCCAAGCCTTTGTATCCTCAATATAATCTTTAATGGTATAAAAGGCTTTCTGGCACAATTTACGTTTAATGAACGATTTAAATTTATTAAGGCTTAGATCTTGAACGTGGCTTGGTAGTTTATTATAAAAGTGTATACATTGGCATCTGAACGAGCCACCTATTTTCTTGAGCCTTGTTGTAGGTACAACATATTTGTGTTTGTTTCTAGTATTTATATTATGGATATCACTGTATTTTTTGAACAATTTTATGTTTTTATGGGCATATAAAAGATTTTCATAAATATACTGAGAAGGCACAGTCATTACATTAATCTCTTTAAATTTGTCTCTGAGAGAGTGTCTCGGACTTAATTTATAAATTGATCGAACAGCACGCTTCTGCAAAACAAAGATAGTCTGAATATCGGCGGCATTTCCCCACAATAGAATACCGTACGACATTACACTATGAAAATAACTAAAGTACACTAAACGGGCAGTCTCTATATCAGTTAAATTACGAATTTTTCTAACGGCGTATGCTGCGGAACTTAGCTTTTTTGACAGTTTATCTATATGGGGACCCCACTGAAGCTTAGCATCCAAAGTTATGCCCAAGAATACTGTGCTGTCTTCAGGATTCAATTCCTCGCCCTTTATCAACACATTAGTTTTCACCTGCCTAACGTGGGGTAGTGTAAACTTAATGCATTTGGTTTTTTTCTCGTTTAGAAGCAAATTATTAACATTGAACCAGTGGACTACTTTCGAAATCGCGCTATTTACATCGTCAGTAACCAACTGCTGACGTTTAAGTTTAAACAAAAGTGAAGTGTCATCTGCAAACAACACTATATCATGATTATCCTTTATGAGGTACGGCAAGTCATTGATATAAATAAGAAACAAGAAAGGACCAAGAATTGAGCCCTGTGGGACTCCCATCGTTACTAAAGATCCGGGTGATCTTTCTCCATTAACGTCAACGCTCTGAATCCTTTTACTCAAGTATGAAGTAAGAAGATCCAGAGCAGTATTCCGGATCCCGTAGTGGTGGAGTTTCCTGATTAACGTTTCGTGAAGAACGCAATCGAATGCCTTGGACAAATCACAAAAGATGCCCAAGGCATCGCATTTATCTTCCCATGCATTATAAATATGTCCTAAAAGTTCAACACCGGCATCAGTAGTTGAACGACCCTTTGTAAAACCGAACTGTTTGCTGTGTAATAATTTATATTTATTAAAAAATCTTTGCATTTGGTCTAAAATTAATTTCTCAAAAATTTTACTAAAGGTAGGTAGTACAGAAATAGGTCTATAATTTGTGGGGTCTGATGTACTACCTGATTTAAACAAAGGTATTATTTTACTATTTTTCATAAGATCAGGAAACTCCCCATTGTCAATACAACTATTAAATATAAGAGCAAGAGTAGGTGCTACAATGTCAATAATAGACTTAGCAACTTCTACAGAATTACCCCACAGATCTGCAGTCTTTTTTACATTTAAAGTGTGAAAGGTTTTAATTATATCTCTACATGTAATATATTCAAAATTAAAATCCGAATCGCAACCATTAACATTTTCCTTAAGCAAAGACTCAGCAACAGAAGGTGATGAGTTTAGGGATTTAGTAGTTGAAACGGGAATATCTGAAAAGAAATTTTCAAATGCCTCGGCGACTTGTGAGTCAGATTTTATTATGTTGTCATTAATAGACAGGCTGTAATCAGTATTTCGGTTACTAGACCTTCCCGCTTCACTATTAATAATGTTCCAAGTCGTTTTAATTACATTACTGCTGTTTTTAATTTTTGAACCCAAATAACGTGACTTGGCCATATAACAAACTTTTTTAAATAATTTTGAATAATTTCTAACATACAAATTAAATTCATCAGTGTTAACATAAGTCCTTTCATTGTACAGTTCATAAAGCCGTGTATATAAAAGTACTAAATAATAATTATGTAATCAAATTATTATTTCACTACTGGCCATTTGAAATGCCGTTTATTTTTACTTTATTTTTTTTTTCTTTGTATTAGGTAGTAATTGGCTTTTCCTAGTTTGTTTTGGCTCATCCGGCCAGTTATTGAGTTTTTATTTTATTTTTATTCAATCTCCTTACAAACAAACACCATAAAATATACGAGTATTAATTTAACACATTTTTGGAAAATCGGATTCGGTACGTACCTACTTATTACAAAACTACAATTAGGTAATGCAATTTCTAAGAATGTAGTAGATAGTTTTAGGTTAAATATTGCGGCTTACACTATATTTTTTCTAATCTATCAAATACTATGGCACCAAAAAGTTTTGTAACATTACTAAAGTGCAATCAGATAAAATCAAACTCAAAGCATTTATTTCAATTAAACAAATAACAGGCACTTTTGGACTGTCAAGGAGTCTGTCAGTCAGAAAGATTAAGCTGGTGGAGAAGAACATGCAAGAAACTCCACAGACAGTTTTTTAAATGAAAAAAGCTTTAATAATTGTATAGTCATACTAGCTTCCGCCCACGGCTTCGCCCGCGTGATATGTCGATAAAAAGTAGCCTATGTCCTTCCCGTGGGTTCAAACTTCAAAGTGCCCCATACCAAATTCCATAAAAATCGGTCCAGCTGCTTCGGTGCTTAGCCGAATCATACAGACAGGCAGATAAAAAAACAGAATTACCGTTTATACTTTCATATGCATTTCGTAAAAAACTATTTGGTTAATATTTTGATATTACAAAGATAGGTACACTTCAATTTTATTTATTTGTTGTATATACAAGTATAAGATAAGACACTTTGGAGATGCCATTGCCACTTATTACCTATTTTATTATATTAAAATGCAGATACACATTTTGGAGATCGTGTCTACGCATAAACATGGAAAATTTTAAAAGACTCTCAGTTCTGTTGCTATTTACCTTTTGATAGTAAAATATTATTTCAATAGAAGTAATGTACTCGTAACTTTGAAATAACATTTGAATAAAAATAAAGGTGAGCGTTGTTACAACATTTATTGAGCTTTTTATTTTACCTATTGATATTTATAACCGTTAACGACTACAAAAACGATGGATGACGACTAAAAGCTCCTAGAAACAGGCGCGACACGCGATATAATCGCGCGCGACACAAAGGCACCGCTCGTTGTGCGACTTGCGGTGTCTTTGTGTCGCGCGCGATTTTATCGCGTGTCGCGCCTGTTTGAAGGAGCCTTAATAATCGTAGAGAAGTATGGAAGAAAAAAAACATGTTGCGCCGATCATAAATATATTGGGATAAGGGCAGGAGAATAATGAGTATAATCATAACCAGGCTATAATATTCCCACTGCTGGGACACAGGGCCTCTTCTCTGTGAGAGAGAGTGAGAGTGGGCTATCACTCGGGCACAGTGCGGGTTGGTGGATGTCACATTTCTTCGAATTTTTAGGTTCTAGGACATGCCGGTTTCCTCACGATGTTTTCCTTCACCGTTTTGAGAGCAGTGGTGATGAAATAGAGTGATCACAAAATAGAGTGTCTGCCTGGGTTCGAATTCATGACCTGAAATTCGTATGTCGGGGCTGAAACCACTGAGCCACCACTGCTCACAAAACATAGCCTAGGCACTAGTTTTTATTGTAAACTAGCGGCACGCCCCAGCAATGAGGGTTTTCTGAAATGACGTTCCCCAGGTGGCAGCATTGACACGTCAGGTCCAGACATCTGTCAAAGAGCCTATATTTTCTTTAGTCATGACTGAATGATGAACGAATGAATGAATCGAATGATGAACGTCATCATATATTTTATATTGGAAGACCTCTTGTCACAGTGGTGCCAAACTGCCAACTGGTGTCGTAAATTTTCACGAAAACCCTCATTGAACCCAAGGGTTCAATTTTTTTTTCTAATTTCCGAAATTTTCTTTCATAAAAACCTTGTCCTGGCAAGACCAAATACAACAAAATAAGAATTATCCAATTTGGTGCAGTCATTCGGAAGTTATACGCCTACAGACATTTTGGCGACTTTTATACTATGTAATATTATAATTATTATGCTTTTAGAATGCTCAACCATCAATTTATCTTGTCTGTTTGTAATCGATAATTCTCTAAATTTGCCAGAAGGCTCCATTGCTATTATAATTGGTCAATATTGATAGAAAATTAATATTCTTGGAAGATAATCTCCGGAATGTAATAGGTAAATGTTATTTCGCCGGTTTCATGACGAAGGCACAGACGCCAGCACATCAAGTTACCCGAAACTGTAAAATTTTCCCAATCAGAACCTTATACGTTAGCCATAAAGTTGAAAACCTATTAAAGTAATTTGACAGATTGTAGTAGCTTGATGTGCTGGAGTCTGTACTTACCGCATGTTTATAAACAAAAAACAGTTCGGTTTTACAAGGGGTCGTTCAACTACTGGTGTGCGGATGCGGTGTTGAACTTTTAGGACATATTTATAATGCATGGGAAGATAAATGCGATGCCTTGGGCATCTTTTGTGATTTGTCCAAGGCATTCGATTGCGTTCTTCACGAAACGTTTATCAGGAAACTCCACCACTACGGGATCCGGAATACTGCTCTGGATCTTCTTACTTCATACTTAATTCTTGGTTACCAAGAATTGAGCCCTGTGGGGCTCCCATCGTTACTATAGATCCGGGTGATCTTTCTCCATTAACGTCAACGCTCTGAATCCTTTTACTCAAGGCGATGGTTATGTGTGTAAAATTAAATTTATTTGACGTAATCGAAAACATACTGGAAGTTATAGTTTGTAGCATAATATTGGATGCGAAAACTGCGTGTGTGTTTTGATCGCGTGGCTTATCTGTTTATTTAGTTTACCATCCTAAAGTTTTAGTAGCCATAAATCATTGTATTTATAACTGGTATTTTATGTGTTTGTTTCTTCAATCATATGATTATGATAATATCATTCGGTAAAGAGATCTCATGGTTTGCAGTTTCGGTTGAGCAACTCCAAGAGCGCGTACGAAAATAACCAATACACTCCCTGAATCATCCACCACGCATTTTTGGATCAATCAGCCTTTAATTTTCCCACTGCTGGGACACAGGACTCCTCTCGGTGAGAGGGAGTGGGCCGTATTATACCACGCGGGCCCAGTGCGGGTTGGTTGATGTCACATGTCTTCGAATTATAAGTGGTTCTAGGACATGCCTAGTGTTGCCCAAATGCAAGACCAAGACAAGACCTTAGCCAGTCTTGGTCTTGGTCTTGCGGCAATACACCTGGTCTTGGTCTTGGTCTTGGTATTGCGCTCTCAGTCTTGGTCTTGGTCTTGGTCTTGCAGCAAGAGTCTCGCAAGTCTTGCGAGACTCTACTACTTAGACTAGACTACATTCAAATACCTATTAGCCTATTGCTCAGGGTGGCAGGCGACATCGACGCGCAACCGCTTACCATGGATTCAGTATATGATTCTGGACCCCCCTGCGTTGAAATTTTTCGTCGGCTTTTTCTTAATTTTTACGTTTTTTTCTCCAATTTTTTTTACTGTAAACTGTATAAAATTATTATTTCTATCTGACCCAATGAGATTTTTAATTAAAAAATAGTAAATTCACTTGTTTCACTTAAAACAGCAATGTAAATAAAACTCGAAAGGGCTACCTGATCAGCTGTATTGCTAAAGTTCATTTGCGAGATCAACACTGTCTTCGTACCTACGCTATTTGCTTTCAAAATGCCGCGACAAAGGGACCGCAGCGCCAAGCGGTCTCCTCGTATTATTAACGCAATTGAAAATAAACTTTAAAATTATAACAATAAAGTGCATAAACGCTTGAACCTGACAAAAAATGCGGAAGATTGCGGGAATCCCCGCGCGGCGTCGAGTCGGCCATGAATCCCAATGAATCTAACAGACGCGTCACATGAGGCATTTTAATCATCTACATAATTGAATGACCCATTTACTACTTTTATTTTAGATTCGTTATGAGGGGATAATTATTTTTCTAAAATTCATCGATTTAAGGGAAAAGCGCCAGGGTAGCCCGCGAAAATATTTTTTTTTTTACGTTTTTTGCAATTTACTGGTCAGTATTAAGTTGTACGTTGATTAATATATGATTCGCGGCCGTAACAAATATGTATTTACAGAATTATAATCATTAAAGTCATCAACACAACTCTCTAAGACCACGTGTAAGTCCAAAGAATAACTGTTTCATGAAATCATCATTCTTTGGACTTACGTGGTCTTAGAGAGTTGTGTTGATGACTTTAATGATTATAATTCTGTAAATACATATTTGTTATGGGCGCGAATCATATTTTGATCGACCTACAACTTAATACTGACCAGCAAATTGCAAAAAACGTAAGAAAATTTAAATTTCGCGGGCTACCTTAGCGCTTCCCCTTTAAGTAAAGAAAATTAAAAAAACAGCATGTGTGCAATTCACGCGTGCTAGAAGTGAAACCTTCAAAAACACTGTATAATGCTTCCTATCTCATTTTTTTCCCACGTTAAGACGAAAGCGCCAGGGTAGCCCGCGAAATTCATTTTTTTTTAGTTTTTTTTGCAATTTGCTGGTCAGTATTAAGTTGTACGTTGATTAATATATGATTCGCGGCCGTAACAAATATGTATTTACAGAATTATAATCATTAAAGTCATCAACACAACTCTCTAAGACCACGTAAGTCCAAAGAATAACTGTTTCATGAAATCATCATTCTTTGGAGTTACGTCTGGGGAACGTCTATCAAAATCAGAATTGAAACCAAATACCTACTATAACACCCAAATCTCAGTTCGACTTAACTGCGAGACGCAAGAGTCTTGCAGGCTTAGTCTTGTTCTTGCTCAAGTCTTGCAGGGTTCAGTCTTGGTCTTGGTCTTGCTACAATAAGTCGGTCTTGGTCTTGGTCTTGGTCTTGCAAAAATGCAAGAACAAGACCAAGACTGCAAGACCAAGACCGAATTTGGGCAACACTAGACATGCCGGTTTCCTCACGATGCATGTTTTCCTACACTGGTTTAAGAGCAGTGGTGTTGAAATAATGTACACAAAATTATGCGCCTGGCTGGGTTCGAACTCACGACCTACAACTCGTAAGTCAGTGCCGGGACCACTGGGCCACCACTTTCAAAACCAATAATTCTCGTAATTAAAAACGTTAAAAATCTAATAGTGCAATCTCATCTCGGCGACAATCAATGTCAAAAACTTGTCAAAAATGTACTGAAACTGAGGGGCAATTCTACTAATTTTAACAACGTTCACAGTCTGATCTCAGTCTCAATCTGTCAAAAAATACTTCTAATTTCCCTACATTTTGACAAGTTTTTGACATTTGCTTGTCGCTGAGATGAGACTGCGACTAGATTTTGAACGTTTTAAATTACGAGAATTGGCCTTCTGGAGGTATCGTGTGTTCTCTAAAACACTTGCTAGGTGAAGCAGCCATAGTCCCATGTAATAGTGGGTTAACCTATTGCCATCAACCGGACACAGATCAAGACTTCGGGCTGCGACTGAGAAATTCCAGATGGAAAACTTAATAACACTGCCCGACCAGACAATCGAACCCAGGACCTCATGCTCAGCAGTAGCACTTGCCACCACTAGACCAACGAAGCAGCGGTGCTATTCTGTAAAAATCTCACCGTGAAAACATAGGTGAAGTGAGTTTGTTTTTGCTAGGAATTAACATTATTGACAGCTCACTCCACGCTCACTTCGCCTAAGTTTTCACGGTGAGATGGTTACAGAATCGCACTGCAGTTCGAAATATAAGCAATATTCTTTCTTCAACTTCTTCCTTATTACGACGATCTCATAAAAAAACACTTTATTCGCGTAACAGGATAATAAAATTTGGAGCTTCACTCCAATAAGGAAAGTCTATTGAAATATTACACAATACATCTCATCGTAGTCGGTTAGTGTGTCAATATGCCACCGACAGTCATTCCTCACAATTGGGGCAATGAGTGTCTGCACGCGAATTTGATTGTCATAACTCATCGCGAAGGTTGGCGACCACTGGCGTCAGTATAAAGTTCCGACAACGCTACTATAGTCTGTTCCAAAAGTATCTGATCAAAATGTAAACAAACGGATTAGAAAACGTGACTGTGGATGTCGAGTTGTAGTGCGATTTAAAAAAAAATTAAGTGGTTTCATTTTAATAATTTAAACCCAAAATCTTAATTTAAAAATACCATAAAGATGTTTTTAATTTCACAATTGAGGTTAATTTTATATCCTCAATTTTCGACAATGATTTTTCATAACAGCCGGTCGATTCTGTAAAAATCTCACCGTGAAAACTTAGGTGAAGTGAGTTTGTTTTTGCTAGGAATTGACACTATTGACAGCTCACTCCACGCTCACTTCACGTAAGTTTAAACGGTGAGCTTTTTACAGAATAGCACCGCTGAACATCACACCTGTCTTGCCAGAAGGGTTAGGCTGAGGTGTATCTATAGTACAGACGCCAGCACATCAAGCTACTACATTCTGTCAAATTTCTTTAATAGATTTTCAACTTTATCGTTTAAGTATAAGGTTCAAAGTTGATTGGGAAAATTTGACAGTTTCGGGTAGCTTGATGTGCTGGCACTGCTGGCGTCTGTACACCCACATTTCGTCAGTTATGTTTAAGTCACATGTAAGCCTATTGCCATCAATCGGGCACAAATCCCGTTTCCAGGCTTCTGCTGAGAAATTCCAGATTGACAAACCCAATAAAACTTTGCCCGACACGGGAATATAGAACCCAAGACCTTATGCTCAGCAGTAGCGCTTGCGACCACTGGACCAACGAGGCTGATTTTTCAATTAAGTACAAAGTAATAATGTAATTGAAGCAATGACTTGAAAACACTGGTGAGATAATTATGAAATTGAAACCTTCTAAATACAGACCATGAATGAAATGAAATGAAAGGAAAGGATATCAGAATCACTTATACAAACCAATTTATTAAAAAAAAAAACAGCATGTGTGCAATTCACACGTGGTAGAAGTGAAACCTTCAAAAACACTATTTTATAATGCTTCCTATCTCATTTTCTCCCACGTTAAATCATATGAATTTACATGTCTCTTTTTACTGTCTCTTTTTCGTTTCATAAACTTTCAAATCACAACGTTGCTAAAGAAGTTTTCACTTCAAAAAATGCTAGGTTAGGTCGGCGTTTCCTATCTGACTATTCTGAGAAGGCCGAAACAAAAGCCGAGGCCACAGTCTCTTTTAAAATCCAGACATAATCTTGGTCAGATCATGTGAAGATCATGTAGATTGATGTCTGAAATTATCTTTTGAGGAAAGAACCACACAGATTTGAGTGGACCTGTCCAGACAGTGCAAACATTTGTCAGTAATCTTATAGCTCAACTCAGAACTTGAGGAGAAAGAAAGAAAATAAGTTTATTTGACGCAGGTTAAGCAAGGAACACATTATTCACACAAAATAACAAAACAACTTAAAATAGTATTGTGTGCTCACGGCTGCGCCAACTGAGCTAATAATAAGGAGCTCAACGAATGTGTTACTAATACCCTTGATTGATTGCTTAACAATTTAACACGAATAGGGTATGTTTACACTTTCATGAGATACTTTTACAACAGACCATACGTAATATGGGTGTGTATTCATACGCAGTAAGCTGTATAACGTAGTTTGTCCTATGTCAATATTTGGGTTGTCTTTCTCCGTTTGTTTAGTAGCCAAAGGGTTGTAAACAGTACCACGGCCACGGCGTGGATATCACACGTCTAGCTTTAGAAATAGACACAGGTATGAGTAGGGTTGCCAACTTTTTTTATACCAAGTATGGTATTTTCGAAGCTATCGTTTATCGGCGAAAAAAAGAAAAAGAACTCATTAAGAAGAAGTGACATCATAATTGTGGAATATTGACACATGACAGCTCTTGAACGTAATGTAGATGTGCTGTTCGCTATCAGTTTCATTGGTATAATTGGCCATTTTTTTTTCATGACGGGAAATCATCAAATGACCCCTCCCGCTCTGGGTGGAGCGGAAGGGAGTGTCAGACTCTTACTGACTAAAACCCACCCGTGTTCCTTCCTTAGCCCTTTATTATTAATATTTCGGCCGTAACTACGTATTTCGTGCTTAGAGAGTAGACGCCCTATCGGAGGCACACAGAAGGCGGGCACTGAAGCTCCGTCGCCGGCTCAGACAGAGACGTGTTTGAACGAGTTCATCTAAAATGTATTACACTTATTTTTTTGAATTGCTGTTGGAGCACGGTCCGTCCAAGTCTCGGGTACAGCCCTGATATCTGTGGTAGTTCATTTAGGAATTTTAGATTTTGGTCATGTTTGGTTCGAGAAGTTTCGGAAGAAGTGTGTTCTTGATTAGTCTCTGTAGCCCTGAAAAGATAGCTGTTCTGAAAACTAATGATAGTAGCTTTGAAAAACAAAACATGTTCTTATACATTTAAATAGAACAGGCCAGAATTTTATTGAAAGAAGGAATAAAAACTGAAGGCCAATTCCTATAATTTAAAACGTAAAAAATTTAGTGGCAATTCCATGTCAAATACATGTCAAAAATGTAGGGGATTAAGAGGTATTTTTGACAGATTGTGACTGAGATCGTTCTCAATTTTACGAGAATTAGGTACAGTGCGTGCCACGTAAGAAGAGACTTGATACACCACGTGGTCTGACATGCGCAGAACACGATTTTAGGTATCTTTAGCGGTATGAGGTCTGAGTGCGGGACGGGACCGGACGTCATAGGGGCGGCGGAAAGAGCGGGGGAGGCGGGGTCAAGTTTCTTCTTACGTGGCACGCACTGTACCTCTCCGTTTGTTCTGCACGAATCCAACACGCAAAAACCAAAAGTAACTAAACAATATTGAAGTGATTTACTAGAGCTGATTTTTCAATCATCTGGGGACCTAAAAAGGCCACTTTGGCGGAATCATAAAAGGATAACATTATGAATTAATAGGCGAAGACAGTCCGTGTTTTTCTTTTTTTCGCTGCACTACGTAGATATAATCAAAGAGATTGGGATTGGATTTGGATTGGATTGATTGGTATTTTAGCACAGACAAAAAAAAAATAACTGAGAAATCCTTCACCAATAGGATTTGATACGATTAACTTAACAGTTAACTGTCCATTATGATTCATAATGTTATCCTTTTATGATTCTGCCAAAGTAGCCTTTTTAGGCCCCCTGATAACTTTATTCGAGGAATAATTTTGTAATTCTGACAGTAATTTCATACAAAAATTGTCAAACGTCAAGTTTATTCCTTGAATAAGAGTTATCTGGCGATGGAAAAATCAACCCTTGAACAATGTTTGAATAACCCTAATTTGCCGGGTCAGCGGGATTGTCCGAAAGGGTTACCGCTGGCCCAGAACATAAAGGGCTAAGGAAGGAACACGGGTGGGTTTTAGTCAGTAAGAGTCTGACACTCCCTTCCGCTCCACCCAGAGCGGGAGGGGTCATTTGATGATTTCCCATCCTGGAAAAAAAAACCCTAATTTGAAAATTCGTTTGAAAATCTAATAACGTTCAGTTATCCAGAAGTTAAGTATTTATATTTTAAACAAAACAAATAATGAATGTTTGGCAGTTGTTTGGAAAACCGAAAATAAAGCAATTCATACAACATCCTTTGGGAACAAATATTTCTTCGGTAGGAAGGATAATGAAAAAAATCTGCCTCCTTGTTCAGTGGTTGCAAGAGCTACTGCTGAGCCGGAGGTCCTGGGTCCGATTCTCAGGTCACGCAAAGTGTTATTGGGTTTTGTCATCGGGACACCCCTGCACAACCCTTTGGGGAATAAAGGCATAATGCCGTGATGTTATCCAAACTAATATTGTAAAGAGAAAAATTAGATTTTTTGTATGTTTGTTTGTTACACTTTCACGCTAAAACAGCTGAACAGATTTGGATGAAATTTGGCACTTGGGTAGAACATGACCTAGATGAGGACATAGGATGCTTATTATCCTGGTGTTTCCACGGGATAGAGACTTATGCGAGAGAAACCGCGGGGCACAGTTAATATAATAATAAAAAATCCTCATGATGTTCCTTTGATGTGACGTCATACCGGAATAACTCCGGTGGCTTATCAAAAATGTATTATGTCGGATGCGTGATTGAAGACTGAGAGATACGTAAACTAAATTGCTTTAACCTTTAGGATTTATATTTAGCCGCACTCCAGAATTTAATTCACGTGATGCTATCAATGGAAGAGAGTATTTTAATTTAGGATTTATTATCTTCAGCGTTTTTTTTACTTTTGGTTTATGTACCTAATGAAAAATAGCTTTCAGCAAAATACAGCGTGAATCAGAAATGTGTGACAGTTCATCGGCATGGTCTGTACCACACCCTTAAAATTTTAAGGGTGTGGTTACAGACCATCAAACTGAAGAACTTACTCCAATGCACCACAGTCGTAGTCACGTAAAAATTATCAGTTTAAAATATGGTCAAGCATTTCTGATACACGCTGTATAACAACTTTTTATGTTTCAGAGGTCAGCAGTGTTCTTGTTGATTCATAAATAGAATGTATATTGATAATGTTGCTTCGATTGTTTGAGTGAGAACGAAGAATTAGCTGAATGTACAGACAATAGATTTTCAACTTTATCGTTAAAACATAAGGTTCAAAGTTGGTTGGGAAAATTTGACAGTTTCAGGTAGCTTGATGTGCTGGCGTCTGTACGTGTGGGTATTCTTCATTGGTACTTTTCATTGGTACTTTTTCCAGATTTATGTAATGAGAATGACAAGAGTTTAGTGAAGTGTGTATCACCAGTGTTGTGTAGTCCCTGCGGGGTAATTGCGTAACATAGGTACCTACAGACGCCAGCACATCAAGCTACTACAATCTGTCAAATTTCTTTAATAGATTTTCAACTTTATTGCTAAAGCATAAGGTTCAAAGTTGATTGGGAAAATTTGTCAGTTTCGGGTAGCTTGATGTGCTGGCGTCTGTACTAACAGTAGCAATGGCTTTCATTTTAACAGTTCATCAACATTGATTATGTTAATTGCGTTGTTGAGCAGACAATTTGCTCCAACATAATATGAAGCAATGGATTAGCAGTATCCTTAAAAATTATTCAGATTGTCTTTGAAATTGTGTTACGCAATGAGAGTGCAGCCGGTCGATTCTGTAAAAATCTCACCGTGAAAACTTAAGTGAAGTGAGTTTGTTTTTGCTAGGAATTGACACTATTGACAGCTCACTCCACGCTCACTTCACCTAAGTTTTCACGGTGAGATAGTTACAGAATCGCACTGCTGATCGTGATGAGGTTCATGAAGTCAACAAGACCATCATTATCTGAGTATTGTTGCGGCTCATGGGGACAAGTCTAGGGCTTACCAGATATATATTCAGGTGCCACTGTTAAGGTTTGCTTCATTTATGCCTTATTTTTTTTTAATTTGAAATGGGTTTGCCCTTGACTCTAGTCTAGGTCAGAGGTGACAGAGACAAAGTCTACGATGGAGTGAGCTTACCCAGAAGAAGCCTGTTCACTCTTACTATGAAGAGATTTGGGTTGTATGCACTCGGAAAAACAAACGCAGGTAGAGAGTTCCACTCTTTTGCTGTGCGCATTATAAAGGACATTATTCTTCCGCATGTTTTCTCCCCTCGTGAAATGTCGGTTAATGGTCCAAGAAGGTACCAATCATTTTCCCAATCAACTAGAAGGCTAGTTAGCGGCCATCCTTACTTACGTCAGGCGAAATTCATGATTTTTGGACTCTCCGTCCTTGTCACATGTGGTCATCCTTGGTGTGACGTGACATAATTGCAATTTTAAATAATATTGATTAAGTTGGTATATATTTTAAAGGGTTTCGTTAGAGTTGAATTAGAGTTTTAATCATTTATATTTATACTTGTGACGTCACGAAGTCGTCCTCCCCGTGTCACATGATGTCACACATTGTTAAACTCTCCCCCTACCCCGACACGTATGACGTAATTTATGGATAGTATAGTCCCTAAGATTATTTTTAGTCTCTAACTTCTCAGCAGCAGACCGAAGTGTCGCCCACTATTACATGGTACAGCAAATCGAACTACCAGAAATTGTCAAATTTTCGCAATCAACTTTGAGCCTTATAAATTGGCGATAAAGTTGAAAATCTGTTAAAGAAATTTGACAGATTGTAGTAGCTTGATGTGCTGGCGTCTGTACCTAAGTGTAAGAACAACTAGAAGTTCACATCGTTAAATTTTACAGAATTTACAATTTAATATTATATGTTATCATATAACATGGTAGATAATATATTGTCAAATAAGTGCTACCCACATGTTTAGAAAACTTGTCAGATTATTACGTCGCGCGTCGTTTTCATTGATTAGGTACGATAATATAATAATCGTGGGCAAAATACATATTGAAACCAATTGAATTAACTCAGTTTCCACCCTTGAGAGCAAATTCATAGTTAGTACATAATGTAAGTCTTTGTTTGATCCTCTCATCGGGCTTTGTAATATGAATAATTTCGTACATCGACGAACATCAAGCACTTTTTATTTCTAGGCGGTCCTGATATTCCTTGAACTTCTTGTTGATTCATAAATAGATTGCCTAAATATTGACTTTATGTTATTACTTTATGATAATGTTGGTTTGATTGTCTAAGTGAGAATGAAATGATTAGCTAAATGTGCGTGTGAGTACTTGTATCTAACTTTGAATACTTCAAAGACATTTTTTTTTGGTTGACCACTGAGAATCGGCGCTGTGCTGTGTGGTTATAGTGTGCTGTGCCATACCAGCATTTTACATGGAGCGACTGCCTATATGACCTCCACAACCCACTTCCTGGGTAATACGATACCCCCTGGTAAGTCTGGTTGTCAGAATTTCGGGCTTCTGACGACCCGTAACGACTGTCAAAGATCCAAGAATGACAGTCAGGACCAACGGGTTAACGCGGCGAGCCACGGAGGGGTCTCGGTATGTTAAGATGGTCACCCATCCACGGACCAACCGCGGCAAGCGTAGCTTAACCTGATCGGTCGACCCGCGCGGTTGTTATTACTTAGCCACGAGCCCCCCACTTTTTCCTACTCCTTACTGAATAAAGACTTCCTTATCCCAAGTTTATTTGTAAAATTTTATTGCACCACTTATCAGGCTGGCGGCATCATAAAATGCCTTTAATTAACGAGCGGTAAACAGAGGATAATTAAGTGTTAATTCATAAATCAATTCTGGAGACCGATAGCGGAGTCAAACGGGTCACATATGCGGATCTGTCACGCGACAGGGCGCATGGTCTAGTGTGGGGATGACTAACTCTGGGGCAATGCTTTAATTAGGGCCATGTTTTTGTTATTTTTCTTCTCGTGACGATGACTATATTTTGTCCGACCGGTACAGTCACGAGCACTAATATGTCAACACTTGGCAACTTTTAATTGCGATTTTTTCGTGAAATAACGAACGCAACGTTGAAATTAAACCCTACCCCTGAACCTAAAGGATTGAAAGGGTTGAAACTAAAGGAGAAAATCGTCTTTGAATAAAGCCAAGTGTATACATACTTATGCTCGTGACTAGTACATACGTAGCGACCTGAATAGCTCTGTGGTTTGGCTCAGTCCTGGATGATGCAGGTGGTTGTGCACGACGGGCAGGAGAGAAGCAGCATAATCATCCAAAGCTCAGCGTGAGTGTGGAGTCCAAACTCACCCTGCATTGGCGGGTCGATTATACCTTATGTGGCCAGATTGGATCTGCACTGGCCCAGTTGAGCCCGCAATCAGTTCACAGATTTCCATATAGGCCAAAATTTCCTGGTTCTACG
The DNA here is from genome assembly GCA_963855955.1 of Luperina nickerlii. Lineage (NCBI taxonomy): Eukaryota > Metazoa > Arthropoda > Insecta > Lepidoptera > Noctuidae > Luperina > Luperina nickerlii. The sequence goes on along the minus strand of OY979679.1, from coordinate 5,532,583 downwards.
TTCAACTCAACTCATGACAAAATAAGGGAGTCTTTTTACAAATTATTAACAGGCTACATTACAGTTCACTGATTTTAAGCCTACCTCAACTGACGTCACGAACTCACGATACGGGATCCCCCATAAAAGCTATGATAGACAGAACGGCAGAATGGAAGTTGGGATTGACGTGTATAATCCTTCTGTGTTGTTCAACATAAGACGGAACATTGTACAGTCATAACATGTTATTCATCATTGCTCAAAGAATTCTGCATTTGTACAGACCCCAGCACATCAAGCTACCCAAAACTCAAATTTTCCCAATTGTACAATAAAACGCTGGTTGATTTTTAGCAATAGAACTGTATTTCCAGAATAGGTTTAAATATTATACAAGAGCACAAACGTTCATGGCGCACAGAGAGGTTTCTTTTTTAGATGTTGCCAATATATAAAAACTAGTAATTAATAAAATTAAAAATGTTGCTAATGCAATAAAACCTGTATGTTTGGATTATTCTCAAACACCAGTCAACTTTGAACCGTAGACTTAAGCGATAAAGTTGAAAATCTATTAAAGATATTTGACAGATTGTAGTAGCTTGATGTGCTGGCGTCTGTACCTATGTTACGCAATTACCCCGCAGGGACTACACAACACTGGTGATACACACTTCACTAAACCACGGTAATAATATCCATACAGTATGTCGTCTTCATACAAACGGACGAAACGCGAGCTATATCGGACGACTCAAAAATGTTGTTGTTAAAAAAATATTTCTATCTTGTTTGGGTGGATTTCCTTGTATTCATTTATAACTTTAATAAGTATTGTGTAACTTGTTTGCCTGATGTAAAATGCTGGATTAAATTTCCCAGTAGCAGCCCGGAGTGTAGACTTGTGTCCAGTTGATGGCAATATGCTTGCCCCGTATTACATGGGACTCAAACATAACTGACGAAATGTGGCTGTACAGACGCCAGCACATCAAATTACTACAATCTGTCAAATTTCTTTAATAGATTTTCAACTTTATCGCTAGAGCATAAGGTTCAAAGTTGATTGGGAAAATTTGACAGTTTCGGGTAGCTTGATGTGCTGGCGTCTGTATGTACTATAGCCACAGTACACTTCCACCTAACCTTGCAGGGAATACAGGCGTTGCTTTTGTATATAAGTTCTTCTAACTGAACAGACATCTGTGCTGCTGGGGTGTTTGTTGCGCCTTTTTTTTTCCCAGCCAAAGCACTAGTAAGTGGTGACGGTAGGGTTGCCCGATGGTCGGGATTCGTCTGGATTCTCCCGATATTTTAAATGTTCTCCAGACTCCCGACAAAATTATTATTTTGGATAGAACTTTCCGATTAGCTGTTTGTCTGGAGATATTATGTCTCCAGAAAAACAGCTAATCGGAAAGTTCTATCCAAAATAATAATTTAAAATTGCCGAGCGCTTTCACGTTCCTCAATCATTGTCAAACGCAACGGAGGAGGTCGGGCAAGGGGCCAGGGGCGGGTCGGTGACCAATGTTAAGTCTTTCTATAGGTATATAGCCTATTCATTTAAAAAATAAACCTTTATTTAACATTTTTATTTTTAATATGTATTTCTCCCGACATGAATCCCAAAGTCCCGACATTTCCAAATGTTTTCCAGATATTTCACTCTCCCGATCTGGCAACCCTCGGAGACGGGCAGGCATTTTGGGGTCTGACTGTCTTAAGGCAAAAGCGCCAGGGTAGCCCACGAAATTCATTTTTTTTTAGGTTTTTTGAAATTTGCTGGTCAGTATTAAGTTGTACGTTGATTAATATATGAATCGCGGCCGTAAGAAATATGTGTTTACAGAATTATAATCATTAAAGTCATCAACACAACTCTCTAAGACCACGTAAGTCCCAAGAATAACTGTTTCATGAAATCATCATTCTTTGGACTTACGTGGTCTTAGGAGTTGTGTTTTGCGGGCTACCTTAGCGATTCCCCCTTAAGTAATTTTGACGTTCCAAAAGTGCTGATTCTCAGCCTAGTTTGAATAAACGACTTCTGATTTCGATGTAATGTGTAAATTCTGGAGAGGTTAATGGCCCGGTAATTACATGTCGAATGATACCTCACTGCGATACATCGCGGGCTGCTTGGTGGTTCACCTGGATGCCTGGCATGTGCGTGGGTGTCTATTAGCAATTAGCATGCATTTGTTTCACATGGATGTGACGAGTAGGGAGTTAAGCCGCGACCGCGAGGTATCGCACTGAGGCATCTTCGGCATGTAATTACCCTAAGTAATCAGAAAACTTACCTGAAATCTGAATCCTTACCTATTTATGCATTTGTATACCTAGTTTTTATTGGTTTTTTTTCATCATTTTTCCTCTCAACCAAAGCACCTGCCATCCAATCTCTTCACCACCCTTGGTTGACTGGTAGAGAATGCCTAAGTCCGCCTTTGTACCTTTTTGTGCGAAAAGTTTTAATACATAAATAAATCAATCTAAGATTGTTGTAAATCAGCTGCGTAGCTCAGGTAGGTCAGATAATAACGTTAATAATCGAAATGCCAATGAAATCGTATCTAAATGTTTGTTTAGTTGATCCAAATCCTTGAGTTACGTAACGGACGGACGGACGGACGTCCGTGTCTGTCCTATCTCCGTGTTGATAGGTGCTAATGAGATGAATTTAATCAGTGCAGCGGTTATGTTTGTAAACAATACGTGCCGGCTGGAAGACGCGTAAATATTGATGTATGTATCCATTCATAAGCGTAGAACTTTGTGCACCAGAAGATTTCTGGTTTCATTTTTGCGATGTGGCAACGGCAACCCTTAAAACAGACGATAAACTGTGGAACAACATTATTATTCTTCTACTTTGAAATTCCGAACTTTTATGGTGTTAACTTGAGAACCCTGACATCCATCATACCACAATAAAATCTTGGGAGTCAGAGGTTTATAACTCTGTATGAACCTACAATTTATATAACAAACCTATCATGTTAAGGCTCCTTTAAACAGGCGCGACACGACACGCGACACAAAGGCACCGCAAGTCGCGCAACGGGGGTGCCTTTGTGTCGCGAGCGATTATATCTCGTGTCGCGCCTGTTTGTTTGGAGCCTTTATATCAAGTGGTGAATGTAAATTATAAAACTGGAAATAAAGATTTATTATTATTCTATAAGTATGCATGTCTTTAAATTAGACCATGAAAAGCTTGAACTTGTAAAGTTTTTGATAAGAAGTTAAAAGAAAGCTTATGGCGCGAATTAAAGAAGCCTCTCAAACAAGACTACCTATTAGTTTTGTTTTCCTTAAATCTGATTAGAAAACAAAGGTAAACAAACCCCGAACTTCCTGGTTTTGCATAACACCCATGCATTAACAAGAAAACTGGATATTGTATTCGCTTAAATTAAATTCATATAATTAAAGCTAAAAGAATTTACACACTAACTCTATAATAGAAATAAAAATATTTACAAGTATCAAAAAGAGTTAAAGGGCGTCGAAAAATTCGTCCACATCGATGTCAACAGGAAAAGTGCCCAGAAGGCTGGCAGCATTGCCACGTTGGATAGCAATGCTGATTCTTTGGCCAAAAAATAGGCCCGCCCTCTGGTCACGTGAAGAGTCGACCAACCGTTTGGCGATTTCCCGAAATACTAGGTGGGCACTCGGGCCCCATGGCCCTAGAGTTTCAACCCCAAACGGTTCAAATACATAATCGCCAATTAAATTATTGTATTTGCGCCGTTTGAGGTTTTCAGCACCTGCAGCAGCCGCCCCAGCGCAGCACACTGTGCTAGGAAGATGGGAAGGTGCAAGGGTGTCGACGCAAGTAAAGAAAACTTATATTTCTTAGCTTCCGTTTTCAGTATGCCGCAGTGCTAACTACTATTTCTATCATACTTAAGGCTCCTTCAAATAGGCACGATACGACACGCGATACAAAGGCACCGCAAGTGGTGCCTTAGTGTCGCGCGCGATTATGTCGTGTGTCGCGCGCGATTATATCGCGTGTCGCGCCTGTTTGTAGGAGCCTTTACACACATAAACTTCCGTCTTCTCCTCATGGGGGTAGGTAGACACGCCATCTGCTAAGATCCTTACATAGGGACTCCTTTAGCCTCGTTTACGTTCGTGATACATCTGATTATACACGCACGCCGCCGCCGGTTGCGAGTACTAGGTACCTACGCACCTGAACTTTCTGAAGAATACCACGAATATGGTATATGTCCTCCTAGGGCGTCTTACTAACTCTATCATAAAGGCTCGTACACACAGGCGCGACGCGACACGCGACACAAAGGCACCGCAAGTCGCGCAACGAGCGGTGCCTTTGTGTCGCGTGTCGCGTCGCGCCTGTGTGTACGAGCCTTAAAGCAAAATATTGTCTACTAGCTGCGCCCCACGGTTCCACCCGCATAAGTTTTGATCCCGTGGGAATATCGGGATAAAAAGTATCCTGTGTGTAAAGCCAGAGTGTCAGCTACTTCCTTACCAAATTTTATCAAAATTGGTCTAGCTTTTTGTGCGTTAAGAAGTAACAAACATACAAACACACTCACAAACTTTTGCCTTTATAATATTAGTGTGATGTGTGATAAAGCACTGTTTGGACAGGTCCACTCAAATCTGTGTGGTTATTTCCTCAAAAGACCATTTCAGGCGCTTAACTACGTTGTCCTCACATGATCTGACTAAGATTATGTTTGGACTTTAAAAGAGACTTTGATCCTTGAGTTTGTTTCGCCATTTCTTCTCAGGGGTATTCAGATAGGAAACGACGCCATCATGATGTTTTTTTTTCGTGTAAAAGTGATTTTGATATCCTATTTATAGAAGGTTGGTAGGCCTTTGATGTGGGATGCAACGTGTCGACACCCTTGCTGGATCCCATCTTCCAAGCACGGCGAGCTGTGCTGGGGCGGCTGCTGCAGGTGCGAGAAACCTCAAACGGCGTAAATACTCCAATCTCTTTGGACCTTATACGTTTAAGCCGTTTGAGGTTGAAAGGGGGGCCATGACGTCCGAGTGCCCACTTAGTATTTCGAGACATCGCCAAGCAGTTGGTCGACTCTTCACATGACCAGAAGGCTGGCCTATTTTTTGGCCAAAGAATCAGCATTGCCATACAATGTGGCAATGCTGCCAGTCTTTTGGACACGTTTGCTGTTGACAGCGATGCGGATGAATTTTTTGATGGCCTTTGATTATTTGCCCTCCTTTTTATTTACTTGTACATATTATTACTATTATTTTAATACTGTTAGCTTTTAAAATTTATAGAATAAACAATTTCATTTAATTTCAGAAACCACTAATATCTTCCATTGTGTATTAAACATTTGATTAAAATCACATTCACGACAATCGTTCGTGGCGTACTTGCGTCGCAAGATAACCCTTTTAAACGCAATACGCCGCGAGTATGTACGTACCTACCTACCTACCCATAGTGCGCCGTGGGTATTGGCGGAACAAATCAAATTCCACAAATATCTCTTTAGCAGACAGCGATACTTTATTGGAAATTAGGTTTCGCCTTCGGCTTCGCCCGCGTGGATGTCGTAAAATATCCCACGGGAATGTACTACCGGGATAAAAAGTACCCTATGTGTTAATCCAGGTTATAAACTATGTATGTATTTGAGTGCCAAATTTCATTCAAATTCGTCAGTTATGTTTAAATCTTATGTAAATAGGGGGCGAGCCTATTGCGATCAACCGGGCACAAATTAAGACTCTGGGCTCAACTCAGCCTATCGCAGTCCACTGCTGGACATAGGCCTCTGTACATAGGACATAGGCTGTGGCGCACCACAGCACCCTGTCCTCCGCCTTCCGCATCCAGTCTACCCCAGCCACTTTCTTTAGGTCGTCCGTCCATCTAGCTGGGGGGCGTCCCACACTACGCTTGCCGATACGCGGTCTCCACTCCAGGACTCGTCTGCTCCACCGGCCATCGGTCCTTCGACAGACATGGCCAGCCCACTGCCACTTCAGTTTGCTTACTCTGCAAGCTATGTCGGTAACTCCGGTTCTTTTCCGGATAATTTCATTCCTGACTCTCCTCTCCTCTAGGCTGCTGAGCAATTCCATCCTGTATTTTATATCAGGAAAACAAATTGCACAATTCCTATTATACTTAAATCACTAAATGAATACAAGGAAATCTACCCAAACAAGCATCATCAGCAAATCAATCTATGATTTCAACAATAACATTGTTGAGTCATCCTAGGCAAAATTGCAGAATTGTTTGTGTCAGTTAATGACGAATAACATGTTATAATATAACTCAGTGCAATGTTTCGTCTTATCTTGAACAACACAAAAGTGATGATTTTGTAAACATCGGAGCTTTTTTACAAAGTGATTATTTAGAACTTTCAACAAGACCTTTGGAGTCACCATTGCTGTCGAAGATTCGATTTTGTAGGGGTATATGTATAAAGGGCTGCCATCCGTCCGGGTTTTCCCGGATTTGTCCTAGTTTGAAGGGCGTCCGGGTAGCGTCTGGGCGGGGTTTTTAAATAGTGTCCGGGTAAAACCCGAACACTTTCTGTGTTAAGGCAAATCCGACTTTAAATGAATTGCAATAAATTAAAGCATAAATCATATATAGTTAAATATTCGCCGCACGGCAAATACCTATCGTGTGCTCGTGACAATTCATAATTTGCTTTTGATTTACAATTTTTTTTAAAATTTTCATTGATGCCAAAAAGAAGAGCGTTCCTAATTATTTTTGCTATCAGAATACCTTTCACATATCTTCAAATCTTTATTTCACCCAAATGTCCGGGGTTTTTTAAGTTTTTGTCCTGGGTTCGTAATTTAGGTGATAGCAGCCCTAGGTATATAAAAGTAGGTGCAGGGGCCAGTGGCTAAGTACTAACAGCCACCAGAGAGCAGAGGGAGTGCACCTGCGTCTGCGCGCACACTTGTGCACTATAATATCTCCCGCGCCGAAGGCTAGTCTCCGTTGAGATTGGCCGCCGTGGCCGAAATACGGTCTAGAGGACATTAATAACAGCCGCACAGGTCGATCGACCTGGTTTAGCTACGCTTACCGCGGTTGACCGTGAATGGTTGACCGTCTTTACATACCAAGCCGTGCCTCGGAAAGCACGTTAAGCCGATGGTCCCGGCTGTCATTCGTGGATCTTTGACAGTCGTTATAGGTCGTCAGAAACCTGAAAGTCTGACAACCAGTCTTACCAAGGGGTATCGTATGACCCAGTAACTTGGTTGTGGAGGTCAGTCAGGTCAGACAGGCAGTCGTTCCATGTACATACTTGTATTCAGCTGCATCCGGTTAGACTGGAAGTTGACCCTAACATAGTTGGGAAAATGCTAGGTAGATGATTATATTAGAGTAGGTGGAGGTGAAGGAATAGGTATGTCTTTTATATCCGCGATGCTTTTTATCCACGCCAGACCCGCTACTAACATTAGGTACTCAGAGTACCTAATGTTAGTAGCGGGTCTGGCGTGGATAAAAAGCATCTCAGTGGCGTGCCTAGGGGTCAAAATTAGGGAAAGCCCACAGATTTTCAACGTATAAAAAAACGGCCAACTGAGGGATTGGCTGATTTTTTTATTGTGTACGTGTGTGTTGCGAATGTTTGACTGGTATTTTTTAAAATATATTTTTTATTGATAGGTTTAAGTACGTTTGTTGTTGTGAATTATGATTTTATTAGGGCAAGCCGGGCTTTTCGGCTTCTATGAAGGTACCGCCACTGGGTACTCTAACCAGCTATTTGTCAAACTCGGCACTGAGTTTTTGTCGCATTTATTATCTACGATATAAAAAACTATATTTTGCTAGATTTGTATATAAACTAAATAAAAATGAAGTGAGGTTTTGATTACCATGCAAGTGACAAAATATGTGGCATAAACGGAACATAAAACGCCCGTATCTTTTGATTGCGTTGAATTAGAAGTTTAATTTGTTCACTGCTCCAAAGGATTGCAGCCTTGAGTATTTGATATTAATTTCAACTTGATAACTCCACGCGTTCCTGAGAAAAAGGGTCTTGACAGACGGACAACGAAGGGTTCCGTTTTTCGTTTTGACCTCAAATGGAAAAACGGAACCCTTTCGGAACGGAACTCCAAGCATTTTTTAGGGTTCCGTGCCTACGGAATCCTAAAAAATGCCCGGAAAATTGGAAATTTGGGATAAACTGAAAGTTCTTTATTTCTACGGGATTTTTAATTAATTATTGAAATTTGAACAAGACAGCGTCTTTCGAGTCAGCTAGTAAAAAATAAATTGAATTTAATATTTAAAGCATAGCTAGGTATAAAGTATCTAAGACTGCTTAACCCTTTGAAGGACACTGAACGACATAATAGAAATTTTATTGTTATTACACCTAAGGCATTCAGTGTCTCGCAAAGTATTAACTAACTTTCCGAATAAATCTTCTTTTATAAGAAATTCTGAGTGAATGATAAAAGATAAAAGTCCTCCTTTTGTGTTGGCGACAAAAGCTTCTATAGAGAAATTATGCTTAAGAGTTGTTCAGATTTTTTAACGTGGATCTTGATAGCGCGGTGTGTCAAATAAAATTGTGACGAAAAATTTTGAATAAAAAGAACTCAAATAATTTAAGCTAATACATATTACATAAGTTCTTCTGACCTGACCTTCCTCAAAGATAATTTTCGCCTAAATATGTTAAAAAGTTTCTTTTGTGATAAAATTGTCGTAGATTCATTATTATATTCAATGGTCTCCAAAAGTTAGTTGACATTTTTCCATTTCAGCTGTGACCATACCACATAATGATTAATTAAAATCCTAATTCTAAATGTTTGAACTATACAGTATAACGTTTTTATTTACTAATTCAACTACATATGAATTATCGTAAAAAATAATCAAGTAGTCCCTCAAAATTACCTGATATATTTTTGAAGTGCCAACTTCTAATAGGCGCGTTGGGCATCATTTGAGATGGGAAGAACATTGAACTCGAAAACAGTGGGCACTGTTACCGTAAGCGACGCTGCGACGCCCTGACGCCGCGCGTGTTTTGTTTATAAGACGATTAAAAAAATACCCGCTTCGGATGTGTGCGGCTGTCCTCGGGATGTATTCGGTTTTAATGTATATATCCGATATGTCAGTGAGTGATGGCAAAATATTCTGTTTGTGTTTTGTTTTCACTTCTGTCGGCAGTCCCGGAGTGCCACTGTTTTTTTTTTTTTACTGAAGTCATAATGTGGCAATTAACTTTTGGGGCCATTGTAAGTTGGTGCAATCATAAACTCATTAGTATTTTACCTTGCACCAAATAGGTCCCTTTTACCTATATCCTGTTTTTCAGTAGATCAGCGGGGTAATAGGGAATATGCATGAATTTTTTTCATGGCATTTATTAACAAAATATGAAAATACCGTAGTAGAGATGACAAAAAGTGAAATTAAAATTAAAATCGGCCAAGAAACACGGCCGATATGAGCATTTAAAACTATTGATTACACACCAATTAGACAGAGAGATCCGACATAGACTGTGACGTCACATGTCACTACGGTCATATAAACTCCGTGTTAAATTTCGTTTTGCGAGAAAGAGATAGAAACAAATCTTCGATGGCTCATATCTTTTTTAATTTCATAGTTATCCGAAAAACAGTTTTACTAAACTGTTTATTACATGAATGAGGATTAATTTTTTAAATAAAAAAAAATCATGCATATTCCCTATTACGTAATACACTATCTATCAGTAGCAATGGCTTTTATTTTGACAGTTCAAGAACATTCATTTCGTTATCATTCTTTGATAATTGTATGAAATATCTATAAAACGACAAACAGAGGTGAGTTTTCAATTTGCTCTTAATTTCCTTGACTGTATCACCTTAGGTTTTGTTTAACTTAAACCTCATAAATGGTCGTTGTACCCATCTCTACTCATAGTGATGAATACAATATACAATGATGCTTTAAGAGGTTTAGATCAAACAAAAACGTAGGTTGTATAAATTCAAATAAGTATTCCAGAGTAGGCCACCCTCAAAACGCCTGCGGCCTGCGACGTACATGTTACAAAAGAACAGTGGACTAGTTCAAAGAGAAACTGCTGATATTTGTACGAATTCTGATTAATTTCATTTAAACGAAGGTCTCAATTCTCAAATTCTTGGAAGGATCACAAAATGTTCAGGTTTGAACATTTTTACTTGAAAATATCGAAACATGGCGTGTTCATGTTCAAATTAAATGTACATAGCAAAGTAAACCCAATATTAATTAAAACGATAAGAAAACAGGATATTGTGCAAAAACGTAAAAGTATGTAAGAGTATTTAGATACTCTTACATACATTACTAACTGTTCCCCGCGACTTCAGCTGTGTACATTTCGCCGTCCCCGGAGAATAAAATGATAACTACAAAAATGCAACTTTTCAGGAAAAATAAAAAACACGTTTTCGTTGATTGCTTCTTAAATACTGGACGTAGACAGATGATTGTCAACTTTTAAAAAAGGTTATTTTTTGTTTGTTCTAAATGTTATAATCAAATACGCCTAAGTATCAAAATAGAGATATTATTTAAAAAATAAGAAGTTAGTCAAAATTAATCATCGTCCAAGTTGTATAATGTCGATTATCATTTTATTCTCCGTACAGCCTGACCAGGATCAAATATTGCACTCGTCACGTATCATTTTATTCTACGGGTTTTTAGGGTAAAAGTGATACTGATAATACTTTAATATCGTTTTACTCTCGTAAATATTCTGAAAAAAAATCTGGGAATGACTTTTAATTTGGTGTCCTAATAAAACTATGACATGGTAATCAACATTAGTTTTATTCAAAATAATATTAAAAAACAACAGTATTTTTCTTAATTTACTATTATTAGTCTTTTTAAATTGGTTATAATTAAAATCAGTCTTATAATAACATATTATGTGAATTAATATTACAATACTAATGAAATTATTAAGTAATATAATCTGTTACACATTTTTTTTTTAATAAAACAGCCTTGTAATCACATTTATCACATAAAATCAGATTCTTATAATGACTTTTCAAAAATAAAATAAAGGTGGGTGATTAATCGTCATTATCTTCTTCATTGTCGTTATTGCTACCAGAACAGCTACTGCCATAAGTCAAGGACTCGTAAAAACCATGATAGTAACTTGGAATATCTCCTGCCTTACAGAGGCTCATAAGATCATCATATAAAGCCTTGCTTATTGGAATAAGCTCAGTGTACAACGTTTGTAGTTCGGGCACATAGCTAAGACTTGGGCTTGTTATATGTCTGGTACCCCGCTTGCTTCTTATTCTTCTGACAGGCTCCGTATTTAATTGGGAATAGTCGGAATCAAAGTTGTATTGATATTTTAAAATTGATGGATGTGAATGTGAGGCATTCACTTCATACACAGTCCATGATATTTTTTGGCTCTCCTCATTTTTTAACCAGTTCTTATTCTCTATTAACTCCTTTATATTATAAAACTCTGTTTGCGTCATCTCTGAAACTTTATATTTTTTCCATGTCCCTTCGCGTTCATAGTGATTGTGTACATCTGATCAGGCGTGCATACAACTGTGTTTTAATTCACGTTCAATGTTGGAATGCATGGAATCCCCCTCACTCTGGCCATGTCCGGTTTCAAAGAATCTAGGTATGTGTGATGTTCAATTGAAGCTTCTGTGCAGCAAAAATATATAGAGCGAATATGAATCTGTTTTTGTTTTGTCCGCAACAACCGTCGGAGTAAAATGATATGTTCTGGATGCCTCTTTGTTTTTCACTAAGTAGAAATTGCCATAAGCAACTACCAATTTCATTTGCCCCCCTTTTAGCAATCTGACCATGAAAAAAACAAAGAAAGAGTACGACAAATTAAAAAAGAAGAAAAAGAATCGGTTGATCCCTCACAAACAACCGTAGCAATATTCGATTTAGAAAAGGTTTTGAGCATCCCACAATCTGAGGTTGGATCGTTTCACTACAAAAGGAAGTATCCCATTTATAATTTCACTGTGTATGATGCTACTTAGAGTAAAGGTTATTGTTATGTTTGGCATGGTCAGATTGCTAAAAGGGGGGCAAATGAAATTGGTAGTTGCTTATGGCAATTTTTACTTAGTGAAAAACAAAGAGGATGCACGCCTGATCAGATGTACACAATCATTATGAATGCGAAGAAGAAGCAAGCGGGGTACCAGACAGATAACAAGCCCAAGTCTTAGCTATGTGCCCGAACTACAAACGTTGTACACTGAGCTTATTCCAATAAACAAGGCTTTATATGATGATCTTATGAGCCTCTGTAAGGCAGGAGATATTCCAAGTTACTATCATGGTTTTTACGAGTCCTTGACTTATGGCAGTAGCTGTTCTGGTAGCAATAACGACAATGAAGAAGATGATGACGATTAATCACCCACCTTAATTTTATTTTTGAAAAGTAATTATAAGAATCTGATTTTATGTGATAAATGTTATTATAAGGCTGTTTTATTAAAAAAAATGTGTAACAGATTATATTACTTAATAATTTCATTAGTATTGTAATATTAATTCACATAATATGTTATTATAAGACTGATTTTAATTAATACCAATTTAAAAAGACTAATAATAGTAAATTAAGAAAAATACTGTTGTTTTTTAACATTAATTTTAATATGAATAAAATGATAACTGCATTTATCATTATTTAGTCGAATATTTTTTCACGAGAATATAATTCTATGACTGTTTGTCATACTAACAAGTGGGAATACATTTTGATATTATTATATTAACACTTTATTCTCGTAATTTATGACCTGTTTTAAATCTTTGAATACTATTGTAATATTTTTTTGTTTCGTAAATAAGTGTTTAAAAAATGCGAAAAAAATTGAGCAGATGTATTAACACCCACAGATCCCAAAAATGACATAACACTAAAACTAGGATAATGGCAGTTATCATTTTATTCTCCGGGGACGGCGATTTGTATTTCATAATCTTTAATACAAATATTTTCACATATACAATCTAACACTGTTCGCTGGCTATCTTCACGCATCACAAATATTAGGATAAGTTATTAAGGCTAGTTTTGAGCGCCCACTATGTCGGGAGCATATCATCTCATTTCAATTTCTACGTCAAAAGTTTTTTGATAGAGGTACACAAGCTATTTTTATCTCCACCCATTGAAGAAAACCATCGTGATAGATGAATTCCTTTTAAAATGTATTTATAGCTATATTGAAAGATTTAAAACGAATTCAGTAAATATTAGAAAACGTAAAAAATCCAATTAGTTTGTAATGTATCCGAGGTTGTAATCAATTTGCACACAAATTGGATTGAACGGATTTATCGGCCGAAATGTTCCCGTGTGCCGACAACCAATCGAACACGTTATTCGATTCTCCTTACTCTCAATACACAATTCCGTTTTGGGAAAATGGTCTAGACGTGAATTTATGGAAGAATCCTTAAAACAGTTAGGTAATTCAGTTTACGCAGAATACAAAAAAAGAAAGGTTCGAAAATTATGGTTCAACACCAAGAGTTGAAAATCCAGTGCGCGATAAAATCCCGCCACGACATTATTACGTCCGCGCGTACGTGTGCTAAGTAAGGGCCTGTGCACACCACGTTTTTAAACACGCCGTTGACGCGCGTTTTAGGAACGTGCGTCGACGGCGCGCTTTTATCCTACAGAAGGTCTACAGGCTGCGTCTGACTCGCGTGTGTCGGAATATGTAGAGTTATAGAATATAATCTTGATTTCTTTTCCTAAATTGCATGGAATTAGTATGTATAAATGAAATATTCTTGCTGAACTGTCAAGAATATTTCTAGACGAAGCAATGAATTCCGAACGAACCGGTGATTTGTGAATTGGTCTAAATAAATACAATAACTTGTTTTACGTTCAACTAAGAATTAAGGATAGCTGAGTTAAACATAGTATTTGAAATATTTCTTTAATTTTATGTGCTATTTTTGATGTATATGTGATTACAAATAATAATTGTAGTATACTCAGTGGAATTGTATATTTATGGGACTTCATCTAATTATAGTCTGATAAATTGTTATAAAATACATTGAATATCTTTTATCGTTTTAAAACAGTTCTGTCAAAATAGATTTACAGAAGACTATCAATATTAAAAGTTATTTGGTCAAAATGTATGATTGTTAAAAATGGCGGGAATGTAAGATGTACTTGAGTAATATTGGGGGGACTATAAAACAGGCGAGTCCGCCATTTCTGGCTCTCTTGGATTCAACTGTGGTGAAAGATGGACTACCGTTCATGTAAGTTAATTAATATTATTGCTGTTAACTGTGTTATCTATCCCAAAGAGTAATATAAGTAATATTATCCTCTAAGTGTTATAAAATAATAAGTCTAATATTGTTTTATGTTAAATCGAATTACTTACTGAATATTCATGTTCTGTTTCTTACCATTGCTAGTTTGCTATTGCTTTGAGAAATGGTCCAAGAGATTAATCATTGATGTGGTAATAATAATTGTTTATGCAAATGTACAATGTTTGATACAATACTTTAAAACAAGCTACCATGAAGTTTGCTTGTCCTTCCTTCTTCATGATGACCTAGTTTTGGGAACGGACAACTAGATTTCTCATTAACTGACAAGCCTAATTGAAATTAATGCCTAGTCTTGTCTTTCTGTGCTTTTCTTCATTAAAACCCTTTCCCTACACATCATATTCATAGGTACTTCATACCGTAAATAACTAGTAACCACCAGACACAGTAAATGACACCAATCAACCACACTCAAAGCTTGCTAATTAAGCTGATATTATTACCTATACATATAGTTATCATTCACCTTTCTGACACGTGCGTATCGCATCTGTATCGCTAGAAACGCGCGTCGACGGCGCGTTTAAAAAACGTGGTGTGCACAGGCCCTAAATGATACTTATTATGTAACAGCGTTACAGCGGAGTCTCCAAACATAGGCTTATCTGCTTAAAAGGAGGCTCCAATCACTAGTTGCCGCCAAGTAATGCCGCCGCCAAGGCGGCGGCATTATCATATACATATGTACGGAATCATATTAAGTTTACATTAATTGAACAAAAAACTAAGACCTTTGAAAACCTTACAGGCTACCTAAAAACAGATTTGCATAATGCCGCAGTTGTCTCTGCAATCTATAGGCCACCGTCTACAAAAAAAAAATTATTTGTTGCAGAGCTTGCTAACCACATCACTAAGTTTGATTTAAAACAAAACTTACTCCTTATTGGTGATACGAACATTAACCTGAAAGAAAGCTCAGCATACAAAGATTCATATCTAAGAACACTTAGCGAACATGGATTATTGTGTGGAATAACAGATTACACCCGAATTGAAACTAAAAAAGATTTAATCACTAAGTCGTGTATTGACCACATATTTGCACGTTTTCCCACACTACATCCGTTCGCGGCGGTGCTCGATGTCGTACTAGCTCATAGCTGACCATCGGGGCATTATCTTTACCTGCGGTGACGAGTCGTTTGTAAGTCCGAAGTGTATACAGGTTGTTCCAAAGAAATATATTAACTACGATAGTTTTTACAAGGAACTTCGAAATGTTGACTGGACAAAAACAACAAGCATGAATTCACCTAACGACATTTTAAGTTTTATTTATGAATCGTTTGATAATGCAGACAAGTCTGCAAGTAATAATAATAAAGTAAGTAAATTGACAGGCAAGTACTCGAGACGTTTTTCTGTACCTTGGATTGATGACAATATTGCCCGGCTTTGTGATAAAAGAGACAAATTACATAGTAAATGGAAAAATAATTTAAAAAATTCAAAAATAAAATTAGAATATAATAAAATTAGAAATAAAATTCATAAAATATTAGAAAACAGAAGAAACAATTATTATATGCAATATATTAGTGATAATTTTAAAAACGTAAAAAAAATGTACAATATTTTAAATCAAATGCTAGGGAGAGTGACCCTGTCACTTGACACGGCCATTCTTAGGGCTTTTGATGAGCAAGGAATCACTACCAAAACCATTGCTGACAACTTTGCAAATTGTTTTGACAGAGCGGTTAAAGACATAGTTCCTAAATGTAACATAAAATTAACGGACCATAAAGCAACACGTATACCCCTGGATTCTAGTATGCTGTTTAAAAAAGCCTCGGCGAGCAGCGTTCATGAAATCATCAAACAACTTAACTCAAGAAAAGCCCCAGGTCCAGACAATATTAAAGTCTCCGATATTAAAATGATAGGTGATAGCATATCCAACCCTATTGCTGACTTAATTAATCGAAGTATTGAAAGTGGTCTATACCCAGATGATCTAAAGGTAGGTTGCATAAGGCCAGTCCATAAAAGAGGTAAAAAAAACGATTATTCAAACTATCGTCCAATAACATTGCTCTCGTCTATTGATAAAATAGTTGAAAAATTTGTTTGTAAACAAATTCACGCATTCTATAGGCAGCATGACGTAATAGACCGGAACCAATTTGGCTTTCAGGCCGGCAAAAGCACCACGAACCTCTTGTCAAACTTCACCGATGAAGTCAATGAGCACCTAAATAATAAAAATTATGTTCTTGCTCTCTTTATTGACTTTTCACGTGCCTTTGACACACTAATTCATAATCAGCTTATTGATAAATTAGATGACTGCGGAGTACGTGGTCCACTACTCAACTGGTGTAAAAGTTATCTTAGAAATCGAACCTTTACAGTAAAAATCGATAACATCTTTAGTGAACGCATGGCTATAACGGAGGGAACAGCTCAGGGCTCAGTATTGGGCCCCCTGCATTTTTTGTCGTATGTAAATGATATGAGTAACTGCATCACGAACAGTAAATGCTATCAGTTTGCAGATGACACTTGCCTTGTTATTTTTGATAGAAATCCTCAAATAGCATGCAAACGTTTGCAACTCGACCTGGATGCTATAACAAGGTGGTGTCACGATGCTGGCTTAGTACTTAATGCTAGCAAAACTAAGCTATTGGTTATTAAATCTCCATACATTAGAAAATTGCCCTTAGGGAACTTAATAGCCCATGACCATGACTGCTTGCATACGGTCAATGCGATTAATTGTAACTGTCCACAAATTGATGTTGTCAATAAACAAACATATCTTGGAGTAATTATAGACGATAAGTTTAACTGGAGTTATCACATAGAACGTGTTTGCGATAAACTTCGGCAATTTCTCGCTATTATTACCATATTAAAAAAACGCCTGCCCTTCAAAGTGAAGATAATGCTTTATTACGCAATGGCTGAATCTCACATCCAGTATGGCCTTAGTAGTTATGGTCGTACCTATAAAACCTACCTGGATAGTATTTTTAAACTTCAAATTCGCATTTTAAAAGCAATAGTATCTCCTAAAGTTAGAAATCAATTCTATGACAATATAAATGGCCTCTTTAAACACTGTAATGTCTTACCAGTTCTTATGCAAGTAAATTTTTTGTTATTAAAAGAACAATTTTTCAATCTATCTTTAAGAAACAAAATCGAACATCCTGTATGCACTCGGGCAGTTTCTGAGAATAGGCTTCGTACACAGTGCGCCAACAATATGTACGGCGAGCGAACTACTGGTTATATTATACCGAGACTTATTAATAGTCTACCCTCAGAATTAAACAATTGTATTACACATAAAAATATCAAATGTAAACTTAAGCAATATTACTTAAGTATTATGTAGGAATGATTGTAACTACGAGTATATAAAGACCTAAAAATTTTAGTACCTAATTGTACAAGTATGGACAATAACGCATACATATATAATGCTTCACTGTATATATATAGGTACATACTTCTGATTGAGACTGACTCGTGATAGCACAAGTTTAAACCTTAGTGGTTTTTTGGTTGCTATTTAATATAAATAATCATGTATTTTGTATAAATGATAAATAAATAAAAAAAAAAAAAAAAAAAGTTGTTAAGGTTTACTTGTTCAAATAATGAACCATTTTTCATCTTCCTTGTCTCATTGTCTCCAGGCATAAAGCTCGTGACAGTTTACTTATTTATGCAATGCTGGGTTCTGTTCACATAGCTGTCACTTGAAGTCAAAATGATAAACTAGGACCATCGAGGTAAAATAAATGAACAAGATATTATATTTTATTGGTTATTTTAGGTTTAAAGGGATTTATTTCTCACAAGAACTTAAATAACAGTTAACTTAAAGTGAGATACGAAGTGCTTACATCGAAATAATAATATTGCCTATATTTGCCTCTGGGGCGTTGGCGACGTTACAGGGTACATACATGTTTCTTATTAAAAGTTTTGCTTTAAATAATTATGTTTATACTATAACACTTCTTTAAATCCTCTGGTAAATCGTTATTTTCAGTCTTTATTTAGATTTCATGGTCTTACTTTAATTTAAGATGAAATGGGGATTTCATTCTTATAATTGACACTATCGATTGGTGACCTAAAAACAGATGTATTTTTTCGTTGGTTCTATTCCCAGTAGGTTCGCTTTCCTGTACTGGGAATCGAATCAACGAAAAAAATCAAAAGTTCCCTTTGAGTAGGTATATAAAAAATGGTAGCATTTATAATAGGTACCATCCTACTTACATATATTTTTCCCTGCGGTCGTGTCGGATTGCCCGGATTGCCGTCTTAAGGCTCCTGGAAACAGGCGCGACTTTGCGCGACACAAAGGCACCGCTCGTTGCGCGACTTGCGGTGCCTCTGTGTCGCGCGCGATTTTATCCCGTGTCGCGCCTGTTTGAAGGAGCCTTTATCGGACTATGATAGTAAGAAAAGACAGAGTGCGTCTGTGTCTGCGCACACGCTTCTGCACTATATCTTACGCGCCGATGGCTGGTTTTTGCTGAAATTAGTTGCCATGGCCGAAATTCGGTCTGAAGGATTTTTTTTTCATTTTTGGAGCCACATTTTTTTTTTGCAATTGAATTTTACTGAATAACTAAAAAAAAACTGTGCTGGCAATGTTTAATCTCCGGTGGTTTGTCTTTGTTCACAAAAAATAAAAAAATTAGAAACAGGAATGTCTTCATAAAATTTCTGTAGTCTGGCTGTTTTTTTTTAAGTAAAAATAAATAGAACGTAGTTAGTTGGTTAGTTAGTCATAAGCTGAAACTTTTAGGATTGCATTACGTCGGCAAAGTGGGCAGCTTTTGAATGTCGCGATCTTCATACGTTTGATACATTATTCATCAAAGAATATTTTATTCTTTGGGGAAATCTTACGGTAAAAGACACTGATAAGATGACTTAAAGGTTTTGTGTTTAGTTGAGATTTATAATCTATGTTTTGTGCTGTCGGTTTTTGTTACGCAATAAAGATACGTTATAATACGTTTATTTGCGACAAACATGATGCAGAGAAATAACACAAACACATAAAAGAAAGTTGGGGAAAAATATGCGTCACATCCGCGCAAAACTGCCATCGTTCAGCATAAAGGCTCCTTCAAACAGGCGCGCCACGACACGCGACACAAAGGCACCGCAAGTCGCGCTAGGAGCGCGAGCGGTGCCTTTGTGTCGCGCCCGATTATATCGCGTGTCGCGCGTGTTTGTAGGAGCCTTAATGCTAAGATCCTAATGCGAGACAGAGCCCCAGCGCTGACGTGATGACGTCAACCGGTGCAGTATACGATGAGATATAAATTTTAAATAAATTAAGTACAAAAAAAAACAACCGACTTCCAAAAAAAAAAAACACTACAAAGTGAAAAATAACTTTACTAATTTCGGAAGTCGATGTCGTTGGTTCTACATTTTAATTTTTTTACTCCGACTTCCGAAATTAAAGTTATTTTTCACTTTGTATTGTTTTTTTTGTATAAAAGTTTTTATTTTTCACTTTTTAGTTGTAGGTACCTACCCCACACACAATTCATATATCACTACTTCCTATGTAAATATCAGTGACAGTCATCAGTGACAGTTATCAACTATTAAAACATCATCAATATAAACTAAGGGGAAAAATTACGTATTATTGAATATAACTCAAAAACTACCCAAGCAAAGTTAATGAAATTTATATGGGAGCACCTCTGAGGCATATATGTAATTCCATTAAAAAAAGAATTTTTCAAATCACATTAGTGTGATTTGCAAAATTCTTTTTAAAA
The DNA here is from genome assembly GCA_963855955.1 of Luperina nickerlii. Classification (NCBI taxonomy): domain Eukaryota; kingdom Metazoa; phylum Arthropoda; class Insecta; order Lepidoptera; family Noctuidae; genus Luperina; species Luperina nickerlii. Next base: position 5,512,402 of record OY979679.1, on the reverse strand, counting down.
AAAAACACACAAACTTTCGAGGCGAAAGTTTGTGAGTGTGTTTGTATGTTTATTACATCTTCACGCACAAACGGCTAATCGGATTTGGATGAAATTTAGCACACAGATAGTTTATAACCAGGATTAACACATAGGGCACTTTCTATCCCGATATTCTCACGGGATCGACACTCATGCGGGTGAAACCGCGGGGCGCAGCTAGTCCGTCTATATACGACGGAGTTATGCCCGAGCATACATAAATAAACATCCAAATTGACAACCTTCTTTTTTTTTAATTCGGTTAATAACTAAAATGAATAGACAATGGTGCCGATTCTGTTGTCACAAAATTCACTAAACTAGACTAAAAATCACTAAAATTTAGTTTACTCCTGTCAAACGACGTAACCTATTCTGAAATTAACTAAAGTGACACAACTTAACTATATTATAGTTTGACAGCACTAATATCATTTTAGTTACTCAATTTAGTGAAAAGGGCAGTTTTGCTATTCTGAATCTGACGATTTTCACCTAAAATTTTGGTTGTCAAACTAAATTAGACTATTTTTAATCGCGATTAAAAAGGTGTGGAATAAAATTAGTTTTAATTGTCATGAACTATGATTTCCAAAGCACACTTCTCATTCAAGTTCTTAAAAATTTGATTATGGAAGCTTATGTGATTGCAGCTGTTGTCGGTTCGGCAGAAAGGTAAATAATAATATTATTGTTAATAATAGAATACAATACGAAGTGTATTTGTGAAAACTTTATGGGATTTTTGCACTGAACTTATAAGCTTTGTATTACAATATGATTTGGAAAAGAAGTGCAAGTGAAGCAATAAACATTTGAATTGGATAAATCGACTTTCTGATTCTGTGAAATAAGAATTAACAATTTTTTTAGAAACCATCAAGAAAGAGTTCGATTGGAAATATTGCGAGACCATTCCAACCCATTCCACATGGATGAAGAAAAGTTTAAAAAAATTTTTAGACTCCCTAGATCGGGAGCACTTTATTTGGTGGATATGTTAAGGAATCCTCGGTTGGATGAAGGATTTCTCCCCAAACACATAAAGGTTAGAACAGTTTTGTTTCTTTTCTTTTGTATCCTTTCCTAACAGATGCTTACACCCTATATGTAGGGTGTGTAGTAATTCCTTAGATATCTTTATTTAGGAATTAGTCTTGCTAAATTACAAGTTTGTAAGAATTAAAATTCCTAAGATTTTGTGATTTTTCAGTCAGAGAGTCTTATCTCACTTACTCGTCTTCCTTTTATATATAAGGGTGATAGATTATACTTATTTTAGTCATTACTTAGTACCTACCTGTATGATAATAGAGCTCATATTCATATTCAGATCCTAGCTGCACTCAATCTGTTTGCCCAAGGCAGTTATCAAACAGCTGTTGGGCAAGACAACATACTTGGGCTCAGCCAGCCATCAGTAAGCAGGTGCCTAGCTCTAACAGCAGAGGAAATTTTAAAAATATTATCCCCTCAATACTTGAGATTTCCCATGACCCGTGAAGAAAAGGAAGTGGCCAAGACAGAGTAAGTTCAATTTAATATTTCTTTCTTTTAAAAGGTACTAGGTTTCTGAATGTTTTTTTTTTTAATTTCTTCTCTGTCAAACTTCAGAAAAGTGAAAAGAGAATAATAAATAAGTTTAAGATAATTAAAACATCCCTTTTTACAGCTAACAAAGCTGAGAACTGCACCACTCTTATTCATGTACCATTTTGCTTGTTTCAGTTTTCAAGACCTATATAATATGCCCAACACATTAGGTGCAGTAGATGGGACCCATGTAGCAATAGCAAAACCTCCGCTCAATCACCCTACTGCACCTGGCAACCTATTCTACAATCGAAAAGGCTATTATAGCATCAACTGTCAGATTGTGAGTATAAACAATTTTTTTAACACACTTAATTATCTTGAAACCTTGACTAAAAAAAAACCTATCAGGTATGCAGTGCGAGGGGCAAAATTATTGGCCTCAATCCTAATTTCCCGGGCTCCACGCATGATGCTGCAATTTGGAGGGCATCTACCATCAATAGAGTCCTGAGAAATGACTTTGTGCGTGGAGAAAGATCTCAGTGGCTCCTGGGTAGGTCACTAGTAAACTTTTATACCTACTAGGTATATCTATTAGCTAAGTACATTATAACGTTTTATTTTTTGTAGGTGATAAGGGATACCCACTACAGCCATGGCTCATGACTCCCATTATGGTGCCAGCAACTGAAGCAGAGGCTGCCTACAATGAATGCCACACCAGGGCAAGAAATGTGCAATGGGCGCCTCAAGAATAAATTTAGATGCCTACACAGGCATCGCTGTCTGCACTACCAGCCAGAAAAGGCAGCTAAAATTATTCTGGCATGTTGCACCCTGTACAATATGTTTTTGGAAACATTGGATGGTAAGTGTTCCTAGTTTGCTTAATATTAATATTATGTAATTCTTTACATTTGCAAAATAAGAAATCTAAATAAGTGTATTTTTGCAGATGAAGAAGATATTGATGTGACTGAGGACAGCGATGTGAATGAGGACAGCGAGCAGAGTGCGATTGTGGAGGATACCAGCACCGATTTTCTTGCCGAAGCAAGGGAAATTCGGCAGTCACTTGTAAATCATTTTGAGTAAATTAAACATCTTATTGTTTTACTAAAAAAAATGTAATTTTTTTACCATTAATCCTATCCTTAACCCTAAACAAAATAATAAACAATCAACAAAATATAACAATCAACAAAATATAATAATCAACAAAATATAATAATCAACAAAATATAACAATCAACAGAATATACAAAATAATTAACAATCAGCAAAATAATTTAAAACTATTAAATAATGGTTTAGCGCTAATGTCAGTAGCGAGCTGTAGAGGATTTGGAACAAGCACTTAATGAGAATAGCAGGTTGGATGCTGTTGTAAGCTCCAAGACAAAGTAATGGGGAAGAAACCCATCAGGTTTCATTCCCATTATCTTCATCTTGGGCATTTTGCACCAAAACTGGAATGCCGGAAGAGCGAATGGCAGCAGCCAAAATTTCTGCTGCCTGAACAATGCTTTCCCGGAGTAACCGGCTATTCTCATTAAGTGCTTGTACCAAATTGTGGTGCACTGGCGGGCGGGGAGTCCTCGGCAGTCTTCTACGACGGGTAACCCGACCGCTTGCTAGTGGAACTGCACGAGTCCCACCATCAGTTTCCACAGGCTGCTCTTCGAGTACGGGCTGTAGAGAGGGCGACAGACTTTGTTGTGGGGCAGGCGACATGGGCAGTGGGGACGAGAGAGGTATTCCCTGAAATAAAAAAAAAACTGTTAATTCATTGAGTATCATGTGAGCACCAGTGTTCCAATAAAATAGATAACAAAATTGTCTTATTTATTGGTTTGTGATGTATTTATAAAAATTGCCCTTCAGCCATAGAAATACCATGAATATTAAAATAAATTACCGTTTCCAAAGAGGCAAAACCATCAACAGAAGCAGACCCAATGATATCAAGAATTTTATTCTCAATATCATTGAGATCTGCCCCTGCCGGTCCTCCACCTGTGGCCCTGATGGAATCTCTGACTTTTCTCGCCTTTGTTTTCACTTTTGCCACCCACACATTCCAAATCTGTTGAAATTAAATTAGTTTAGTTTACAAAGAAAATTATGCAATCCAGTTTAACATTTTATCTGAAATAAACCACTTACATGTTGCCACTGCTCTACAGTTCTGCTGCAGCCCAGTTGGTTCAGCTCGCTACTGACGTTGGCCTAAAACTCCATTACTTCTGCATCAGCTTGATTTTCTAAAAATGTAAGACAAAAAATAAGACGCTACATATTAGGAGACCTGAATTTATACCTAATAATAGGATAATAAATTAACATACACAACAATAAACTGATAATTAATATTGATGCTCTCAAATTTTCTTTCGTTGTTTATGTCATCGCTAAGGATTTATCAATAAACTAACAAGTTCAGTTGTATTTCTTACCTCTGGCCATTATCCGATTGTTATGGAGCCGCTCCACGAGAAGCTCCTGCTGTCTTTTATTTGCTCGTTTCCTGGATGACTGCATGCTGAATCACTTAAAAATTATTATAGTAAAACGATAAACAGTTCAAAACACCCAATTGAAAATTTGACATAAATCAACAAATAGATGTCCTCGATAGGGCTTTCCTACGGCGACGAGAATACCGGAGATTTTCAACTTAGTGTACGAAACACCGGACTTTTTTTTCTCGAAATAACATTTTTATTCTTAAATAAGCTTTATAACGCTGAAATAAATAGCAAGATAATCATGCTACCGGAATATGTTTTTTAAATGCTGTTAGTTTGTTGATTTTAATAAAATTAAAGTTTTTTTCCTCATTGAAAACCGAAAAAATCTCCGCCAAAGTTCTAAATCGTTTTCGGTGTACAACCCTAGCAGGATCATATTGGCCACAGATAATAAAAATATATATAGGTTATTGCATCTTAATTTATTACAATATAAACAACAATATAGTTTTACGCCGTCATTATGCTCCCTTTAATTCATTTGAATAACTATTATTAAATAATTAAAGATTATTTAATTTTACTCGGGTTTTTTTTGCACTTCATATCATTTCGTTCATTTTCATTCACTTTTTAATTTAATTCCCAACAAATCTTGGTCTATGGTTTACTTAACTTAGCGATTGTCAAACTCGATTTTAGTTATGTCAAAGTTGTTTTTAAGTTTAGACAATCTTGTTTACAGAATAGCTTTTAAGATTCTCTTAACCAAAAATTAGAAATTTTAGTGATAGTTTAGTTTAGTTCGGTGTACAACAGAATCGGCACCAATATCTAATTCTAAACATTTTTTTTTTGCGGATGGGAAATCATCAAATGACCCACCCCTCCCTCGCGCATGGAACACATACGCGCCGTCCGGCACGGGCCTGGTCCTGATCGGACGGTGAGCTACCCATTACTCTCCGCCCGCAGGCCCGCGCCTACGGCGGTGGCCGGTAGTCGTCGCGCGGCTCCCGACGCCCGGAGCGTCTCCCGCGGCGGCTGGGACGGGAGGCTCTCTCCCTGAGCCATCCCGCCACCTCCTTCGCTAGCATGATCATGCTTCGCAGAAGGAGGCGACTGCCTCCAACTCCTTCTCGCTCCGGACCATGGCTTGAACCAGGGCCGGACGCGTTTGTAGGACCTAAGCATGGGACTTGAATATTACTGGCTAAGTGAGTATGTTAAGCACGTTTGCCTACCCTTTCCGGGAAGCAGATGCCATATTATGTTATGTGGTATAGTTCAAATACTGGAGGTATTATATCTTTGTTAAACTTCGATGTAGGTCTAATGACAAACAATTTAAGCCTGCTTGCTAATTAACAGAGTTCACGACAGTTTGATGAACCCGGCTATAGCATAAACAAGATCGGTAATTAAACTTGCCTTTTGATCCCGAAGCGAAGTATTTTAACCCAGATAAAAATATTTTTAATTTAGATGGGTTAAAATATTTCGCTTCCGGGGTTAAACATTGTCATGGTGAGGCATTCATTAGTTTACCCCTTTTGACCGCCACACGTCAAAAAACCAAAAAGGTGCCCTCGGCGTCCGGTGGGCGGTGTGGAACCTAAGAGAGAAATAGCTTGTACGATACGACTACATACAGAAAGCACAGTAATAGAAATCTCTATTCCTAAAAAAGTTTCGCCGAAAACTTTGTTGATAGAAAACATTGTTTGTAGATATCTCGGTTCATAGGAAGCACTGTTGACAGAGATGTCTGTTCATAGATAGCACTTCTTGCCGTAAACTTTGTTCATAGAAACCACTATTTCACCTTGGTTCACAGAAAGAGCCTTTGGTTCACGGAAACCGATTAGATCATTGTTTTTAAGTAAGCTGTATTCCCATTCGCTCGCTCTTGCATCCTATATCGACGGTCGTATAATGTATCGTACAAGCGTGTTTCTATCTTAGGTTCCACACTCTTCGGCGTCAAAGTTTGTCATGTAGTCGAACCGAGGCGTGCTGGGTACATTTTGGTTTCTCATCTATACATCTGTGGGCGGTCAAAAGGTTAATATTCAACTGCAACCGGTTAACCTGGATGGCGACCTCAATATATTATCTAGTTGGGAAAAGGCAGATTATGATGATTATCGTCATTCCTTTTGCAGTTACATGTTCTGGGAAGAAAATAACCACCACCACTCGTCGGGAGCATTACGGCGAACGCAACGTCGACCATTCGCAGGAATGTGTCATCATATGGAAATGCTTTTGGAAATTGAGCTTTTGCTTGTATATGTGTAGCTACCCCCTACAGTACCATCCGTAAGAACGTTACATTACATGGAAATGCTCGAGAAAATGCTCTAGTGTATACTCACCTATGTATACATGATCTAAAAGAGATAAGGGTTTTTCTTTAAGTTAAATATTTATACTTACATTCCTTAGGCCTATCAAATACATGACACTATCTACATAAGGTCACGTATTTTTCCCACGGGGATTTAATTACATACTACGATCTGAGAATCGTAGTATGTGACGACCAAACCACGAAAAAAAATCTCTTTTATCAACGACCAACTCCCAAAACCTAATATAATATTCCGCCCTCGTTTCGATATATCTAGATCAGACTCTAACTAGGATGACCATGACATATATTACCTTAGGGTTTAGGCGCAGAAGGCATATTAATCAAAATGGCAATAGAGTCGAAAAAGGACTAGTTCACAAAATACATTACATACATTTTTACATAGGTACTTCTTTGACATAATCTTTTTATTATTTGACATTATATACATACAATTCTAATTTTTCACCTCTTTATTATTATTATTATTTATTTATTTCAATCAACTTAGGATCATAGTGTACATACAATTTAAATCAACAACACAATTAAAATCAACATCACAATTAAAATTAGATCAAAAATTAAAATTATAATAGAATTAAAACAAATTCAAATAAAAATTAATACACAAAAATTAAAATTATATAAAATTAAATCAAATTAGAATCAAATTTATTTATTTATTAGTTGTTGTAATGGCAATCATATCACTTGGTTTTAGTAGGTTTTTATATTTTATTTATCCATTTGATAGATTCTTATTTTGTAAATGTGAGGACTTTGTAGGCCTTGTAGACTTTAGATCTCTAGACTATTTTTTATTTTATCAAGTACCTGGTACTTGTTGACAGGTACGCTGTTCTCCCATACCTACTGTAATTTGCAAACATTGTAATAGCCAATTATTTTAAAAAAGAGTAACCGTGGAGTTTCTTGCCGGTTCTTCTCCATAGGAAACGACCAATTGGAATCGTGCACCTGGCTTCTGACGTTTCATAAGTGCCCATGTAGGTTTATATGAAATAAAATATTTTGATTTTGACTAGGTACATAAACAGCTAATGTTACAAATTGATGTTCTTTCAAGTTAAACGAATATAAACTTTATTCTTATGTTAATTAAGCGTATATTTACTGAATCTGCGCAATTGTAGGTATGTTTCTGTGCTCATAGTTTCATATCACTGGTGCAGCGTCACCGCGCAGGTAAAGCTAGCACAAGGTTTGATTTCCGTCAACTATCTAGGGACACATAATATTAACATATTAGAACGGAAATATGACGTAAACGAATTGATTGACAAATATTATGAGACGAAATCAAATGTTTATCTTGTAGTAGGTACACAAAGCGTGATATTACTCATATCATATCACAGTACTTCATCAAATATATGTACAATGCGTGCCACGAAAGATGAGACTTGACCCCGCCTCCCCCGCTCTTTCCGCCGCCCCTATGACGTCCGGTCCCGTCCCGCACTCAGACCTCATACCGCTAAAGATACCTAAAATCGTGTTCTGCGCATGTCAAACCACGTGGTGTGTCAAGTCTCTTCTTTCGTGGCACTCATTGTACGTATATCATATCATAGTACATAAAAAATACAACCGAATTGAGAACCTTCTCCTTTTTTTGAAGTTGGTTAAAAATAAAGCGTATGTTCAAATAAACTGTACTCACATAGCTTGTAGAGTAAGCAAACTGAAGTGGCAGTGGGCTTGCCATGTTTGTCGAAGGACCGATGGCCGGTGGAGCAGACGAGTCCTGGAGTGGAGACCGCGTATCGGCAAGCGTAGTGTGGGACGCCCCCCAGCTAGATGGACGGACGACCTAAAGAAAGTGGCTGGGACGGACTGGATGCGGAAGGCGGAGGACTGGGTGTTGTGGCGTAGCCTGAGAGAGGCCTATGTCCAGCAGTGGACTGCAAAAGGCTGAGTTGATACCTACCTTCACAGTTTCACTGAATATAAAATAATAAATTATATTCATTACGATTTTTGAGATATCGTGTCTCAAATGGAGAGCAGTGGGCCAATTTTTTTGCACGCAAGTGTATGAACGTAATACGTAACACAATCACGTGGTCGTGTTACGTATAGATATCTACTTGTATCTACATCGATGTTACTTATCTATAACACCACATATATCGTGTGGTTTCTTGTACTGTATGCGGTACTCAAATCTCTTCGGTCTATGTATGTGTCGAAAAAGGTAACTTAGGGATAATATCCAGAAACTGGATACCAGCTTCCTCCGATATAGTAAACACATACAGTACGTATAACTTACAAGTTCATCTGCCAATCTATAGGTATCCTATAACTGATCGTTATGCGGTTATTAAGAGCCCATTTTCAGCAGTAAACATCTTGAATAAATTTTAACTCTTGTGTCCCACATCTTTGTAAGTAACTATTGATATTGAAATCCTAAAATTCAAGTTACTTTTAATGTGTTCTGCAATATCCTTTGTAATAGGTGTAAGTTAAATCAATCTATCTTTAAATTCTTATATAGCACTGATGGGTAGGTACACTCAAAGTGGTTAAGGGTGGCACGATCGATTTAATTTGGTGGCATTAGCGGCTCTGTCGTTCAAATTCAGTTTGGCACCCCTCGACGACCAAATTGTATTAGATAATTGCTTTCTAAATATGATGAATAAGACTGTATAGATATTTTGTAAAGCCTTATAGCTTAGTACAAACGAGCTTTGTTTAGAACGTTCACAATGATGATGATAATGAAGCTAAAACCAAGTATAGTACCCGGCGATAAACATTGCACATCGACCTTTGGAAAGAAACAATCGGCTAATTTCGGCTTCGTAGAGCGTTATCTCTGTCGCACGAAATACAAACAGTCTGGTATCTATTAGGAGCTGTTAAAACAATTATGATTTGCTTCTTCTTCTTTTCTTCTTTTGCTTAAAAGAAAGACGTAACCATTCTGACATACTAATACTTCATAAAATTATTAACGGTTTCATAGATGCACATTTGGTAAACTATTTTAACTTTCGGTCTAGCCAACGTAGTAAGCGTCATCATCGTATTTTTGAATTGACTACATCCACATTAAATACCACATTTAATAGCCCCCTAACACGTATGGCAAGGCAATATAATGAAAGGTCCAAACAGACAGATTACCCTATTGATATTTTCTCCATGAGTTTCGCTTCATACAGACGTGCCGTATTTAAACAATGCGATGAATGCATGTCTAAGTAGCTCAAATTGATTTGTTTTGTTGTGTTCTAGATAAATTTAGTGTTCTACTAGACACACTTTTTATTATTGTTTTCTTTTGTCTCTGATATTCATATTATTTCAATGTTATGCATTCCTGTTATTTGCATGATTACTGAAATGCCAATATTAGATGTTGTTTTGATTTGAATTGTAAGTGATTGTGCTGTTGGTGTGCTTATTATAAATAAATAAATAATTATTTTTATTCTTTGTATAAAATACACCAATCACCAAAGGTCGATGTGCAATAATTTTCGCTAGGTACTGTAGATCTTTGTATAGTTGTTACGGTTACTCAGAAGCCCAGGGCCCTATTTCTCGAAACTTATAAGACTACTAGTGTGCGTTTCTCGAAGCTACGGTAGTAAAATATTAGTTACTAGTTGCCAACTAATAAATATGTATTAGCGAAAATTACCTGAGTAAATTCAATTTGGTTTCATTAGAAAATGTGTTGTTAAATACTCTTGTAAATTACACTGATAAAGCTATTAGTCTCAGAAGGCTTGTAAAAAAGATTAGCCAAAATTATTAGACTTAAATTTACCAAACAAACTTTATAAAATGTGGTCAGTTTCGGACACAAGTTCTGACAGTGGACTCCTCCACTGTCAGAACTGATACAATAATAATTCGTCGTCGTCGTCGAGTAATTTTATCCAGAAACACTTACGAAATATTGATAAAACGTTTGAGAAACCCTCAAACAGAATGTACGTATATTTTGCTTATAATACACTTCTCAAAACCATTAGCTTTAGATCCATGATAAATTGAAATTAATAAAATATTTTACTTTAAATAAAACAATACGCTTTTACCGCCAGTGTGCAAAAGACAAAATCAAACGAACCCAAAAGTGATATCGGGATAAAAAGTCTATATATATTGCTAATCCAGGCATATTCTATCTACCTACTAAATTTGATCCAAATCCGTTCACTAGCCGTTGAGTTATCGAAACTTTTATCTATGTACTAGCAGCACCCCGCGGTTGCACCCGCATAAGTTTCCCGTGGGAATACCGGGATAAAAACTATCCTAAGTTTCCCGTGGGAATACCGGGATAAAAACCATCCTAAGTTTCCCGTGGGAATACCGGGATAAAAACTATCCTAAGTTTCCCGTGGGAATATCGGGATAAAAACTATCCTAAGTTTCCCGCGGGAATATCGGGATAAAAACTATCCTATGTCCTTTCCCGAGACTCAAACTATCTCTATACCAAATTTCACCTAAATCGGTTCAGCGGAGTGAGCGAGTGAGTGAGTGTGGCGTGAGTGTATAGGACAATGCTGTTTAGCTGCGTTCTCAGTTGGTGGGAGGGAGCTGAAAGCTAATATTATAAAAAAAAATCTAGACTTTTCTGAATTCAAATCAGTTTTCGACCATCACGCTCTGCAAAGCTCCGCTGGTGTCTGTCTGTCTGTTGCAATACTCTCCCGAAATTTGTATGGAAAAATATCGACTAGTGCCACCTTAACTGAGTTGTGGGGGTCAGATAGGCATTCGCAACTTGTAAAATACTTCAACTGCATCTAGTTAGACTGGAAGCTGATCCCAACATAGTTAGGAAAAGGCTACGTGGATGATGAATACTTCTAAAACGTAGTAGGTAAATTTATTTTGTTGAAAAGATTATTCTGGCTGTAATTTTATTTATCTATCTCTATGCATATAAACATTGTATTGTAGCGTGTTACTATAATAACGCGATAAACAAATGTGTGACGCGGAAGTCGGTGACATGTAATTATGTTGCCGATAATATATGGAGCTTAGTTGTTATTTTCTCCATGAATAATATTATTTGATTTGTAGCTGCAGTGAGATACGAATGTGTGGGCCAGTTTGAGATGTCCGGCGACGATGTCGTTTGAAAGTAAGGGAGTGAGTATGTACCTTGAGAAAAGCGTTTCTACGTAGTTACTTTATTACTTTAAAGTGTTCAAATAAATTGTGTTGAGGTGTTTAAATATAGTAAGTAAAAAAAAAAACGTATCCTTTATAGCATCACTGGACGGGATTAGTGTATAATAATATGTCTATGTTTAGGCATATAGTTTTTCTGTAATATCTATTGCCGTGAGATAGGTGGAAAAATGGATAGGTAGGTAAAGTAAGGAGGGGGGTATTAACGGTTATCACACAGCGACTTGTGACTGAATATCAAAGGATGTTATGCCTTCGTTTTTTTGCGATAGGTACTGGTCCCATAGCTATATGTAAAGACATGTAAAGGCAACCGTCTGTACGTAGTACGACTGCCGCTAAAGAGCCATAAATGCCACAATAATACCTGAATCGCTTCATTTACAGCTCAATGACCGCTGCCTTATATGCCTTAACGATAGAATTGAAATGGCCACTGAAATATGGTGAAATGTTTTCAAGCGATGTGTTGATGTTATGTCAATTAATGTCGCCATACATAAGGAGTGTAATAATATAGAAATATATATGAAATAAAATAATAAGCTACGTAGAAACTCTCAGCCACCTTTAGTGTTGCCAACATTTCGAATAATATGCAGAAAATTGAAAGCAATGCAAATATACAATGTTACAATAAAATACCTACCCAATTATCCATATACTTCAACTGAATGAAACGAAATTTAAATCTTATATTGTCAGCAATATTCTTATGTTGATTTAAATATTATTATTAAATAACAAGCCGTGAGCCTGATCGGATTTCCCATTGGCAAAAATGACAAACTTCCATACAAACTTTCATCCTCAATTTAATCCTATTAAGGGGGCCAAACTTCAATTTTCCACAATTGTTATAAAAGGAACTCTTGTGCAAAATTTAATCCCACCAAAACATTTTCATGTAAAATGTTGCCAAGACGAGACCACATATTATGGCTCGCACTGTCAAAAAGTTATCAGATCTTCATGTAGAGCCAAGCTTCTAACTCTACAAGTCCTAACTTCACAAACTCTACATCTTAGTCAAAATATGAGGCTTGGCTTTTTCTTTACTACAAGAACTATTGTATAACAGAAAAGTAATGAACAGTGAATACATTTTTCACGTTACGTCCATGTGATGGTTGCGGCTCATGGTGGTGGCTCGTCTTGGCCCCCGCCAAGACGAGCCACCACCGTTCACACATTCCCGTGCCCCCGATGCTTCTTGATCCATTGGTGTCGGCAGTGCGTCTCGTCGTCGTCGTCTTGTGTAGTCTCTCAGTCAATGAAGTAATGAATGTATTTAAGATTTTTATTAAGTAGATTCTGTGACGACTGTGACTGAAAAGCAAAACTCAGCTTGAAGTAAGAATAATACAAAAAAGACCCTTGAAAGATATCAAAAAATTGTTAGATGGAGAGTGATGAGCCTAGAGATACGGGGTTTAACTCCACGTTCATCACTCTTCGTCTAGGCGGCTCATTTGGCGATTCGCACGAATTTACTCGCACTAAAAGTTGGAATAGTCGTATTATTTAAAAGTGACGATTCGCACTTTTCGAGCGAGTAAATTCGTGCGATCGACTAATAGGCCCCCAAAAACAGGAAGTAAAAGATTAAATACGAAAATATGCTAAAATTCTTCAGTTATAAATAACTAACTTTGGCCTGCAGCACAGAATAACTAATAGTACTTACTACGGCCAGCAGCATTTTCTGTTAGGAAACTTATAAGTTTTCTAACTTGAAAACTGGCCTACGGCCACGGGCCAAGATCGTGTCAAATCCGTCGAAGGGTTTTATTTTATGCTTCTCACTATAATACTATTATTCATTAAACAGCCTAAACAATTTTGTGTTTCAAAATACTCCAAACTTCAAACACGGGTAGTACTATTGTGTATCTATGAAAACTTTTTAAACACAAATTAGAATTAATTTGGAAAACTTCTAAGTAATAATAAACCTTATCATTGTGTGTTAGGACGACTGTTACTTGAACATTACCTGTCCGTGTTATTAGAAAACGATTTCTAACTTTAGATCGAGCGCGAACCTTCGAGACTGTTATTGTATTTTGAGCTGTATTCCGACAAGCGTGAAGTTCTTAATGCTAAACTGACAACTGGACTCGTGTTTATCGTCAGGTTTTTGTAATAATAAGAACTTTAACTTTGTCAGATTGTAGTTGAACAGATAGCTGTGTTGCTAAGGAGTTTGTTGCACCACTTCTTCCCAGTAAAAGCACTTAAAAGGAAGTGGTGAAGGGCGGGCGTTTTGGGAGATTGTCGTTTGTAATTTTGACGTTCGAAAAGGGCTGATTCTCAGCCTAGTTTGAATAAATGACGTTTGATTTTAAGTTCTTAATTTAAAAATGACTCGATGGTTTTAACCTGACCCAGGCTTAAACCACCGAGCCATTTTTAAATGTAAGTAATTAATTAAGTATTATAAAGAGAAAAAAAATGTACTTTTTGTATGTTGGGCTTAAACCTAGTCGAGTCAGCTAGTCTAAACTTAATGTTTGTTTCTTACGCTTTCACGCTAAAACGTCTGAACGGATTTTGATGAAATTTGGCACATGGGTAGACCATAACCAAGATTAGGACAGCATACTTTTTACCCCGATATTCCTACGTGATCGAAACTTATGCGTATGAAACTGTGAGGCGCAGCTAGTATATGTTTATAAATATAGCTGTTAACGTGGTTTTGAAAGGTTCTTGCAAACAAGCGCGACGCGCGACGCGAATCGCGCCTGTTTGAAGGATTTTAATTAATTCAATTATCAGACATGTAATGTTATCAACACCACCAAACCACAAACCGCTTGTTCCCTTATCAAAGGGTGTTAACATTGAAATACAGATCAACAATATTGCTCTCTTCATGTAAATAAAGTTGGTTGCCAGTATATAGTATCTATACAGTTAAATACACATAATATATTAAAAAGGCGTAGGTAGATATTTATTACAAAAATAACCGGCCAATTGCGAGCCGGACTCGCGCATTGAGGGTTCCGTACAAAGTAGGTATGTAAATAGATTATCACGGCAAAAAAAAAATTGTAATGTAACTACAAATTTACGGTTTTCGGTTTTTTTGTGCTACACGACATTGCTTCTTGCCAAATTTCATGATTCTAGGTCAACGGGAAGTACCCTAAAGGTTTGATTTCGGAACATAAACGCCCGTATCCTTTGATTGCGTTGACTTAGAAGTTTTATTTTTTCACTGCTTCAAGGCATTGCAGCCCTGAGTATTTGATATATTTCAACTTGCAGTAGCGTTTAGAACAGTCTGTTCACTGTTTCACAGAGTAAGTCTACTACAGAAGGCCCATTCTTAACGCGAAATCGACAACTAGATACCACGTCAAGTACCTTAGATTTTTAGTATAAATCTAATCTAACTGTGGATAATCAAACTATTGCTGGTTAAAGTGACCTGTGTAGATAAAAACACAAAGTCCAGACGTCAGCACATCAAGCTTCCCGAAATTGTAAAAATTTCCCAATCAACTTTGAATTATGCTTTAACAATAAAGTTGAAAATCTATTAAAGAAATTTGACAGATTGTAGTAGCTTGACGTGCTGGCGTCTGTACCACATTCTAATTTCAAGAATAAATCGCACTTCTTGCTCAAACCAACAAGGCATCAGCGTACAGTGAGTCCACGTATGGTGCAACAACATTGCTCATAACCATAGAAATACATGCTCTTAATGTCGCAGCATCATGCTGAGATATGTTTTTGACCTCGTACAGGATTTCCGTTTTGATTTTCATTTTACTTTTGTTTTGTTTTTTATGAGTGTGTTTAGTTTAGTTTGTGCTATTCCTGCGCCAATCCTACTAAATACTTTTTCATTTTTTCTTACTTTATCTCCAACTGAACTGCATGTGTAGTTGTGGCGAGTGGCAGGGACAAACCGGAGACACCGGGTCCCGATACATTTTCAACTACCATATCTCCTTCTTTCTTATAATATCTATGCTCATTACTCTTCTATGATTAAAAAGCTAAAGTGTACCTTCTATTTCTTTCTTTATTCTTTGTCCTGTTAGCGTCGCGTGACTTTCTAATGAGTAATGCGTTAGAGCTTGTAGTTATTCTCGATGTTTCTGTAGTTCTGTACTTACGCAAATTGTTTTTGCTCACCTGATGGATGTACGTAAATGTCTAGTAGTCTTGTTGATGTAGTCAATGGTCGTCCTCTATGGTTTATTCCTATTGGCTGCCAGAAATAGTGTAATTTTAGACTAGTTTATTGATATTTGTACGCTGTCAACGGTAAAACATAGTGTACATACTTATTTTATTTACAACACCTGTTTTTACACCCACCTATGATTTTGAAATAAAACTTTGACTTTAACTTTGAAATGTGGATAAATATTTCTACATAGAGGTACCGTCTTTTCGAAAGCATTTGTTTCAATAATCTGCAAAAATATTATTATAATGTTTAAGTATTAAATTATTTTAAATTTATACTAAGCATTGTTTTCAAGTGACCGTGTTTTTTTTGAGAATCCGTGTTTTTCGTTAAACTTAAATTACAAAGTAAATCAGCGTTTATTAAATTACCAGAATGTGTTAAACCTTTACCATGATTTCTTCTAAGTTTTTGGACCAAGAACAAAAAATAAAACTTTTATTCTTTGATGACAACATAATACTGCAGCCCATACGTGCTATCAAATAAATTGTCTCCCAATCAAAACGATTGCAAATAGTGTCAATCAAACGGGTCAGGTCAGGAGCTGATGACGCTGTGACGCGCCCCCGCACTTGTCAACGCAGTGTGACGTCAATCCGTCAATTGGACCGAGCCTACCGTCTGGCGCTTTTAATACACTGACAGTAAACATGCAAAGCAAACGCATTCGAGACGCACTTTGAAGCGGCGACGCAAAGGAAAATTTCGAACTAGATACTGGTGTTTGGTTCTATTATGCATAGATAAGTATTATGAGGATGGGCTGCAGCGTTACTTTGTCTATTTATAACACGATAGACGGCAGTGGTAATAAAATTCGTGGTGCCGAACTTGGGTGGAACGCACAACTTCTGTCACGTACTGTCTTCAAAGCCGTCAGTGTCTATACATTACGTGCGAGTGATCGATGACACGCTTGTTTCGTATGAAAAGTGTTGACGACTCTAGCAGCGGCCACCGTGGCGTATCTGTGATCTGTGATTTTTAAAACCACGAACTACTGTAACAACTAGAACAGCTGAGTTGTTCCTTTGTCCACACGTTTTTCTTGCCGTGAAAAACTACGGTTTGTTCGCCGTGTGTCGGCACGGTCGTCAGTTGTATGGGTCACTATGGAAGCTTGTTGACAGACACGTTTTTTCTACGGCGCGGTTTATACGCCGTACCGTAAAGAAACCGTGCAAAGGAAAGGCTTTAAGAGTTGCTACGTCGCGACTCACAAGTTTTAAAAGCTTGTTGCTTGTTCGACTTTGAATTTGCCAAAAGGAACAAAGATCAAAGTATTTCGCAAAATTGAGCGATTTGAGAGAATTGTTTTAAATGACGTAGATACCTACTTTTAATGACTGGCAGTTGTCTTATACATTTACTCCCTTACTAATAAACGTTGTCTATCGTCTGTATAGTTACACAACACTTTGTCTTCTTCTTTCGAAAGTCAAATTACTGACGACTGAAAGAGAGAAATCGATGTGATTCACCTGATATAATACGTATAATAGTAAGGGGGTTAATACCTAAGATTTAAGTCAATGTCAATGGTAAACATTGACTTTGATGTTTGAATAATCTCAGTTGATACCATGTCAATTGGATTTTTCAATTATTCTCCCAATATTGATAATTTCAAACGTCTTATTATCTTAGTATAAGCCAATATAGTAATTACAATTTAAGCCATAGGTTGCAGTCTGAGAGACGATCGGGTCATGAACTCATGACTTTGTTTAAATATTTTGATGTAATGTCATCGATGCCAAATAGATACTTTTAGAAAGAGACTAGCTAGTCTCTTTCTAAAAACAGCTCACCTGGTCAGCTGACCTGGCGAAATTCGTGCCTCCTCAGAATCAATAAGAACGAATATATAAGAAAATTAATTTTTATAATTTTTTTTCGTGAATTTGTTCCATGTTTTAATAGTTATTCTGCTATTTGGGGCGGAGACAAATCCAATAAATCAAAGATCATAAAAATCGGTCCAGCCGTTCTTGAGTTATAAATGGTGTATTTTCGACTTTGTTTTATTTATATACTCGTAGATAGATGAATGGTATAATTTATTAACACCTCATCACTTACATTATATTACTGTCTTGTTTCCGATTCCACTGGTTAGATACCTACCGCAGTTCTTCAGACCGTATTTCGACCAAGGCGGCCAATCTCAACGGAGACTGGTCTTCAACGCGGGAGATATTATAACGCACAAGTGGTGTCTGCAGCAAGAGTGAAGGTGCATGGGTACCTTTTAACAACACACAAGGTGAACCTTCAAAGTGAGCCTTCAAAATTGGCGAATTCCACTGTTTACAAGATTTGTTACATCCTTTAGACCTTGTAATTGGAGAATATATTATGTATATACGATTAAAACAGGGTCAAATATCTATCCTTGACAGATAAACTGGTTAGCTACTCAGAGACTATTAGTGCCAAGTCACCGCGTACTGGCACATGGCAACGAGATCTGATCGACGGTTTATGTGCCAATGTTTGAGTGCTCGGTTTCGTTACCGTTCTCCAAATGAGCACGGATTGTTACAACCATTACCAAATGAATATAATCTTCTTAATTGTAACAGTTTTGTTTTAAACATGGATTTGTTTTGTTTTATTTGTTGAAGAAGTTTTTTATTTTTGTGTGTGAGTTTTTTTTTTAACCACAGATAGCTTCACCTAGTTTTTAATTTGTTGAAGCTTGTAGATGGCAACTGTAAGCGCTAATTGTATATTATTTACCTAGATCTGAAGAGTATATAAATTAATGCAGGATAAAAAATGGCCAAATTGAATCATTCTTTGAAGATTATTAAGAGCATGTAAATATGGGTTAGTTAAACTGATAATCGACTTCAAATGTATTAAGGCTCCTGCAGATAGGCGCGACACGACCTACGGTGCGACGCGATTATGGTAGAACAATTTCCATTAAGTTTTCACAGTAATTGTTTACTAGAGTCGCGTCCTGCTGTCACGTCGTGCCAGACTGGGAGCTTTTAAAAGATCATTGACTTTGAATAGACTACAAGAGGGTTTTCATTCGAAACGATTTTCAAGTAGTCTGTAATCGAAAGCCATCGAATGCTAAACTAGTTTTGCGGTTGTCTATACATAAATCCCTTAATCGCTAAACGCAAATATTGATCGGGGTTCAAAGTACCCTATTATGTAAGTTCAGTGACTTTCCACTGTTTAATTGTAAAGAAATTTGACATTGGAACCAATTGACTTTAAAATGAGAATGTTTTCAGTGTCGGAATGATTGTTTTGAATGCTCTCGAGATTCTTGTCACTGATTGGATAGACGCTCTGCTTGCTTTTCAACTAACAATTATTTGTTACTGAGCAATTATCATGAGTGAGCAGTGGTGGTCCAGTGGTAACGTCCCCGACCTACGAGTTGTAGGTCGTCGGTTTAAACCCAGACAGGCGTTTTACTTTTTTTTAAATAATTTCATTATACCACTGCTCTCAAAATCGTGAAGGAAAACATCGTGAAGAAACTGGTATGTCCTAGAACCGAAAATTCGAAGAAATGTGACATCTACCAACCCGCACTGGGCCCGTGTGGTAGATTATAACTCTCGAAGAGAGGAGGCCTGTGTCCCAGCAGTGGGAACATAATATGGGCTGATTATGATAAATTATCGTGAATTTTTAAGTTTTCTGGAGATTTGTTTTTTGGTGCTTCGTCGTTGGTTTCGATTCCCAATGTTGGGCAAAGTGTTGCACACACAAAAAAAATTGGGCTTTTCTACCTGGAATTTCTCAGTACGTAGCTCGAAGTCTGAATTCGCTCGCCCCCAATTACTTGGGGGACCTAAACATCATCATCTGGGGTCTTGGGGTCGGCTTTTAGTCTATCAGGATGTAGCTGAATACCAGTATTTTACACGGAGCGACTGCCTATCTGACCTCCACGACTCAGTTACTGGGTAATACGTAAGACTGGTTGTCAGACTTTCAGTCCTTCTGACGACCCGTAACGACTGTCAAAGAACCACGAATGACCGCCGGGACCAACGGCTTAACGTGCTTTGCGAGGCATGGAGAGGTCTTGGTATGTAAAGATGGTCACCCATCCATGGAAAAACCGCGGCAAGCGTAGCTCAACCTAATCGATCAACCCGTGTGGCTGTCATTACTTAGCCACAAGCCCCTCTCTTGGGAGGGGTTAACATTTCTGGCGAAATATGGGTATGCAATAGGTACACCTCTACCCAACCTTCTGGGAAACATGGTGTGATATTTATGTTAGATGTTTTCCTAAACACAATTTGGGGGCCATAATATACCACTACCAGCTATGTACCTGAAGAATGCCACTGATGCCGCAATCAACGTGGCCACCTACTCGGCTCAAACTATTTAAAAAAAAGCAACGAGGAAGAGTACCATCGACACGAAAAGAAGAAGTAGACCAGAGAAGCCATTGGCCATTTTTTTTTTGCCTAATAATCACAATTTTCTTTCTTCTTTCTTTCTTTCTCGTAATTTTAAGACCGACCACAATGTATAGGCCACAATTCCTGTAATTAAAAATGTTCAAAATTTAGTCGCAATCTCATCTGAGCGACAATCAATGTCAAAAACTTGTCTTAGATTGAAACGGAGATCAGTCTGTCAACGCTCTTAAAATTACGAGAATTTCCCCTCTGATCTCAGTCTCAATCTGTCAAAAATACCTTTTAAGTTTCCCACTCTGTCTACTCGATTAGATTTGGAACGTTTTTAATAAGGGTTTTCGTGAAAATTTACGACACCAGTTGGCACCACTGTGACAAGAGGTCTTCCAATATAAAACATATGATGACGTTCATCATTCGATTCATTCATTCGTTCATCATTCAGTCATGACTAAAGAAAATATAGGCTCTTTGACAGATGTCTGGACCTGACGTGTCAGTGCTGCCACCTGGCGAACGTCATTTCAGAAAACCCTCATTACGGGAATCGGCCTTCAACTATGTTCAAATGTTCCAAAACAAGTGTCTGTACTCTTTACTTTCCAGAAATAACATACTAAACTAGGGTTTTATTTAACAGAAGATGAGATAATTCACCGCCCTTAACGCCCTCTACCATCAATCTTGACCTGTACTAACATGAAACACATTACGGACAAAAACAGGACGCTTTCATTATGACGTCACAATACAGGTGCTATTAGCAGATACAATTTGGCGCCTGTATAACCTTGCTACTGAATGGAAGTACTCTTTAGATAACTTCATGACGAATTCACGTGACAGGTGATACGAAAATGACATAAATGTATATGACATAAATTGATATCTATTATCCATGTTTATGGTTCATGGCGATGGAAAAAGTTAGTCAATATTCAATCTGACTATGTTGGAGTCGACTTCCAGTCTATCCAGATGCAGCTTTTACACGGAGCGACTGCAAGCAACTGCCTCAATTCTTAATTGCATTCCATAATGTTGGTAAAACTGTTGGCAGGCTTGAAATTATTGAAACAAATGGACCGTGTCGGGCACAGCATAGTAGGGGAGAAGAGAAAGAGCGCTTAAACCTATTTGTTTTTATATTTTATATTATTTATGTATTTTGGTAATTTGTATTTTTATTTTATTACTACTTTTTGTTTTTCGTCTAATATTTAATTTATTGGCCTATCTGACCTACACAACCCAGTTACTGGGTAATAATCGAATCATTTATTATCATTCCACAATGTGTACTTAGATAGTAACTTAAAATATAAGAAGCTTAAAACCAAACCTACAAACAAAAATATGACTAAATCTTAATTTCTTAAATAATTTAGTATTAATTACTACTACATACGTAAATATTATAAATTAAGTATTATTTAGATAATTTAAAATTAACACTTATTATTAAACCATAAAAAAATTATTTATATGTAGATATTTTTTATAGATTTCTTTTATATTAAAATATTTAATATAAATTATTCAATTTTAAATAATTTCACTTTTGCTTTTTTATAATAGTTATATTAAAACCTAAATTGGAAATTAAACTGTTAATATTCATAAAGATTATAATATATTAATATATTTAATTTTGCCTATCTAATTTATTAGAACTTAATTTTCATATTTGAAAAAAAATCTGTAGGTAATTTCTTTAATTTATTTTCAACTTTATGTCTAAAGCATGAGTTTCAAAGTTGATTGGGAAAATTTGACAGTTTTGGGTAGCTCGATGTGCTGGCGTCTGTTCTGCTGTACTACATTCTACTGTGCTGTACTAGTGTTCTGTGTACTTTCTGCTAGTTTACAATTATGTTCGGCGCACCTTGGGCGGTATTAGCTATTATTTTTATATCACTCCTGAGAAGATTTAAACAGGCAGTTGATACAATAGATAACTCAATAGAGAAAAATGTACAAAAATGGTTTTACGCGGCAAAATAGTACATTATGATATAAGTGCGGTAAGTTGAAAATTACAGCCGAGGCGATATTGCTTGCCCGAGCCGTAGGCGAGGGCTAAAAGAAAGCAGAGGCTGTAATTTTCAAAGCGCACGTATGTCATACGACGTTTTATAACATATTTGCGAGGAAATAAATAAAACTCTGACTGAACTTGCATATTTGCTTGTTTTCCATATGAAATTTTGATACGCTTGTAAGTATCTATCGGTCGATTTTTCGGGCGAGGCTTAGAGTAGCCTTTTTCGCTGCCTCTGAGACTTCTGGCGGTGTGGAATTAATAAATTCATCAATACTTGACGACATTTTCAAATAAAAAAAAGTACAGCGAAAAGAAAAAGCGCGCGGAATAATTTTTACTTCTTAACAGATAAGAGATGCGCGCGCGTTCGCGCTTTTTTTTTTCAGGCATAGGCACGAAACAGCCAGTATTATTAATAAAGTAAATTAATATTTTTGTTTTTGTTACAGATATTAATGGTTGTAATTTATTGTCAAAATTAATTAAATTAAAGAATTAAATGTTTATTTATTATATTTTATCTCCCAAAGTTAATTTTATTCATAAAATGTTGACTACTTTTCTGAAATAAAAACTCTTTGCTAAGATTTAAAAAAGTACCGTTCGTTTTGACGGAGCATCTTGATAAACTGTGCGATTTACTTTACATTACCGCACAAGTGCGTAATGAGATACATTACGATATTGAAATTGGTGAAATAAGAGACCCTTTACGAGCAAATATGTTATAAAATATATTTACCGTCTGTTACATGAAAGCGAAACAGGAAAAGTTTTATTAGTCAGAAATCTTTTTTTCACCAAAGAAATGGGGTGAGCAGATAATTCTCGGGAAAAAGGCACTCACTGTCAGTTATTGTTTTTTCACTTGCTTTCTTTCATTTTTTTTATTGAAATATTTGTCTTCCATGACAGGATAATACCTTTCATCTCTTTTCAAAGAAAACTGACGTTAAAGTTCATCATAATAAACGAATAATAAAAGAATGGACCTTCGAAAAATATTACCTTTTGTATACTATTGGGTTGTTCGGAGTTCTGATTCGGAGATCTGCAATATGAGATAGAGATTTATTTATTTATTTATTTATTTAAGGACAACCAACAAAGCATACACCAAAAATACATGTTAAAATCCCCATGTTATTATAACATTTTATAGTGTACGTAGCGTAGGAGTAGGAAATGTAGTTACAAAACATATTTAACTTATTTACACAGATTATATAGACTTAAGTAAACGAGAAAACAAAAGAAACCACACTATTAATTTTTTACTCTTAAGATAAAGCCCTACAAGGCAGACTTGAATTTATGTAAAGAGTAAGACATATCAATATCCACGCTGGGTGAGCGTGACAGGCGACAAAATTGAATCTGCATTCTGTTAATGGTGGAAAAATGACCCAGATTGGTTTTAAAGCCCTTAGCGCGGAGCAACAGATACCTGGAGCTACGAGCAAGCTTGTAAGGCACATACAAATTTATTCCAGAGATCCACTAATAATAAATGTTTCCGTTTCAAAAACAAGAATAATATCAATAGGCTCGTTGGTTCGTTGGTCCAGTGGTCGCAACGTCGTGTCGGAAGCCCTTATGCTCAGCATGAGGTCCTGGGTCGGATTCCGGGGTTGGGCAAAGTGTTTTTGGGTTTTTCCATCTGGAATTTCCAGCAGCCCGGTGTCTGGATAAGTGCCCTGTTGATGGGAAAGGGTCGCCCCTTATTATATGGGACTTAACTCGTGAAATGTGATTATACCACCCTATAGGTGCAGCTCTGTCTTATCCTTCGATGAATATAGGCGTGATGTTATGTTATACAAACATATACGAACTCAAACCTTACCCCATTAGCTCACCGTCCGATCAAGACCAGGCCCGTGCCGGACGGCGCGTATATACGTGTTCCACGCGCGCCTCAAAGAGATGTCAGCATCAACCGAAGGGGCCCGTCAGGGCCGAAGCCTGCCGGGTCAGCGGGATTGTCCGAAAGGGTTACCGCTGGCCCGGAACATAAAGGGCTAAGGAAGGAACACGGGTGGGTTTTAGTCAGTCTGACACTCCCTTCCGCTTCACCCAGAGCGGGAGGGGGTCATTTGATGATTTCCCATCTTGAAGATAAAAAAAACAAAGCCTTAGCCCATGAAAAAAAAAAAAGGATTGGCAGAAATTTCACGCCACGTGCTATACGCTCCTTATATCCTTCTGCTTCGTCCACGTTTATACACGAGTGCACGTGATTTTCGAAGGACATCTCCGATAACATCAGTATATCGATATTTAATACACAATATGTTTGTTATTTTCGGCAAAGATATGAGATATTGTTTTGATAGTAAATGCATTACCTAGTTGAAACCTTACATAGTCTGTATACGTATAATCCACAAGAAGCTTATAGATAAAAGTGGAGGCAACACTCTAAATACTTAAGTGAAGAAGACTGTAGTCGGACCCTCTCTTTTTAAATACACTCATAAGAACGAGACAGTGATAAGAGAAGAAAGAGAGTGAGAACGAGAAGAAAGAGAGTGTCCGGCCACAGTCGTCTTCACTTAAGTATTTAGAGTGTTGCCTCCACTTTTATCTATAAGCTTCTTGATAATCCCTCTACTGCTGGAACTCAGGCCGCAGAGGGTGACGAGGTCCGCATGAAAGTCAAAACCTAATACCAATAATACCTGGCCGGGGAGTAACGAAATGTTCCTGCAGCCCAGCCAAAGGTAGCTGAAGAACACCTAGTGGTATTTCAGAGTCTGACAGAACCCTCTGCCCGCCCCAGGGCAAAGAACATCTATCAGGATTTACACAGGAAAAAAATAGATAACTGCTGGAACTCAGGCCTCCACCCCGGGAGAGGAAGTGAGCCGTGATCCACTACGCTGATCCAGTATAATCATAATCAGCGTATAATGTTCCCACTGCTAGGAGGACACAGGTCTCCTCTCTCCAAGAGGGGGTGATCTACCACGCGGACCGGTAGATGTCACGTCTTCGATTTTTTGTTTCTAGGACATGTCGGTTTTCTGACGATGTTTTCGTTCACCGTATTGAGAGCAGTGGAAATTATGCCTATCTGGGTTCGAACCTACGATCAACAACTAGAAAGTCGGGGCCGTCACCACTGGGCCGCTTCTGCTCGCGGGCCCAGGTTGGTTTGGTAAAACCATAAAATGTAAGTGTGAGTGTATATTTTTGGTTCTAACTGTATTGATGTTATTCCAATTAACTTTATCTTTACAACTTTGTTATGAACGTTCGTACAAAATTAAGTTACCTACGGGTGAAATGTTATCGCGGTGCCCGGGAATGCAATCAGTCGACAAACAATATTACGGATATATTCGACTATAATGCGATATTTTCGCTGTATGTAAGAAGGTGATGGTTAAAGTTCAGCAGAATTATTCCAACTTAGCGCTCTAGCTCATTTTACGATTTCGTGATCCCACCATCGTGGTTCTATATTCCGAAAGAGTCATTAAGACTCCTGCAAACAGGCGCGACGCGCGACGCGAATCGCGCGCGACACAAAGGCACCGCTCGTTGCGCGACTTGCGGTGCCTTTGTGTCGCGTGTCGTGTCGCGCCTGTTTGAAGGAGCCTTAATGACTCTTTCGGAATATAGAACCTGTGAAAATATAGATTTCTGGCAGATTGATCTTATATTGGATGTATGTATTTATTGTATAATGATGTCAGCTCGAAATCTGGATATTTTGATAACAGGATTTAGTTTTAGGCTATCGGAATTCCCAAATTTCAATTTTCTGCTGCAGCTGTAACATGTACATACCTACCGTGCCTAAGCGGAATCTAACATAGAATGGTTGGTAATAACGGATTTGATAACTTAGATGTACATACGTAAAATATCTACTAGTGTAAATATATAATAAAATGTAGGTATAAGTTCCCAATATAGTATATTGATCACACGTCTCTAGCTTTATGGGTACATAACACCATTATGTACCTACCTTTATCGTGTACCCAATAATTGGGTTGTAGAGGTCAGATTGCCAGTTACTCCATGTAAAAAACTAGTATTCAGCTGCATTCGGTTAGACTGGAAGCCAAACCCAACATAGTTGTGAAAAAGCTAGGCAGATTGAATAGGATTATATAAATACTAGCTGCGCCCCGCGGTTTCACCCGCATAAGTGTCGATCCCGTGGGAATATCGAGATAAAAACTATCCTATGTCCTTCCCCGGGATGCAATCTATCTCTCTATCAAATTTTATCGAAATTCGTTCAGTGGTTTAGGCGTGAAAGGTAACATACAGACAGACAGACAGACAGACAGAGCTACTTTCGAATCACACTATCACTACAAAGTCGCTTTCTCTGTCCCTATGTCCCTTTGTATGCTTAAATCTTTGAAACTACGCAACGGATTTTGATGCGGTTTTTTTTAATAGATAGAGTGATTCAAGAGGAAGGTTTATATGTATAATAACATCCATTAAATAGTGGAGAAGTACTGTTATTTTTGAGGTTTCTAATGTGATGTCGTAAATAATTACATTTTTTCCGCTTGCATTGCAAACGCAGGCTGAACCCTACGAGTTTTATCAAAATAATGTACTAAGTATTGTACACATTGAAAAGGTCTACAGAAAAGTCCGTGATGGTATATGTCTATCTCTTATGGATAACCCACAATAAATTTTTTTTGTCATTTACTTTTTACGACAAATAATGGCTAATTTTCGAAGCGATTTTAACCAATACAGCATTAAACCTTAACCAATTAAATACCTTGAATACATTGTTCATTTAATATAGATCTACATGGCCCTTTACACCGTATGATTTAAGTGAAAATTTTCGAAGATATTACAGATATAAAAATTGCGGGACGTAGCGTTTGCGGCGGTACCGGCCGGCCGCCCGGTGCGGCAAGAGCGTGCCTATAAAAAAGCCGGAGCGGGCCGCTATGTTTTTATATACAACGTTCACAGTTTTTCTGTAGTGTATTTAGTATCAGCATTGCACCCGTGCGAAGCCGGGGCGGGTCGCTAGTAATATTATAAAGGCAAAAGTTTGTGAATGTGTTTATGTGTTTGTTACATCTTCACGCTCAAACGGCTTTACCAATTTTCATAAAATTTTGTATGGAGGTAGCTGACACCCTGGATTAACATATAGGCTACTTTTTATCCCGATATTCCCACGGGATCGACATTTACGCGGGTGAAGCCGCGGGGCGCAGCTAGTTTATAATAATATTATATAAGGGTATTTTTAGCACTGGCGATTTCTTTGGTCAGTGCATTATTATCTGTTTGTGCGCAGTTTCCGAAAACAAGCTTATCTAGATAAAAGTTATATTTGTTTAGGTAGATACGTCTGATGGCCCAATTAACGACGGTTTTACGATGTTCTGTTGATAAACAATCTTCTGCTTGCGGACGTATTTACGCGTTTTTTTTTTTTTTTTGTTTTTACTTATTAATTATTCGTGTAATTATTTCGTGAATGATTTTGAAAAAATTTGCCACTAACAAATCAATATTTATTGAAAATATCTGTAAGAAACTCATTAGATTTCACATTTTTAAGGTCATTCTAAATAGATACTTAAATTGTGTTCATTACTTTTTAAACTTTCTTTATCTCAACTTTAAAATGCTTAGTTATTATTAAAAAAAATATATACCTATACATATTTATATATTTTATTTTTATTATTATATATGTTGTTATTTTATGTAAATAATGTTAAATGTTTTGTGTAAACAAGAACGATATTATTAGTGTAAACAATTGGTTGGCCATTTAAGAAAAATAAATAAATTCTATAAATTTAAGTGTCACATTAGGTAGGTACCTGTTACGTAGGATTATGTATTTCGAGTAACATGTAAGACATGTAGGTATAAGAAATAATAGGTAAGTATAATTAGAAACACAGGAAATACATATGTTCCAATATGAATTTACTATTTTATAAATTTGATTTGTGAAGATCATTCTTATTTTGCACTAACAATTTTCGACCATCTTTACTTTATACACCATGACCCCTCCGTGCCTCGGAAAGCACGTTAAGCCGTTGGTCCCGACTATCATTCGTGGATCTTTGACAGTCGTTTCGGGTAGTTATAAGCCCGAAAGCACATGACCGAAAGTCGGACTACCAATCTTACCAAGGGGTATCGTATTACCCAGTAACTGGGTTGTGGAGGTTAGATAGGCAGTCGCTCCATGTAAAATACTGGTATTCAGCTGCATCCGGCTAGACTGGAAGCCGACCCCAGCGTACTTGGGAAAAGGCTAGGCAGATGATGACTAACAATTTTCGGGTGTACATTTTTTTTATCGTTTTACATTATAATTGATGTTGTGAACCCATTTTCTCGGAATCTGCATAGTATCGTAAGTAATTAAAAGTTCTAATTAATACAAAATATTCGCGATAAACTTTGAAATACGTACAGTCACCAAAAGAGATAAGTAACTAGGGCTGTCGCCTGTCGGATATAGTTGACGTTTACTAAGAAAGCGATGAATGTTTTCATTTCATTGAAATTGAAATTGAAATCACTACATAGTATAAAACAAAGTCGCTTTCTCTGTCCCTATGTCCCTTTGTATGCTTAAATCTTTGAAACTACGCAACGGATTTTGATGCGGTTTTTTTTAATAGATAGAGTGATTCAAGAGGAAGGTTTATATGTATAATAACATCCATTAAATATTGGAGAAGTACTGTTATTTTTGAGGTTTCTAATGTGATGTCGTAAATAATTACATTTTTTCCGCTTACATTGCAAACGCAGGCTGAACCCTACGAGTTTTATCAAAATAATGTACTAAGTATTGTACACATTGAAAAGGTCTACAGAAAAGTCCGTGATGGTATATGTCTATCTCTTATGGATAACCCACAATAACTTTTTTTTGTTATTTACTTTTTACGGCAAATAATGGCTAATTTTCGAAGCGATTTTAACCAATACAGCATTAATCCTTAACCAATTAAATACCTTGAATACATTGTTCATTTAATATAGATCTATATGGCCCTTTACACCGTATGATTTAAGTGAAAATTTTCGAAGATATTACAGATTTAAAAATTGCGGGACGTAGCGTTTGCGGCGGTACCGGCCGGCCGCCCGGTGCGGCAAGAGCGTGCCTATAAAAAAGCCGGAGCGGGCCGCTATGTTTTTATATACAACGTTCACAGTTTTTCTGTAGTGTATTTAGTATCAGCATTGCACCCGTGCGAAGCCGGGGCGGGTCGCTAGTTGATAAATAATCTGTTTGTTTTCTATTAAGTTTATTTTATTTTATTCGTAAACATCCATCGGTTTCTTACGAAGCTTCAACTATATCCGATGACCCTGGTTACTTATCTCCTTTGGTGACCGTACCTTAATAAATCTACGGCTTTTTAGAAGAGCTGGCAACTTCCGTAGTGACGGCTATATGAAAATGATGGCGACGACTAAGATTTAAATCGTTAGATTCGCCCTACTGCGTCAAAAGATACAATGACGCAGTGAGTAGCAGACTTGATTGTCGTAGAAACGCTATTTAATCATGTGTGAGCTCACTCTTCTCAGTAGTCACTTTTTCGAGTGACTAAGTACGGTGAGGACAAATCTAGCGATTTAAATCTTTGGACAGTGGGGTTTGACTTTACGGTGTCAAAAACGCTCTATAGAAAAGCACATCTACTTATTTCCATAAATAACGTTTCAGTAAGGTTATTTGACCGGTATATTGGAGACGCTTTCTAGCTGCCACCGTTCTTCTAGGTTCTTCGTATCCTTAGATCACAAATCTACACTAATAATACAGCTGAAGGGTTTGTTTTTTTTGGTTTGTATGAACGCGCGATTTAATGATTTTTTTTTTTGCATTTGGTAGCTTTATTCTTGAGGAGTGACAGCGCGGGCCGGTGATGCGATGCGACAGGCAACCCTGTCGCATCGCATCACCGCATGTCGGGGGAACAAGATGAAGCCAATGAAGTCGGGGCTACAAACAGTTTGTATTCAGTGGCGTGCATTGGTTTTCAGAATAGGTAGGCAGGCACTAGACCGGGTCTAGTCTAGGCAGACGCGGTCACTAATCAGAAACAAAACAAAAGTCTCTATTAAGAAAAAAGAAGTTTTACAGACGCCATCTTGGATTTTCATTTTGACCTCACTATCGGCTTTAGCGCCCTTGAACACCATAAAAACGTCACCCATGATGAAAAATTAAAAAAAACAGCCGCCATCTTGGATTTTCACTTTGACACCACTATCGGCATTAGCACCCTTGAACACCATAAAAACGTCACCCATGATGATAAAGAAAAAAAAATTACAGCCGCTGAAAGTGAATACAAACTTTGTATTCACTCTCAGAATATTTGATTTATTGACTTATTAATTATTACAAATTTGATAACTAAACTACCTCTAGCAGAAATTTCGTTGATACGGTGTATAGAACTGTTTAACTTGTTTTCTGCCAATTAAATTTATCAAAGTTGAGAGGTCGTGTGTTTGGTATAGTAAAAGTTGTGTAGGTTTGTCTCACGCCGGAATTCAGGTAGTTCGGAAATAAACTCAACGTGAAGTGATTGCTAGGAAACGAATGTTAATATTGACGTCATTATCCTGATCCAGAAAAAAAATCTCACCGTGACAACTTATGTGAAGTGAGCTTTAAGTGAGTGTTCATATGAGATATATCGAGAATAGGTCGGTTGGTCATTGATCTGGTGGTCACACATGGGTTTCCCAATGACAGTTACATTATGATTTGCCATAAGTAAATAAATTGGCATGTACAGACGCCAGCACATCGAGCTACCCGAAACTGTCAAATTTTCCCAATCAACTTTGAACCTTATACTTTAGCCATAAAGTTGAAAATCTATTAAAGAAATTTGACAGATTGTAGTAGCTTGATGTGCTGGCGTCTGTACTTCGTTTGACAGACAGAATGATCAGTAGAATCTGCTATTAACAACAAACTGAGTCCAATTCTCGTGGCCTAATAGAAAGAAAGAAAATACGTTTATTTGCGGCGAACATGACGCAGAGAAGGGACACAAAAAAAACCGGTCAAGTGCGAGTCGGACTCGCGCACCGAGGGTTCCGTACACATATGTAGGTACGTAAAATGTTTATCACGAGAATTTTTTTTTGTAATGTAAAGTAACTACTCGGTGTTCGGATTTTTTCCCTTTACCTATTTGTGTTACATGACATTGCTGCTTGCTAAATTTCATGATTCTAGGTCATAGGTTTTGATTCCGGAACATAAACGCCCGTATCCTTTGATTGCGTTGACTTAGAAGTTTGATTTTATCACTGCTTCAAGGGACTGCAGCCCTGAGTATTTGATATTAATTTCAACTTGATAACTCCCCGCGTTCCTGACAAAAAGGGGCTTGACCAACGGACAGATAGACTGACAACGAAGTGATCTTATAAGGGTTCCGTTTTTCCTTTTCAGGTACGGAACTCTAAAAGAACAAGTTGGGGAAAATATGCGTCACATCCACGCAAAAAAGCATAAAGGCACTTACAAACAGGCGCGACACGACACGCGACACAAAGGCACCGCAAGTCGCTCAACGAGCGGTGCCTTTGTGTCGCGCGCGATTATATCGCGTGTCGCGCCTGTTTGTAGGAGCCTTAATGCTACAACCCTTTGCGAGACAGAGCCCCAGCTCTGGGTTTCAGCTAATCCCAATGATGTCTTTCTAGGACATAATTATATAGTTTTAGTGTTGTAAGGTGGACCGATGACCTTGTGAAGGCCGCAGGAATCCGCTGGATACGAGGAGCACAGAACCGGTGAAGCGCCGAAGCTTGGGGGAGTCTTATGTCCAGCAGTGGACGTCTTTCGGCTGCGATGATGATGATGAAGTAGTTAGTAATATTTTGGTATTTCTTTTGTTTCAGAATCACAGAAGACTGTCCTTGCTGCTGAGCATATTTTTTTATTTGTGTCAACCTGTGAGTAACTTCGTTTTTTTTTAAATGTTAATTTATGACAACTATTGTTTATTTTAAAATAGTGTATAGATTGAAATTAATGAAAATCAATTA
The DNA here is from genome assembly GCA_963855955.1 of Luperina nickerlii. Classification (NCBI taxonomy): domain Eukaryota; kingdom Metazoa; phylum Arthropoda; class Insecta; order Lepidoptera; family Noctuidae; genus Luperina; species Luperina nickerlii. Next base: position 5,480,088 of record OY979679.1, on the reverse strand, counting down.
AGAACGCCAAAATTATAGCTAGAATAAAAAATATCCCAATACATAGTGGAAGAAGCTGTGTGATCACTTCCAGAATGTGACTATATTAAGTATGATATTAACAAAAAACTACACAAAATATTATTTATATTTTTATTACTTATTAAAAAAAACAACTTTGTCAAAAGGAAAAAACACAAAACACGATAATTCTTTGAACATTCTATAACAAAAATCACGCTTCAATTTCAGTTATGTGACTTTTGATCCACATCGGATATAATTTTTATAAATATTTAGTTGTAATACAAATATATTTCCACAGGGATCCCTAATTATGAATCAAAATTAAATTCGTGTCCACCGAGCGAAAACACAAAATAACAGTATGTTATAAAGAATATTAAATATTTTTTTGTTTCAAATAAAAAATAGGGACAGTCACACAACTGAACGTCTTAATAAGGTAAAGCTTCGTCTACATGGACGCTATTATCAGACTATTCATAATATGTAATATTCCAGACGAACGTTTAATAATAATTAAAAAATACTATATCTTTTCAATAGTGGAGTCAATAATAACAAAAAATATTGTACCTCGTTTACATAACTATTGTTAACATGAATAAAATAATAAGATAAAAATTTAATACCTATTAAAATCGAATTAAGTTACTAACAAGCTTCTTCTTTAAAACTTATAACATAACGAATTAATATCTAAAATAGTAATCGTAATACTAAACAGCGGCTAATTATCTATATTATTTTATTATACAGAATGAATTTTCAACTAGGCGTGAATGGCTAAATCTGAAGCTATGAGGAATATTGAAAAACATTGAAAGGGGTCTCGAGGCCGATTTTGACGAAAACTAAAACTGCATCATTAGATTTTAGAAAAATCAATAAAGCTGGCCAGGAATCGAACCAGCTGATTTTGAAAAAAACACAGCCTGTATTTTAACACCATTCGATAGTGTTGCTAATAAGGATCAAATTCTGGTGTCTAAGGTTTGTTACACCCTGTGTATTCGATAAAAAAACAGGAGTTTCTGTATGAAATATTTAATAATGATAAACAATTAATTAATTACGAAACGTTTTATAATAACAAAAATTAGGCCTTACCTGTACTCACAATATTATATTTCTTGAAAATCGATTCCCGCATAAAACTATTATTCTGACTTTCTGAAACAACATCATTGTATCCATGTGAACTTAACTTTATAGGTTCAGTCATGTTGTGACTTTAAGCTCAGCCCGTACGTGTCCACAGATATGGTCACAAAACGGAAGTCACATTTTCTTACTTGCCGATTTAAATAATTGAATAAATTATTATTCGTGGTTCTTTTCCATTTGATATCATTTTAAACAGTAACTAGAAAGAAATGGCAGTTTCTAGAAATAAACAGCGATCCTAATATTTGGTTACGCTGTAGTAAAATTCAAACACACACCTGAACATAAATTCCGTTCTTGTACCGAGCCAGCAACAAGACGTCTACGTTACTCAAAATCGTTTTGACGCTAAGTCCAAAATGGCTTCCTGAGCAGGAATACGTTGACGTGTTACTTGTTTTAAGGTATTATTTCCCAAAAAAAGTGGTTAAAAGTACTTTAAAATGCGGTCACAATACTGAATGTTCCGGGTGGATCAAAATTTCAACATCGTAATTTTATATGGTTTTTTATGTAAATAATCCAGATTATTAAAAATTAATTGATGAATATTATTTAATGATGATATTTAGAAACTAAATCCGATAAAAAAAGTACATCGTCCTTGGAAAAATCTCTCAATATTCGTGATCCAATCATACAAATTCAGATGGGGACAGGTAAAAGTAGCCAACTCCTGTTTATTTAAACGCTGGTTAAACAAAATTATTAATAATTAAGCAGAAAATTATATAATCAAATTTAAATTAAATGTATTTTCTTTGATCCAGTATGTTTAAAAGCTCGAATAGTTTATGGGTTTACGAATAAAATTAAGTTAAACCCTAGGGACAAGCAAAAAACGTACTTGACACAAATTGAAAAATATGCTCTGCTACTGATTTTGTTGAGACTTGCATTGGTAAGTTATTTATGAAGTACTTACCTTCCTTAATTAACGATTTTTACATAAGCTCAAGTTAAGTTAAGCTTAATAGTATATATGAAAATTGTATTGTAATAAGTTCCTGTTAGAAAATTTACTTATCTACAACTTTGAAATGCGAAGTATGCCAACCAGTTAAAGTTTGGTTTATACGGTCAGCGGGATTGTCCGAAAGGGTTACCGATGGCCCAGAACATAAAGGGCTAAGGAAGGAACACGGGTGGGTTTTAGTCAGTAAGAGTCTGACACTCCCTTCCGCTTCACCCAGAGCGGGAGGGGTCATTTGATGATTTCCCATCCTGAAAAAAAAGCCCGCGTGTTGGATCACGGCCACTCCCTCTCACCGAGAAGAGGCCTGTGTCATTGCCTGTGTCCCATCAGTGGGAAAATTATGGGCTAATTGTGCTACAGTAAGATATTTCTATCTACCAGAAAGTTCTTCAAAAAATTTTATTTGTCTTTTAATTCATCTTTAAAGGACTAATTACAGAATAAATGAAACTATGATATTTAAAAGATAACTAGTTTCTGCCCGCGACTTCTTTCACGTGGTAGTCGTGAGATATACAATATACTAAAATAAATAAAGCTCCCTCGGCTCCCCACCTACCGGGTCGCATCGCATCGCTCGCCCGCGCTGTTACCTACTTCGTTTTCGCCAAAGAGAATTTTCGCCAAACGTTCTTTTTGTTTTTTTTTTGTTCCGCGGTGGCGGAGCGGAAATCAAGGTCTTCGTGTGGTGTTAAATCCGCGAATTTAATTCTCCCTAAAGAATTGGACCATCAAATGCAAAAAGATTTTTTCAAATCCGTTCCAGTTTAGCACGTTTAAACAAAAAATACAATCTCTTCAGCTTGGTTATATGTATTAGTATAGATTTCAGAAAATTGTTTTTTACTTTCTCAGTGTTTTAATTTCGTGATCAGCTTTTCTGGTAATTGTGCATCTTTCTAGTTAAATCAACAATAGATTGATTCTAATTTTCGACTGAGTTTAATTAAATATGCTTTAACTTTGATCGATTCTAAGATAATATATTTTATACAGAGTAAACAAACTTACAATCTTTAAGCATTCGTCTTGATTATTTAATGTTTCAATTCTACTTATTCGATTTTAGAAATCGCCTGTAGGTATACAATAATATAAATTAAATTCTATTTTCGTGCCATGTCTGTCATGTACGACCGCGTTGTTCTTCTAAACTATGCAACGGATTTTGATACGGTTTTCACCATCACTTAGAAAGTTTATTCCGGAAGCTTTATGTGCATCGATCAATCAAGTCAGCCAAATGGAATCCACTGCTGGACATAGGCCTCTCCTAGGCTGCGCCACAAAACCCTGCCCGCCGCCTTCCGCATCCACGTTAATATTAAACTTACATACAAATTCAGCCTATAAATTTCCCACTGCTGGTACACAGTCCTCCTATTCTCGAGAGGAGGTGGGCTGTAATCTACCACGCGGGCCCAGTGCGGGTTGATACTAAACCCACTTATAATTAAATAATAGTTAATAGTTTTAAAGTGCTAGAAACTATTTTACGCTAACTCAATGATTACGCATACAATAAGACTTTTTGTTATTTTAATCTTTAAGGCAAATAGTATTTAAGTAAACTAGGTATAAAATAATTAGTATAATTTTGTCATTAATTCAATACTTCTAATGTTAAATATTGTAAAGAATTTTATAGTCCTACAATTACCATAAAGTATGCTCATGCCGCCTGTGATACAGGTTTATCCTAGTACAGGCATCTAACATTAATACATGTAAATAATTTCTAAGACTCTATGTAATAATTTTACCAATTTTAATAGTGAATAAAATATTTATTTATTTATTTTATTTTAATTAAAAAAAATCTCGATGTCTCAAGCCGTAAAAACCGTATCAAGTAGAATCGAGTCGCTAGTAGAATAATAATAAATACCACAGTATTTAACAGATAGTCTTGAAAAGTGTGATGCGTCTATAAGCTAACAATTTGCCTGAAAGCATTCGTGCATCTGTTTACAGAACTTTTTGACCTTGCTATGTGAATATGCTAATACTTTCCTGATTTTACGCAACAAAAATCTGTGTAAATTTAGTGAAAAAAAGTGTAAATGAAGCTTTTGCCAATTCATTCTCGTGGGACTCCAAAATATAAGTGGCAATTTGTGCCGACAATTATTCTTTTAAATAGGTACTTAACTTTGGTCATCATTTTCCTGCCCTAATCTCGATTTAAGGCTCCTTCAAACAGGCGCGACATGCGATAAAATCGCGCGCGACACAAAGGCACCGCAAGTCGCGCAACGAGCGGTGCCTTTGTGTTGCGCGCGATTCGCGTCGCGCGTCGCGCCTGTTTGTAGGAGCCTTTATTGTTTCTTCAATTCTTCTGTATCTAAAATGTCATGTAGGTCTAGGTTGTCAACCATTTTCTAGCCATATTAACTTTCATATAGCGTCAATCGTTTCATTGGTCTTTCTTTATTTTTATACCAAAAACTTTCCACACGACATTTTCCTTATTCCTCCGCATCACGTGCCCATACCATAACAACCGATTTGACCGTGAAAAGTAGTAACTTTGGTAACCAGATAATAATAGTTTGATTTTTTCAGTTAGTCAAGGCAATGTTGACGGGGGTAGTTTATAGATGGATGCTGCACCCCGTAGGAATCCCTAGGACGCATTAATAATTAAATGAGGCATTCCTTTAAGATCGTCGACTTGGAGATCACCCACATGCTTCTTTATATTACCCACAGTAATCCGCATTGAAACTATTGAAAAAAATCGAAAGACATTAAAAAAATATGTTTTTTTACTCACAAAATTAAAATATGCTCGTAGGTACTTCTCGCAACATGCGACGGAAGTCAATTGTTTCCTCGTAAAGGCTCCTATAAACAGGCGCGGCACGCGATTTAATCGCGCGCGACACAAAGGCACCGCTCGTTGTGCGACTTGCGGTACCTTTGTGTCGCGAGCGATTTTATCGCGTGTCGCGCCTGTTTTTAGGAGCCTATATCCTTTAAAATGATCCAGATTGATTTTTTCCTCCCTCTAAAGAGAAGCATTTAATTCCAATGTTTTTCTAAAGAGGGAGCGATGCGTACGCGACGCGCACGCGTAAAAAATCGCGCTCGTGTGAACGCACCCCTGCACATGATTCTATAGTCGGACTTTTAATTAGCTGCAGTAAAATGACAGCTTATGTATTACTTAGAAGTCGGACTATAGACAGAATCATGTGCTGAATTGATGGTACAGTTTGTGCATCGATGTTCCGGCCATCCTAAGCTGTATCATTGAAAGTTCTAATTATGACTCACAGCTCTTAGTTGCGTATCTTCCAGAATAATCTGTTTTTGTTTATTCTAATAAATGCCTGACATAATGGGGATTGCCCAAAATTTCTAACCATTATATTTTATTTTATTTTTTGTAAATTTAGAGCATTTTGAGAAACTAATTTGAATATTTTGATGATTGGCTCAATAGTTATTTTAATAAAAAATATTTAATTATTTTAAGTTTTTGAGGTAGGTGACGTCATCCAGTAGCATAAAGATTAAGTGCCGTTGCCTTACTAGTACATTAAGTATTAAAAATTTTAATCTGTCAACACAACGTCAACAATGTCACATCTGTCAAAGTGTCAATAGGCCGAATAGACGTCTTAAATAATCGAATCCTAGCTTAGCGTATTTATTTACAAATGGTTTTTTTATGTGTAAGTGTCCTCCAAGGAATATACTACTCTCTATCGTCACTAGAACAATCGACGCGGCGACTTAGAAATAGAATAATAACGCACGCGGCGACATTATTACTATTATTGCTGCAAGTTGGAACAAAGCACTTCCTGTATTCCATAACTCTTCCAGTATATTAAATATTGTCGAGTGTTGAAATAATGTATGTAATGTAATAATGAGATTTATAAACAAGAATGTTTATATTTTTGACATATTTACAATAATTTGACATTTGACAGATTGTAGACAATACTTGCCTCTTACTTTTTATTTTCTGAGGCAACGATACAAAACTGTACAGCCAGTCGTACGTAATTTGAAGGGCAAAGAAGGTCAATCGTATTTTATCAAAAATATCAATAACATATGAATATTTTTCAAAATTAATTAGTCCGTAATGATCAGTAACGCTATTCCTCGAAATGGTTTTTCAATTAAAACATTTAAAAAAATATGAACAATGCCCATTACCTATCGAAACAAACAAATAATGACAAAACAACATGTTAGTAAAAAAACATCGTAGCGTCGTGAGATATGAATAAAAATAAGATTACTAATGTTATCGCATTTCGGAAGGTCGCCTTATTACCCGGTTATCTGGCTGGACCAACGTGAATAGGCCACAGATTGTTGTGATACATTCGATACATAGGGATATAATATGATAAACTGGAAAAATAAGGAGATTCACGCTTTTTGAAGTGAAAACTTCTATAAGCGCTTTGGGCATTTTTTGAGATGAGAAAAACCATTGAACTCACGACACTGTTACCGTAACCGACACCGCACGTGTTTTGTTTATAAGATGATTAAAAAAATACACACGTAATTGTTCAACTTTTCACTTCTGTTGGCATTCCCGGAGTGCCACTGTCTGCCGAACTTCGGTCGCGTAACTTCGGCATAGTGTGTTTAGACACTTAGTCATGCGAGCGACGATATATTGGAGCAAACACCATACTTGATAAAGAAGACTCGGTCATAGGACATTACTTCTTATTATTGTGAGCAGTGGTGGCTAGTGGTAACGGCCCCGACTTATGAGCTGTAGGTCGTGGTTTCGAACCTAGGCAGACGCTTTACTTTGCGTAATATATTTATCACAACCGCTCCCAAAAACGGCGAAGGAAAACATCGTGAGGAAACCTTGTTGGACCAAAAATTCGAAGACATGTGATATCTACCAACCCGCACTGGACCCGCGTGGTGGACTACGGCATTCCCTCTCACAGAGAGCAGGCCTGTGTCCCAGCAGTGGGAACGTCATAGGCTCATTATGCATTTTTTTTTTCTGGTTGGGAAATCATCATATGACCCCCCCTCCCGCTCTGGGTGGAGCGGAAGGGAATGTCAGACTCTTACTGACTAAAACCCACCAGTGTTCCTTCCTTAGCCCTTTATGTTCCGGACCCGCGGTAACCCTTTCGGACAATCTCGCTCACCAACATTCCCGCTGACCGGCTCATTATGCTTAGCTTGTTATTAGGACTGGTGATAGACTGTTATAAGCAAGAAGAACACCGCTGCATTGCTTGCAAGTTGATTGGGAAAATTTGACAGTTTCGGGTAGCTTGATATGATGACGTCTATACCTGAAATAAATGATTTGACCTTGAAAGAAATTTATGATAAAAGCTAAACTGCTTGCTTGAACCATTCAGAATGACACAATTTATTTTGATAGTTTATTACTTCTATGATATGTTTTAATTACGTAAGTGTCCGTTAACCAATAGGACTCCCCATGGGAGTCGCGAAGGAAACTTATGGTGTCGATTATGTGCAAAGTGGGATCACGACTGTTCATTATTAGTTGTTTATAAGATGATTAATACGTAATAGTGAACGATTAGCTGAAGTGATACTTTTGATTTGGGTGATAGATTACCTACCTACTGCTTGTCTGCATCAGCGCAATTGTTGTGCGAGTTTCGTTGTACATAATAGGTAATGTAGACAAAAATTTAATGATGCTCGTTTGTAAGCGCATCACTTGAGAATGACTAAACCGATTAGGCTACTTTTTGTTTTAAAGTGCTCGTTATAGTCCGAATTAGGTTTTTATGGCCAAGTGAGAGGGCGACATATTGCCATGAATCGGAAATAAATCCTGACTCCGGCTCCCTAATTGCGTAAAATACTATCAATCACAATCTGAATCTTTTTGAAGGATATTCTAATCCATTGCTTCATGTGTTCGATAAATTTGTCTGCTCAACAACGCAATATATGTTGTTGAAATGTCAAAATGAAAATCATGTGCATTCCTAGATACTATTAGTGTATTACGCAATTTACCCCGCGGGTTGCAAGTGTGAATTTCCTAAAAGAAAAACTCATTAATACCTTACCCGAGGATCAAGCAGTGAAAGCATTTTTTATTGCGACAGTGCTACGTGATTGATTACAGGGTTCCTCACAACATTTTTAAATCAATATTAGTGATAGATACAAATCTATTTACCGTACACCGTGTGTCGTAGTAAGCAGGCCAGACAGACGCGTGTTTTGCCTGCATGTCAAGATGTGCCGATACGAGCTAACGAGCTGACACCTGCCACTCGTGACCTTAGGGGACGCCGCGACCCCACACGAGCTGCAAGTCAACAACTGGAGAAGATTCTAGACGATAAAGGCGATACAAGACTGATAAGGGTCAAACATATTGACGATGAACGTGTATTGTGAACATAAACATTTTTGTTTCCCTTTATAAATGGCGCTTTGAAAATATGAAAATTATAACATCTAATACTCGTAAATCCTTAAGAAAATGGCTGGGACAGACTGGATGCGGAAGACGGAGGACAGGACAGGACAGAGTTTTGTGGCAAAGCCTGGGAGCGGCCTATGTCCATCAGTGGAATGCGATAGGCTGATAGGCTACGATGAAGATAAATTCTTTGTGGAAGACTGGTATCTGCACTAGGAAAACCTGTCGCACAGATTATCAGGCCTTCCCCGCCAAAAGCGACAGGACGTATGGAAGGCGATATTTCCAAAGTTGTGAAAATTATCTGCTGTGTGAAATGTATTTTTCAACTTATTTTTACCGGTACGTATTATTTATTTATTAAACTTTATGCACAAGTAAAAAACTGTACAAAGGCGGACTTAATGCCTTGGGCAATTTCTACCAGACTACCTTGGGGTGATGCAGAAACAACATTCAGTAGGTGCAATAGCAAAAAAAACAAATAGAAAATATTTATAAGTAAAATATAAGAATAAATACATATATACATACATATAAAAAATATATACAACAAAGCAAAAGAAAAAGTTAAGAGAGATAAACAAGGAAACCTACAACAACTTATATTCTGAGACGAATCTGCCAACTTCTTGTGTAAGTGTTCTCGTGCTTTCACTTTAAATGTGAACCTGTTGGAAACCGTCCTGATATTCTGAGGTAGCGCATTCCAAAGGAAAACCGCCTGGACAAAGAAAGAAGACTTTATAAAACCAGAGCGCTGAGAAGGACAACGAAGAAGACAGATGGAGATACAACAAACTTGCTTAACTGTAAAGGTTAGGTAGTCCGAGGGCTCGTTTAACCCTTAAACTCAACTGTTATAACTATCGAACATTAAAATTTACGTAAAATAAACTGTTACAAGGCACATAGTTTGGAATCATAATGCAAATACCAATAAAAAAAAAACACAACATACAACCTCAGGGCCACTTAACGAATTTTAAGAACGTTCGTATTCTATCTAATCTTGGTTATTTTAGATTACGCCTTGAATCTTAACGTTTCTTAAGTACGAAAATTGGCCTACTGATACTGACCAGCAATTCCTGCAAATTGCAGAAAACTTAAGAAAATTTGAATTTCGCGGGGTACCCAAGCGCCTTAAAGATTAGCTGAAAATTACGCGATGTAGATAGATACCTAACTTAATATATACCTACCTACATTACACCTACATCCTCTTTACTCAACACCGAGTGAATTCATTAATTTGTCATTAGCATTAAGCTATTGACACCTTGATTACGTGGTGTCGGTTGTATACATTTGATGTGTTATACACTATGTACACATCTTTCTCTAGTGCTTAGTTTACACTACATTCAAAGTCAAAGTCAAAGTCAAAGTCAAAGCATTTATTTCAAATAGGCACATTAAAGGCACTTTTGAACGTCAGAAATTACAACAAATAGAATTGATTCTAGTCGCCCATTCCAAAAGGTAGTTTTCGTATGGAGAAGAACGGGCAAGAAACTCCACCGTTACTCTTTTAAAATATTTTACAAAATTTTGCATACATTAATTATATAATAATAATATGTGAACACGATGCACCTAAAATAAAATTACTATACCACAATAGGTAAAAGACTTAAAAATGAAACCATGACATATAAATTAATTATCTGATAGATATGGTAAAAGTAAACGATTTTCATTTAAAAAAAAAATCCTAAGGTATATGTCGTTGTAAGTAGTTACTATAAAGTACCTACCTATGTGCTTAGGAAAAGCATGCAGAGTAGAGATGGTGATATTGTTGTGAGTGATATATTATATGTTATGTGATATGTTAAGAATGGTGAGTATACAATCTAGGAAAATAGTGATGGGAAGTCGACTGCGAATTTTCAAATAAGAATGTTTGTGTTTCATCTCTTAGGGGTTGTTGTATCATTATAATAAACGCGATGCGAATCGCGCGCGACACAAAGGCACCGCTCGTTGCGCGACTTGCGGTGCCTTTGTGTCGCGCGCGATTTTATCGCGTGTTGCGCCTGTTTGAAGGAGCCTTTACCATTTAAACATTTTACTTTAAAAACATGTTCGGTAGGTACCTAATCTTAAAAGTAAAATAGGTTTGCTTCAAATTACAAAAAACTAAATTAATACAATAAATATTAAATATGTAATAAAATAAATAATATGTTGTATGATGTGTACAAATAAAATGCTTAAAAATTAAAGTAAAGTGGTTGCATTGCACAAGAGATATTAGGATCGTAAGTAAACCTTAGACATTATTGTTTTAACGCTGAATTTACACACTTCACAGAATCTAATTTACAGAAACACGAGAGACACCACTTAAATGAACATCTTACGTTTGGCAAGTTTAACAAATAACTTGTTTATTTGTTTACAGTTTCATTCGTGTGTTACTCGGGGTGTCGCGGTGTGAGTGGCTCACGAGAAAGGCTTCCCAAGTAGTCGGTATTTCGGTATTGCCGAAACAAATACATGAGTAAAATCTAAGCAATGACTAACGTTAATAGGTATATCTAACCAGAAACTTGGTTATTCTAAATAACTATAACTATTATGAAAACAAATGGCTGACTTTTACCTTGGCCAGAGGATAAGTACCTAATGCCGTCAGTCTCTTGGGTACATTACCAGTCGACAGCGATGCCGAGGAATATTGCGACACCATATTTTAGTTTTTTAATAGTTTTAGTAAGGTTATTATATATTATTTTAATAAAAAAATAACTACCTATGTTAAAGTAACTTCGGGTTATACTATAATGGAAAAATACGGCATAGTAAGCAACTTAATCAGTGTTGCTGACTGCCCAGAATGTGGATAACTTTATTATACAGAGATGAAACTACGGTCCGTCCACAGTTATTTTACCTCTGACAGGAGCAACCCAATAACAACCTTGTCGTAACGAGAATAAAGTTCACTTTGATTTTAACAGACTTGTTAATGGCAGCATCTCAACAGCTACCTTATTACAACGATAATAAAGATCACTTTTGACAGCGATGCAAACTCAGAGGTAAAATAAATGTGAACAGACTATAGCGTACCTACTTATGGTTCTATGAGTCAAATTCACAAAAAAAAAAAACACTGAATTTGACAGATCGATGCGTAAGTTAACGCTAAGTTCTCTATCTTACCTTAAGAGGTTATCCAGCACATTCTGTGAAGTCAGTCCCACTAATAACCTAAGTAACCTATTCTCGTGTACGAGTAAACGCTATAAAAAGTTTTTATGTACAAAACGAAGGCCTTCTTTTAACGTTCAATAGTAATCAACCTACATATATCGTGTGTAATTCGACACTGATTTTGATCGAGCAATCGTGAAATGGGTAGCTAAACTTTCTCGTGTTCTTAACTAAGCGCCAAGAATTTGGGAGCGAAACCCGTTTTAGGAGTATTACTTTCAGAGTCAGTTAAGAAGGTTACCTAAGTGAGGTTTAGCCCTCTTCCCTTTGTATGGTAAGAAAGCTTGGAATTAACACATGCGTATACAATTAATCTAATTGTTTTTAAGCAAACTTTACTTTACGATTACGTCAAAGGAGACCTTCCCTTTGGATCTCAAGAAACTTGTTATTATAGTGAAGTTTTGTAGCGCAATACTACTAGCATAATAATGTGGCCATCGATTTAGGATTTTTACGGCGTAGGTTCGAACACGTACAGTGCGCGCCACGTAAGAAGAGACTTGACACACCACGTGGTTTGACATGCGCAGTACTCGATTTTAAGTATCTTTAGCGGTATGAGGTCTGAGTGCGGGACGGGACCGGACGTCATAGGGGCGGCGGAAAGAGGCGGGGGAGGCGGAGTCAAGTCTCTTCTTACGTGGCACGCACTGTACAGGCGCTTTACTTTGTGTAAATTATTATATTTCTTCACCACTCCTCTAATAACGGTGAAGGAAAACATACTGAGGAAAACGGCATGTCTTAGAACCAAAAATTCGAAGTCGTGTGACATCTACCAACTCGCACTGCGTTGTGGATTACGGCCCACTTTCTCTCACCGAGAGGAGGCCTGTGTCCCAGTAGTGGGAACATTATATACTGATTATGATTTTATTATCAATTTTCTGAACATATAGGAATCTCAGCGACAATCAATGTCAATAATGTAGGGAAACTAGAGGTATTTTCGACAGACTGAGACTCAGTCTCAGTCTGTCGAAAATACCTCTAGTTTGAAAGCCAAAGTGGCTCTAGCCAAAGTGGCTTTTTTAGGCTCCCTGATCTCAATCAGGGAGCCTAAAAAAGCCACTTTGGCAGAATCGTAAAAGGATAACTTTATAAATCAAAATATGGCGAAGACAGTCCGTGTTAAATGATAAATGATTTTATTTTTGTAAGTAGGTTTGCACAAACACTTTTACACGTCAATCCTCTTTTTTTTTTAAACTAGATGAGGTCGGCGTTTCCTATCTGACTACTCTGAGAAGAAAGGCCGAAACAAACTCAGAGGTCATAGTCTCTTTTAAAGTCCAGACATAATCTTGGTCAAGTTATATGAAGACCATGTAGGTCGGTGTCTGAGATGGTCTTTTGAGGAAAGAACCACAGATTGAGAGGACCAGTCCAGTTAGTGCACGCATTTGTCAGAAATCGTGCAGCTCAACTCAAGACTTAAGGAGCTCAACGATCCGACGAACAATACCAAAGAAAGGACATTTGGGTAGGCCACATAAATTACTCAAACTGCCAGACCATGGAGAGAATAATAAAAAATATAAAATGAATAAAATAAATGACCCACATCGTCTTCACATTCACAATAATTAAAATAATGTAATAAAATAATGTTGTTCTTTTTTTCGCTGCACTACGTAGGTATAATCAAAGAGATAGGGATTGGATTTGGATTGGATTGATGAGTATTGTAGCACAGACAAGAAAAAGAACTGAAAAATCCTTCATCAATGGGATTTGATTTGATTAACTTAACAGTTAATTGTCCATTACAATTCATAATGTTATCCTTTTATGATTCTGCCAAAGTGTCCTTTTTAGGTCCCCTGACTGTGAAAGATAAGATAATATTTATTTTGTAAAAACATGAATACACATCATGAAGGTCTTGTAATCAATATGAGGTGGCTACATCTACTATTGGCTGAATGTAAGTTGAAAAACGAATGACAAACACTTGTAACATCCCTATAAAATTCAAAACTCACTTACTGTTGTATCTCTAGTATAATTATAAATTTTATCTTTGACATTATAATAATATACTACATAGGTAATGTCATGTTTAGTGGAAAAAAATATTAATAAAATAATTTACTATAGTTAGCTTTACTATCGGGGCTCGTAATAAGAATTTTTGTCCAAAATAACATAAACAAGATAAAAACGCTTCTTTTCCTGGAAGGGTTAGCCGTGGGTGTATGAACATAGACCGAAATAGTTGAGGCCGTAAGATAAATACGCGGTATTACATGCCAAAAAAGCGTGTTTTCACCACCCGCGCGCTTGACGTTAAGCTATTCCCATTTAAATAATCCTATGTGAAGGGCAGGCGTTTTGGAGCTCTAATGTAATTTTGACGTTCGAAAAGTGCTGATTCTCAGTCAAGATTGCATGAGTGCCTTTTGATTTGATATTAAAAATCTCTTAGAAATTCCCAAATCCTGCCAAGAGGGTATAAGGTACATTGTAATCTTGGTATTTCCATATTATTAGACTAACCATCATCATCTGCCTGTTGAGGTCGGCTTCCAGTCTAAACTGATGCAACAGAATACCAGTATTTTATATGAAGCGACTGCCTAGCTGACATCCAGAACCCAGTTACTGGGTAATACGATATTCCTTGGTAAGACTGGTTGTCAGAGTTTCGGGCTTCTGACGACCCGTAACGACTGGCAGAGATCCACGAATGACAGCCGAGACCAAAAACTTAACGTGCTTTCTGAAGCATGTTGAGGTCTTGATATGTAAAGATCCACGGAAAAAGGCGGCAAGCGTAGCTTAACCTGACCGATCGACCCGTGATGCTGTTATCACTTAGTAGACACAAGCCCCACAATTATTAAACTCAAACTCAAAGCATTTATTTCAAATAAACCTTGTACAGGCACTTTTGAATTGTGAAAATTAAATAGTGTGTCAGTTATGCTCGGTTCCTATAAACAAAAACGATGGTTTTGCTTACCAATAGTAGCATTTTCTTAGCGTAGCGTAAGCTAATTATTGTACCTGTGATAGCTGCTTCCATAGTTATGGGTCTACTATGCAAAGCTCTGAGGTCTTTGCTTCATTATTGGTAAAGATAAAAGAGTCTTAATTTTAACCTTTAACAGTCCGTAAGTTATAGGAATCTGCCATTAGTCAGAAATTTGAAGTTAGTTGCCCATTCCTAAACGTAGATCTCTATGGAGAAGAACGGGCAAGAAACTCTATGGACACTCTTTTAAATCAAGATATTACAAAATCCTTGATACATTATTCTTAGACCAACCTTATTAGACCAACCAATGGTTTAATAAGAAATTTCCTTGTTCAAACGAGAGAAAGGACAATATTTACGGAATTGAATCTATGTTTGGTGTGCTAATTGACGAAGCGAATGTACTTTAACAGGAAACGATTCCGCAATCTTTTCTTTCTTTAAATTCGACAAATAACTATGAAAAAGGAATAAGGAATAATTTCCACTACCCTCGATTTTTGTTTCAAAATAAATTATACCAAACTTCCTTCGCGATTATATTAATTTGCATTAAATAAGTCTTTGTCTAAACTAGCTGACCCGGCACACTTCGCACCGCCCCGCCATCACCAGCCGCTCTGCCCCCGCTTTTTAAATCTCTGATATCTTCTAAGATATTGATTTTAATGATATGATATACAGGACAATTGTGATCTCCATGAAATGCACAACGTACGTTAATGTATTTAATTGGATAAAGAATAATACTGTATTGTTTAAAATAGCTTGCTAAATAACCCATATTTTTTTTGTAATATGTAAAAGATAAAATTGGTTATTGTGGGTTATCCTTAGGAGATAAACATATACCATTGGCAACTTTTATCGATATTTTTAAGATATACAATTCCGTAGTACATTAATTTGATCTATCTCGTAAGGTTTAGCCAGCGTTTGCAATGTAAGCGCACAAAAATTTGTTTGCTACTACATCACATTACAAATCTTTGAATTGTTCCGCTTTTCTCTACTACAATATGCATGTATTATACATATAAATCTTCCTCTTGAATCACTTTACCTATTGCTGAAAACTGCATTAAAATCTGTTGCGTAGTTTAAAAGATCTAAGTTAACAGGGAGCGGGAGTGACTTTGTTTTAATTACTATGTAAAGAAGATAATTTCTTATTACATACATGGTCGTGTCGACATCAAGCTTATTAATTTAATTGTTGTCAGATAATATTTATAAATGAGACACAAGCGAACACACCTACGCGAATTCCATCTATAGCATAACAATTTGTTGCTATTCTCGCACTTACGTTAACTAAATTAGGGTCTATTATCGTGTGAATAGTTATTGTTATTGTGTAAAATGTTGATAGTTGTACTTAATCGTGCAATTAATGCAGATGAGGTTGTAAGGTCCACTTGTTTATAAGTTGATGTTTTGCACAAAGTAACATCGTTTCTCGCTGTCGACACGATCATTAGTTATCACTTGAATTTTCTAGAATCTTAATTATACTTTACTGACACTACAGCCTTGTGGGTCTCGTGGTCACAAGCGCTACTGTTGAAAATGAGTTCCTGCGTTCAATTTCCAATGGGTCTGTTCCAATGGGTGGTGAGTTTCCAAAGGTCGGGTAAAGCTTTTATAGAGGTAAGAGGAACAGGGTGTAAAGTTCACTCAACCTCCATAGAAAAGGGAGGATCCTCCGACCAGACGGGTGTTGTGTCTGGCGGGCAACTGCCCGTTGATTCATGTCGGGCCGTTGTATCTATGCTAGTTGCGCGGTAAACTCTGCTTGCGCGATGTAGGATTTGCGTGACGTCAGTATGACGCGTTGTTTGTATGTGGCGTTGTAGATACCGCTACACTTTATTAGGTTTTTTCATCTGGAATTTCATAGTAGCAGGCCGGAGTCTGGAAACGTGCTCAGTTGATCGTGTGAAAATTGGGTGTACTATAAGTAGGTACACCTCTCATCACCTCTACCTAATCTTTCGGGATATACTGGCGTGATATTATGGTTTTATAAGTTACTAGTAGCGCCCCGCGGTTTTACCCGCGTAAGTGTCGATCCCGTGGGAATATCGGGTTAAAAACTGTCCTGTCTTTTCCCGGACTCAACTATCTCTATAACAAATTTCATCTGAATCGGTTCAGCGGTTTAAGCGTGAAGAGGTAACAGACAGACAGACACACTTTCGCATTCATAATACCTATTAGTATGGACAGTATGGATATGGATTGTTAAAAAATACGGGCCTGACGTGGTACAGTGCGTGCCACGTAAGAAGAGACTTGATGCACCATGTGGTCTGACATGCGCAGAACACGATTTTAGGTATCTTTAGCGGTATGAGGTCTGAGTGCGGGACGGGACCGGACGTCATAGGGGCGGCGGAAAGAGGCGGCGGAGGCGGGGTCAAGTCTCTTCTTACGTGGCACGCACTGTACAAACACAAACTTACTCGTTGCCAAAACGTTAAAAAAATGGTTGGTACTTAGGTACCTATAAAGTTAACTACGGTGCGTCGGCGCTTGGGTCTTTGTCCAGCAGTGGACGTCTTACAGCTGAAATGATGAACTACGTCGGTACAGACGCCAGCACATCATTCTACCCGAAACTATCAAATTTTCCCAATCAAATTTGAACCTTATGCTTTAGCGTTAAAGTTGAAAATCTATTAAAGAAATTTGACAGATTGTAGTAACTTGATGTGCTGGCGTTCGGTACAAAAATTACATCCTTCAGTTTTTAAGCAGGTGAAGGTCATGAAGCTCGATTTTATTACTTGGAACTCAATTCTAATAACCGATGACGTCATTATCGCGAACCGAGCCGATATCGTAAAAATGTCCTGAATTTTTTATTCCCCAATATTTTAAGTTACCGTGAATTCATTAAAGCTTTCTCTAGAATCCTTAAATGTTCTCGTTTAAAATTCCCAATAAGGTGGGTTAGAAATTTATTTCTCAATAAGAAATTACAAAGATTTCACTTCGTTGAGAACATTTTTCGTTGAGAACATTTATAAGAACTTTGACACAAAAATTAAGCAGCTATATATTATATTTCATTTTTTAAATAGAATAAAATAGAATAGAATACTCTTTATTATGTACACCATATAAATTACAGACATAAATATAGAAACTGTACAAAGGGTGACACAATGGGCGGTCTTATCGCTAAGAGCGATCTTTTAAAGACAACCTCAAATAGCTCGGTTATTCCTTACGTACACATTTTAAAATGTCCTCATCATCATCTGCCAAGCCTTTTCCCAACTTTTTTGACAAATTAATCAAAACAACAAGTTGTTTTGATTAATTTGTCAACATTACTAGATCTTTGAAACATCTGTAGTACGGTCAGCAACAAAAGTCGATTAACATTTCAGTTTTTTAATCTCGTTCGTTCGTCTCGTTTTTTTTTCTCTTTTTCGTTATTTTATCCTGGCTGTGGGAATTGAATTTACGAATTATAATATTTTTTTAATTAATTATTTTATTAAAAAAATGAAATGAAAAAATTTAATTGAAAAAATAAATTGAATTCGTAAATTCAATTCTGTAAATAAAAAAGTATAACTAACTAATTACTTAACTAATATAAAAACGTCTCACATTAAACACACAGTTTTCTTCCTCCTCTCTCCTAATATCTATGCTGTGCCTGTCCATAATTGTGACTAATATAATTATTTCCCTACCAACTATAAACATTATGGTACGCAATAAAGAATTGAGAATTGCGACGAGAATAAGCTCTCATGCGAATACCTCTCATCTCTCATCTCATCTAGGAGATGATGACCTTGTGGAACCATGTGACGATGCTTGGGGGAGGTCTATGTCCAGCAGTGGACGTCTATAGGCTGAAATTACGGTACTGCCTAGTGATGAAATAAATATAAAAACGTCAAAAGAAATCATCGTGAGGAAATCGGCATGTTCTAGCTAGAACAAAACGAGGTCAAGAGCGCCTTTTAGTAAAAAAAAAAAAATAAAAAAAAATCGATGACATGACATCCACCATCCCGCACTGGGCCCGCATGGTAGATTACAGCCCACTGCCTCTCGCAGAGAGAAGGTCTGTGCTCCAACTGTGAGAATATTATAGACGAATTATGATAGATAATAATAATAATAGCCTTTATATCACAACCTTACAAAACATGAATATGAAAGTAGACTAAAATAACTTATTAAACTTATCCACTCACGCGTCCCGCGCCACTAGACTGGCTTTGAACAAAAACCATAGACTGCCGTACGCAAAATACGCGCATTGACGTGGAGTTGCGGACACCAGCCCGTATTACCTATTACCTAAACCATAGACTGTCCGCGCGCCACTCAACTGGCGTTGAAAAAACGGTGACGGCGCCAGCTATTT
The DNA here is from genome assembly GCA_963855955.1 of Luperina nickerlii. Classification (NCBI taxonomy): domain Eukaryota; kingdom Metazoa; phylum Arthropoda; class Insecta; order Lepidoptera; family Noctuidae; genus Luperina; species Luperina nickerlii. The sequence goes on along the minus strand of OY979679.1, from coordinate 5,460,917 downwards.
TCCTAATGCCTTCCTCCTAAGTCGCTGCCTCCCTTCATGTCTTTTAGTTTTGTCTTAGCGACATTCGGTGACATTCTTAGCCCATTTATCTTTATTATTTCCCATCATACGACCTGGGGCACCTCTATATGTTATATGTTTCTAATGTGTTTCTAGTTTTATTTTTGTCTGTTAACTTGACGTTGAGCGGCAAGATCAACTTCAAGTTAACAATCTTTATATACTGTGTTGACAGGTGTCAAGTTAACGCATATTTTGTTTCGTTACGTTCCATGTTTGACATCCATATATGCCATGATGGGTAGAATACATGAATAAGATATTTTTTTCCTTAGCTTTTCCTTAGCTTTGTGGTGCGGTGCCTGAGGGTTTTTGACAATTTATCTTTTCCATGCTAGTTGTACTCTGTTGTTTATTTCTTCTATCGTTTCTAATATGAACGCTACAAAACCCAAAATAATGGCAAAACCGCCATCACTCTCAACGGCACCAAAATTATGCTATTTAGATACCTATTTCCATAATAAAGGAAGTAAACCTTTACCTAAAGTAAAAAAGCCGAAAAACCCTATTGTGGTAGTGAATTCACCTTTAAGTATCTTTGGTTCATTAATTTGGGTAAAGCATCTAGTGGTAACTCGACTTACGAGCTTTAAGACTGGTTTTATAGTCACTCCCGCCGCTAGACGCGCAGATTAGTACCGCGCGTTTCGCTGCTGTGAGACGTATCCCGGATCGATGTAATTCATATTGTAAACAAATATCTTACGGCGCGTCTCAACGGCACTAACACGCATACTGGCCGTAGAAGCGCACGAGTGACGCGCGTTTACTGACAGACGCTGCTCAAGCGTGCGACTTTGAAAGGCAACTACTACCCCATACATCTCCGAACGCGCGCGCTCCAACGGCGCTGCCGAAACGCGTAACAATAAAACCAGCCTAAAACATACGTTCGAACCCAGAAAGGTGCTTTACATTGCGTAAATTATTTCATCACCTCAGCTCTCAAAACGGTGAAGGAAAACTTCGTGTGGAAACCGGCATGTCCTGAAACCAAAAATTCAAGGACATGTAGAATCTACCAACTCGCACTGGGCCCGCGAATGATAATAGCCCACTCCCTTTAAAAGAGTGGAGGCCAGAGTCCCAGCAGTGGGACCAGTATAGGCTGATTGTGCTTGTTATGATTAGGGTAGAGTGAAGTCTGCTGGTGACATTTGAAGCCACAAAGGTGTCTTCATGACACGTACAATGCGTGCCACGAAGATGAGACTTGACCCCGCCTCCCACGCTCTTTCCGCCGCCCCTATGACGTCCGGTCCCGTCCCGCACTCAGACCTCATACCGCTAAAGATGCCTAAAATCGTGTACTGCGCATGTCAAACCACGTGGTGTGTCAAGTCTCATCTTTCGTGGCACGCATTGTATGAGGTAAGACACGGGTAAAGGCTCCTGCAAAGAGGCGCAACCCACGACGCGAATCGCGCGCGACGCAATGGCACCGCTTGTTGCGCGACTTGCTGTGCCTTTGTGTCGCGCGCGATTTTATAGCGTGTCGCGCCTGTTTGAAGGAGCCTTAACAGATTACGATCTTCCTAGTTCCATCCGGAGACGTCTTTAATAATAATAATAATAAAAGACGTCTTTACCAGTCTTTACACAAGATCATCCTCACATCCACCATTATTTCTTCTCTTTGACAATGGTTTTATTTCTTTGTTCGCTCGATCTCTAGACAGCACAAAACTAAATAAAATAAAAACAGTTTTGTTTATGTAGGTCAAATTAAATTAGCGAAACTCAGCAGATGTTATAGGAATCATTATCTAACTTGATAAAAGAAAAAGACAAATGATTTTATACTTAATAATTTATTTGGGGTCAACGACCGCTTATAGTGTTATTACATAAAGTACTAACAGTGTCCCACGGTTTCACCCGCGTTAACGTGAGGAAAAAACCCACTAAAATATATTTCATTACTTTAAGTATTACTTAAGATTATTACGTAGAACATTACCATAGGAAGCTAATTTAGTTACGCTAATACAGGGTTATTGGTAAAACATTAACAACCTCTCAAAAGGTCATTGTACTCATCATTATGAACAACTTTTACTATGGGACAAATCTAAAATCGCGAAAAAAAATCAGGTGTCCCTCCCTACATTTATGTTCGTGTAACTCGTCAAAATGTTCATAATGATGAGTACAATGACCCCTTAAGAGGATAACGGTGATTAAAATTACAACCAGTATAATTATACGATACCTATCAGTATTACGTCGAACGAGTTCCGCTAGTAAAATTAATTTGACCCTGAATAATAGAAAGATACAGAGAGAAAGAAAGTCGCATGAAGAGGTAATAACGCTTTTTCCTTACGTGACGATTTCTACCAGTCAAATCCTACCGCAAGCCGCGTTATGGTGGGTTGTTTCACGTCGACTTGACGCTAACTATCGTCAAACCAAAAAAGCGTTGTTTCAAATTACAATTACTTACTTGCTTTATGGCCTTGACTTGCGTCAAATAATAACGATTACGTAATCTTTATTATTTGCCGTACGTAAGTTACGTTAACCAACTGTCTTGCAACCGGCTTTTAGACAACTTCGTTCCAAAAAAATCACAGTTGAAACTGCGATCTTTAACTGTCAGCAAATCTGCTTTGATATAAAAATGTGTGAAATCGGCAATATATAGGCCATACGACTATATCCCGCGGTGGTTATGGTCGTACCAAGAAGTGATTGATATTGCCTTTTATGTGAAACATCGTCATTGAGCCTACGGGAGCTTTTACTTTGACGAGGATTTTAACGATTTGGGAAACATTAAGCATATGTTAGATATTTTAAGAGAAAAAACGTTTGGGTGATGTTGACATGTGTCGTGAACAGGAACCGCTTGTTTACATTCTTACAGGTTAAAATTAAGGAAACAGTAATAAATTATGTCATTAAAACATTAATTTATGGGAAGTTAATTCTTAGAGATAGTCGTTTTTGTTGCTTTTAATTGAAAGCTAAGCAGTGAGGGGTTCGTTGCTTAATTAAGCGAAGCTTGCTGCGGTCTTTGACAGTTGTATAAAGGCTCCTTCAAACAGGCGCGACACGTGATTAAATCGCGCGCGACACAAAGGCACCGCAAGTCGCGCAACGAGCGGTGCCTTTATGTCGCGCGCGATTCGCGTCGCACGTCGCGCCTTTTTGCAGGAGCCTTGACCTGTAACGACTTTCAAAGATCTACGTAGTAGTACGTAGTCAGAAGCCCAAAAGTCTGACAACCAGTCTTACCAAGGGCGTATCGTGTTACCCAGTAACTGGGTTGTGGAGATTAGATAGGCAGTCGCTCCTTGTAAAATATGGTATTCAGCTGCATCTGGTTAGACTGGAAGCCGACATTAACATAGTTAGGAAAAGGCTTGGCCGATTGGTTTAATTGAAAGTCAAGCAGTCTTTGTATGAATGAAAAAATAAAATTTACCAAAACATTAAGTTACAAATAAAAGTAAGCGGATATATTCTCACGAGAAAATTCGTTCACGTTTAGATACGAAAAACCTTAACGCAATATATTTAAAATGTACTTTTATCACGATCCTATTTCTCGTGAATAATGAGCTCCAACGGGTTTCAAAGGCCGACAAAAAAAATTTGCCTAAATCCGGCTTTCGTCGCCCAGAATTTGGCTAGAAAAGTGATTGAAAACGGTTTAGAAAAGCGCGAGCGTATAAGTTAGGTTTACGATTTAAAAAGTTCAAGGGTTGTCATCATCGCAGTTAATCTGTTATTAACTTGGATTGATCTTTCATTATGATTTCATACTGACAAATGCGTGCTCTAAATAATATATAGTAATTGGTGGACCCAAATCTGTGTGATTCTTTCCACAAAATACTACCTCAGACACGAATCATGTGTGTTGTGCGAAATGTGCTGATTATGTTAGAAGCAAGGACGTCCAAGTAGATATGGAATATCGAGGCTTTTCTATTTTATTTATTCTATAAAAATACCAATCTCGTTTTATTTAAGTAACAAAATATTGGGTATCTACTTTCTCGGTACACTCAAGACTTCATTTATTTAAAGTATTAAATAAATGAAGTTACGAGTGTACCGAGAAAGTTTGTGTGCTTAGAATACTAAGCACACAAATACGGAGGCGAACTTAAAGACTCTTAGAACAGGCGCGACACAAAGGCACCGCTCGTTGCGCGACGTGCGGTGCCTTTGTGTCGCGCGCGATTTTATCGCGTGTCGCGCCTGTTTGAAGGAGCCTTTAAGCATTTCCTACAGTCAACCTTTGGGTGATGCAGAGACAAACAGTGGTAGGTGCTATTGTGAAAAATTGGGGAATAAATATTTTTAAATACTTATTAAATCGCAACACCAAAAACGCAAAAACTATTAATATAATATAAGTGTAAATAACCTATACCCATACTAATATTATAAATTCGAAAGTAACTGTCTGTCTGTATGTTACCTATCCACGCCTAAACAACTGAACGGATTTCGATAAAATTTGGCAGAGAGATAGATTGCATCCCGGGGAAGGACATAGGATAGTTTTTATCGTTTTTATTTCTAGCCAATATTTTTACAAAGTACAACGTGGGAAGTTTTAGATGTTCTAAATTGAAATTAATAGCATGCATGCTACATGAGAATTATTGAGGGGCTCGTGGCTCCGCATGGGTCGAGCTACGCTTGCAGACGTCGGCCCGTGAATGGTCTCGAATAAAGTTATCAGATGATTGAAAAATCAGCCCTAAGCAAAATAAATTTTAAGATTTGTGATTAACAATAAGTCCAATATGAATGAAAATTATAATAATTAGGTAGTCGTTACTTTAAAATCAATGTGAAAATTATGTACATCTTGGATTTTTACAATATTCCATATAATATTCACCAATGCCATAAAAGCAATCATCCAATCACCAACTTGTCAGCTTTTTCTTGAACATGGGGATGGGAAGTTGTTTAAATGAGTTAGGTAACTTGTTATATACCTGAACTTATACTGAATATATATACTAGGAGCTAACTTTGAAAGCCGGAGTGATGGAAGTAGTTGTGAGAACAAATTATAGGAGAACCATGTAGACGTGTCAACACACAAGTTTGCGTTCTCATCTAATGGTTATTCAGGCCGAATTTCGGCCAAGGCCACCAATCTCAGCAAAGACTTGCCTTCGATGCGGAAAATATTATAGAAAGAAAAAAGAAAGAAATCATTCTCTAATCTAAACTGGGCCCGCGTGGATTATGACCCACTCCGTTTTACAGAGAGGAGGCCTGTGTCCCAGCAGTGGGAATATTATAAGCTGACTATACTACGATTATGAAGGACTATTATAATTTTATTGCATAATTGTCAAGCAAAAAGGGCTAATTTGTAACATAAAATTTTGTTTTTGTCAAGCAAGAAGGGCTAATTTGTAACATAAAATTTTGTTTTTGTTTTCTCAAGCATAATCGTTGGTTTAGCAAACAAAAGATCAATTTATTTATCAAATCGACCATTGTGTGGGTCTAATATCCGAAATGACAACAAAGGGCTCACAAATTGCGTATTAAAATGTTTCCATCTAATCCCGAATCAGATTATACAAAAACGTACCTTTTATTACCTAAATATATTTTATGAGCTATAACGTATATTTTATTTTGAAATTATTTTGTTAGGTAAAGATATTTTGGGGCAGGCTTACCGACCGACGGGACAACTCCTAGAATGGCGATCGCGTATCGGTAAGCGTAGTGTTCCGGGACCACAGCTAGATGGACCGATGACCCGCGAAATTCAAATAATCTTACGTTTTTTGCAATTTGCTAGTCAGTATTAAGTTGTACGTCGATCAAAATATGATTCGCGGCCGTAAAAATATGTATTTACAGAATCATAATCATTAGAATCAGTAATACAACTTGTTAGCTTAGTATAATCCCAAAATGTCAAGATTTCATGAAATAGTCATTCTGTGGGATTACTTGGTCTTAGAGACTTGTGTTGATGACTTTAATGATTATAATTCTGTAAACTGTATTCTGTCAGACACTTACTGACTAAAACCCACCCGTGTTTCTTCCTTAGCCCTTTATGTTCCAGGCCAGCGATAACCCTTTCGGACATACCCGCTGAACCGGCAGGAGTAATAGGGTCTTGCAATTTCACAGCGTGTGTATAACCATGGCCAACGTAACAATAAATGATAAAAATTAAATAAAGTTTAAAATTAATGGGGGTTCCCAAACGAGACGTGTAAAGTGTTTGGTGTAAGTGTCTGAACAAACCTATTTACTGTAACAAAGTCATTCATAATTTAAGAGACGTTTTTTTAAGTATTTTTAAGTAATGTAGTATTAAGAACTCAACTGTCACTAATGAGACACAATTACCTTTTCTATTCTTACCTAACTTAATAAGCTTGCACAGACGAGGGTTGAAATATTAAGTAACATACTTGGCCGCTTTTTTGTTAAGGCTCCTTCAAACAGGCACGACACGACACGCGACGCAAAGGCACAGCAAGTCGCGCAACGAGCGGTGCCTTTGAGTCGCGTGCAATTCGCGTCACGCGTCGCGCCTGTTTGCAGAAGCCTTTATCCTATAATGTTTCAACTGATGGGGAGGCTCAGGTCTCCCGTCTGAGAGAAGGACGTACATAAAGACAAATGTATCAATTTGAACTGTGTTTAAACGAATATTAGGGAAATGTGTCCTGAATAGTTTGTGCGGTTTCTCATCACGAATATCCTGAATATCTCGAGTTCAGCCATCGCAATCATGTCGGGATGACTGACCTAGGAATTTATCCTTATTAAGATAGTTATTTTCGGGAATTTATTTTTATATTACACTAGCTTTTGCCCGCGACTTCGTCTGCATGAAATTTCTTGTTCCCCGACCCACCCCGTCGCATCGCATCGCCTGCCCGCGCTATTACTTCGATTTAAGGAAGGATTTTTTAAAATTATGCTATGCCCAGTGATTAATTAAATAGGGGAAGTTTGTATGGAAGTTCATCATTTTCTAGGGTTCCGTACGTTAAAAGGAAAAAACGGAACCCTTAGGCGATCACTTTGTTGTCCGTCTGTCTGTCTGACACGACCCTTTATCTCGGGAACGCATGGAGGTATCGAGTTGAAATTAAAACCATATACTCAGGTCTGCGGTCCCTTGAAGCTATAAAAAAATCAAACTTCTAAGTTAACGGAAAAAGGATACGGCCGTTTATGCCGCAAAAAACGTATATTTCGACACTCTCAAGGGAACCAAAATGTATAGGGTACTTCCCGTTGACCTAGAATCATGAAATTTGGCAAGAAGCAAGGTCATGTAGCACAAGTAAAGGAAAAATCCGAAAACCGTCAATTTGTAGTTAAATAAAAAAAAACTATTACATACCCACTTTATACGGAATCCTCGGTGCGCGAGTCAGACTCGCTCTTGTTTTTAATGGAAATTCTCATCTAGCGCACTGCATGTACATGACATATATTAATAATATAATAATATACAGGATAATTTTATAACCAGTGCGCAAACTAACCTTAAATTCAGTACATGATTCTGAACACCCTTGCGTTGAAATTTTAAGTCTGTTAATAAAACAAAATTTAGCTCTGCCATACATTTTGACCGCGTAGGTACTTATAGCACTTTTCTATGAATCAGCTGATTCCTTTTTTGATAACTGACGAAAAATTTCTACGCTAGTGGGTCTAGAATAATGTGCTGAATTCAGGTAAAAAATTATCTTGTTACATGTAAATATCTATATATTAATTATATTTGTCTTGTGTTGTATGAAAATCATTAAAATATAAATTCTCTGTAAACCAAACGATAAAGGCTCCTACAAACAGGCGCGACACGCGATATAATCGCGCGCGACGTAAAGGCACCGCTCGTTGCGCGACTTGCGGTGCCTTTGTGTCCCGTGTCGTGTCGCGCCTGTTTGAAGGAGCCTTAATATATAGTCTAATCCGATATTTAGGTACGCATCACAAGAGTTAATACAGCTCAATCTGTAAGTGAACTAGAGCGGAAAGATAATTTTCAGGCATACGCCATAAATGTACGAAACACCGTGATAACTTTATCTGTTTTCATACTCGATTGGTTTAAAGACTCCAACAAACAGGCGCGACACGCGAAATAATTTTATTTAGATTTTATCGCGTGTCGCGCCTGTTTGTAGGAGCCTTTATCGTTTGGTTTACAGAGAATTTATATTTTAATGATTTTCATACAACACAAGACAAATATAATTAATATATAGATATTTACATGTAACAAGATAATTAAAAAGTATGTATTTAGTATTATTGTTTTTCTGATTACGTTTTAAGTATGTATGTTTATTTGTATTTATGTAAGTATATTCTTATAATATTTGTTTAGTTTTATTAAGTGAATTGTTTTTAGATTAGATTGTATGTATTATTTTTGTCTCCTTTACTCTTTCACACGCTGTCTACATCTCTCTATTTATTGTCCTATCGCAGGTATGCTGGAAGAGATTTCTTATGAAATAAGCATCACCTTTGTACCTATTTTTCTGTTCTGATTATTTCGTATCTGTTTATATATGTGTGTACATAAATAGTAAAATAAAATAAATAAAAATAAAATAGGATAAAATAGGAGCCTTAGCTGAGTCAGTAGAATACAATAGGCTCAATACAATACAAATATGTCCCCACTAGCAGCGCCTCGCGGTCTCACCCGCATAAGTAGCGATCCCGTGGGAATATCAGGATAAATAGTATTCTATGTGTTGTTCTGATGTATAAGCTATATTACTGTAAAGTTTCATCAAATTCCGTTCAGTAGTTTTTGCGTGAAACAGTTACAAACATTCATCCATCCATCCTCACTAACTTGCGCGTTTAATAATTTTAGTAGGATTTACATATCCATACTAATAATCTATATACTAGTAAAGCTGAAGAGTTTGTTTGTTTTTTTGTTTAAACGCGCTTTTCTCTGGACGTCGGGTTTGAAATATCTTTTTGCATTTGATAGCCCAAACTATGAGGAAGGATATAGGTTATTTAACATCACACTAAGATGGACGCCAATGGTGCCGAGCAAAACGAAAAAATCAGAAAGAACACTAGGCGAAAATAAAGTAATAGTGCGGGAAAACGATGCGATGCGACTCGGGGAACAAGAAATTTGACCCGGACGAAGTCGCGGGCAGAAGCTAGTCTATACATATAATAAAATAGTAACGAAACATTTTTGCCCGTTTGTCTGGGATGTATTATGTTCCGGATTGGCGCTAAAACAGCTTAACGAATTTCAATGGAATTCGCCACACAGATTATAACCTGGATTAACACATAGGGCACTTTTAATCCCGGTACTACGTTCCCGTGGGATATTTTCTGACATCCACGCGGGTAAAGCCTCTTGGGCAAAAGCTAGTACTTAATCCCTAAAATACGCAAACACACCTCTGGTCTTACATCACTGTGAAAATCAGAGTGATTTATTATACTCCTTGTAATAAGATTGCTGTTCGATTGCTGCTACTGACAAGTCAGTCAAAATTAGTGCTAGGCCAGACTGGCAGCTCGGGGCGGGGAGCGGCGCGGGTGCGGGAATATGCGCGATTTCCCTGTCCGCACTCGTGCGCGGCTGCATTCTACGTGTTGTCGTGTCCAGTGTTTTTCGAAATATACTATGGATGAAGAGGACTTATTTTTATTAGAAAAAAGATCGAAATAGTTTGAGAACCCCGGTCCCCGCACGGGCCGCCCGGGCACTCACTGCGGCCACTTGTTTGAACGAGCTATGGCGTGAGTTGCCCGCGCGCTCCCCGCGCCGAGCAGCCCGCGCCGCTCACCGCGACCGCGTGCCCACTATCGACACATGAAGTTCTTATGTTTGAGTACGCCACGCCGCGCCCGTGCTTCCAGTCTGGCCAAGCACTAACAGTGACCTTTATTTTCGTTACGTTATCGTTACTTTTGGTCTGCTGCTGTCAGATAAAAAATAACTGTAGACACGATGAGAAATGGGGGAAATTGAAAGCACATTGAACATTTCGGTTTTGTCTCTAAAGCTCCATTTACAAGACGCAAGTTCCTTACCTGCATAAACAGCCTATAATGTTCCCACTGCTGGGACACAGGCCTCCTCTCAGTGAGAGGAAGTGGGCCGTGATCCACCACGCGGGCCCAGTGCGAGTTGATGTCACATGTTTTCCATTTTTTTGGCTCCAGGGCATCAACTTTTTACTTCACCGTTTTGAGCGAGCTCTTGATAAAATTTTTCCTTTTTTTTTTCTTTCTTGCCTGTGGCATACAATAAAATTGAAGCAAAAAATCAGTTGCATCGTCTCTAAACAGTGGTTAGACGATACGGCTTTTATTGTTGTTTCAACTTATGGTAGGCCGCAGTTATATCTCACTTTGTAAATCAGGCTTTAAGCTGGCTAAGTTTTCGTAAACGCCCTGACCTACTTAGATGTGGTGTGAACCACTTTAAAACGCGTGGACCGTCGTACTGTTTGCCAACCTTTTACGTATGTACGCATACAATGGAATATACGAACGATAGGTGCTTTCACGTGCATGTGGTGAAGTGTAAATCAGGCTTTAAGGTGGCTAAGTTTTGGTAAAAGCCTTGACCTATTTAAATGTGGTGTTAATCACTTTAAAACGCTTCGGCCGCCGTCCTGTTTGCCAACCTTTTAAGTACAGACGCCAGCACATCAAGCTACCCGAAACTGTCAACTTTTCCCAATCAACTGTGAAACTTATGCTTTAGCGATAAAGCTGAAAATTAATTAAAGAAATTTGACAGATTGTAGTAGCTTGATGTGCTGGCGTCTGTACGTTACCTTAAGAGGCAATGTGATGTGAGTGGTATTTTCTTTATAGAAACGCTCTCGCCTGTTTTATTTCTGGTTAAAGACCATAAAGCAATGATTTTTTACAGAATAATAAATATTAACTACTTGTATGCCGCTATGTTTTCCTTTTTGATGATACATTATTTTCACTAGAACCAAACCGTTGTCAACAGAGGCCTAGTGTGCAAATTCGGCAACTATTAATGAAAAAGAAAAACATAGAGACACAGTAGATATCCTTCTTATTCAGTTTATGAAATATCTTTTAAATTGGTCCAATATTGGAGGAGGAAATAGGCGAGAGCGAAACTTTCTACTTAGGCTTTTTAAAAACTCTCTCCGACCGCATTTTCTCTTATCTAAATTAACATAATTTACGAACGGTAGACCATCCAACCGTTTATTTGGATCATGGGCGAATGTTCTTGTAATAACAGACTAGTACCGAATGAACCCCTCAATTTTCAGTAAAATTATAAGTAGGTACAGGTAACGCTGTGACCTATGTGGGGCAGGAGCCACATCTTCTGTACTACATATTACAAATAAATAATATGTAAGTGTATGTTTGTTATGTCAACATAAAAACTTTTTACTAAACGCCTAAGAAAGTATACACGTGCGCCTCGCCTCTATCGGCATTATAATTTGTCCAACTTAATTTTTTTTTATAAAATTAAATAATTACAAACTGCAACAAACTTACTTTACAAATCAATAGGATCTCGTTGGCTGTATATTTTCGAAGTAACGTTACATAGAACAAACAAACGTCGAAGAAACAAGGGTTCGGTGTAAGGTTATCGATATTATGAAACAGCGAACAAAAAAGGTGTAGTAAAAACATATCTTCGCATTATCAAGGCATCGATGTAACAATTTTCGCAGAATAGTATTTCGAACATTCTAGGGAATCCGTATGTATCCGTACGTAGGTACATACGTTTCATTCGAAAACATCGCGTTAATTCCGAACATGTATAAACTGGATAAATTTCTCATAATAGATTAACTAACAAACTATTAAAATAAAAATATAATACCTAACTAGAACTATTAACAAAACAAACTTGTTGTATTATAATGAACGATTTGAGCGCAGAATTACTGACTCGAGATTTCAACTAAAGGCAAACTATACTTGGAATTCAAACCTCTCTAGGTATGAACAAACTATTTACGTATACCTGATAATCCCCGTTTAATTGTAGCAAATTTTGGTAATCGAACAGGGTAATTTATGGCATTTATTGAAATTAGTTTGTTACTTCACAAACGTAGAGCTTATTCACGAACATAAGTGTGTTCAACATTTTACAAGAATAAATATAGTCTACTAGCTTCCGCCCGCGGCTTCACCCGCAAGGTATGTCGATAAAAACTACCCTATGTCCTTCCCCGGGATGCAATCTATCTCTCTGTCAAATTCAGTGGTATGGCGTGAAAAGGTAACATACAAACAGACAGAGTTACTTTCGAATTTATAATATTAGTATGGATACCGAGTAAAGTTTTAACCATGCAGTGGGCAAACTGTAACTATAAATTCAGCAAACGATTCTAGACGTAGCGAAGAAATTTTTGCCCGGTTATAAAAACAAAATTAGTTGTTCCATAATATATTTTGACCGCGGTATAGCACTTTTCTATGAAACAGCAGTTTTTTTATAACCGTCTAATAATTTCTACGCTAGAAGGTCTATAGTCAGACTTTTAATTAGCTGCAGTAAAATGACAGCTTATGTGTTACTTAAATGACTGAAATTGGCGTCCTTTTGTTTTTTCGCGGCCATCAACCAAATCTTGTTTTTCTAGTACAGAACAGTGTAACAAACGAAACTTATTTGACATGCATATTATCTCTAAACTCAGTCCGAAATGAGTTATTATGAAGTGTCATTTTACTGCAGCTAATTAGAAGTCGGACTATAGAATCACGTACTGAAATGCTGGCTACAGTTTGCGCACTGATTAAAATTTTATCCTGTATTTATTCTGTCTGTCTATATTTATAATATAAAATTAAAAATAACATATACATAAATAAATGGAAAAAAAATCGAAGAAAAATTAACTGTCACCTTCGCTTTTAAATACTAAAAATAAACACTTAACCGCCGCTAAAAGTGAGTATACACTAGAGCATTTTCTCGAGCATTTCCATGTAATGTAACGTTCTTACGATACAGGCAAAAGTTCAGTTTCCAAAAGCAATCCCATGTAATGTAGCGTTCTTACGATACAGGTAAAAGTTCAGTTTCCAAAAGCATTTCCATGTAAAGTATCGTACCTGCGAGTGAGCGTTTAACTGAACATTTCTTTCTACTTTGCTTTCATTGATGATGATTAGAATGTTACTCCAATATACTCGTTGGTTTTTAAAATCAGGTTATAAAACGGCGAATGCTTGATATTCTGTTACAAGTAAATGCTATACTCACCTTTAGGGTAAACTAAAAAATAACAAAACAACACTGCCTTACTGAACCATTTAGTTATAAAAACATGGAAAAGCACTTGAACTTTCAAATCACGTCACTATCAGCCGGCTTATGACGTCACCAACCTTGGTTTAATTCCTCCTAGTTATTGTTGACTTGCAATAATTTGTCCCTTGTCCGACCCATTCATTCATTATCTCGATAACAGACTTGTTGGGTAGATTGAAATGTCGCCTCTAAGGACAAGAGATGTTTGAGCTAGTTTGGAGTGAGGATACCCTTTGATTGATGTAAATTATAAGTTAGAATATAATACTCTCTATTATATACAGATATAAATATAGAAATTTTACAAGATGTGACACAATGGGCGATCTTATCGCTAAAAGCGATTTTAAAGACAACCTTTTGATGGATTTAGAGAGAAATGAAAGACAATACTGCAGGTAGTCTGTGCTATTGTCATTGGTTTGATTGATTTAAAATCATTTTGATTAAAGTAAACATAGATGAGATTCATCAGATCATACATTAGATGTAACCTCTATGTCGATTTTAGTCCTTCAGAAATGCGCAAATTACTCTAAATGTCAAGAAAAGAATTTGTAACTGAGCCTTTTCTGCATTTCATTTTCAATTTTATAAAGAGTACTTCTGTACCTAATGACTTAATGAGCTATACTCCAAATTGATTTATTCTTAGTTCGTCCCGAAGTTTTGTCCCACATTCCAAAACATTCTTAGTTTATCCCATATCACTATTAAAGTTGTGTTTCGTCGCAAATTACAAGTACTTTAAAGGTACAGTCAACAAAAAAAGTACTTATTTGTGAAACAATAATCTATAAATATAAAAGAAGAAACTGACTGACTGACTGACTGACATATCAACGCACAGCCGATACTACTGGGACTAGGAATGTTTTCATGAATGGTTTTGTTTTGAGATGATATCATTGATTATTATATCGCTATTATTAGACATATTATGTCCTAATCCTTACTTAAAGCCTTTAGTTAATGTTTCAATAAGCCTAACAGGGTTAATCATCGGCTAATTGCGAGGCTTGGGTTTGACTAACTGAAATTCAAGCTCTTAGTAGTTGTGTATAGGCTGAGTACTATGTCAATTAGGTGATGGAAAAATAGAGTGAGTAGCTTTATACCTGTGAGGCACCTAGATACAATTGTAAATCTTCAAGATTTGTATTTATTATAAGGGCGGTTGCAAGACTTATCACAGACCAAAACACGTATATGAAAACGGTCTTCTCTGCGCATCTCTTTATTAAAAAATGGCGTATCGATACGACTGTGCAGCCATAGCGTCTGCTTCGTTATATATTTTTTAATATAATAGAAATGGCTGCCCCATTCCTAGCATCTCAATTGCTACACATTTTGAAATAAATGGTTTAATGTTGTATATTCCGTGCTGTTGCACGAACGACGAACTTTGGTGGCCTCGAGTTGTTTTTATATCCATTTGTGTAAATATTAAAAAAAAAACAGTTAAAACTGTTCACATAATGTCAATCAATGTCACACAATTTTCCTTAATCCAACCCACTCTTCTAAAAATATGTACCTAAAAAAAACATCGAATTGCCATTAAAATAATGTCCGCGTAGCTACGTAGCTGGGTTAAGGTTACGTCAGCTACGGCGTAGCGCCGTAGCCGCGGGTAGTCGGAAACCGACAATTCGATGACGCTGTAACCCGTTACTTTAATTGAGTTTTTTTTTAAAGGGTTTCATGTTTTAATTATCATCGCCTTCTTTAATATTTTCTTCCAAATCTGATTAACGTTATGTATACAGGGTGTTTGGTAGAAGGACCGACACAATTTTGAGGGATTGGGGATGTCTATTTATGTTTTATTTTTCATCTATGTATGTTTTATTTTTAATTTTTATTATGAATATTTAAATTGAATTTTTTTCGTTTCTTAGTACAATTTTACGACTTTGGAAACACCCAAGTAATTTTCTAGAACCAATTGTACATAAATGTACATTTCAGATAACACCAAACATTAATGCGCTATATTACGACCACAAACAAAAAATTTGTGACGATATTTAGAGTGATTAAAAAGAAACATATTATTATCTCAATTACCTACCGTGATACTTAAGACAGGTGTTATGGTGAAAACTAGGATGGTATGATTCTATCCCTAAGAAAATTGTGTCGGTCCTTCTACCAAACACTCTATATATGTCGATCTAACGTTTTCTCAACTCGATAAGCTCTAAGGCTCTCAGATAGCCAGTAAATTGTAAGAATTGAATCTGTTTGATTTAGCGAAATACTCTAGCAAGTATTTCAAACAAACATACATAAAAAATATTGCAAAATTATTTTAAGTAACAAATTCTTTCTCTCTTGTTACAGACATTAACGAATGCCGACACACCAATCGAAAATGTCACCATCCACCACCTGGCTTCACACCAAATAGTTTCAACACCCACCATGGACATCGACGAAAAGGTTTCGGGGCCCGGGGGGGCCTCGCAGAAGAACTGGTCTCATCTGAACACCAGTGATGAACTGCCTCTGGACATGAGGTTCAACCATGGCCACATGGTGTCCATGACCGTGTACAGTGTGCTGATGGTGGTGTCTGCCACCGGCAACCTGACAGTACTGTCGCAGCTGATGAAGAGGAAGCGGGCAGGGAGGGCGAGTCGACTCGATGTGCTGCTGATGCATTTAGCTGTAGCTGATCTTATGGTAAGCGGTTATTGATTTGTATTCAGCATGCTTTACCTGGAGCCCAGTGGTATCGGTCCCGACTTACGAGTTAAAGAAAGAAAGAAAATACATTTATTTAGCATAGACTAAGAGACACACAATACACCAGATAGTTAGATAATAGTCATACATCAGATAAAAACTAAGATAAAATAAAAAGTGCAAAGTCCGATGTAAGATATTAGCAGGAAAGTGTGCCTCACGGCTGCGCCAAAAAGGCCCAGTTCAGCATGTTGTATGTTGAGTTGTATGTTGTGAGTTCAAACCCAGGTAGGCACTTTACTTTGTGTAGTTATTTTCATCACCACTGCTCTCAAAACGGTGAAGGAAAACATCGTGAGGAAACCGGCATGTCCTAGAATCAAAAATTCGAAGTCATGTGACATCTACCAACCCGCACTGGACCCGCGTGGTGGATTACGGCCCACTACCTCTGAAAGAGAGAAGGTACAGTGTCCCAGCAGTGGGAACATCATAGGCTCATTATGATTTGGATATATTCTGTTTGTGTTATTAGATTAATGAGGAAATTTAAAAAAAAAACTTAAACCTATAAACAACTCATAACGCGGATATATTATTTATGTAGGTCGAGAATCAGAGACAAACCGCGGGTTTCTTTGTTATATTTATAAGACTCGATACTCGATAAAACCAAGACAAAAAAAACATTCCAATCTCAGTCTTAATTTGTCAAAAGAACCTCGAATTTACTGTGAAACTTTTGACAAGTTTTTGACATAGATTGTCGCCGAGATTAGATTGCGAAGAGATTTTGAACTTTTTTAGTTCCGGGAATCGGCTTTTAGATATTTGTGTCGCTAACTATAATTTTTTCAATACCTGTTGAGTGAGCTGAGCAGACGATTGACGTAAGATATTTTAAATGTGTTAACTCGTCTGACCCAGTTGATAGACGTCACAACACAGATAATCCGACTAGCTACAATTATCTTTCAACATTAGTACTCAAAGAGTGCGTCAGCGGATTGTTTTATAACGTAGAAAGGCCTTGAAGTGATTGAAGAAAAACTTTTATGTACAATAGCATAACAGTTTGTTTATTGATTTACCTACCAACCAACCAGCAACCAACCAAACACAAAGTCATCAAAACACAGTATCAACACAAAGTCTTTGTCATAACATAGATCTCGAATGTATCTAAATTATAGGAATCATTATCAATTAACTTACTTCTTCTTCTTGACGCTGGCACGACTGTATTTTATATCTTGTTGGCCCAAAATTTTGCCACTTCCACGGCGTTGGTGACAGAGTTCAGGATAGGAGGTGGAGCATGTGAGCACAATCACACCCATAACGCATTATTAACGTACTAGAACTTTAGTAGGTATACAATTCTTTTTATAAACGTCAAATATTCGTCGGTCGATTATTTCGTGTCGAATTACAGAAACGTCTTTATAACCTCTTCTAGAAAAACCAGCTAAAATGCAACTAAGTCGAAAATCAACAAACAAATAGTAGTATGTAAGTATGTATGTATTTATGTATGTATGTATATATAACCTATTTATATATTTGTGTACCTAGTTTTAATAGTTTTTTTTATCATTGTTCCTCTCAACCAAAGCACCTGCCATCCAATCTCTTCACCACCCTTGGTTGACTGGTAGAGAATGCCTAAGTCCGCCTTTGTACCTTTTTGTGCGAAAAGTTTAAATAAATAAACAGTCAAACAGTGAGGAAAATTTATAATTAGAGGTTCGTAACAATAATGGATTTCAAATATTAAAAACTTTTTTACAAAAAAAAAAAAAAAACAACCGACATCCAAAAAAACTCTACTAAGTGAAAAATTACTTTAATTTCGAAAGTAGGTGTCGTTGGTTCTGTATTTTCGTTTTTTGACACCGACTTTCGAAATTAAAGTTATTTTTTACTTTGTAGTGTTTTTTTGGGAGTCGGTTGTTTTTTTTTTTGTAAAAAAGTTTTTTTTCACTTTTCTTGTACCTACCTACCCCAAACAAATTCATATAACACTACTCAATATCAGTGACAGGAAGCTATTGAACACATCTGCCTACCCCTTTAAAGGGTACAGGCGTGATGTTCTGTTGTGTGATTTCGTAAACAATGCATACATATGCTATAGCAGCAATCGCGGTTGATTTGCTGGCATTTATTGAAGAGTTCCGTTGTCTGTCTCGAAACTCATCATCAGATCATCGGATAATAAAACTACGGTTTAAATATAGTTGTCAGCGATGATTTTTACAAAATTAAACACGTTAAGGGGCTTACAGGACCTAGGACTATAGTAAACAAAATCAGAAAAATATATTATATTCTTCAAGATACATGCTAGGTAGATAACTAGATACTGTGTTGAAAACATAATAGAACTAATTTGATACGATAGAAAAAAATCATGAAGATACCTCTAAAACTTTCTTTTTATAATAAATACCATACTAATAATACATACAATCATTCTGATTTTTTGTCAGATTATTCTACAAGCAACATACTAAAACACTATTGTTTTAATTTTTCAGTCCAAATAATAGGTTTTTTGTAATTAAATAATTGTTTCGTATTTTGCATTAAATTACCAGCGTTGTGTCATCGCGCTTCTCTTTCTTTTCTATGTAGTCCGACAGTGACCGCGCTTTAGGTCATGTAAGCCCCTTAAACGGACGCTATTGAAATGCACATACCTATTACCTTACCCAAACTTCAACAAACTCCGTATCGGTTCAACAAATTTTTATTATTTACACACCAACCGACCCAGGTATTTAATGCAGATCGTTAGAATATCAAGTCTTGCGAGTAAAACATTAGAATATCAAGTCTTGCGAACTGCGAACTGCGAACTTGCGAACTTGCGAACACAACATTAGAATATCAAGTCTTGCGAGTAAAAAGCGGCCCAAATACAGAACAAAAGATGAAGTTGTTATGGACCATAACGACTTCATCTTTTATGTATTTGAAGACGTAGCGATTTCGTTTAAAAAATATTTGTTTATTCTGAAGCTTGAACGGTGTAGGGGTGACCGTATTCTCTAAGACACAATGAACGAAAACGCGCGAAATGAACGCGAGGTTGTCATGATTAGCTAAGGAATTCACGTGGTTTCGAGTAAGGAATCATTAAATGGTCATAGTGAATTAGGACTCTGGGCTAACACATTCTAAATTGCCGTCGAAACGCAGAGAAGAACAGTTAATAATGTGTTTTGTGTTACAAATTAATAAATGACATGCAGTGATGCATGTCATATATTCATTTGTTGAACATAGGTACGGTCAGCAACAAAAATCGATTAACACTTTAGTTTTTTAATCTCAGTTATTGAGCAAAATATTTGTTCAAAATTGGAGCGAAAGTACAACAAAATTTTGAACAAATATTTGTGATTAATAGTGTGTATTAGGGTAAAGGTCTAGGTATATAATTTATTTAGTTAACAATGCTTTAATGACTTCTTTGTGTTAGTTCATAAACACGTACAGCCCCGCGCGATTTCAGCTACGCGGCGTTCCAATTACTCTACGGCGTAGCTGGTACTTTGTTACGATCACGTGGTTTTGTGGGCTGCGGAATGTTTTAGGGTAAATATATTATAAACGTGAAAGTTTGTGAAGATGTTTGAATGTTTGTTACACAATCACGCGTAAACCGTTGAACATATTTGGATGAAAATTGGCACATAGATAGACCGTTTCCTGGATTAACACATAGGATACTTTTTATCCCGATATTCCAACGGGATCAAAACTTACGCGGGTGTAACCGCGCGGCGCTGCTAGTTGTGTTATAAATTAAAACCAATCAATTTAATTCTTACTGAAATATTGTTCCAGAAATGTCATGTTTTCAAAAAACACTTTTTTAAGCATCTTTCTCTCGTTTATTTATAATCTTAGTTCAATTTGTAGACAAACCTTGTCCACATGATTGGCTTACTGATGTTATTTTTGTCAACCAATCACAATAGCTAACAACAGTTTTTATTAAAACACTAAAACACAACACTAAAAGCCCTTTTTGTCTGAAACATACGTGTGACTAAAATCTGACACCCGTTTCATTAGACCAACATTATACCTACCCCTATTCCACTAGCATACAAGAGCAAATAATGCCTGTTTGCATTATAGCTGAAATTGACCTTTTTAGCCGCGAGGCCGAGATTTTTGTAAAATCATTTAACTTTTTTTATTATTTTTTTATTTACCTCTCAAGTTCCGCTAACGAGACACAATTAATTTTCTATTGTATCGTGCTACATAGGGTACGCGCGTGGCTTGACGGTACATAAAGGTTTTGTAGTACATGAGGGGAGGGACCTAGAAAGTATTCATTATTAATTACATTGTGTGGATACAAGGAATTGTTGGGTGAATCGCTCTCCTAGCAAGATTACCGAATAATCTGTATTTAGGAGAGACAGTTTCAAGAAGAGTAAGAGTATTGAGAGCGGAATTTCAAGAAAGCGTCACGTTTACGCAAATTTCGTTACATTAGAGAGAAGAAAATAAACTCTCTCTGTCTCTCACACTAAATCTCTCAAATTCTTTATTTTTCAAGAGGTTTCAGTTCTACCACGTATACGGTGCAGCACACGAATTTTTTTTTAATTCGGGGATTGTTTCACGAACTATTGCCAATTAAATGTTATTATTTCTTCTATCTTTCAAATGAAACGGTAAGCAGTGTTGTTGCAGGTAACGTTCCTGATGATGCCGCTGGAGATTGCGTGGGCGGGCACGGTGCAGTGGCTGGCAGGCGACCTCATGTGCCGCGTCATGATGTTCACGAGGACCTTCGGGCTGTACTTGTCCAGCTTCGTGCTTATTTGTATCGCTGTTGATAGGTGAGTGCAGATGTGCATTTTTTTTTTACGTGAATACGTTTTAAAATTGCTTCCATAATCAGAGGTAAGTCAAAAAAACCAATAATAACAAAATCGGGGTATACAGTTTGGTGTTGCAACTTCATATCTATCATCTCTATTTTAAAATTAATTACAAGATGGGTAGCTAAAGGATCAAAGAATTCATTATACCAAGTGAGGACTGTGATGCATTGCGCGCGGTGAAGGGGGAAGCGCCGCTATTTTGAGGTCATTTTGCTGCGTATCGAGATTTCCACTTAAAATCTATCGATTGTATATAAAACATTAGTGTGAAATAGTGACAGTGAATAATGTGTTAAAATAAAAAGAAAAATAATATCAAAAATATATAATGTCAGCCTATACGCAGTCAAAAAGCCAAATACAGAGATCGTATACGGCTGGAAAGGTCTTCTCGAGAGCAATCGAATGGTACCAATAAAACACAATATGACCGAGTCAAGCAGTGCCGGTAGGTAACGTGAAAGAATGAATGCAGACGAGTGGATCAACCCCGTTACGTAAACGTATTCACGTATAAGATACGGCCGTGTCCATGCTACAGCCACACCCCATTTTTTTTAGAATTTCTCATTGTTTTTTTTTAATAACTGTTTGCTTAGTGGAAACTGTCGCAACTTACGAATTGTAGGTTATCATCATCATCTTTGGTGATGATGATGATAATATGAAAGTCACGATATGAAAGTCCCACTGCTGAGTATAAGCCTCTCCCATTTTGTGTCATGCTATATAAAATACCTTTACTTCGAGTAAATAATTTCATCACCACCTTTACCTACTAATATAATACGCGGCTATGTCCAAACAGATTGTAAATGCGAGTGTAAATAGACGAAAATACTCGCATACATATATCGGCAAACATAAGGAAAGACTCCCTCGCTAGTTGGAGCGACGATCTTCACAGGGTGGACGGTAATAGGTAATACCGGCTGGTGTCCGCAACTCCACGTCAACGCGCGTATTTTGCAACGGTAACATCTAGATGAGAGTTGCTGAGAATCGAGGAGGCCAAAGACCAGCAGTGGACTGCTGTTGGTTGATAATGATGACTTGTATACGCACAGAACGATTGAGTGAATTTTGGTCTCTGTTGAAGATATCTATGACAAGTAGGAATGACTTATTAGGTGTTAGTAATTCTAAAATAATGTAAAATACTTGTATTTAGCTACATCCGGTTACACTGGAGGCCAATCCCAACACAGAGGAAAAGGCTAGGCAGATGATGAGGTGTTAGTAATTCTCGCGTGCGGTAGTTTCTATAACCAGCGGTAAACACGTCCCATTACGTGGGATTCTGTTTCTTTACCAAGCTCAAATTTAATCTAATGTTACACAATTTGTTTCAGTTCTTCGGTATAATAATAGACGGTAATTCAATTAAAATTGTGTGTATCGACCCTTTGTTCGTTGTTAAGCAATTAACGGCCTGCCAAAGCCAAGTTGTCTGTTTATGTGGAAAATTAATACGAAAAGTTTTTAACGAAAAAGCTGCCAAGTGCGAGTTGGCGACTCGAACGGTTCTTTCCCACCGTTGCGATATTTAACGTTACATAACATGTTTTTTAAATACTTTAGTAATTAACACTTTTCTTGTGGGGCTTTTAGATTATTACTTTTTTTTGTACAGGCCATAGTAGACACGACGTAGACACACTCTGTGAAAATTTTAAGTGTGAAATTCAACTATTTTTTTTGGATTCTTTTTTCTTCTATTACGAATCAAAATCGGTTACGTAGTTTAGTAGAAGCAAAACGCAGTCACACAAACAGACATGACAACCAACTTAAAATAATAAGTAGGTAATTAAATAGGAAGTATACTAAGTAATTCGGAATATTTCTAGAATCGGAATCTCAAATTACACTGGCAAACAAACAATAATTAGCGTAAAATATACAATAAATACCAAATCACAAATTCCATTGTTTATATATTGTAAATAATAAAAGCACAATACCATTGTATAAATTGTTATTCCAGATACTACGCCATTCTGAAGCCTTTGAACGTGACGTGGGAGGCGCGCGTGCGCAGGGCGCTGATCACGGCATGGGTGTGCGCAGGGCTCGCCAGTCTGCCGCAGAGCTTCATCTTCCACGTGGAGGAGCATCCCGATGTTAAGGGGTAAGGGATATATTCTATTTCAAGATTAATATTTATTAATAATTATATTCTATTGCAAGGGAGAATAGGCTACTCTAGAGTATCCTCAGCCCTTAAAGGCTCTTTCAAACAGGCGCGAAACGCGATAAAATCGCGAGCGACACAAAGGCACCGCTCGTTGCGCGACTTGCGGTGCCTTTGTGTCGCGCGCGATTTTATCGCGTGTCAGGATGTTTCTAGGAGCCTTAAGTGTGATGAGAAGAACTTCAAAAGAAAAATGAACATTGGTTCGCGCACTGCAGACCCCATTACCAGCCTCTCTCATAATCATTTTCAGGCTTGTACCATCTTCTTTTTCTTTTTGTGTAGATGGTACTCTTCCTCGATGTTTTTTTACATAGTTTGAGCCCAGTAGGTGACTACGTTGATTGCGGCATCAGTGGCATTCTTTAGGCCTTCCGAGGTGCAGGTGAACGGGCACTTAGGACACCCCAGTAAGTGGGGCAAGATCTAATCAGAAGCAACGCATCCGCAATAGGTGTTGGATAGGTCAGTATTCCCCCCACTTTGACAAATTGTGTCTGAACCTTGCTTATATACAGTTAGCGTCAGATAGATTGGAGCTTTCAAAGTAGTCAAAATCATGTGAAGAACATAATTTCAATTATAATATATCCGCAGCATTGCATTCAAATTGTCGTAAGCAACCAAAGTGGTAAAAATTTGCTATCAGTTTTCAATATTGTGTAAGCTGTCAGTGTTTTTATATTAATATTTGCAACTAGTTCGTTCAATGGTATCTAAGCATTCATAGTAGTCAAAAATATCTTCACAATTATGAAAAGTCAATGTTAAAACACGTAACTAGAGTATATTCTGGATTAAAATTGTTCATAATAAATATTGCTTCCCGTTTTTCCTTGATTATCCATCCCGTTCATTTCTTGCATGACGTAACTGATATGTCTTTTGTTTCGGATACATATTATAAGAAACTTACCTACATATAACTCAGGAACGGGTGAACCGATTTTTATGATCTTTTATTTTTTGGAATTGTTTCCGCCCCGAATAGCAGAATAACTACTAAAACATGGTAAAAATTCACGAAAAAAGAAATGAATTTCTTTCTCATTATATTCGCAAAAGTTTATAAAAGAAAAATATTTAAAGAGAGAATTTTTCTTTATAAAAGTTAGTACGGAAGATAAAACAGCTTAGTTCAACAAAGAGTTTTTAACCTGAAAAACTTTTTTAATATATAACTTCTGCGAATTACGCGCAAAACCACAAAACAACCTCAGCCAGTACTGCAAATACACATAGAATGTAGTTAGGTTTAAAATCATTGCCAACGTACTCTTTTTAACCCATTCTAATACTTAATAGAATCGGAGCAGTGGTGGCCCAGTGGTAATGGCCCCGACTTACGAGTAGGTCGTGGGTTCATACCCAGTCAGGCGCTTTACTTTGTGTAAATTATTTCATCACCACTGCTCTCAAAACGGTGAAGGAAAACATCGCGACGAAACCGGCATGTCCTAGAACCGAAAATACGAAGACATGTGACATCTACCGACCCGCACTGGGCCCGGTGGTGGCCCTGGTGGATTACAGCCCACTCCCCCTCCCCCACTCCACCCAACCCCTCGAAGATAGGAGGCCTGTGTCCCAGCAGTGGGAAGATTAAAGGCTGATTATGTATTCTAATAATGTTCCTACATCACACTTATTTCTTCTGTTCAAAACCTTTTGTAAACGTGTTGCTGGGGAGTTTGTTGCGCCACTTCTTCATCCCAGCTAAAAACTAGGAAGAAGTGAAGGGTAGACATTTTGGTGAACTGTCGTATGTAATTTTGATGTTCCAAAGTGCTGATTCTCCGCCTAATTGTAATACATTTTTTTTTATTTAGAGTACAACAAAAAAAAATAAAACATTTTCGATTCAGCGGAAAAGAGCGTTGGCAAGTGTTGAATATTCATCGACGCATTTGGACTGAGGGAACCTATCAAAAACCTACTTTATAAACATATTTGCTATTGGAAACATGTATGGGTACTACGTATACAGATTAAATTGGGAATAAAATCAGTATCCACCTTGGAACTTTGGTGTGGAATTCGATAAGGCCAACAAATCACCGCGAGATTTGGACTACTACGTACCTATCATGGATGAAAGTCAGAGTAACAAGTTTTTGAATTTGCTTCCTCCTTCTGGTTCCTCCTTCTGGTTCCTCTGAGAATACCTTCATTTAGCTTTTTTTAAGTAGTACGGAAACAGTGCTGGCCCAGTGGTATCGGTCTCGACTGACAACTTGTAGATCGTGAGTTCGAACCCAGCCAGGCACGTTACTTTGTATATTTAATTTCATCACCGCTGCTCTCAATACGGTGAAGAAAACATCGTGAGGAAACCGGCATGTCCTAGAACCAAAAACATTCGAGACATGTGACACCCTTGGCGCCACTGCTGCTAGTTTATTTACTTGAAATATCAGTAAAAAAAACGTTTTTTTTTTTTTGTGTAAACTTCATAAACGTGATTGGCGTCGATATCAAAACATATTTTCTCAAACTTCAAGTAACAAAACTAACGGCGGTCGTTGACTCCTAAAAAAACATCGAATATTTTTAATGAGATGATAGAGAGTGATGGTGGATGGTAGTGATGGTAAAGTTTTGCTAGCTAACCCTGTATATTCAGTTTCAGGAACTTCTACGTTTCAGGAAATTCTAATACAAACACGAATGCAAAGCGATGATTGTTGTAAGATATGTATATCAATAACAATAATATACTCCATATCGTTTGATCTGACGTTCCATAAACATATGCTAACAGGACGGAATCACGACGTAATATTGGCACTGATTCAGGCAGATTGTGCCACATTTTCGCCTAAAGTTCAGTCTATAATCTAGATGATAGCATACATGTTTATGATGCTGATCTAACGGGCGATGATAGAACATGTCTGAGTTCTTTAAGATGAGTTAGTGAATCGGATGAGTGTGTTATCGGAGAGGATAATTGTAGTGAAGATTATGTAGCTGCGATAATTTCGTGTGTGACTTAACGTGTATAGGTATACTACGAACCTACTAGGCTACCAACTAAACGTACAGAGTATGTTTTTGTGTAGGACATAACAATTTAGTTAATTAAATGTGCTGACGCTAGCGAATCAAGGTACTACAATCTGTCAAATTTATTTAATAAATTTTCAAGTTGAAACATAAGGTTCGAAGTTGATTGGGAAAATTTGACAGTTTTGGGTAGCTTGATGTGATGGCTTCTGTACTTTTAATATATGTATATTAGAAGTTAAAAATAATCATGAGACTACTATCCCGATTTGAAATAACTGCTTTGGAAGTCAAATCAATATTTTAAATTAGGGAGATACAATACTACTGCGTCATCTATGTAAATGGGCGCCGTCGGTTGAGACTAATCTTATATTTTGAATTATTTATTCATTTTATTTTTTTACATTGTTCTCATTTAAAGAAGCAACAAGAGCAATCTACCCAAGATTTTGTAACATCTGGATTTAAAAGAGTGTCCATGGTATTGCTTGGTCGTTCTTCTCCGTAGATATATCTATGTTTCGGAATGGGCAACTAGCGTCAACTTTCTGACTATCTAACCGACTGCCAAAACTGCCTGTAAATGGTTTAATTGAAATAAATGGTTTAAGTTTAAAGCCAGGAATCACATATTTTCTAAACAATCTTGTTTTAAAAGGAATTAATGTAAAAATGTAATGAACCAACACCACCCACAAATACCAATGTAATAAAATTTGCATTTACGATACCAATCAGCATATCCATACGTTTCATGGCCTTCCTTAAGTAAAAGAAACGTTCTCGGCAGCCGATAGACGCCAATCGTAAAACTGGATTGATGGAATAGGGTTACTGAGGTTGGAACTAACAGACTAATAGCATTGAGTCCATTTATTTACATAATTATGGTTAGGAACTCTATTTGTATTGATGGAATTTCTGTTTCATATACCTATAATAATATGTAGTTTGAGCTATGGAAATAGTTAAATCGTTAGTGTGGTAGGTATGTGGTTAGGATGTTTATTTCGTTGGTCAGACATTTTATTTCAAGTATGTATAGAACAGGGAAACTCCAAGCATAGCCCTCTCCATTGCCCTTTGGGTGACTTTTAGCCTTCTTATAAGGCCCATTGTGAGCGACCACGTTTCAGTGCCATAAGTCATCACTGGCAACACGCACTGGTCAAAGACATTCGTTTTGAGACACTGCGGTATGTGGGATGAGAAGATACTGCGTGATCGAATTAGGAATGAGGAGATCCGCAGAAGAACCAAGGTAACCGACATAGCCCGAAGAATCGCCAAACTTAAGTGGCAGTGGGCAGAGCACATTGCTCGCAGAACAGATGGCCAATGGAGCTGAAAGGTTCTGGAGTGGCGACCGCGTACCGGAAGACGTAGCGTTGGAAGGCTTCCCACAAGGTGGTCCGACGAACTTGTGAAGGCCTCAGGAGCCCGTTGGACGCGAGAAGCACAGAACCGGTCGAAGTGGAGGTGCTTGGGGGAGGCCTATGTCCAGCAGTGGACGTCTATCGGCTGTAATGATAATGATGATGATATAGAACAGGATGTAAGGTTCTCTCTCATCCTCCATAGAAAAGGGATGATACTCCGACCAGACGAGTGCAGTGTCTGGTGGGCTACTCTCCGACTATTGATCTCGGGACGTTGTATATGCTAGTCATGCGGTAAACTCTTCTTGCGCGATGCAAGGTTTTGCGTGTCGTCAGTGCGATACGTAGTTGGAACAAGTCTGCCAATGATGATAACCTATCTTCCGGAATAATAGACTTTATGTCCTAAGATAAGGTATCTGTATAATTCACCAATCTACTTTGCGAATTTGCGACAACCCAGAGAAAAAAATCGTCTCCCACCAAATAGTCCACAAAAGTGGAGTCATTCTCATTACAGAGCAAGTTTTTATTCACAACTTTGTCCTACAGAAATGAAATGAATATTGAAAATACAATCCAATACTGAATGTCTTAAATATACCTAATTTGAATATTTCCTAGCACGCCAAAAATACTGAAGAGCAATTTCAATTTCAAACTTATTCAGAATTCATTTCTTAGCAATCAAAGATAAATTGATTCAGATTAAACTGAGTCCTACATACATATTCGGGTAACTCGCCATTTAGTACATTTTGACGAATTATGCGAGCATAAATGTAGGCAACAACTCTTTTTTTTGCGATTTCTGCGGGTCCCATAGTAAAAGTTGTTCATAATGATGAGTACAATGACCCCTTAAGAGGTTTTGCGCATTTAACGTTACACCTTGTACGTATATGTTTTGAAATGATTAATAGGTATGTCTTAATTATAAGCATTTTAATGTAGCACAATAATTTTATCTATGATATTATTAATAATAAAGTCGAACATATAACCTCCTTCTTTTTGGAAGTCGGTTAAAAAGTACCTTTTATTTACTTTTTTTTTTCATTTTACTGAACCTCATAACTCTTGAACGGGCAACTATGGGTGCGCGCTAATAGCGTAGAATTATAGCCAACGAGCCAAAGAATAAGAATAAAGTAGTTTTAAAACAAGATCTGTCAAGGTCAAGACTTGGCCAAATTTTAGCAGTTTCCGTTTCCATACAACAAAAATTGAAAATATTTTTTCCGGGCAAACTATCAGTTTTAGAGAAAAACGTTTCATAACAATTATTCATCAGAATGTCAGATCTCTCGATAGGTATTTTTCCTAAATGAAATTTGTAAAAAAAAATCCCTATGTCCCTCATATAGTAGTTTCGACCCACTGTGCGCCGCTGTCTTCGAGGCCAGTTCCTTATAGAGCTATGCCGCGCCGCGCCCGCTGACTTCGTGTCCGTAGCCTGAGAGTTTTTACAGAAGATACGGGTTGGAACGTTCCGTTGATTACCGTTTCATTTACGTTATTTGCAAATGGACATAGACGGCGATGGCTTACTTATGTACCGAAGCAGTCACGTATCTTGTTTGCCATCCATTATCATAAGAAAAGTTACGAGTTCTCTAATGGGGCTCGGTAATAAACTGTCGAAAGGTTTGTTGATTGATCGAATATCAATACTATTACAAAAGCGTGTGTTTGTATTGGTTAGGTAATGTCTTTGGTTACGTCAATCATTAGAACTAGAAATGAGAATATGGGTTTCTGTGAGTGTATATTCGCTAAAGGTTAGGGAAATATGTAAATATATAGTCCTCAAGACTGAATTTTTCCTATGGCGACCAATGTCATAGAAGACGCCGCGTCTACGCGGGAGATATCATAGTGCACAAGTGTGTGCGTAAACACAGGTGCACTCACTCTTCCCTCACTCTCATATTTGACGACACGGTTAGCGCAGTGGCTGAGCGATCGACTGCTGCACTGCGTGTCGCGGGTTCGATTCCCGCCGGGCACGAAACAAATATTTGTATTTAGGTAGTTGTTCCGGGTCTGGCTGTTTGTGTATGTGAATTTAAATGTTTGTAAACGCACCCACGATACAGGAGTAATTCCTAGCGGGGAGAAACGTTATTTAAAAAAAAAAAACATAGTCCGATGGGACAACAATCCGACGCGACCGGAGAGAGATCAGGCGCAGGACCAACGGATTAACGTGCTTTCCGAAGCACGGGGATATCACAGCCCCACATTCCAAATTCCGCGCTGTTACTGAGAAATTCCTTATGGAAAAACCCATTAACACTTTGCCCGACCCGTTCCAATCGAACCTCAGATCCCTCAGATCAAACGCGCAGACGCGCTTGCGTTGAACGTGTTTTAACGTCTATGTAACTAACTGATCTCTGAAGCGGATGAGGTGCTTTAAAATTTCAAGTCGAAAAATCCTTCTACCTCAGTATAGCCAAGTACCTCATCATCTGCCTGGTCTTGTCCCAACGGTGTTGCGGTTGGCTTCCAGTCTTACCAGATGCAGCTGATACCAGTATTTTACATGAAGTGACTTTCTATCTTACCTCCACAACCCAGTTACTAGGTAACACGATACCCATCGGTAAGACAGCACTCTAATTGATTAACACTCTATTAATCTCAATCTGAATCATTTTGAAGGATATTCCTAATCCATTGCTTCATATGTTCGAACAATGTGTCTGCTCAACAACGTAAATAACGCAATGAATGTTGTTGAACTGTCAAAATGAAAGCCATTCCTACTGTTAGTGTGTTACGCAATCATCTCGCTGGTTAAAATTAGTAGAAATACAAACATAATAAATACATAAACACTATTTAGTCAACGCTATGTACATACGCCAGCACATCAAGCTACTACAACCTGTCAAATTTCTTTAATAGATTTTTTATTTTATCGCTAAAGAATAAGGTTCAAAATTGATTGGGAAAATTTGACAGTTTCGGGTAGCTTGATGTGCTGGCGTCTGTACTTCTTCTTAGCTTATCGATGGCAAACATTTCAAATATCTTTGGCTCAGAATTCAGCTGCGCGAACTCTGCTCACTGACGCAGTCATGAGATCATCAAGACCACAGGTGACAGGACTATTGTTTTAATTCCAGATACTACCAGTGCGTGTCTTACGGCTCGTTGCCGACGGAGTGCCACGAGTTCGCGTACTTCCTGGTGAACATGATCCTGATGTACGTCATCCCACTGCTGTCCACGCTGTACTGCTCGTCGGCCGCGCTGCTCGAGATCATTCGGAGAGCCAACACTTCTAATGGTAAGGAACTTAAACGCACACATACACAAACACCCACACGCACACATACACAAATACCCACACGCACACACACACACACACACACACACACACCTACAAAATACACACACACTCCCCCACAAAAACACAGACACTCCCACAAAAATACCCACGCACACACACAAAGACAACCCACACATACGAACAGTATTAAAATCGTCTGCTGAACAAGGGACCAGTCTCATAAGGGTACAAAAACCCGACATCTTATCGCACCGTCAAGCACACAGACAGATAAAAGAGGTCTTTTATTTGAACCTCTTTCATGTGTTCTGTGGTCAAGCATTATATCTAATGCATTGTGTAGGTACTAAATCGAGCAAACTCTCAGATATAAAGAAGCGTCTAAAGATAAACCACTATAGCGATACAGATCGAAATACTGGCGTATAAACTTGCAATGTAAATGCCAATTACTTGAAACAAATGTTCATCATTTCACTTAATACAACCATAAGCATCCAGCGGTGCTATTCTATAAAAATCTCACCGTGAAAACTTAGGTGAAGTGAGCGTGAAGTGAGCTGTCAATAGTGTCAATTCCTAGAAAAACAAACTCACTTCACCTAACTTTTCACGGTGAGATTTTTACAGAATCGACCGGCTCGCGGCTGTAGGTGGTACACCAGCATGTCGATTCTGTAAAAATCTCACCGTGAAAACTTGCGTGTCATTTTGAATGTAAATTTAAGATTATGATTGAAAATTTATGCTTGGTCAACACACTGACAGCTCACTCCACGCTCACTTCACCTAAGTTTTCACGGTGAGATGGTTACAGAATCGCACTGCCGGGCCCGTAATTCTCTATGACACAATGAACGAAACTGCGAGAAATCAACGCGAGATTGACTGGATTAGCTAAGAGCTATTATTGTATTGACGTGGTTTCGAAGTAAGGAATCGTTAAGTGGTCATGGTGAATGAGGGCCCTGACGAGTTTCTCCTTGTATTTAACAGTAATTATGTCTACATAATAATACATAAGAAAGCCGAGAAAGATAAACAGATCAAGTAGGTATCTTGACTTGGCTCGCGAGGTTGTCGACATGTGGGATGTGGACTCAGCGATCATTGTGCCGATAGTCGTGACAGCCAATGGTTTAATAGCCAAGAGCCTCGACCAACACCTAAGGAGGCTCTCGTTGGGCAGCTGGATCAAGGACTTGATTCAGAGAGCGGTACTTCTGGACACGGCCCGCATTGTTAGGAGGTTCCTCTCTCTGGAGCCCTGACCGCCGGTAGCTTGGACCCTGTTCCCGATACCGGTGGGCTATTATTTTTTATATTTTTAAATGTTTTTTATTTCATTTTATATTAATATTTAAAAATACAATTTATATGTACTTAGTTTAATAAAAGAAATAATACATAATGTACATCTTCATTCAAGTTTTTCTTGCGTGATCAATGTAATATTATAAATGCGAATGTAACTCTGTCTGTTACCTTTCCACACATAAGCGACTCGCGGCGGGCGTGGAATATTTTTAATCCCGTGTAATAATTTGCGGACTCCACGCGAGCTGCGGATAATAGCTAATTTCACAGTATTCATCACACTAATCACATCACACTAATATTATAAAGGCGAAAGTTTGTGATTGTTTGTGTGTGTGTGTGTTTATATGTTTGTTACTTCTTCACGCTCAAACGGCTGGACCAATTTTGATAAAATTTTGTATAGAGGTAGCTGACACCCTGGATTAACATATAGGCTACTTTTTACCCGATATTCCCACGCGATCGACATTTATCCGGGTGAAGCCGCGGGACGCAGCTAGTGTTCTATATTTTCA
The DNA here is from genome assembly GCA_963855955.1 of Luperina nickerlii. NCBI lineage: Eukaryota > Metazoa > Arthropoda > Insecta > Lepidoptera > Noctuidae > Luperina > Luperina nickerlii. The sequence continues at coordinate 5,428,217 of OY979679.1, read as the reverse complement.
TTACAATTATTCTTGCGTGGTCAATTTTATATTTCTTTGATGATTGCAGATAAGATGCGTCGAAGCGGCGTGGGCATCCTGGGCAGAGCGCGCGCTCGGACACTGAAGATGACCGTCACCATAGTTCTAGTCTTTTTTACTTGTTGGTCTCCTTACTACTGTTATTGTTTATGGTAAGTTTTCTTTACGTTATTAGCAAAATAATCACAACCATAATCGTAATCTAATAATCTTTTAAAATCCAATTAGGTCGTATTGTAAAGGAAAAAGAAAGGGTTACCGCTGGCCCGGAACATAAAGGGCTAAGGAAGGAACACGGGTGGGTTTTAGTCAGTAATAGTCACTCCCTTCCGCTCCACCTAGAGCGGGAGGAGTCATTTGATGATTTCCCATCCTGAAAAAAAAGGAAAAAAAAAGTCGTATCGTCTTCGGTGAATGACCAAGCAAGAGCTCTGCCATTCACTCATTGCGTTTATTTTCATACGAGGTGTTGTGGATGTGACTTGGTACTCATTCCACCTGGGACCCTCTTTTTGGTTTAATCTGAGCCCTTTAAGCTGAGACCACAAACTGATTTGACCTTTATCTAAATATCATGTTTACTTTTAAATTCTTCTCTTGAGTTTCTCGTCACTTATCAATGATGAACGTTGCATTTAACGGCTTTACCGCAACATGAATGGTAAATTTTCAGTATTAAGAGAAAATAAAGAAATCTAAGAGCCCCATCTTTTCTGGTCTTCAGGTACTGGATCGACAAAGAATCTCTGAAGAGCCTGGACCCGGCAATCCAGAAGGCGATGTGGCTGTTCTCGTGCACCAACTCGTGCGCAAACCCCATCGTGTACGGCGTGTTCAACCGGAACCGGTGGACGTGGCGCGCCGGACGGGTGAGTTACTTTGTAAGTCTCACGCCATCTAACTATGTATTTGTTTATATGTTTTATGAGAGTTCAGAAGGCCAATTCCCGTAATTAAAAACGTTCAAAATCTAGTTGCAATCTCATCTCAGCGACAATCAATGTCAAAAACTTGTCATAATACACAAATGTGTGTGTGTGTGTCTTGTGTGTATGTGTGTGTGTGTAGTTTGTGTGTGTGTGTGTGTGTGTGTGTGTGTGAAAAGTGTGTGTGTGTGAGTGTGTGAGTGTGTGTAATGTCTTGTCTTTGACAGATCGAGACAGATCAGACTGAACGTTCTTAAAATTACGAGAATTGCCTCTCAGGTGCTCTTCCGAATGCGACCGCAACCGCTAACCGCAGCGGCAACGCCGGCACCCATCCGCAATGACAGACCGCAGCGACACGTCGCGGCCTACTCTCTAATTCCGTCAACGAAGATACGGGCCCGTCCAAAAGTAGTGTGGTACTTCGGAGTAAAATCAACTTTAACTTTTTCGGACATTGAAAACACACCGGGAATAAGGATAAGCAAAGCAAGCAAGTCAAATCGTGTTGTCATGCCTTCTTAGTTTGGGCCCCAAACTAATCTTATGTCCGTAGGTAATACAGAGTAGGTATAGAGGTATGGGGATCAGAATGTAAAGTTCACTCATCCTCTGTACAAAAGGAAGGATTCTCCGACGAGACGGGTTTTATGCCTGGTGGGATACTGCCCGTCCGTCGATTGATTTCGGGATTTTGTACGAGTACTTATTATGCTAGTTGCGCGATAAACTCTGCTTGCGCGATGCAGGATTTTGCATGACGTCAGTGTGGTTTTTTTTTTTTCGTTCGCATGTGGCGATTTAGATACCGCCACATAGGAATCGCCCGTAACTTCTGCCAAAAACTACTGATTTCTAATTAGGGAGTAGACCTCTTAGTTTCTATGCTCTATGAAAACGCTTCCGTAGATAGCTACATTGCTAACTGTTGCCATTTGCGTAGAGGTACGATAGTTGCGATCTGTCATTGCGATTGGGTGACGTTGACGCAGCGGTTTGCGGTTCCTGTCGGCTTCAGAAGGACACGTTTTTAAGGAGTTCGTAGGTATCGTGCAGATTGCTATTATAATTATGTGAGGTGAATAAGTAGATAACCGGACATTTAACATCAAATAGGTTCCTATTTTCCTCGTAGATAGTGTTGTCATCAGCATCCTAATGGCGTAACATACTTACAATCACAATGTGAATCTATTTGTTTCATATGTTCGAAAAATTTGCCTGTTCAACAACGTAAATATTGCAATGAATCTTGTTGAACTGTCAAAATTAAGGCTACGCCGACCGCGCGGTGACGCCCTCATCGTTTGTTTGGTTATTTATTTTATTTTAGAATGAAATTGCAGAAAATAAGCACGTTCAGTTGTGCTCCACAAGATTGTACGTTAATATTATAATAAACGGTAGTTTCACGTTGTTTAGTTTAATTATAAACAGTAAAACGGAAAATAGTGGCCACTTTTATCCGTTTGAGCACAACTTAACGTGCTTATTTCTACATTTTCATTCTAAAAGAAACAAAATAACCAAACAAACGATGAAGGCGCCACTGCGCGGTCAGCGTTTGGTCGGCGCCCTCTTAAATCCATTAGGTACTACTGTTAGTGTGTTACGCAATTACCCTGCTAGCCATGTTTTCTTATGGTAACGGTGGTCTAGGACTGAAAGTCAGACTACTGACCTAACTTTTGTATAATTATGGCAGAATCATGTGACCCTACGTCTTCAGAGTTCAAAATGTATTATATCGAATACATACTCATCACGCTTGTTATTGATGGAGACGATACAGCTTACTCATTATTTAACCAAACTGAGAAATATTCCCTTAAAACTCAGAAACTATGTCATATTTTGATTTTAAGAACGTTCGATGTCGAAGCGGCAGTATGAGGCGTGGTTCAAGACTACCTTACGGTGAATCGATGGAGATATCAGCAGCGACCCTAGCCAGAGCGAGGAACTCCATGGGAAGCGAGCGAAACGTCCGACGAGACTCCACATACAACACGCAGAACGGGTCTCAGAAACATTGGAACACCATCAACAACAACCATGTTAGCAACGGCATGGTATAGCTATCTCACTCTCTCTCGCCTTATAATTGTGTTAAGAAAACCTTTTTGGGAAAGTTACGACTAAAAATCATTTGAGGTGCTTGGAAAAGTCGTAACTCGAAGTTTGAAGGGCGTTATCGTTTTAGGGTTTTTAGTTTGCCGATAATATGGTGGACGATGCAAGATACCACCTTTTGTTGCTGTCTTGTGTTGTTATGTCACATCAAAGACATTTTTAAAAAAGAAAAATGTTCTTCGATCAAGACTATTCAGTCGTTGTGTTTTGCTCTTGACCAAACAGTGATGGGCATAAAATAACGGTCAATAACGTTTAACAAATAACGCTATTTTTAACGACATCTTTTCCTTTTCTGAGCACAATAATAGCTCGTTGAAATGAGGTTGAATATCGTTATTGAATCTATGTGTGTAAAAGAAAGCTTTAAGGTGGAGTCTTAAAACATATCTAGGTCGCGATAAGTTACACAAAGACTACGGTTCGTGCGGTTTGTGCCATGCCTTGTGAGTAGGTTAATGTAATTGTAATTGTTGAGTGTTACGCACTGATATGTAACATTCCTATAAGTGACTTAGCTATAAATATAGTCCTTAATTATTAGCTGACAGCTAGTGTAATGAGGCATCATTGATTGATATTGTTACTCGTTATGATGACAATAGACATTGATTCTTTAGTTACTCCACACAACTAGGATACGCATGGCTTTTCAGCATGTAAAGTTGATACATTCCAATGAGAACACGCTTAAGTTATTACGTATATATTTATTCAATAAGACTGACTGACAGACGATAAGTCCTTAGTAGGTATTTTGATACCAAACACTAATTGTTATTTCTTTGAAGGTTGTTTTTGTTTAAACTATAGTTTTAATGTAAAGATTCTTTTATTTTGTTTAGTAGTGTAAATGTGTACCTTGGCTGTGAGGTGATAGAGACTCAGCTCTATACATACAAAGAGATATGAAATTTTTGTACCAAACCTTAATCCTAAGTTAACGCAAGAGCTAATTTTTTAAATAAAAAATGAAATTAAGTTGTTCTGTTATTTATGATCCTTAGTAAAAAAAAAACAAGTTTCACACAAATATTTATTTAAAATAACATCCATTTTAAATAAAAACAGGGAATCATGAGCCGACATCAATAAATAAATTGTTCTTATGTTACAATATTTGGTATGATTCTAAACTCAATAATATAAGACTTAGTGCGACAATACATACACATAATAACGATAATACATAATCGTAACAAAATAAGTTATTCCTTACTAAGTAAAAGATATTCGTGTAAAGGTCCAATAGGTATTGATAGACTTCTGTTAAAAATATATTCGTCCCATGATACATCAAATTTAGTTTTCAACATCAATTAAAATAACGGACTAATAATAATTAAAGTGCGGACTAGAGACTATTATGAACGTTACATCTACGTACATAAACGTGATTATATAATATATTTAATGGTAAAATATCTTACTATAATCCATAAAGCTTACAGCTAATATTTGACCACAATTAAATGACTTTCCCTCTGCTGTGGTCGAAAAACATAAATTATATTGATATAATTTATTATGTCGTAACTTATTCGAATAACTAGTTGTCTAAATTAAATTGCTTTAGAGAATCACTTAGTAACTCATACACTACTAGGGTCTGTTTCACCTTTCCGAGCTGGAAAAACATACCACATTGCTTCAATGATAGCCGAGATTTTTTCCTTGAAAAATTTAGTCATTAATCGTACACACAGGTCACGACATATCAGAAAATGGTGAAACAGCGGAGAAAATAAATACATTTTCAAACTACTAACGGTAAATTTTATATCGTTTGTAACGATAAAAACAATCGATAACAAATTTATATAAATAGGAGCACAACACTAAGTGTCATGAATTCGTTTGAAATAACTGGAATGCAGGCTGTCTTTAACATTACAACTCTGAAATTTTACTAACAACACAACTTTGGTTTTACCAACAATTCATTGTCAATTTAAATTAACAAATACAGATGGTTAGTTCCATCTGTAATGCAATGAAACAATATTATTATTAAGTACTTTTTCGCAATTACGAAACTTGTCGAAAAGTACAAAAGATTTGATTGAAATCCAAAAAAAACATTGAACAAAACGTAGAACAATATCAAATTAACATAATTGTTGGTAAAATCAACTTTTGGCACATATAATTACAGTACCTACTTATAATACAAACACATTCTAGATACGATACATACACATTGGACTCGACTAATGTACATTCATACAAAAATAGATGGAAAGTTTCAGCTACAGATTTTTTTAAATGTCTCCAAAGGTAAATTTTCTGTGCGTGACTTTTGTCGCATCACTAGACAGGACATACCCTATATAAATTTTAAAGTCCTTTTTAAATTTTGTCTCAAAAAATCCTTTGACAGGACAGGAAAAGTTTTGTAGTAGCAAAATAACTGAAAATATGTAGGTGGGTAGTTCTTTAGGGACAAAATTTTCGATTTCTATGGGTATATTTCTGTAACCAACTAACAAAACGGCATGTAATTTTTTTTCGTTAGCTTTATCCTTTACTTGGGACAAATGATAATTTTAAATAATTTCTGTCTAGGTACAAAACAAAAATATTCGATGTCGCATTTTCCCTTTGATACATCAATATAAATTATAAGGAAATCGAATGGAAATGAATTGTCCCCTTACAAACAAATGTGTATTAGTTATAACTACGTTAGTGTGTTTATAAAGAAGTAAATAAGAAATGTCCGGGGTATAATACTAAGCTAAGCCACTTGGGTTATAGATTCGTGTAGAAAAATTAAAATAATGAAGTCTGTATGTATGATGAAGATGAGTTATGCATGATTGTAGGCAAAATCCTGATTCATCTGTGCCTGATTCGTATGATCAAAACCCCATATGAATCATAAAATAAATAGATTTCCCTTCTGCAGCACGAAAGGATCGCTATTGTTGCGTAATTCTCCTTGTCCAATTTTTGACCGTGTGCAAGTCAGTTATTGTAGTCTTAATTATTATTATTTACTTATCTATAACCTTTTGCATAATTAAAAAATGACAGGAGTAAATAGTTCTAAATATGACACTTTTGATATGTCTTAGTCTTAGTTAAGAATTAAGAATTATTATTTGGAATTAACAATCATAACTAACGGTGTATTTATTACTTTTTATTTCTGTTTCTGATTCATCTGTAACAAATTCTTATTCATCTGGGCACAAAATATTCGAACGTCGATATCTTGAAAAGTACTTTATAAAAACGAGTCCCTCATTCAAATATATGTTACCTATTTGGTATACCTATTTTCATATGAACATGTTTTACAGAGCTGAAAGTGAAATTATATTTTGGCCATATGGCCAAAATATAATTAAAAAAAAAAAAAAAATTAGATTCTTCGACTGATCTATATAGATCAGTCGAAGAATCTAATTTCGAAGAACTACCCAGTTAAACACTTCATAGGGTATAGTAAAAAGATAGTTCTTACTTAATCGCTAAATGAGAACATATTTTCAGTAACATGTTCACATATTCACTTCATACTCGAGTCTTGATTTAACGTAGACACAAATATAATAGAGAGTCGAAAATTCTAGACATCATCACGACAGTTACATTAAACCTACATAAAATGGCACATATAGAACACACCGACACATTTTATAAGCTCCTTCTAACATTTACATCAATATTTTAACCCTAAATACTGGATAATTAATTTGCATTGCATACATTATTTCGGTAACCAACGTTTGGTACGATATGATAATGTCTATACATTGAAACTTGAATAATACGGTGCATAGAGAGCCTTATCAACTGTCCCAAAAAACACATTGAAAATATTTTGCGTAAATTAAAATATGACCATTTTTAAATAAAATTAGATATATAAACTAAAATAAAGATTTGCATTTAAATAAAAACTATTATAATTCAAACATCAATATTTTACACACAAAAAAAAATCATACATCCCATCACATAATATCAGTTTAAGCTGCAACGTTATTATCCTAAAAATAACGGTAACTATAACTTAATTTGAACACAGAAAAGTTTTCGCAACGCGACGGAATAACAAGTTATTTTACGTTATTTTTATTAGCTATTTAAATTTGATTTTTCGAACACACATGCCAAATTAATTGAAATTACTTTTTTTACATTGAAGCAATTTTGATATCTTTAAATACGGTATAATTTGTATTTAAAGCTTCGGTTTTGTACTCGTTTAACGATTTTTATCAAACTGGTATTTTTAACAATAGCGTTATTCCGTATTCTGTCCACATTAGTCAGTGGAGGACGTATATTTGTGGTATTTTCGGCTCAATGATCTCCTTTCTCTAATTCAGTGAGCTCGTGGGAAGGCGCCCCTTCTCTTTCGTTGTTGATAGCGCGGGTCTTCTCTATGTCTCCCTGGGATAGTGACGTCACTATAATGGCGCCCAAAGCGTCACAAACCACGTTGATCGTTGTACGGAAGCGGTCGCTGGAATTAAATGTTCAGTACAGTATTAGAAAGCTTTTTTACAGTACAAAGAGGTAATTTGGTGTTCAAGAACGGGAAAAAATAATAGATCCCTAAGCAAAATGTGACAGTATAGTATAATAGCATAATCAGCACATGATGTTTCCATTGCTGGGACACAGGCCTCCTCTTTGTGAGAGGAAGTGGGTCATAATCCACCACGCGGGCCCAGTGAGGGTTGGTTGATGTCACACGTCTTTGAATTTTTTAGTTCTAGGATATACCGGTTTCCTCACGATGTTTTCCTTCACCATTTTGAGATCAGTGGTGATGAAATCATTTACACAAAGTAAAGGGCCTGCCTGGGTTTGAATCCCTGATCTGTAACTCGTAAGTCGGGGCCGTTACCACTGCTCTTTTTCGTGTCAGCATAAAATTACGTTAATGACGTAATAGCAACATGTACAGACGCCAGCACATCAACCTACCACAATCTGTCAGATTTTCCCAATCAACTTTGAACCTTATGCTTTAGCGATAAAGTTGAAAATCTATTAAAGAAATCTGACAGATTGTGGTAGGTTGATGTGCTGGCGTCCGTACATTGTGACAATAATAATTAACCAACGAGCTTGATGACACAATTCATCAAGCTGCCAGTGCATCAGCTGGTATCAATTACTTGTAACTTTATCCTCAGGCCTGAATTCCTCTTACGCTGACGTCGGTCGCGTACCGTCGTACACGCGTACCACGACGCTGACAATAAATGGACGTGTTTACTGTAGCACCGACGAATCGGTACGCGACCAACGTCGGCGTAACAGTATTTCCAGCCTAAAGGGCACACGTATCAAACCGGAAAGGGGTCGGAGGGATGTTGCCTGGGTAAAAATAAATCGATTCGATTTAGTCCCTCAGTAAGATTATTAAAAAATATTGAACACGTATTTTTTGTTTTATCAATTAGATAAAAAATTACAAAGATATATCACATCAAAGTTCAGGAGTGGGGGGCTTTGACGTAATAACGTGCTAAAATTTGTAGCACGGCGTGACGTCATACGAAATTTCCAAGCGCTGTATCTTCGTAATTTTTTGTTTGCCAGACAAAAGAAAAAATACGTATACAATATTTTTTAGTAATCTAACTGATGGACTAAATATATTTTCTTAGTCAACTACCCTATTCGAGCCGTTCAGTATTCTTTGTATGAAACTCCCTACTGCAACGCACACTAATCGGAATCGTAACGTAATCGCCTCGCCTCGGGGCAAACTCACGAACCGCGGTGCGGTGCGTTACGGGTCGTCGTCCCCGCGCTTGCGTCTTTCCGTACCCGCGCTTACGTCTCTTCGTCCATGATCCTCTTTGGTTACGTGCTTTTTTTTTCAGGATGGGAAATCATCAAATGACCCCTCCCGCTCTGGGTGGAGCGGAAGGGAGTGTCACACTCTTACAGACTAAAACCCACCCGTGTTCCTTCCTTAGCCCTTTATGTTCCGGGCCAGCGATAACCCCTTCGGACAATCCCGCTGCTGACCCGGAGACAATCCCGCTGTTACGTGCTTACGTTAGGTTGACGCCTGTTTGACGGCGAGGCGAAAGGCGATACGGTGCCGATCCCTTTCCGATTTGATCCTTCCTCCTGACCTTTAGTCATACATACAAACGACCCATTTATAAAGTTGCGTTTCAACTAACCAATTACCTCTAAATTTGGAAGCGCCACAGGCTACACAGCACAAAACATCATCCAATGGCCCATTGCAGGAATGAAAAAGTTTCAGGACTTAACTAACCCATTAATGATCAGGGATCATCATCACAAGAGTCACCATGAAAATATATGTGAAGTAAACTGTCATTCCACCTGATAGCCTCTATTGACAGCTCACTCAGATTTTTACAGAATACACCGGCAATTCTCCAATGAAGAAAAGAGACCGTTCATGAAGATAAAAACATTCCAACGGAAGTTTAATCTGGTTGGTTTATATATCTAGTGATAAAATTGCTGTGATACGTCAATATTTTCACAAGAACTTACAGCAGCCAATCAACGGCCAGGATGATGGAGACGTCCTCAGCGGGCAGGTTGACGGTGTCCAGTACCATCACCATGGTGACGAGGCCGGCCTGAGGGATGCCCGCCGCGCCTATACTTGCTGCAGTAGCTGTCACACTGGAAATTACGGCAAATATTTCATGTTATTATGGCTACAAGGTTGTCCGACGACCTAGTGAAGGCCGCAGGAGCCCGTTGGATGTGAGGAGCACAGAACCGGTCGAAGTGGGGGTGCTTGGGGGAGGCCTATGTCCAGCAGTGGACGTCTTTCGACTGAAATGATGATGATGATGGCTAAAAGGCTGCGTTTCCACCATAAATGAGCGAGGATGCGTAGCGAGGGATGTGTGTGAAACAAACCAATAACATCGCTTCATTTTCATAGCTTGAACTAAGTTAGCGTTGCTTATTGGTTAGTTTTACACACATTCCTCGCTACGCATCCTCGCTCATCTATGGTGAAAACGTAGCCTAATCAAGGAACTAAGTAATTCATATCGAAGTAAAAGTTACGAGTTTACTTGAACGTTTATGTAATACTAGCAGCGCCCCGCGGTTTCACCCGCATAAGTGTCGAACCCGTAAGAATATCGGGATAAAAGCTATCCTATGTCCTTCCCCGGAATGCAATCAAAATCAAAATATTTTATTTCACATAAACCTACATGGGGCACTTATGAAACGTCAGAAGCTAGGTGCACGGTTCCAATTAGTTGTTTCCTATGGACAAGAAACGGCAAGAAACTCCTCGATACTCTTTTTAAAAATAATTGGCTTTTACAATATTTTCAAATCAATCAATATATATATCTGCCAAATTTTATCGAAATCCGTTCAGTGATTTAGGCGTGAAAAGGTAACATACAGACAGACAGACAGAATTACTTCCGAATTTTAATATATGTAAGTATGGATACTCGAAAATATATATAGATATATTTTTTTCGCTGAAAACCAGCGCTGGGACTCTGTTTCGTATCGGGTCTTAGCATTATGCTGAGCGATGGCCGTTTTGCGTGGATGTGACGCATGTTTTCCACCAACTTATTTTTTTGTGTTCTTTAATATGCGTCATGTGAGCCGCAAATAAATGTATTTTCCTGACTGGTTAATGTTGTGAGATATGGCAAAAGTAACAGGCAGTAGTAGTGAGTTTTCAGGGCTGAATAGAACACATTCATAAAGAATACATTAGGAAATTATGTATCAGTAGTTGCTTATATGGGTTCAGTAGGTACCAAAATTACTACCACAATATTCATTTTCGTCAAAAAGTAGCATTTCTGTTTTTCAGTTTTCATATAGGTTGATACACTTCCAAACTCCTAAATCGAACCACCGCGCATTTCCAATTTAAACATATTCTCGTAAAAGCCCCAAACATCAAAATATACATTGGGTCAAAGAAAAAAAATGTAGTTTTGCAGCCGATAGGGCAGTAATTTTGGTGTAATCAGAATTCCAAATTTGAATTCACGACCATTTAAAACGGTAAGTATACTCGTAGATCCTTTACAAAATATAGCAGGCTGGCGGATTGAACATTCTAGGCTTCATTATAGTCTCACCTGACAGCAATAATCTTGCCAAACGACATATCGACCTTCCTGAGCTGCGCGATGAAGATGGCGGCGACGGCCTCGTACAGCGCCGTGCCGTCCATGTTAATGGTGGCGCCGATGGGGATCACGAAGCGCGTGATGCGCGGGTCCAGCCCCATGTCGTCACAGCAGCCGATCGTTATTGGCATGGTCGCTGAGCTGGAAAATTATATAAAACATTTTAGTCAGAGAAAAGAAGCTGGAAAATTATATAAAACATTTTAGTCAGAGAAAAGATTAGGGAGGATATGAAATGGCGACACACACACTTGCTCAAAATTACGCAATTTAATCGTTGAAGGTTTAAATCAGAGATATAAATGTAGGTATAGTTTACATAGCATTTTAAGTACACTTAGGAAAATTACTAAAAACATTAATTGTCGAACACCAAGTTTAAATGAAATATAAAAACATTTTAAATGAAAACAAAAAAAAACAATTGGTAAATTATATTCACTTCGTAAATTGATTCGAAAAGACACTTTTACGCATCACTAATTAATCATAGTGAATACTTAATTGATCTTACCTAGAAGCAGTACCAAAAGCAGTAGCCATGACCTGTCCCATCTTCGCAATGTACCCGCAGGGGAGTTTCTTCGTGGCCAGGATGAACAGGATACTCAGGGTTCCGAACCCGTGCAGGAACAGACCCAGGAGTACCGTCATGAAGTACAGGCCCAACCGACCCACCAGCTCCGCAAATGAATCTATCTCCATGATCTTCGCTGTCACCAGGAAGAACACACCGAGTGGTGATAACCTGGAAGGTTTAATTTCTTCCATGACTTTTCATTTGGGAGACTTTTGTTTGAACAGCAGTGGCCAGTCTCTCAATCGTGAGTTACTATTAAAAGAATCATTACCTAAACTGAAGAATATGACTATCAAATCTTGAGAAGGTAAACATAATCAGCCTATAATGGTCCCACTGCTGAAACACAGACATCCTCTCTTCCCCCCCCCCCAAGCCCCCCCTCAAGGGGGCTGTAATCTACTACGTGAGCCCATGTCTTCGATTTTTTGGTTCTTGGACATACCGGTTTCCTCACGATGTTTTCCTTCACCGTTTTGAGAGCAGTGGTGATAAAATTATTTACACAAAGCAAAGCGCTTGCCTGGCTGGGTTCGAACCCACGACCTACTCGTAAGTCGGGGACATTAACCTGGGCCACCACTGCTCCCAACTGAAGAATATGACTGTCAAATCTTGAGAAGGTACAGACGCCAGCACATCAAACTACCCGAAAGTGTCAAATTTTCCCAATCAACTTTGAACCTTATGGTTTAGCAACAAAGTTGAAAATTGATGTGCTGGCATCTGTACAAGCCACAAACTACTGCACAAATTGCAGCCTATACGGATGCTACTGAATGTTACGTCATGTTTCACAGTATGCTACTCGAGGTAAAAAATTTCCATAATTTAACTATGGTGTCGCAGTACAGTTTTGTCGCACAAGTGTTATTCGCACATCCCTTTGTCGAGCTCACGTAGTACACTCGTTTGTCGTACTAACCAAATAACCCATCCAGTGATGATCATCATGGCTTCCGACAAAGCGTGGAAGAACTCCTGTAGCGGTTTACTCTTGTCGCCCATCTTGCCCAGAGTGATGCCCAGGACGATGCTGAAGCAGACCAGCCCCAACACATTGCTGCCGCTCTGGTACTCGCCCGTGATCTGATATGTCTCCAACTCACCTGGAAAAGTGCAGAAATACTTGTTTAGAAATACAGGGTTAATTAATTAAATTAACTAGCGAAACTATACAGACGTGACGACTATCGATACCTGAACACGAGAAAATAAAAATATTTTATGTTTTTTCCAGTAGTGTTTGTTTCATGAAGTATGAGTTGAAACAAATTGTTTTCTTTTGTTTTAACGATACTCCTGTGAAGTTCAAGTGACTACACTAACTGCGGTCGATAACCCCACAAGGAAAGTCATCAAATTAATTATTTTTGAAGTGAAAACTTCTTTAGCGGCGCTGTGTACTTTTTTTGGAATGGGTAAAAACTTCTAAACTCGCGTCAGGTCACGTGACCCTGATCGAAAATTCGTAAGACGTAAAACGTAAGACGCGCGTTGTTGAGGACAGCGCCATCTATGCACATCGGGAAGAACTACGAGGGCCTCGCGTACTAACTACGTAGTTCATCCAACAACGACGAGATGGCGCTGAACCACGGATATATAACTGACGACGAGCTCTGTGTGCTTATTTGTAAATCTGAATAAATTCCTTTCACGAGAAGAATAAACCAGTCACTTTGGTCATCATACCTGATTTGCAAAAAACCCTATAAAATAAGGAACACACCTTAACACGCGTGTTTTGTTTATAAGACGATTCACAAAATACACTCGTAATTGTTCAAGTTTTCACTTCTGTCGGCACTACCGGAGTGCCAGTGTTTTTTTTGTTTTATCATGTGTAGGTAGATATCCATACCCAAAGCGTCTGCGTAGTTTCGCTAGCTAATTCAATTTGACCCTTGTATTATTTTTTGGTTTTATTTTAGTCTTACAGGGCAGCTAAATGCCACGTGACTACATAGTCTTGTTTCGTTGATAACAGAAGTTCAAATTGTGCTACCTTTCTGTTCCAAGGCCCAGCGATGTGTAAACAGGGGGCCTAAAAGGCCACTTTGGCAGAATCATAAAAGGATAACATTATGAATCATAATGGACAATTAACGAATTCGAAAAGTCGTCGAATCGTTGAGCTCGCGTGAGAGACTTGAAACCGCCTCCCCCGCTCTTTCCGCCGCCCCTATGACGTCCGGTCCCGTCCCGCACTCAGACCTCATACCGCTAAAGATACCTAAAATCGTGTTCTGTGCATATCAAACCACGTGGTGTGTCAAGTATCTTCTTTCGTGGCACGCATTGTACTCTCGAATCTGTAAAGACTTTTTCACACCACCTGCTCGAAAATGTCAAATTATATGTCAAGCAACCTTAACCTAAAGTGAGTCATTAGTGGCCGGGGGCACAGCCGGTCAATAATGTTGTACTGGATTTCATTATGACCCGCTGGTCATTAATGTGATTTGAATTTGGAATCTCACATGCTCAGCTAAATTGGCAGTATAGTACATACTAACAAACATCCTTTGGTGCCAGAAAGAGGAAAGCTATTCTCGATACCCTTACTACGCGTGGATGATATTCTCGATTTCCTACAAAATCATAACGACTGCTTCTTCATATCGTTGCCATGTTTTCGAAGACATAATATTGTAAGAATAATTAGATAACTACGAACCATTTTTTAAAAGGAATGGAAGTGCATATAACTAACTAGTTCTAAATATGTTATTCTTACTGTTTGTTTATTTAATAAATACTTTGTTTTTCGTTATTTTCTCACAGTAGGTGTAAAAAGTAGAGTATCCTCCTCTGGGCTAAAGGTGTCTTTGCCTTGGGCTAGCTTGAATCCCTCGCTGCATTCAGGATTCTTGTATTAACTCCCTCGCTTCGCTCGTGAGTTAAAATCTTAATTCCCTCGCTGCGCTCGGGAGTTAAATCCCGAATCCTTCATTGCGCTCGAGATTCAATATGACGCCCGTGACATAAGACACAACTTTAGCCCCTCGGTGCATAATCTACTATTTGCATATTTTTGCATAACATATGCTGGATTTTAGTAATAATGTATTCAATACCTCCACAGTGACGTAAATCCCTGAATTGCTGACTATTCTATTTGTGAATAAAGACTAGAATCTTTTGTTCACGAATAGAACAGTCATTCATCATCATTTTGCAATAAAAGTCATTGTTCAGTTAACTGTTCACAAATTGTCTGCACACGTCGTCACCGTCGTTTAGTGATCTTACTGATTGAGTTTTTTCTTAAATCAGTGTTTGGTTACTCTTGTAGGTTGAGGTACAATTAAACACTAATAATGCCATGACTTGGTTCTATTCTCTGTGAAATATCGACTTTCGTGACGTTTGTCGATCTAACACACAAGCTTTGGAATGGGCAACTAGCTTCAACTTTCTGACTAACTGACAGATTTTAATTTTGCCAATTCAAAAGTGCCTGTACAAGGTTTAATTGAAATAAATGCTTTGAGTTTGAGCTGTTGAGTGACTGCAGATTAATAGTTATGGAATTACTAGCAGCGTCGCGCGGATTCACCCGCATAAGTGCCGATCTCGTGGGAATATCGGGATGAAAAGTATCCTATGTGTTATTCTGATGAATAACCTATATTACTGTAAGGTTTCATCAAAATCCGTTCAGTAGTTTTTGCGTGAAAGAGTTACAAACAAACAAACATCCATCTATCCTCACAAACTTTCGCGTCTATAATATTAGTAGGATTTATTTCTGGCGGCTTATTAGCCCACGTTCGCACGGACGTAAAAATATCGCGGCGGGATTTTATCGCGCACTGAATTATCAACTATCGCGCTCTGATTATTATTTGTGTTGAGTCGAGCATTGAGAATCCAATAGAGCACATCCCAGCGCGTCAACAAAACATACTGTTGCATTTTCAACTCTCGGCGTTAAGCAGTGCGTTGAAAATCTAATGCGCGAAAAAAACATCGCAGCGGGATAAACGCGCCCGTGCGTACTTGAGCTTATATTATGAACCTCCACATTTTTCTGACGAGGTTCATAATAGTCCTCCAGACCCTATTTCGCTAATCTCAATGGAGACTAGCCTTCGGCGCGTGATACATTATAGAGCACAAGTGTGTGCGCAGACGCAGGTGCTCACTCTCTACCTCTCTACTCTCATAGTCCGATGGGACGGCAATCCGACACGACCGGAGAGAGATCAGCGAGCTTTCCGAGGCACTACTACTACTAAAGCCTACTTCTAAATTCCTGGCTGTTAATAAGAAATTCTTAATAGAAAAACCCAATAACACGAGTTCCATTAAATGATCGTGTACTTACCTGTTGGCGTAGTGACAATAACGTTAGGTACTATCTACACGGACTACACGTGTCATTGTGTCTGTACAATCATCTATTTCAATGGTTGTTAAAGATTTATCGGAAGAGAAACAAATAAATCTACCTAGTCGACTTTTAGTGTCGTTCTGGTCGAAAACGAGCCTTGTGCGGTAGGACGCAATCGTCGCCTGCGCAAGGTTCTCCGGGAACACGTTTCTGAAACAAACAGACAACGTAAGAATTAGTAGAGTACATAAAAGAGTAGGCACAGAGAAAACATTTAATTCGTTCTTATATAAAGTGAGTGGTATCCCGACGTCGACGCGCAAACTGTAACGATGGATTCAGTACATAATTCTAAACCGAAAAGAAATTGTGCCCAATATTTACTGATATGGTTTGATTTATAACGGAACAGTACCTGCCTGAAAATAATCGCCGTCATTTGTTTATCTTTAGTTTATAATGAACAAAAGTGAAGAAAGACGAAACATTTCAACGCATGGGAGTTGAATCTTTTCGTCGGTTGTAAAAAAAAATTCAGGCGTGATCGGGGTCAAGAGCGGCCCCATTTAGCAATTAAAAAAAATTAAAATACTGTTACACACATTTTGACCGCGTAGGTATTGATTGCATCTTAAATCTTGTAATGAATTCATGGTTAGGTACTCTCTGACAGGTATGACTCTTTTTTGGTCTCATAATGAGACTAGCTAGCGTAAGAGAGAAAAAATAAAGGAATGAGACTCTCATTTCTTTAGCTTTTGCCAGAGTCATAAGAAATAGAAAACATTTTATATATTTATTGAAAAAGTAAATATTTTTTTTCCAGGTAATAAAGTTCGGCTCACAGGTTAACAGCAAGTTGAGACGAAATTTGAGTAGCTTAAAATATTACCTATATAGCTAGGTAACAATAATATACGTGGGACACTCAGAAAGTTTTGCAAAAATAATAAAAATGTTCTATAAGTAAATATCTTTTAATTAAATCTTTTCAAAGCACTCTCCACTAGCCTCTATAAAAAGTTTCATGCGTCTGAACCAGTTTTCGAAACACTTTTTCCAGTCCGCCGCAGATACGTCGTTTACAGCCTGCTCGAACGCTGACAGCGCATCTTCCAGCGACGAAAATTGTATAACCTTGATCTGATTTTTTTTTCGGGAATAAAAAGAAGTCTCACGGTGCTAGGTCAGGGGTGTAAGGAGGGTGACCCAGGAGTTTGACCGGCGTGCTGTCCAGGAAGTCCCTCGTTTTGAGCGCGGTGTGCGAAGGCGCGTTGTCGTGGTGGAACAGTAGCCTGCGGAGCCTTGTGTTTGGTCGCTTGTTACTCACAACAGAGGAAACTTCTGCCAAGAATTTGGTAGTATACCATTCAGCGTTGATGCTTCTTATGGTTCCGTAAAGGAATTGACACCAAGCATCCCGTCAAATTGAAAAAGCTCACGATCAAAATCTTCTCCCCGCTTCTAGATCGCTTCACTTTGGTAAGCGATGATTCGTTATGAAACAAACACTCAAACCGTCGACTGGCGCTTCGTTTCTGGATCTTATTGATAAATCCAAGACTCATCACCTGTAATAATGTCGTAAACACGCCGAGACGAGTCTGCTTCAAAGTTTATCATATCACGGCACCATTCCACCCGAGCCTGCTTCTGAGCATCGGTGAAGTATGTGCGGCACCCAGCGTGAAACTATCCTCCTCACGCGAAGATGCACGTGTAGAATTTCGTGAAGGCTTCCCGATCCAACCTGCAGTATGTGATGAATCTCTTGATATGTAACTCGCCTATTGCCTTGGATTAAAATTTTCACTGCTAGCACGTTTTCTTCCGTAACAGCCGTCAAAGGACGACCACTTCTTTCTTCATCCCCCAAAGTTAGTCGACCGCGCTTGAATTCGTTATACCAATGATACATGGTTGCCTTAGAAGAGCTTTCATTCATGAATGCCATTTAAAGTCTATCGTATGCTTCGTCCGGTTTCAGGCAACACTTGAAATTGTAAAAAATCATAGCGCGAAAATGTTCCCGGCGCAAATCCATTTGTTAATGAGACACGATAATTTAAATTAGCTCGCAAACAATATGGAGGGAAATTTTGAAATTGGAACGTACCTATTTTTACCTACAAATATTTTCAAAATAGATTATAACTGGCCAGTCTCATACATAAAATTTTTTTTTGCCAGTCAGCCCGTACACCACTATTATTCGTAAATAGCTGACCCGGCAAGCTTCGTATCGCCTCAGAATTTATCATAATTTTTGTGAATTTTTCCCATGTTTTAATAGTTATTCTGCTATTCGTTGCAGAGACAAATCCAACAAATCAAAGATCATAAAAATCGGTCCTGCCGTTCTTGAGTTATACAAATGGTGTAACTAACCCGACTTTGTTTAAGTATAATGATGATAAATTACATATTATTAATTTATAAGGGTATTACGCCCAGTGAAGGGCTTTTGGCAAAATAACAGTCGAAATCCCACGATAATCATCTCACAAACATAAAATTCGAATTGTAAACACCAAAACAATATCTTTCAAAATGATATAGGTAAGTTTACAACGAACACGTGTTTCTATATAAGTTGAATGCCCTTGAACCGGCCACAATAACACCGACCAGATTGCAAAAGTGCATAAGTGGACAATGGTCAGTGGCTCACCGGCTCACTGGCCCTCTGCCAGCGAGCTAGCAAATTAATGATGATTAGCCTATTTTCTTACGACGTGCGTGTCTTCAAAAGTTAAGAGGTAGGTATATGTTAACCGTAAAGTTCGAAAGAAAGATTTTAACGAGAGTATGAAGACAGAAAAGATGATCTTTTTAACCATTTATTGATAGGCACATAGTGGACGTTTTGGCATTATTTAATAGCATTTACGCCGTACGGCATTTCATACAAACTTGAAAGTTTGTATGAAATGCCTTTATTTTTCGAAATGAATGAACCGATTTTAATGACACATTAGCAGGATACAAAGGTCTAAAAAGTTAGTAGAGAACATTTTCTTAGAGGTTTGTTTACATTTTTGGCAAATAAATCGAGAATGCAGAAAACATATTATCATTATTAATTATAAGACTGTTTATAAATTATGTATTCAGAATGGCAGCCTGGCAGGGACATCAACACCATTCACTGTTACATGATTTTGAACCCCCCTGCATTGAAATCTTTCGTTATTTATTGAAAAAAATTGCTGTTCACATTTTGACCGCGTAGGCGTAGCACTTTTCTACGAAACAGCAGAATTTCTTTATTTAAAAATATGGTAAAAGAATTAAACTAAGGAAACATTGTCAACGGCCATATAAGTCTAGGCTTTTTAGTCTCTTTGTTGTTTTATTTAATGTGTTTCCTTAAAGTATTGTTATTATAGTTTATTCATTAAAAATTGGTTATTTCCTTTATTAATACATATAAATTATATTTTTAAATATTAATATAAAAAGAAATATAAAAACATTTAAAAATATAAAAAATAGTAGCCCACCGGTATCGGGAACAGGGTCCAAGCTACCGGCGGTCAGGGCTCCAGAGAGAGGAACCTCCTAACAATGCGGGCCGTGTCCAGAAGTACCGCTTTCTGAATCAAGCCCTTGATCCAGCAGGCCATCGAGAGCCTCCTTAGGTGTTGGTCGAGGCTCTTGGCTATTAAACAAATTGTTATTTATTATTATATTATTTATTTATTTTAATTAACATAAACCGACCTACAACATACAACAACGGATAAAAGGTCTGCATAAATGTGTCTAGTGCTGCGCGTACGCAGACCGTGTTATCTGTCCGGTTACTACCCAGGAAGATCTGTATATCCGTAATAATATGAGTAGATACCTAATAACAAATTAATGGTTAATTGCAATAAACCATTATTCTATCCTATTGTTGACATCATAGATCAGGTGACATTGACATTATTAATAGGTAAATCATTTCAATTAATTAACGTATGCACTTTAAACATTAGTTACCTACATATTTACTTAATCAGATAACCTGACCATCAATGGTGGCCCAGTGGTGACGGCCGCCACTTTGTAGGTTGTAGGTTCGGAACCCAAGCGGGCACTTTACTTTGTGTAAATTATTTCATCACCACTGCTCACGAAACGGTGAAGGAAAACATCGTGATGAAACTGTAATGTCCTAGAACCAAAAATTCTAAGACATGTGACATCTACCAACCCGCACTGGGCCCGCGTGATGGATTACAGCTCACTCTCTCTCTTTCTGAGAGGAGGCTTGTGTCGCAGCAGTGCCAACATTATACGCTGATTATGCTATCCTTATCTAAGCCAAAACTCTAACATTTTGAATACTAAAAAAAATGTCGACATTATAGTAGACATGCAATTTAAAAGGGAATAAATCCGCTCAAAAATTAAGAGGGCTAACAGAATTTCTGACAAATCGAATCATTCCATTAACGGCGGAAAGTGAACACGCGACCGCGGCTAAATATGATTATAGGGTGGCAACATCTCTGAGACTTTATAGGCTGTTTTATTAAATATATGATAAGTTCCACTCCACGTTTACTTTCTGACTGTTATGGTCTCAGGATCTACGCGCCTATTGTGGCCAGAGAGACTAATCCTTGAAGCGAATCCTTGTTTCGTATGTCCATGATAGGAAACGCCGACCTCATCTAGTTTAAAAAATTTATGATTGACGTGTAAAAGTATTTGTGCAAACCTACTTACAGAAATAAAATCATTTATCATGCATTTGGTCAAACCGATATATGGTGCTAATTCGTCTGTGCAGAGATTGATCTCTAAATGTATAGGTATTTGTATAGCACAAAGATAATCTGCTGGGACACAGGCCTCCTCTCTGAGAGAGGGAGTGGGCGGTGGGCCATAATTCACCACACGGAGCTAGTGCGAGTAGGTACTTGTACTACCACTATGTAAACAAGGATATCACAAATTAGAGGATTATATCCAAGATAAGAATGCTTGGAAAAATGCTGATCCTGCTCCATAGGACAATCTAGTGTCTAGACAAATTCAAACTGGTTCCTATTTTAATTTATATTTTTATATTATGTATACAAAACCTTGTAAAACATTTTGAAAGAGTATCGGTGTGGAGTTTCTTGCCCATTCTTCTCCATACGTAAACTACCTTTTGGAAGGGGCGACTAGAATCAATTCAATTTACTGTAAGTTTTGACGTTCAAAAGTGCCTTTAATGTGCCTATTTGAAATAAATGATTTGACTTTGACTTTATAGTCGTTTTAATACTCTGCTCTGCTCCATGGTAACTATAATGATTCTGGCATATTTATGCCGTTCACAGCGACGTAGTTAACAAACTTAAACATTTATAGAATAGTTTTCCATAAATGTTTAAGTTTGTTAACTATATTTGCGGTGCCGTCTACCCGAACCATACGTATGTTTCCAAACTCAACAGTTAGTGGATCTGCCAGTGATCTATCTGGATCTTGTGACGTCAGAACACCTGATGTCCCGCCGTCAGTCGCGTGAGCACCATTGTCTTATTTTGATTGATGTGGTACGTAGGGCTGTCTACAGCGTCTACTAGACGGACACGTGGGTACTGAACGGAAACTGTACAGGACAAGTAGGTTGGTAGTATACGACAGTCATGACCAGACGTCGTGACGTCGTCGTGACGTCGTCGTGACGTCGTCGTGACCAGTCGTCGTCGTGTCGTGTTTCTAAGAATCATCATCATCATCTTTTCAGCCGAAAGACGTCCACTGCTGGACATAGGCCTCTCCCAAGCACCTCCACTTCGACCGGTTCTGTGCTTCTCGCATCCAACGGGTTCCTGCGGCCTTCACAAGGTCGTCGGACCACCTTGTGGGAGGCCTTCCAACACTACGTCTTCCGGAAGACGTATTTCTAAGAATGTCGTCAGGAAATTGTGGATATAAATAAGAACTAGGAAAATAATGCCGCTATACGGTAGAGGAATTGTATGAAAATTATTGATTTATAAGTTGTACAATTGTTTTATGTAGCTGGCGGGGAGAAAATTGCTTCCTACAACATTTAATTTCATAGGTACCTACAAAAATAAAAGTTTTAGCAAACTAGGAACCCAAGCAAAATTCAAATTTTAATAAAAAATAATCAGTGTTAGTGATCAGAGGAGATACTTAAAGTCTCACCACTACTCACAATACGATAATATAATGTTTTGACTTTAAAGGCTCCTACAAACAGGCGCGACACGCGATATAATCGCGCGCGACACAAAGGCACCGCTCGTTGCGCGACTTGCGGTGCCTTTGTGTCGCGTGTCGTGTCGCGCCTGTTTGAAGGAACCTTTAAAAGAGACCACGACCTCTGTATGTGTTTCAGCATTTCTTCTCAAAGAAATGCCGAAACAAACTCACAAACTGGGATCAGTGGAGCTAGGAAATGCCATCTAGTTTTAAAATATTGACCAACGAATTATTGACGTGTACAAAAACGATCTACTTACAGAAATAACATGTCATACCATTTAAAAAATTATCTGTTTTTGTTACACAACAGCACTTTCATCAACACTCTCGCTCATTGAACATAATAAACGAATCGTCTTAACATTTGTGCAATAAATTGTGTGTAAAACTTTAAGTATGAAAGTTAAGGTACCTAACGCCCTGCCGGGTCAGCGGGATTGTCCGGGTTACCGCTGGCCCGGAACATAAAGGGCTAAGGAAGGAAGACGGGTGAGTTTTAGTCAGTAAGAGTCTGACACTCCCTTCCGCTCCACCCAGAGCGGGAGGGGTCATTTGATGATATCCCAATCTCAAAAAAAAGGTACCTAACGTTTGTACCTATATTATAAACGAAGCTTGCCAAAGGTCTGTCTTCCCGTGGGAAGCACAATAAAGTACATCAACAGCTCATGTCTCCTGGGCTGTTAACTAATTAAGTTACTATAGATTGGGAAGGGATAGAAACCTTGTTATTTTGGAATAGAGTTGGTTCGAGTGTCAAAGGACTCACGAACCTTTAGGTAACCTCGACCGCCTCGACGTAGGGCAAATATTATCGGTTTCAGGAAAATGGCTCAAGCGAATTGCGAAGGCGTGACTACGAAAAAACATGAAGAAATAAAACCGGCCAAGTGCGAGTCAGACTCGCACACGAAGCGTTCCGTACCACAAGGCATAAAACGCCGAAAAAAACGTTTCTTTTATACCCCATTAAATTTTAATTTTATTTTATTTTTATTATTTGTTGTTATAGCGGCAACAGAAATCCTGTGAAAATTTCAACTGTCTAGCTATCTCGGTTCATGAGATACAGCCTGGTGACAGACAGACAGACGGACAATGAAGTCTCAGTAATAGGCGGGACTCTATTTAACATTTTTACCCTTTGGGTACGGAACCCTAAAAATAAGCAGGAATACACGAAAGAGAGTAAAATATCCATTAGTGACACTGGCGACAGCCCTAATAACAAAAAAATCAAAATCGTTTATTTGCATAAACAAACAAAACACACACAACACACACAAACAGGCGTGACGCGCGACGCGAATCGCGCGCGACACAAAGACACCGCTCGTTGCGTGACTTGCGGTTGCGGTGCCATTGTGCCGTGCGCGATTTCATCGCGTGTCACGCCTGTTTAAAGGAGCCTTAAAGTGTGGTAAGTACAAAAGATGATAATGTAAAATTGAAGTGCAAAGACACATTCCGCCATGTAATGCAAATATTTAATACATGAAATAGATATGTATTAACAACATGCAGTAACATACTAATAACGTACAGATACTTAATTAAAATACCGAAGGAAGATAAATAATTTAAAAAAATATTACAATGCATTTCTGAAGTGGTAAGACTGACAAAATTTTTTGTTTAGAAATTCGCCGACCTAACGAAAATGTTCTTAAATAACTTTTTAGACCTTTATATCCTGCTTATGCGTATGAAGTTTCATCAAAATCGGTTCATTCATTTCGAAAAACAAGGGCTTGAAAGTTTGTATGAAATGCCGTACGGCGTAAACGCTCTTAAGATAGTCGTCCTTACTTACAAACTTACTTACTTACAAATTCTTTATTGCGAACCCATGGCCCTATACGGGGCCCCGGTGTGGGCGCGTTCACTGCGGCGGCGAGCCGCCCATTATTTGAACGCGCCCCAGAAGGTGGTAGCCGTTAGGCTGATCCGGGGGTACCGCACGACCTCGGGCGAGGCGGCAAGCCTCCTTGCCGGACTGCCGCCATGGGATCTGGAGGCGATAGTCCTCGCGCGCCTGTATGAGTGGCGCGCGGAGGCACTACGCCGGGGGGAAACTCCGCTTCCGCAGCAAATCGCGGCGGAGCGGACGGACCTCCGGCGCGATCTCATGGCGGCATGGAAAGAGCGACTGTCGCAACCCAGCGCAGGGCACGCCACGATAGCGGCGGTAAGACCCCTCTTTGAGGAGTGGCTAGAGAGGCGTCATGGCGCCCTCACCTACCGCCTGACGCAGGTCCTCACCGGACACGGAAGTTTCGGGAGGTTCCTGCACATAATCAGGCGGGAGGAAACGCCCGGGTGTCACCATTGCCAGGATCGCCCAGAGGACACGGTGGAGCACACGGTGGAGGTCTGCCCCGCTTGGGCGGAGCACCGCCGTGTCCTCGTAGAGGCGATCGGCAGCGGCGGCGACCTCTCGCGTCCGGGCCTGGTTCAAGCCATGGTCCGGAGCGAGAGGGAGTGGGGGGCAGTCGCCTCCTTCTGCGAAGCAGTCATGCTAGCGAAGGAGGCGGCGGGACGGCTGAGGGAGAGAGCCTCCCGTCCCAGCCGCCGCGGGAGACGCTCCGGGCGTCGGGAGCCGCGCGACGACTCCCGGCCACCGTAGGCGCGGGCCTGCGGGCGGAGAGTAATGGGTAGCTCACCGTCCGATCAGGACCAGGCCCGTGCCGGACGGCGCGTACGTGTTCCACGCGCGCCTCAAAGAGATGTCAGCATCAAGTGAAGGGGCCCGTCAGGGCCGAAGCCTGCCGGGTTAGCGGGATTGTCCGAAAGGGTTACCGCTGGCCCGGAACATAAAGGGCGAAGGAAGGAACACGGGTGGGTTTTAGTCAGTAAGAGTCTGACACTCCCTTCCGCTCCACCCAGAGCGGGAGGAGTCATTTGATGATTTCCCATCCTGAAAAAAAAAAAAAAAAAAAAGCGTGCAGAATTTGGAAGATGTTAACAATAGGTAGGTTCTTAACACTTATGTATTTGTCTGTTAAGGCATTGCAATTTAAAAGGTTACAAATATTATAAAATTATACATACTCAATATTACTATTATTATTATCAATAATCACACAATTTATATTATATCATACTATTCTTATAATTTATCTCACCATATAAATAAGTAATTATTTTTCTTCAAGGAATTCTTTTACGGAGTAATATGCCTTTTTAAGGCTCCTACAAACAGGAGCGACGAGCGACGCGAATCGCGCACGACACAAAGGTACCGCTCGTTGCGCGACTTGCGGTGCCTTTGTGTCGCGCGCGATTTTATCGCGTGTCGCGCCTATTTGAAGGAGCCTTTAATCAGGACGTCTTTTAGCTTCCTTTTAAAAATACCAATTGAATGTAGGTTCTTAATGTCTATGGGTTAACTTATTATATATGTTGTTAAGGTGAGATGTTACCTTAACGCACCGAAATTGGATAGTCTCAGAGTCCTAGTGTAGTCTGTGCTGATATATAAACCGTCAAGCGTAAAACCGCGAATGAGGTTATATTCGTGTCTCGACTCTAAATCTAATCTTTCGATTTGTATATCTCCCCCCGGCAGCCCTACGCAGTATGTAGGGCGCAGTATAAATAAGTGAACGAAGCGGCAAGCGTGAATTGTGGCACGCATCGCTCCTCTCACACCGGCTGCAATTGACAATTACCTATGTCGCCATGCTACACGCATACGACACGACATTTATAGTCACGCGTAGGACACATTTAGCGTATCATACACGTCAAATACAACGCTACAAGGTGCTTTCGGCGCGTGGTCAAAATCGGAACTAATGCCGCCATCTTGTTTTGTCAATCATTTTCTGTGATAATTTCACAAATATTTACCAACAGCGCCCCCCTGTCAATGTCATTCAGGCGCCAAAAGATCCTTGTTATACTCGAAGTATGGCACGTAGGTATGGTCTTCGATGAATCATGAGGTTTGAGAGCTCGCTTTGAATGCAAACCCACCTGCCGGTCGATTCTGTAAAAATCTCACCGTGAAAACTTAGGTGAAGTGAGTTTATTTTTGCTAGACATTGACACTATTGACAGCTCACTCCACGCTCACTTCACCTAAGGTTTCACGGTGAGATGGTTACAGAATCGCACTGCAGTGAGGTTATTGCGTAACACACTATCAGCAATGGCTTTCATTTTGACAGTTCAACAGCATTCATTGCGTTTTTTACATTGTTGAGCAGACAAATTTTTTGAACATACGAAGCAATGGGTTAACAGTATCCTTCAAAGTGATTCAGATTGAGATTGATGGTTTGTTACAGATATACATATGTATTATCAATATCATCCCTAATATTGGATGCAAAATTGAGTTAATGCTTCAGCTGCTGTGAATTTGGTAGTTTCTGAGATGACTTGTTGTGTAAAATATTGTAATGACTTGTGATGTCATATTAGTATGCATGAACTTTGTAAGACTCACTGGAGTAAGGCATCGTATGGGTATCACTTTAAGGGGGAAGCACAAATGTAGCCCGCGAGATACAAATTTTCTTACGAATTTGGAGATTGTATGTTGAACAAAATATGATTCGCGACCGTAACAAGTACCTATTTACAGAATTATAATCATTAAAATCATTAATACAACCCTATAAGTTCATTCAATCGCCAAAAAACAAGAAAAATTGAATAATCTGGCGCTTCTTCCACGTAGCTTGAATTAAGAGCTTTCTGCTAATAAGCATGTTCTAGACAAGCAAAATGTCCGGGTCCTTTTCATTAGTTGAAAATAAAACAATGCAACCAATTCTGGCACCTATTCCCTTTTTAAACATTTACTGTAGTCAGCACTCAAGTATCTACCATGGGGATGGAAGGTGTTAAACAATTGACACATTGTTACAGCGTCGAGGAGCGGGCAATACAGCAATAAATCAGGTGAATGGGCAATTATGGGCATGAAAAGCGCGACAGCTGTGACCTTTGATCTTTGCTGTCCAAGAGCAGTGCTAACAATTGAACCACTAAATGGTTTTAGTTTTTATTTATTTTTTAGTTATTTAATAATAATAAAGCTGTTGAGTAAGTTTGTTTGAACGTGTTAATCTCTGGAACGACCGATAGGATTTAAAAAAATATTTTTCAATTTGATAGCCCAATTCTTGAAGAACGCTATAAGGCTATTTAAATTTGATAGCCCAATTCTTGAAGAAGGCTATAAGACTATTTAAATTTGATAGCCCAATTCTTGAATAAGGCTATAAGGCTATTTAAATTTGATAGCCCAATTCTTGAAGAAGGCTATAAGGCTATTTAAATTTGATAGCCCAATTCTTGAAGAAGGCTATAAGGCTATTTAAGCCGAGCAAAAATAAAAAAGTTAGAAAGATCGCTAAGCGAAAATTAAGTGACAGGGCGGGCAGGTGATGCGATGCGAGGGGGTGGGTCGGCGGAACAAGTTTCACGCGGACGAAGGCGCGGGCAGAAGCTAGTCATTTATATACATATTTCGTTTATTGCGGATCACACATAAAAATACACACAATCTATAAAGTACGTATTAGTAACAAGGACTCAAAAACTATGTTAGTAAAGCTTACAAACTAACCTAACGACAACTAATAACTGCGTGGCTCAATATATGTCGGCACGTGCCTCTGCACCCAGTGCCTTATAAAGGGGGCTGTCCACCTTGTCAAGCAATGTTTATAGTATGCTGTTGGAGCCTCCCTAATCTACCCATATCGATGTCGCCCTCTTTATCATTACCGCATAAAAATCTTCAACACGGGCTTCTGCGAAAATCTGCGAAGCGCTGCAGAAGCGCGGAAGCCCATCAACATGCTAAGTCCATTATTATACTGAACACGTAGGCCGTCGTAGGCCCTCTGCGTATACTTCACCCACAAGCTGCACGTGTAGACGGTTTGACAGTAGGCCTTAAAAGATACACCTTGACATCCCTACCACAGCGTGCAAACCTGCGGGCTAACATGGTTCTCAAAATCACACGTTCAACCAAATTTAGTTCTAAGGCAATATTTAATAGGCAGTGGACCGTGGACGAAAGGTCGCTCCTTTCAAAGATGGCCGTCAATTTCTAGTGGAACGTATAACTACATGTATTTTTGCACTGCTTTTGCCAAAGCTCAGTTTCCTTCGAAGTTGTGCTAAAAGAAACACCAACACAATTGCGTAACACACATCACCACCTGAATCATTTTTGAAGGATACTGGTAATCCATTGCTTCATATTTTCGAAAAAATTGTCAATTCAGCAGCGTAAATAACACAATGAATGTTGTTGAAATGTCAAAATTAAAGCCATCCCTACTGTCTGTGTGTTACGCAATTACCCCACAGATTTACCCCACAGTTTTACCCCACATTTTTACCCCACATTTTTAAGTCGTACATATCTACAGATTATATATTTTTTACGAGTTTACAATTAAAAGGGTAACTGACAACATCGTCATTCGCAGCCGGAACTGGAAACTCCGACACTGTTGTTACCTCGAAACACGTAATTTATTCAAATCATGCATATCATTTATCAACCTAATTTGGCGCGGGTCACCCGGATGGCGAAATTACCCGCTATGTAACACCTATTAAGAGTGTTAAGGCAATCATCCCGCGTCACATTATACGAATTGTATGATGCAATCTAGTTAAATAGTAGTCGTATGTTCTGGAAATGTCGCGCGGTTTAATATTTGTTTAAATGTTAAGAAAGTGAGAGAATGAGGGAGTCGTCTGGCATTTTTACTGAACTGTGCCTTTTTGGTGCAGCCGTGAGGCACACTTTCCTGCTAATTTCTTACATCGGACTTTACACTTTCTATTTGATTTTTTATTTGTTGCAGTATCTGGGGGCCTAAAAAGGCCACTTTGGCAGAATCATAAAAGGATAACATTATGAATCATATTGGACAGTAACTGTTAAGTTAATCATATCAAATCCCATTGGTGAAGGACTTTTCAGTATTTTTTTTTGTCTGTGCTAAAATACCAATCAATCCAATCCAAATCCAATCCCAATCTCTTTGATTACTTATACACACATAGTGCAGTGAAAAAAAGAAAAACACTGACTGTCTTTAACATTCATAATGTTATCCTTTTATGATTCTGCCAAAGTGGAATTTTAGGCCCCCTGGTGTATTGTGTGTCTTTTAGTCTGTGGTAACTAAATCTATTTCCTTTCTTTCTTTAGTCGACCGCGAAATTCAAATTTACTTACGTTTTTTTGCAATTTAGGTTAGGTTAGTGTCAGATTGTATGTTGATAAAATATGACTTACGACCGTAACAAGTTTGTATATTTACAGAATTATAATCATTCCCACTTTCAATCACAATCAATTTCATTACATAAAAATAAAGAAAAGAGAATAAATAACCTCAGATTAAAAACCACAATCAACATTAGTCGTGTTCATCTAAGGATTATTAGAAAAAAGCTTGCTACGAAATTGCTTCGGATAATCCTGCGCCATTTTGTATTCAATCGTCCCTCTGAGGTCTCCAATGTAAGGAGGATTTGCCTTTGCATTTCTACGTTTATACAGAAATATACCTTAAATATTATATTTCCTTTTCCCGGGAATATGATGAAAATATTAGGCTACCCACCTTGCTACCCATGGATATTGATTCACCATGGTAACTTCATATACGGTCTTAGAAAAGCCTTTGTAAATTGCAGGTCGTTCAATTTTCCCAGATAGGTATATACGTGTACAGTCACGAGCATAAGTATGTATACACTTGGCTTTATTCAAAAACGATTTTCTCCTTTAGTTTTGAATGAAATTGTATGTTATTACGAACAAAGTATTTTTGAACCCATAGGTTTGTGTAGTGTCGTATTTCAACGTATTGCCACAGGTTGCGTTCGTTATTTCACGAAATAATCGCAATTGAAAGTTGCCAAGTGTTGACATATTAGTGCTCGTGACTGGACGTAACTAATTTTATATTTTTTTATTGTAGAAAGTGAATAACTTTCCTTCAAGTGGCAGATGTTTTTTTTAACAGAATACATAATGGCAGTAGTGACGTAACGGTACTCTTGATAAATTAAGCATCTTTTTCTGCGTTTGTGGCCGAGAAATGGTGAACCCTATATTAGGAAAACTAACATTGATTAATTTATTGATTAACGATTAGATATTTTAAAATTGAAGTTTAATATCGAGAATAAGCCAAGATTTACGTCAACATCTAAAACTATTTTTAGGAATAAGACTCAGCATTGCCATCCAACGAGGCAATACTGCCAGCCCTTTGGCCATTTATCCCAGTGACAGCGATGCGGACAAATTTTTTGATGCCAGATGAGGTTTTCCCCTTTTTTATTTCTTTGTAAAAAACATTTTAGTGTTAGTTGTACCTATATTGTTAAAATATATCTAACATCATTATAAGTAAAGACTCACCTGATCAAATCCAGCAGCGTATCTGACGTCAGAGTATCCTTGATGTTGAGCTTGGTGGCGTTAGGCTGAGCGTAGGCCTCCGGATCCTTGCCCGGCTTGATGGTAGTGACCAGGGCTATGCCCAGCATCACAGCACATACCGTCGTAGTCATGTAGTAGATAATCGCGCGGAGACCAACCCTGGAAAGAATCAGGAGTTAGTTGCAGGTTGCAGTACGAGAATTAGTCACAAACCCACTTTATTGTCAACCAAAGCACTCTAGAGCGGCAGCAGTGGGTCAATACAGCGGTTACAATGCGTGCCACGAAAGATGAGACTTGACCCCGCCTCCCCCGCTCTTTCCGCCGCCCCTATGACGTCCGGTTCCGTCCCGCACTCAGACCTCATACCGCTAAAGATACCTAAAATCGTGTTCAGCGCATGTCAAACCACGTGGTGTGTCAAGTCTCATCTTTCGTGGCACGCACTGTAAGTTACGTAAAACACTATCAGCCGGTCGATTCTGTAAAAATCTCACTGTGAAAACTTATGTGAAGTGAGTTTGTTTTTGCTAGGAATTGACACTATTGACAGCTCACCCCACGCTCACTTCACCTAAGTTTTCACGGTGAGATGGTTACAGAATCACACTGCAGTAGCAACGGCTTTCATTTTGACAGTTCAACAAAATTAATTGCGTTATAAGGTACGTTGTTGAGCAGACAAATTTTTCGAACATTATGAAGCAATGGATTAACAATATCCTTCAAAATGATTCAGATAGATATTAATAGTGTGTTTCGCAATTAGGGTGCAGGTTAGCTATAATAATATAGCTAGACAGTGCCCGGTGACTTCACTTGCTCTGCAGGCGTTGACTGGCGCCGGCTCAGCACTGGAGTCAGGGTCATTAATTCAGATGACCTTGGCTAAAGTTTTAAGGAACTCCAATGCTTAAGCTTAGTTCGATAACATGCAATGTCCGCACGCTCATGAAAGTTGATTGTTGCGCCTAATAGAACTCGGAAATGTAAACTGAAAATGCTAAAACTATGTTTGGCAGGAGTTAGGAGACAAGGAGAACTGACGAAAGAACGAGTGACTACTGGTCCAGGAAGGCGCCAATGAAGGGTAACCTTCGAATATCACTGAAGAGTAAGCTCGTCGACATGCGTATCCTGCCTATCCTAACCTATGGCGCTCAGAATTGGTCGTTGACTGAGGCTTAGAAGTCCAAGCTCAAGGTTTGCCAAAGAGCGATGGAGCGTAGCATTTCAAAAAGCAAGCTCACCGACCAAATTCGCAACACTGTAATACGCTCCGAAACAAGCATCGCTGATGTTGACGATAAGTCTGCGAGGCTGAAATGGGACTGGGCGGGTCACACTTATAAGATGCAACAAGACAGATGGGCCGTGATCGCCACACAGTAGGTGCTTGAAGACTGGCGTCGTCATCGTGGCAGTCCTAAGAAACGCTGGCGTAACGATTTGGACTTGTTCCTGACCGATTGGCCAGAGAAGGTACAACATAAACAAAATTGGAAAAGTATAGGGAGACCTTAGCCCAAAAGTGTAATACAGTACAATAGTAAAAAAAAAACACTCTGGTAACAATCTAAGGACGTTTGAAGTAGTCTTTGCAAAAGTTTCAAACATTCTTATCACACTTTTTCTGTTTGACGAAAAAGTACAGGTGAGCTGAACCTGGCCAAGTAGCCACATACACAGCTGCATTGTTAGTGGCCTCACATGCAAAATGGTAATTAGTTTCAACATGGCTCTACTACGTGTGGCTGGCTAAAACTATGTCTATAGCGGGCGGACACAGACATAAAGATAATTTCTTAACAAATAAAAATCAACTCACTTGCCAGATAAACTCAAATCCAGGGAGCCAATGGCGGAAACGATACTGGACACCAGCAGCGGCACTATAAGGGACTTCAGCATCCTAAGGAACAGCTCTCCAGGGTACTGGAAGTACATAACGTCACGGCGCGACCACTCCTGGCCCGAGGCCCGGAGGCCGCAGCCGAGGATGGTGCCAGAGACCACACCTATGATGGTCAGCAGCGTAAGAAGGTTGTCGCGCACGAACGACGCGCATCGGTTTCTTCGGATTTGGAGCGGCATGGTTGTTGCTTCTTGTTTCTGGGGATAGAAAAAAAATATATAAGTCATTGTTATATATATTTACATGGCGTGCAGAACAGTTCCCGTAACTAAAAACATTCAAATTTTATTTCTATCGCAAGTTAAATCTCATCTCATCGACAATCAATATTAAAAAAAAAAAAATGTAGGGAAATAAGGACAGGATTGTTGACAGATTTGAGACCAAGATCAGACTGAAATTACGAGAATGCCCCCTCTCTAATCTTCTCTATTTCGGTTTTGTTGATTGACGTTGATTGTATGTTCAGTGGCTCAATACCAGCTCAGTACTAGATAACATTAACATATTAACGACATCATTATTATCTCACTTGAAAATAATCGAAAGATATAGTTTTAGCCAAAATATAAACCTACTGGATAAGCGAAATATAAGTGCATCAATTTGATTACTTACTGTCACTTTATCTTGCATTCAACATACACGCAAATCAGTTGGCTCCATTACCATACCAGTTTTGAAGCTCAAAACACTAATTAGTTCTTAAACTTGGTCTAGACAAGACTATCAGAGATTCCTGGGAATGTCCGGCGAGAAGATTGACCATAAATCATAATAATTGTACGCTGATAAAATAACGAGACAATGCCTATCGCTCTCGACGGAATCGGGTCGGGTAGAGGGGCTACATTTTAGACTGGTGTGGGACATTTCATTTTAATGACTACGTTTTGCGGAACCGACCGTCTCCGTGGACGCTTTTGTCGCTTTCATAATCATAGCCTATAATATTGTCTATATATATTGTCTCTAGCCTTATACTGTTGGGACACAGATCACCTCTCAGTCAGAGCCCAGAGGGACTGGGCCGTAATCCAACACGCGCCCATTGCAGATTGGTAGATATCACATCTCTTCGAATTAGTACATGCCGGTTTCCTCAAGATGTTTTCCTTCGCCGTTTTGAGAGCAGTGGTGATAAAATAATTTACACAAAGTAGAGCGCTAGTCTGGGTTTAACCCTACGACCTACAACTCGTAAGTCGCGGCCGTTATCACTGGGCCACTTATCTTTTGTTGCTCAAAGGTACACATATCAACTCGGATCGTCTCCGTATCGCCTTTCGCCTCGCCATCAAACAGGCGTCAACCTAACGTAAGCACGTAACCAAAGCGGATCAGAAGCTCCTATACGTCGACTCGGTTACGGCTCGCCGACCGCTGGTTGATGGTGCTGCAGGCAGGCCGCGGGAGGGGTGAGAGGGGCAAGGGTGGACGAAGAGACGCAAGCTCGGGTACGGAGAGACGTATGCACGGGGACGACGAGCCGTAAATGCGGGAACTGCGAGTTGACCACGCACCGCACCGCGGTTCGTGACCTTGTCCCGAGGCGAGGCAATTATATTACGATTTCGATTAGTTTGCGTTGCAGTAGGGAGTTGCATACAAAGAATACTGAATGGCTCGAGTTGATACGGTGACGATCCCTTTCCGAGTTGATACGTGTGCTAAAACCGTAATCGACCTTAATTCAATTCTTTAGATGCTTTTGTCGCTTAATAGAACATAATTTTAAACCTAAATACTGTTGCGGCTTGACCTCTACAAAATACCCTATCAAAGTACCTCCAACTTACTGGGTCATATTGATTTTGGTCAGTAGAAATCTAATGTCGACATTTCTGGAAATGTTGATTTGATTAACCTGTCTTTACTCAGCAAACGGAATAATGACAATTATTGAGTCTCCAAATTAAAGGTTTGGTGGCATTATGTGACATTTATCTATATAAGCGTAAGTATGGTTTACGAATGGACCAACTTTAACACTAGAAAGTTGTGAAAAGCAAGCTTTTTGGGATACCTACTGTCTTATGTAATTTTGACATTCAAAACGTGCTGATCCTCAGCCTTTTAAGCAAAGGACCAACTATTTTTTATTTTGTACATAGGTAAGTACTAACTAATCAAAACTAGGACATATCCTGATGACACAGTATCTCTGGACACCCTACGGTGACCGCGCTGCGTTCCTCAGTTAATATTAGGAGTAGCTCTTGGCAGAGCACGTCGAACTATTGTAGTCTCGACCGAGCACGTGCACTAATAACACTGAACAAATTGATGAACAACTATACAAGTTGTCTATACGATGAACAATCACAAATGCACAACAGACCTTTTAAAGGCTCCTCCAAATAGGCGCGACACGACACGTGACACAAAGACACCGCAAGTCGCGCAACGAGCGGTGCCTTTGTGTCGCGCGCGATTATATCGCGTGTCGCGCCTGTTTGTAGGAGCCTTAACGTATGTTTTCCCCAAACACAATCAGCCTATAATATTCCCACTGCTGGGACACAGGCCTCCTCTCTGTGCGAGGGAGGGGGCCGTAATCCACCACGCGGGCCCAGTGCGGGTACGTAGATGTCACAAGTCTGACGATGTTTTCCTTCACCATTTTGAGAGCCTTTTTCTGTGTTCTCCGGGCAGAATTGTAGACATCCACATTGAAAACGGAATGGAAATATACAAGAATACTTTAACAGACTTTTTTTTTTTTTGACGGACTTGGTTATTGAACCCAGGACACTACTCTCAGCAGTCGCACTTATGACCACAATAACAGAGAGACAGTTCTTATGGCCAGCGAGCAAAATTAAACATGAACGTGGGTTTTTCTAAGATTATACTCTTATTTTGCCAATTTTTACAAAAATTAGCCAATGTTTCGGGACTTATTTGTTCAATTACATCAAAAACTTTTGTTCCGCTGATTATGGTAAATCATACTGAATTCAGCCCTAAGGCATCAATATTTTGATGTCAAAACTTTCATACAATCACAGCATCCATTTTCGCGTTGCGATGCGCGGGCGCACGTGGGAGCATGCGGGACCCCCCGCACGGATGTCGTCGCGGAAATCTTTATTTAGCGGTATCGCTATCAATCCGCGTCCCCCTTCGCTCACACGCACCGCCTAACTGTGTGCCCTGATCTACCTACCTGATACTACGGGCAATTCACTGAGGCGTAGTTTTCATTTGGATTAACTTAACTGGACTTTAATTTTTTTATCGGTTCCTCGTTGGAGGACAGTCACAAGACTCGCGAGAAAACTGAAGTCACGACTTCACGGAGCTGTTCCACATGGAAAAGGACAAGGAGGAATGCTCGGAGTTGATGGCCAATCTTCATTACTCAAAAAGGCATCAGAAGAAAAAGTCGACACAACCTTTATAAGACATCTTATAATTGCTCAATTTCCGAGGTATTTTATATAGTTTATCCATTCGAATAGTGCTTTGGATTGGATATCTTGACACATTTTTATTCATAGTCATTTTCATTTTTGCATTAACAATCATTTGTATATGAATTTACACAAAATAATTTAAATTACACACAATACAAAAACAAACAACATTGATTTTACAAAATTAATTCAATTAGAATCATGTAATAATTCTAAATACAATAATCAGATAGGAACTACAAATCTTCAATGGCATTTAAGACATTTGTTCAATAGATTTTTTTTAGTTCTGATTCAGAACACATAATCATGAAAGAAATTTACTTATACTTTATCTGAGGACCTCCAAAACTAGGCATGAGTTGCGAAGAAAGTCAATGCTAAGTTATGCAAAGATTAGGCAGTCTACAAGGTATCGAGACTGACCACCTAGGCCGAGTACCGTTAGTGATGTTACACAATAATTGTCAGTCGTGGAGCTCCAGTCTAAAATGCCTAAATGATAAAAATATGTATTTCTGTAATTTGGTTTAAATAAACGCTTGTACACGTCAAAAATAAATTATTTACAACTGGGTGAGGTCGGTTTTTAGGGTTCCGTAGTCAACTAGGAACCCTTATAGTTTCGCCATGTCTGTCTGTCCGTCTGTCCGTCCTCGCTTAATCTCTGTGACCGTTAGCACTAGAAAGCTGAAATTTGGTACCAATATGTATATCAATCACGCCGACAAAGTGGTAAAATAAAAATTGGAAAAAAATGTTTTATTAGGGTAGCCCCCCTATATGTAAAGTGGGAAGTGATTTTTTTTTTATATTCAAACCTAACGTGTGATATATTGTTGGAAAGGTATTTAAAAATGAATAGGGGTTTACTAAAATCAGTTTTTGATAATGTCAATAATTTCGGAAATAATCGCTCCGAAAGTAAAAAACAATGTGTCCCCCCCCTCTAACTTTTGAACCATAAGTTTAAAAAATATGAAAAAAATCTGCAAAGTAGAACTTTATAAGGACTTTCTAGGAAAATTATTTTGAACTTGATGGAAACAACAGTTTTTGTACAAAAAAGACAAAAAGTTGTACAAAATAATTTCTGGACTAAGTTTGTAGTATAATCGTATATGCAAGCATTTTTTTAACTTCGTTTACATATTTTATTATCCTGAACGTATCCCTTTGTGTTCGCGCTAAAAACCGTCACGAGTTGCAGCGCCTGCCGCGGAGCGTGCAATGATGCACGCTCCGTGTTCGCGCACGTACCCACTACCGGGAGCAGTTGCAGGAGCGCGGAGCGCTGCTGGAGCGCGAACATAATGGATACCCACTTTTAAACTTATAAGTGGGAACACTTATTGTGACGGACGGGAAACTACGGAACCCTACACTGAGCATGGCCCGACACGCTCTTGGCCGGTTTTTTCTTATTCAACTTCACTGAGACCAAAGACCGACAAAAACTCTGAGGTCACAATCTTTTAAAGTCCACACATAATCTTGGTCAGACTATATGAGGACTTGAGGACCATGCAGATTAGTGTCTGAGATGAGGAAAGACCCACACAGATTTGATGGTCCTCCAATCAGTGCACGCATTTGTCAGTAATCGTGTACTTAGCTCAACTCAGAACTTACGTGCCTATCAACCCTGGCAAGCGATTAGTTTCATTTTAGCTTTTTTTACACGTTTAAGCTATAAGCTGCTGGCTAGCCAAATATGAAGTAGCCATTGCATAAATTAATCCGATGAAATCTTTACGCAAAAATCGTACGTTCCTACCTATTTAAAATATAATTTACTAACAGACAACGCTTAGCCTATACCAATAGGTTTAGAACCATGGAAAGGGCAATTGAAGATGTTTATATGGAGCCTGACATACCTACGTGTCCGCAATTTTTTTTTTCAAAATGGCCGCCGCCCTTTTATATAAATCGACAGCTGACATGAATGTAAACAGAAAACTTGATGCCACGGACCTTCAAAGCCTTTTGCGCAGTTTCTTATAATTTAATGAAGGTTTGCACTAAGAAAAGATATTGAATAGTTATTCATAGAATAAGCATAGTCAGCATATAATGTTCCCACTGCTGGGA
Source organism: Luperina nickerlii (assembly GCA_963855955.1). Lineage (NCBI taxonomy): Eukaryota > Metazoa > Arthropoda > Insecta > Lepidoptera > Noctuidae > Luperina > Luperina nickerlii. The sequence continues at coordinate 5,389,987 of OY979679.1, read as the reverse complement.
CACAGACCTCCTCTCTTCGGGAGGGAGTGGGCCGTAATCTACCACGCGGGCCCAGTGCGGGTTGGTAGATGTCACGTCAGGGGATGCCGGACGTGAAAGGAGTTATCGTAAAAATAGGAGATGATCGTCATTTTTGACGATGGAAAAAATCAAGTAAGTATAGACGCTAGCACATCAAACTACCCGAAACTGTCAAATTTTGCCAATCTACTTTGAACCTTATATTAAAGCGATAAAGTTGAAGATCTATTAAAGAAGTTTGACAGATTGTAGTAGCTTGATGTACTGGCGTCTGTACCTAATAGTAAATTAACAAACCTTACAATTGCACATAGAATAATGCATAGTCGGGAGGTACCTACCAGTCATAATAGCTGATAATAATTTACATAACAGGTAGGTGCACGCGCAAGTAATGTGGTCATCGCATAAATGATGATTATTATTTTTTGTGGCTTTTTCAGGAATATTTTCTTCTTTATATAACCCATATTTTTATGTGACGTCAAATACAAACAGGTACCCATTTAGTACCTAATTAGGTGAATACAGTGGTCAAGAAAATAGATAGCTTGGTATGTAATATTCTAGGAATTGCAAAATCATACAGTAACGTTAGTCAGATAACCAAAGCATTTTCATAAACAGCGTAGGTGTGTAGGCCTCGCGCCCTCTTGCGTCCCGTTCCAATCTGGTTATCTCGAATATAAAAATACTGTGTGTGATGAGCAACTATTACAACAACTGCCGGTCGATTCTGTAAAAATATCACCGTGAAAACTTAGGTGAAGTGAGTTTGTTTTTGCTAGGAATTGACACTATTGACAGCTCACTCCACGCTCACTTCACCTAAGTTTTCACTGTGAGATGGTTACAGAATCGCACTGCTGGCAACTAGGTGTTTACATAATCTCGGGCTATTTGGTAGTAATAACTGGCAACTTTTAAAGGAAAATTTCAAAAAGTTGATAGTTGCCTCAACTAAAGTTGCTCCATCTGCAAAGCGTTATTACGTCATCACATTCCCCATTCATGTACAGACGCCAGCACAGCAAGCTACCCGAAACTGTCAAATTTTCCTAATCAACTTTGAAACCTTAAGTTTTAGCGATAAAGTTGAAAATCTATTAAAGAAATTTGACAGATTGTAGTAGCTTGATGTGCTGGCGTCTGTACATTATGTGTGTAGAGCAGTGGTGGCCCAGTGGTAACGGCCGCAACTTATGACTTGCAGTCGGGTAATAATAAATAATGGCTTTACCCCTTATAATTATGTCGGTTTGGGCTATTCAGACTAAATACCCATGAAAACAATCCCCAGTGAATCGCCATCATTTTCATAAGAGCCGTCACTGTGGTTGTTATGTAGCAGCCACTGCCCTTCCAGAAAACCGTACCGTTAGAGAACGCGAGTTAAGGGGCTTACAGGACCTAAACACAAAAATCACAAGTTTTAGAAACAATAAAAGTATATGATAGACTACAGTAAACAAAATCAGAAAAATACATGATATTCTTCAGGATATATGCTAGGTATATAGTGTGTTGAAAACATAATAATAATTTAATACGATAGAAAAAAGTCATGAAGATACCTCTAAAAACTTTCTTTTTACAATAAAAACCATACTAATATACATACAATCATTCTGATTGTTTTTGTCAAATTATTCTACAGGCAACGTACTAAAATACTAGTGTTTTAATTTTTTCGCCCAAACAATAGATTTTTTGTAATTAAATAATTGCTTCATATTTTGCAATAAATTACCAGCGTTGTGTCATCGCGCTTTTCTTTCTTTTCTATGCAGTCCGACAGTGACCGCGCTTTAGGTCATAATTATTACCCTTGCCTTTAAATTCTCATAGTTGGAACTTGGATCCAATATTTGTGAGCACATATTTGCGTGGTCCAAAATATTTGTCCCTTGAATCGATTACGTGACCCTTAGCACAATAGGTAGATGTACCGTTCACCTCCGTTCACGCCTAAGTATTTGTCCCAATCTCGTTAAAATTGGATTCTGTTTCTCAAAGGGATACTTACGTGAGATCGTACACCGCTCGAGGGTCCGATTGCTTAGGTCGATTTGATATGGAATACGATATATTCTTTGCAACGTTGCCAACTAGATAAAAAATAGGTATATCATTATTATGGACTTGGAAGAAGAAAGCGAAGGTATTATTTACGTTTGTAAAAATACAGAAGGCTAAAGGCTCCTGCAAACAGGCGGGACGCTCGACGGGAATCGCGCGCGACACAAAGGCACCGCTCGTCGCGCGACTTGCGGTGCCTTTATGTCGCGCGTGATTTAATCGCGTGTCGCACCTGTTTGAAGGAGCCTTTATTCTCATACTTAAAAGACATTCAAATTCAAGTCGCAATAGCATCTTAGCGACAATCAATGTCAAAAACTTGTGAAAAATATATGTAAATTGATTATATTTTTGATTCAGATTCAGATTCTTTATTTGTTAACATAGGTGGTTACAAACAGGTGTTACATTTTCATATGCGCTCTATGTTTTGCCATTTGGCGTACAAATGATCATCAATTTTACATTTAATTATTAATTATCTACGTGCAATTAAAATTATAAAAAAAACAAGAAGCGATGCATAAATATTTTCAAATTGTCAACAATAAAATTTAAGAAATAACAAAAGTTAAAATGTCAGGAAAAAATAAAATAATTTAGATAAAATAAAAAAATAAGAAATGTAGAAAATAATATCAATCATAAAATTTTAAATTAATACAGAAATGTCAAAACAATTATTAAACTAATAAACTATACCTTCAATGTCAACAATTAAATCTAAGGTAGCACATAGATGTTGAATTAGGATTGCAATGTTGATTACTTAGTAAAAATAAATAGGTACAGTAATGTCAAAATAGATGACCTAATACTTATTGTCTATAGGAGGCGTTATAGAACTGTCGGCCAAATAGTCCTTCAGCGAGTAGTAACATTTATCAATTAATATTTTCATAAGCTCTTTTTTGAATTTGTCAAGGTTTAAAGATTTTAATATCTCAGGTAGCTTGTTAAATATTGACAGATAGGGACTGAGATTTAGAATGCGAATGTTCTTAAAAATACGGGACTCGCCCCTCTGTTAAAAGTTTTGAGAACTCGACCTACATAGTTGAATTTTTTATACTATACTAGCGGACCCGGCGATCATACAGCCTCAGAATTAAATAATGTGACAAATTCCAATAAAAATTTGAATGGAAATGACATATACATAATACATTCAAATTTTCATAATATCGACAATAAATACAACATAATTACAATATAGTTAAGAGCGTTTCTTACGCCGTACGGCATTTCATATAAACTTTCAAGCCCTTGTTTTTCGAAATGAATGAACCGATTTTAATGAAACTTTATACGCATAAGCAGATACAAAGTTCTAAAAAGTTACTTAAGAACATTTTCGAAATGTCTTATTTAAAAAAAGATAACTGGAAATCTCTGTTTCTATGGAAAATTTAAAATCGGTCTAATTTGGCTGTAACACTATTTTTCGAAAATGTTCTTAAACCTTTGTATCCTGCTTATGCGTATAAAGTTTCATTAAAATCGGTTCATTCATTTCGAAAAACAAGGGCTTGAAAGGTTGTATAAAATGCCATACGGCGTAAACGCTCTTAATTAATTTAAAGCTTTCAGAAATGACATATTTGTTTGTTGTCAAATATTTAGAATGAATTCATAAATTTATTTTGTGACAAAATTTAGAAAGATATATCAAGCTACATAAAAAAATGTCTGTCTTGATAACAAATTAAAATAGAAATAAAATAAAAGAGTAAAGGACAGACCAAACAATTGAATAATCAAACTATCCAATCTTATTACTTCCGTATTATTTAATTTTTGAACGCGTTTGACAGGTACGATGAGTTTGTATGGGATAACAAAATTGTTTCTTTTACTATTTTCCTTACAACTTCTTCATATTTTCTCACCTTTTAAACCTTCCTTGGACTTCTACAAATATTTCAAAACCAAAATGAGCTAAATCGGTCCAGCCGTTCTCGAGTTTTAGTGAGACTAACAAACGTCATATCATTTTTATACATACAGGGTTATTGGTAAAATATTAACAACCTTTTAAGAAGTCATTGTACTCATCATTATGAACAACTTTTACTATGGGACCAAACCTGAAACGGCGAAAAAAAAAATCAGCTGTTCCCTACATTTATGTTAGTATAACTCGTTAAAATGTAGGGAACAGCTGATTTTTTTTTCGCGATATCAGGTTTGGTCCCATAGTAAAAGTTGTTCATAATGATAAGTACAATGACCTCTTAAGAGGTTGTTAATGTTTTACCAATAACCCTGTATAGATTAACATGGCTTTCTTCTTAGCGTTTTGATGGCAAAAATAACTAACTGATACAATATCAGTCCAGGATTGTGAGGCCTGTTTAAAATTGCGTTGAAATGTTGTACTTCGTTTATTCAAATAATCTCATTCAATATAACATCATAGTTCTATCGCAATTTTAATTGAAAATACATAAAATATGATGTACCGAACTACAAAAAAGCGACTCCAGCGCTGTTTTCAGCTTCAGTAAAGCTTAATCCTCACTTGTCCTGCTTCACAACTCTCCACAAGAGGCTGATGTCGGCCTGTATTTTGAGCGGGATTTGCTGCTAATAACTCCGTCTTATGTAAAGCCTGCCTTCTACATATATTCATATATACTAAGTAGCGACCCCTCCCTGCTTCGCTCGGTTTTTACGACATGATAAAACATCAAGATTTGTTTTTATATGTAATTTTATTATTATTATATTTTATATTATTTACTAGCTTCTGCCCCGCGGTTTCACCCGCATAAGTTTCGATCCCGTGGAAATATCGGGATTAAAAGTAGCCTATATGTTAATCCAGGGTGTCAGCTACCTCCATACCAAATTTTATCAAAATTGGTCTAGCCGTTTAAGCGTGAAGAAGTAACAAACACATAAACACACACACACACAAACACACACTCACAAACTTTCGCCTTTATAATATTATTGTGATAAACCAATTACAGGCACTTTTGAATTGACAGGGGTCGGGTCGGTCAGTCAGGAAGATAAAGCTAGTTGCCTATTACGAAACGTAGTATACAGCTATTGCACATAATGAAACTTAATTACATCTGCCGTTTGTTGGGTGCCAACATTGCTGACTACCTAATCTTTTAATCTTTGTCTAAATAGGTAGACATAGGGCTAGGTGAGTGGTGAATATAGTGTACGTCCGACATCTGTTTACAATCTAGTGTCATGTTTTTCTCGTGGTTGTAAGCACGATTGCTGAGCATGGAGTCCTGGGTTCCATTCCCTGTCGGAAAAAGTATTATTGGAATTTTCAATCAAGAATTTCCTAGTAATTTAAGTTTGGAAGTTGGCGGTGTGATACCCCGTGCTTCGGAAAGCACGTTAAGCCGTTGGTCCTGCGCCTGAACTCTCTCCGATCGTGTCGGATTGCCGTCCCATCGGACTATGACAGTGAAGGAATTCTCTATTTATTTATATATACTTTTTTGTACACCACAAAAATACATAACATGAGAAAAATACATCAAACACTACAAAATATACAATGGGCGGCCTTATCGCTTTCTGCTTTCTTTCTATCTTCTTTCTTATTTCTATCTTTCTTCTTTCTTTCTTCCTTTTTTCATTCTTCTTTTATTATTCTTCCTTTCTTTCTTTCTTCTGTCTTTCTTTCTTTAAGAGTAAGTGCATCTGTTTCTGCTGCACACACACTTGTACACTATAATATCTCCCGCGCCGAAGGCTAGTCCCTGCTGATTTTGTTCGCCATGGCTGAAATCGGTCTGGAGAACTACAGACAGATACAGACAATCTAGTGTCATAGAGGGTGTAGCTTTTACAATATGTTTAAGTCTCAGTACTTCGATAACGACTTTGTTAGTAATACAATAGATATAGGTCTCTCCCAGGCTGCGCCGTAACAATCGGTTCGGATAACTTCAATTCTGATTTTATCCTTCAAAGAAACTAGCTCGCTCCATAGCGCGCTGGTTGAAGACCAACCCAACTGGATCCTTCTGTCGAGACCAATCGGGCAGTAATTATGGAAATTGAAGGCCTTCTAATATGGCCTAAATGGTAGTAGGTCTGTCGCCTTATTTAGACGAAGTCCTAACAAGATGCTACTCACTTTACAGCGCTATCGTGTTTCGTCAAATAAATTGACACCTCCTAACAATGCACAGACGCCAGTACATCAAGCTACTACAATCTGTCAAATTTCTTTAATAGACTTTCAACTTTATTACTAAAGCATAAGGTTCAAAGTTGATTGGGAACATTTGACAGTTTCGGGTAGCTTGATGTGCTGGCGTCTGTACCTAATCACAATTATCCCCTTACTAATAAACGTACTATTTATCAGATGAACAGTTACACACCGATTTCTCTCTATCAGTCGTCAGTAATTTGACTTTCGAAAGAAGAAGACAAAGCGGTGTGTAACTACACAGACGCTAAACAACGTAAGTAAGGGGTTAAAGTACAAAATTGTATGTTTACACTCTGTCTTTATCTTACACATAACATCGCGCCTGTAATTCCCGAAGGGTTAGGTAGAGGTGTCCCTATATATATAGCACCTACACCCACATTTCTCCAGTTTTGTTTAAGGGGCTTACATGACCTAAATAAAGCACGGTCACTGTCGGACTGCATACAAAAGAAAGAGAAGCGCGATGACACAGCGCTGGTAATTTATTGCAAAATATGAAGCAATTATTTAATTACAAATAATTTATTGTTTGGACGAAAAAATTTAAACACTAGTATTTTAGTATGTTGCTTGTAGAATAATCTGACAAAAAATCAGAATGATTGTATGTACTCGTATATTAGTATGGTTTTATTGTAAAAAGAAAGTTTTTAGAGGTATCTTAATTATTTTTTTCTATAGTATCAAATTAGTTGTATTACGTTTTCAACACACTATCTACCTAGCATATATCCTGAAGAATATCATATATTTTTCTGACTTTGTTTACTGTAGTCGATCATACATACTTTTATTGTTATATATATATATACTTTTATTGTTTCTTAAAAACTCGCGTTTTTTGTGTTTAGGTCCTGTGAGCCTCTTAATCCCATTTAAGAGGCGGCGAGCCTGTTGCCATCAATCGGGCACAAATCCAGACTCCGAGACATACATTTTTAATGTAAAAACATTATAGATAACACTTTGCTCGAAATGGGAAGCGAACCCAGGATCTCGTGCTCAACAGTAACGATTGCAACCACTAGACCATAGAGGCACTCTTAAGGCTGATTGTTCAATCATCTGATAACATATTCGAGGAATAATTTTGAAATTTTGACAGTTATTTCATACAAAAACTGTCAAACGTCAATTTTATTCCCCGAATAAATGTTTTCTGGCGATGGAAAAATCAGCCCTAAGTCGTACTAAAGCTTAAGGCTACGCCGACCTCCTAGTGGTGCCCTCATCGTTTGTTTGGTTATTTCTTTTATTTTAAGAATGAAAATGCAGAAAATAAGCACGTTAAGTTGTGCTCCACAAGATTATACGTTAAAATACTGGCCACTATTATCCGTTTTAGTGATTATAATAAAACTAAACAATGTAAAACTACCGTTTGGTCTGCATTTTCATTCTAAAATAAAGGAAATAACCAAACAAACGATGAGGGCGCCAATGCGCGGTCGGCGTTTTGGTCGGCGCCCTCATAAGACAGTGTAAATAAACTATACTCACTGTATTTTTATGTTGATAATTATGTATAATTATTTTAAAACACCTCAATCTCAAATATATTACGGACCCTAGCAACAGGCCGGGACATCATTAAAGAAGGCTTTATTTACACACATACACAACAAAGGCAACTCAGGTGGTTTGAAGGACACTTGTTGATTCCGCCCGCCCCCGGAGCCGAACACCCCTCGCCCGCCCAACGGAGGCTGCGTGGGAAATACCCTCTCAGGGCCACTACAACGGATAAAGTACCTTATTAAGGCGTGTTGTTGGCAGCAGGGACTGTGAGCCTTTAGCTCTAAAGTGTAGAGGGACTGGTCACACTCGATGCTTGCATAATTTGAAGCCAGACTTACCTGCGCACGCAAAGATGATTCGTTAACAATAAAGAGACTATCGAAATAAAACCTTTACGTTAGTTTATTTGAAAATCGAATTCGAAAGGAATATGAATGTTTATTAAGTATTATTTATTTGATGTTATTTTTTTAATAGAAATATTCTCTTATGAAAAAAGAAAAAAAAAAGAGCGAGAACAGACCGATTCAAAGTTTATGGCGGCTCGGAACATGAGGTGAGTCGCTGAGCAGTAACAAATTCACGTGTCAGCGGGGGTGAGGAGTGAGTTTGATCGGACTGTATAATTCAAATATGAATTTAACAAATAATCTGATGGAAATGGACGAGCGTCTCAAGGAAATCCTTTATAAATAGTCCTCGACGATATAATTTCAATGTCTAATCAAGCAGTGAAACGAGAGATTAAACAGCACACACTAACAATACAAAAGGACGGGAAACGGAAAGTGCTTCCACTAACGAAACAGGATTCCAGTCCCTTGGGCTTACTCGAATCTCGGATTATCCCGGACATCCAACACAGCAGTTCTTGTTTTGAAATGGGCTGAGATGGCTTGTCTCCAATTTTTTATTTATTTATTTACTAGCGACCCCTGCTTCGCACAATTTTTACGAATTGACAAGACACTTAGATTTCTTTATTATACATGAAATATTATGTACCTAAGTTTATAGATGCATATAATCCTTCCGCAATAAATTCTAGACCAAATCAAAATCCGTTACGAAGTTTACAAGAACAACGCGGTCTCACAGGCAGACTAAAGGCTCCTACAAACAGGCGCGACACGCAATATAATCACGCGCGACACAAAGGCACCGCTCGTTGCGCGACTTGCGGTGCCTTTGTGTCGCATGTCGTGTCGCGCCAGTTTGAAGGAGCCTTAAAAGCGACAAAACAAATAAACACTGAATCGACTTTAATGTATAATACGTATATAAGTAGGTTACAAGAACTGCAGTAAGTATATGAAGCAAACCATTTCGAGAAAACTTCATATTAACATTCGGAACCCATAACGCAGAAATTCGCCAATGCTCAGATTTTTTTCTGAGACTGACCCACTACAGCGCAAAGGTTGGTGAGTAGGTATGGTTACAGTGGGTAATTACAGACAGACAACTTCCGCAAACAAGATCCCCTAACCAGGGTAGATATATTAGTATTAACATAAGTTCGGTTGACAACCCTAACACCCGCGTTTGATTTCAGAAAAAGGTCTTAGTTGATATGCTGGCACAGATGTAGGTATACTGTGCCCTCATCATACCAAGGGTAAATCTCCAACTCCAAGAACCAAATTAAATATTAGCAAATAATTATAACATTCTCTTTATATTATCTCTTTGACTTAATTTAATATTTTTGACTAGTCTATAACTAATCTAATTTCAACTTGAATATTTAATTATCCTAATTCATTTAATTAAATATTATATCTAAGAAACTAACCAAAACCCTGGAAATGTATTTGTACGCCGGGAACGGCAGAATATTATGAACTTTAAAAACTATGTAACATCTCTAATAACAATATTCCGACAAATAAATGGACTATTACTATCACAAACGCGGAAATAAAAGCTCAACATCACACCGTGTTTACAAGCGTCAAGCGGTAATCCTAACGAAGTATTGCGAATGCAATTTGCGCCAACGAGCGTTTCCGCCCAGTGCCAAGGCGAAGCTGCCAGCGTCTGCATGCCGTGCAATTTATTTATTCACTTATTAGATTATAACATGTAAGGGTGATTGATGCAATGACTGTGACAGATTAAAGCAAGGTTGTAAGAGTTACGATGAAGATGTACTAGAAACTTTACGATATGTAAGACGACAGACGCTGACAATGGAGACACATGGCAGGATTTTTGAGAATGACGTGATGAGTACCTATGTATAAATATATAATATGCTTTTTCGCTACTGAACTAAAACGAGAAATTTTAAAAAGGAATGTCCACACCAAGGCTGGTTTTAATTTAAATTTATGGCATGATGAAACAAACAAAATCTTCAACTCAAAAAAATAAGTAATACTTCTTTTGCTTCCTTCTACATCACCTTTGTCGCCTGGAGGACATACACATTTCCAATTGTTTTCACAATGGTCAAAACGAGACCACTCCATCAGTCTTTTCCTTAGTCCTTAATATGTTCACATGTATGTATTTCCCATTTAGTGTTTTATCTTAACCTATGCTGCACCGGTTGACGTCATCACGTCAACGCCGCGCCGGCTGTCACTGAAACCACCACCACCAGCGCTGGGGCTCTGCCTCGCACAGAGTTTTAGCATTATGCTGAGCGATAGCCGTTTTGCGTGGATATGACGCATTTTTTCCCACAACTTGTTCTTTTTGTGTTTTTTTTTGTGTTCGTCATGTTTACCACAAATAATCTTTCACATCCCACCTTTCTATCAAGGTGTTCCCTTTCCACTTGACTTGCGTCTCCTCCCCAGTCAGAGTGCCAACTCTAATATCGCTTTTCACAACATCCAGCCAGCCGGAGCATCCACTAGCACAGTGACCTATTTTTATTCAATTGACACTCAACAGTTGGCAAGGGGATTCCTGACACTCTTAAATCATTTCCCTTAGAGTTTAGATAACCTTTCATAACCTTATTGTTAAGATATTAAGACTGCAGAGACAGAAAAGAAAACGGAGATTTGTTATATTTCTGCTAAAATGATCCTAAAGGCCTATCAGACCTAAGCGGTATTCGCTACCGTCTGCGGCAGAGAAAACCCAGTAGGTATGCGGTAATATTACTGTTCAGACCTAAGCGGTATTCGCTACCGTCTGCGGCAGAGAAAACCCAGTGGGTATGCGGTAATATTACTGTTCAGACCTAAGCACAGCGGCAGCGAATATAGCTCAGGTCGCTCTAGCCGCGGTACTTGTTACTAAATACCTGAGCGTAACCCACGCGGTATGTACCTTTACCCACAGCGGCAGCGAATATCGCTCAGGTCGCTCTAGCCGCGGTACTTGTTACTAAATACCTGAGCGTAACCCACGCGGTATGTACCTCTACACACAGCGGCAGCGAATATAGCTCAGGTCGCTCTAGCCGCGGTACTTGTTACTAAATACCTGAGCGTAACCCACGCGGTATGTACCTCTACACACAGCGGCAGCGAATATCGCTCAGGTCGCTCTAGCCGCGGTCTTTGATACTAAATACCTGAGCGAAACCCGCGCGGTATGTACCTCTACCCACAGCGGCAGCGAACATCGCTCAGGTTTAAATAGGCCTTAAGGCTGTCGAATTTTCCAATGAAGAGCAGGAAGCCAGCACAATGGCAATGCCTTTCCTTTTAGCCACTTCTGGATTTGGACAATTTAATTGCTTATTCAACTTATGTAAGTACCTATATGACTACTATGACAAATAAATATGAATGAATATGATACTCGTAAACTAACTATCGCCCGCGGCTTCGCCCGCGTGGTATGTCTATCAAAAGAGGCCTATATCCTTTTCCAGGATTCAAAGTATCTCGATACCAAATTTCATAAAAATCGGTCCAGCCGTTTCGGGAGACTAAGATCGGAACAAGCAGACACAGTTTTTTTTTCTTGTTACAAGTTCCTTACCTATTTACGTATTTAGTATAAAGCTTTTATTTTGACATTACAAACGAGGCACTTCATTTTTATTTATTTTATTTGTAGGTATGTATGTATGTATAGATTCAAGCGAGAAGTCCAATGTGGTTATTAATATTAAAAGACATTAGTTTAATTACATTTCTGACCAAAAAAAGCGACTGCGTTCACTAGACCGTTTTCCCTTTTAGAAATAAGCGTCTGATAAACGGACGTTGGAGCAATAAATAAAATTCTCCAGACCGTATTTCGGCCACGGCGGCCAATCTCAACGGAGACTAGCCTTCGGCGCCGGAGATATTATAGTGCACAAGTGTGCGCGCAGACACAGGTGCACTCCCTCTTCCCTCACTCTCATAGTCCGATGGGACGGCAATCCGACACGACCGGAGAGAGATCAGGTGCAGGACCAACGGCTTTACGTGCTTGGAGCAACACAAGGGACACGAACTAAAATAATATAATTTTGCGAACATAGTATTGTTTCATGAAATGCTCTTAGTATAAACTTTTCCTCATTTTTTTTTTTTTTTTTATTAAATAGTCTGACGGTCCGTAGACCCTGGGAATACTGTGAATCGCTGCGATTATCTGTTTACGTCACTGGATGGTCGGCGGCGGTAAATTATTAGTTTCGAGAAAGTTTGGTTTCGTATTCTGTGTCAAAACTTGGCAAATGAAAAGGGCGGACACGTACGTTTTATAGGACTTTTTTAAACTTTCCTAAGTGGAAAGAATGTTGCCTTTACTTAGCAGTCGGATATCAGACAATAGACGTTAATTAAAAAGGTCCTTCCATGGAACCGAGAACAAGTATATTTATGACGGGTAGGACTTTGAATGCCTCCCAATAAATACAATTCCGTTTTCTTAGATTGTTATTATTAAAATCCAGCCTGTCCCTTGCTGCCCTCCCCCAGCGACGCCCTAAGCCGAGGTTCGTACCTGACAGGGGTGCCCTTAGCGTGTTGTCGCTTTGTTTTCATTTTTTTTTTAAGCGCTGACAGTAGGCCACACAGGCAAACGCGATTAGCAGCCAAAAAACACTATCTTTATAAACAGTAAAATTATTTTTTTTATAGCCCAGGATTTCATGCTCAGCAGTAGTGGTTGCGACAACTAGACCAAGCAGAGGAGGCAGCAGCATACTGTGTACTTATTCCATTTTTTATGTGTCTAGTGAATAATGCCAATCCTGGTAAACAAACCCAAAGAGAGCATTGTAATATGTCAAAACTTTTCCGCGCGAAATAAGCGGACATGAAATATTTAAGTATAGTCGCGGTCCCTCGCAAACTAGCTGCCTGCTGCCTGGCGATCGGTAAAAATAGACCAAGGGGGATTGAATTTGTCATTCTATCCGGCAGTGAAACCACTTGTTTTATTTATTGATATACGCAGCTGAAGTGGCCAATTCCGTGGAAGCACTGAGCTCTTCCTGCAGAAATAATTCGAACTAATCTGATCCAGATTGTTTTAATACGGATCCTTATTCATTTGAACAATACATACCTACATTGAAACAAGCAACGATGGGCGATATGTCTAAAACAATTCATTTCATCCGTTGATATCAATTTCGCGGCAACTAAGTTATGGCTGTGAATAAAGACTAGACAGAAAACGTTGTTGAAGACAAGCTAGTTTTGAAAATATGTGAATACACTGTATATCCTCATATGTCAATCTCTGCAATAATTTAAAGAGACAAGAGGTTACGAGTACGTTGTACGGACGCCAGCACATCAACCTACCACAATCTGTCAGATTTCTTTAATAGATTTTCAACTTTATCGCTAAAGCATAAAGTTCAAAGTTGATTGGGAAAATCTGACGGATTGTGGTAGGTTGATGTGCTGGCGTCTGTACTAGTCGGTTGAATAACACAAGATTGACTAATCATAATACTTGACATAACATTTTAAAATAACTGATCAAAGTGCCTTTGCGAAACCGATGGGTAATATAAATTTTATTGCCTCCTCCTTGGAAACTAGTTTTGATTTCTTAAAAATGACATAGTTGTCTGTAAATTCATGAAACCTAAATGAACTCTGTAAAGGAGTTCCTCAAGGCAGCATACTTAAACCAAGAGTGACCAGAACGTCCATTAAATCTATGGAATTTTCACCATATACAAATACATCCCAAATCATATTATTAATATATTTGCTAATAAAATAACTAAATGTAGGTTTAGTTTTATTTATCAATGTTACGGTGCATAAAACGCTGGTGAGTCCAATCAATTAACGCATCGTGCATTATTTTAACAATGCACTCGAATTATATAGATTTAAGTATAACTGGATTTTTACTACACCATATACCTACCTAACCAAATATATTTTGCTAAATAAAATAATGATTTAACATAGCAAGCCATTAAGGTAAATAAATAATGTAATTAATGTAAACAAAGATAATGGAACTGGAAGCGAAACAATGGCAGAGAATCTAAGCAGTTGGCGATTTTCCCGCGCAACTTGATCCAGCCAAAAACGGGATATTTAATGTTGATTTTAAGGAAACAAACCATTATTTATAAGGCATCTATAATATTTGTTTCAATAATAATAAATGAACGGCAAAAATAATATCTCTCATACCTATTTGCTTAAAATCTTAAGCATTTAAGGTAATACTTTAGGTTGAAGTGTTTCCTAATTGCGTAGAAAAAATATTTAAAATGCCTTTTCTATCGCCGAAATTTACCTACTAATCTATCATTTACTACTTTTACACTTACGATAAACTACTAATCATTCAAGTAACTCGAATTAACTGTATCTAAAATTAATTTGGTGATGCATTTTAATTGATAAAGAACGCAATTTCCATTTCATAATACCGCGACTGATTCCGAAAATTTTACATTTACAAAAAAAGTCTCTAAAAAATTAATAAATTGTTAAAACTACGTATGTTTTATTCAGTACTTACCGTTCACAATAAAACAGCTGAATACAGTACAGTTATCACAATTCACTAGTTAGTTTCAATTGTACACCGCATCACTTTCGTTTTCGAGCGGTCGACGGTGAGTGCGACACATACGTCGCGGGCGGCAGTCGAGACCTCACTGACAAGCCACTCTGTCTGGATATCCTCCAGGCTAAGGATCACGGTAGGGGGAGGGGGGGACGTGACGATTGATCTGTACTTCCATGTCCTGAATGGAATGGAAAGCGGCCCTATCGCCAGTCGCGGTCGTCCTACGTCTGGCGTACCGTAACGCGAACGCGTTCGGGAAGATTTATGATAACGATGACAACCATAGATATCCGAATGACAACTAAGAATTTATTGCTTGCGTTGGAATTTCAGATGGTTGCAGCTTATGGGTAGATTTCTTAGCTTTTAGAAGTTGAATCGATTGTTCTATAGTGACATAACTTAATGGGTTTTGAGCAAGCGTGGTGATCACAGTTCATGCCTTCTCTGAATGAGAGTCATTTGCCCTACAGTGAGACAGTTACAGGCCAGTATTATAATGGGTACATTTAAATAGATGCTATATTAACAGTAGGTACTATTCCTTATCACACTAATATTATAAAGGCGAAAGTTTGTGAGTGTGTGTGTGTGTTTATATGTTTGTTACTTCTTCACGCTCAAACGGCTGGACCAATTTTGATAAAATTTTGTATGGAGGTAGCTGACACCCTGGATTAACATATAGGCTACTTTTTATCCCGATATTCCCACGGAATCGACACTTATGCGGGTGAAACCACGGGGCGCTCCTAGTTACATAATAAACTTATACTAAACAAAGGAACTAGGTACTTTTTGACAAAGCGATTATAAAAACCAACTAATAGGTAACTTTTAACGATGTCTTCCAAAACCCTTATAATGGTGCCGATGAAAAAAATTAAACATCTAATAAGGTTCACATACCGTACCTTGAGAAGAATTTACCGTTTAATGGCTTTATAATAAGTACCTAATCCTCATTATAATAAGGACTCTCACAAACTTGGGACAAAAGCATTATCTTCTCTTCATATTTTAGGAAATCTATATTGTTTGCTACTTCGCTACTATATTATGTTGAAACTGTTATTTATGTACATATTTTCGAATATTTATTGTTGTTTTGCAAAGTTAATAAAATAGATATTTGTCCTTTTTAGATAAGTTACCGTAATTACATTCAAAGTAAAAAAAAAATTACATGAAATAAAACACCATTCTTTTTAGAAAAAGTTCCTTTTTAAAATCCGGTAATTAAATAATACTAGCTGCGCCCATCGGTTTCACCCGCATAAGTTTCGATCCCGTGGGAATATCGAGATAAAAACTAACCTTTATGTTAATCCAGGATATCAGCTACCTCGATACTAAATTTTATCAAAATTGGTCCAGCCGGTTGAGCGTGAAGAAGTAACAAGCATATAAACACACACACGCACACACACACACTCACAAACTTTCGTCTTTATAATATTAGTGTGGTGATATACTTGTTTAATATTATCTTAAAAAATACCTAAAATAAAATATTTTAATAAACGTAGCAAAGCAAAAATGTCGTAGCAAATCTGTTAAAACCTACGACGTGCTACGAAATCTCAGTGACGTAGCCAGGTAATAATTTCGTAGGCGGAAGCTACGAGTATGCTACGCCAATGGTCATCGTAGCCAATTAAGAAGAGTTACGGGCCTACGGCTACGGAAATAAACTTTCATAAATGCAATGTGGGTTGTTAATTACTTGTTCTTTTTACGTTCATTTAGCTGAACCGGCGAACTTCATACCACCTCAGAATAAAAGTAATTTTTTTATTCTGTTTTTATTTAGGGGTTTTTATCTTATAGATATGCCAACCCCATTGTACCCTTTTACGATACATCTACATACATCGAATTTTATTATCTATTTATCTTAACATCTATTTAGATTATTATTAGTACTAATAGTTCAAAGAAAGTGAATCACTCAACAGGTACTGTCATTAACTCACAAAATTTTTTAGTGGTCTCTGAACATGGTAAAGATAAAATTGACTGTATTAAGCCTACATCTAACCTATTTAATTTTAGCTCGATTATGAGTAATTCAGGTACATCTTTATTTCGGACACAATCCATCAGCAAATTTTGTACATCCTCGACTTTATTGCACACTGTGCAATTCGGAGAATCGCTCTTTTTCATAAGGAATAAATGAATTTTGTGTTATTCATAAAAAAAGCCGTCCATACATGAAAAAAATTTCGTAAATTTTTCCCATGTTTCAATAGTTATTCTGCTATTCATATAAAATATCATAAAATCGAACCCTGCCGTTCTTGAGTTATAAATGGAGGGGTAAGTAATAGATGATATAACAACAAAATCTCTAATATTTACAATATATAACAACGGAACCTATAATTTTATTTAATATAGCGATTAGTTAATATAATGAACGATTGATATAATTTTAAAATAACTAATTTTCATAAGCATAACATACATTAAATATAAAATCGTTTGACATACCACTCAAAAGATATAAAACTTATTTGGTCTAATAAAACAATAACTTTGTATTTTGTTTAAGAAATATTTAAAAGTATTTTTTCTTTGTTTTATTATTTGTAAGTTCTATCGTAGTTATAGGTAATAGTCACCTAAGTAGATATTAAACATAACTATGTAGTAACTAATTATCACCTGCGCTAAGATAGGTCGACGGAGCCCCGCTTCGCGGGGCTCCTATTTCTGGGTGGTTTAAAAAAAAATAACCACGAAGGCTAAGGCGGGAGCTCCGCTCCGCTTCGCTCCCGCCTTAGCCTTCTAACCTAACCTATCCGAGTCGGGGTACTCTGAGTCGGGGTGTTAACCATAATGACGTTTTTATATACATTTATTAAACGTTAGACCTAATGATTTTCGATTAAATAAACAATATACATATTAAACGTTAGACCAAATGATTTTCGATTACATAAACGTTATATCAAACAACGTTATACTAATTAAGTTTTAGAATAAATAAATGTTATATCTAAAGAAGTTATATCAACAGTTGGTATATCTCACGTTGATTATATCTTATGAACGATAATAAAATGAAATTAGACCAAATGAGTTTATACGTTATGAGACGCACCCTAAATGGAGTAACTAACCCGACTTTGTTTTATTTACATGTCCATAGATATGCTATATGCTAAGAAGCTAAATAAGTACTAAGTGCCTTGATATTATTGTGGGTTGATATTATCAATACCGTTAGTTCGATCATAATCATCATTTCAGCCGAAAAAACGTCCACTGCTGGACATAGGCCTCCCTATAGAAATGTAAAACACAGGAGAAGTGGCAAGGGGGCGTGTCTGTGTCCACGCGTCATGAGCAGTATGGGCCTGTGCTAGGCAAATGGCCGTCTCCGCGAACTAGTGCGCTTTCGACCGTGATCGTGATAAAATATAAAAATTCCGAGTTGTTCAGTGGTTTCCTGTAAAAACCGAAGTCCAAATATAAATACTGTGTATCTCATGGAATCACTTACCATATATAAGTAAAAGTATTTTACTGTATTTGTCTTCAAATTCATGAAAAACAACAAATCGTAAAATATTTCTTGCTTTTAATACATTATTTTTGTTTTCAAATATCGCAGGGGCTGTACTATTTTTGCAAGACGCCACTCCGAAACTTGTTGACTAGTTTGCATGTCAAACTCGTAAACCCAGGTCACGTCACCGGTACCAATGCGTTTCATGAATGTTGGGTCGGAATTGACTCGTTCTAACATGCCTTCAGCGACTCTTATGCGATTGAGTTTTTGGAGAAAATTCAGGTCTTTTGGGACTAGCCGAGGGGCAACATGTCAAGATACGGATCGACTCGTCAGACACAGAAAGTTCAGCGGCTATCTCTCTCAAACTTGAATGAGGATTTTCAGATACTATTTCCTTCACTTTTGCGATGTTAACTTCAGTTGAAGACGTTGATGGCCTACCAGAGCGAGGAAAATCTTCCAGCATATCTCGACCGCTTTTGAACGTTTTGTACCACTCATAAACACGTGTTTTTGACAAAGTCGATTCACCGTAAGCCTTCTGTAACATTTTCAGTGACATCAAACACGAAATTCGATTGGCGATGTAAAATTTAAGACAAACTCTTTGTTCGATGTTTTTGCCCAGTATGAAATTCGCAAGACACACTTGTAACTAAAAACAGCACTGTATTTAATCTAAATGACAGATGCAACTCAAACTCCGCGCCAAAATGGAAAACAGTTGTGCCAATCTAACAACAAAAAAAAACCATAACAAATCATCCATTCCCGACACTTTTTTGGCTGAATGTATTTAGATCACTGACCTGTATTATACAACTTGTTTAATAGAGGTCAGTGATTGATGACTGTTTTTTATTCTATACTAAAATATGATCTACTAACAGTTGCGCTGGCAACAGTTAGTAGATTATATTTTACATTATTTAAATACACGTAGACGAAGTCACTGGACTTCGTTTACGTGTATTTTGTATTTCATTTAAGAAGGAAGCAATAAGGTAGCCCTCGAAATTAAAATTTTCTTACGTTTTTTGCAATTTGCTGGTCAGTATTAAGCTGTACGATGATTAAAATATGATTCGCGTCTGTAACAAATATGTATTTACAGAATCATAATCATTAGAATCAGTAATACAACTTGTTAAGTTAGTATAATAAATAAAAACAAATAAAATATTAATATTAAATATTTATTACCTGGTCTTAGAGAGTTGTGTTGATGACTTTAATGATTATAATTCTGTAAATACATATTTGTTACCTAATACGTTGAATGGAAAGAAAAAAGAAAATTGGCTGCAAAGAATGATTTTTTGAAGGCAGACCGGGGGGCCCGTCGATCGCGGGGCCCTAGGCCCTTGCCCAGATTTCCCAATTTCCAAAGGTCGATGTGCAATATTTATCGCCGGGTACTGTAGTAGAAGTTTTATAATAAAAATATGTATGTTTAGGTTAAGGTATTGATGTAGGGGCCTGCCTCGCCTGAAATAAAAAAAAAAGTGGAAGTCCGGGAGTGCCGACAGAAGTGAAAACAAAACACAAACCGAATACTTTGCCATCACTCACTGACATATCGTACATTCCGAGGACAGCCGAACACATCCGAAGCGGGTATTTTTTTTAATCGTCTTATAAGCAAAACATGCGCGGTGTCGCTTACGGTAACAGTGGCGCGAGTTCAGTGGTTTTTTCCCATCTCAATAAAATGCCCAACGTGCTTAAAAAAGTTTTCACTTTAATAAATAAATAACTTATAAGGGCAGAAGAATAAAGATGATTTGTCTAATGTAAATGGGATACAGTAGGTATAGGTATTATATAACAGCCTCGCTCCAAATACCTATTTACCTAACAGTGTCGCCATTCTATTAAAAATAATTGACGCTAATTAGACGACCTTATCCGCAATAATTAGTACATCCGACTTATTTTAATTATATTCAATGTCAGATCTAATTCATGAAACTATTCGCTTGTTTCCTGAAACGCTGAATTTTTGGCGATTGCTAATTAACTTGTTCGTTTGGTGTTATTTTACGTTTAGACTAGCCCCTGCTTCGCACGGGTGCATTTTTTTCGAATTTTACA
Source organism: Luperina nickerlii (assembly GCA_963855955.1). Lineage (NCBI taxonomy): Eukaryota > Metazoa > Arthropoda > Insecta > Lepidoptera > Noctuidae > Luperina > Luperina nickerlii. The sequence continues at coordinate 5,369,600 of OY979679.1, read as the reverse complement.
AATTTTCTTTCATATACCAACCTTTTCCTGGCAATACCGAACACAACAAAAAAAGAATTATCCAATTTGGTGCAGTCATTCACCATTACCACGGTAATAGTATCCATTACCATTGGCGTATGTATAATGTACTCTATGACCATTGGTGATGTTTTTGGTTTTTGGTCAGCTACTTACTGGTGGTGGTTTTGGTTTTCGTACAGACATTTCGGCGACTTTGTTTTATACTATGTAAGGATACTGGCTGTGCCTTATCCCAGCTGTGTTGAGACCGGTTTTTCAGCTAACAATATCTGTAGTCAAACTCAAACTCAAACTCAAAGCATTTATTTCAATTAAACCATTTACAGGCACTTTTGAATTGTCAAAAAGTCGGTCAAACAGAAAATATGAAGCTAGTTGCCCATTCCAAAGCGTAGGTACCTATGGAGAAGAACGGGCAAGAAACTCCATGGACACTCTTTTTAAATCATATTTTACAAAAATATTAGTTACATCATTACTTTTGATATTAAAATTATATAATGTGAGAACGATGTAAAAAATTAAAAAAGACGTACGCGTTAAAAGCGTCCAGAGTACTACAAATAGTACTTAACAAACAACAATCCAAAATTAAAATAATTATAAATAAGCCGAGGCAGCTAAGTGATGACCAGCCCCAACTGACGGCACCCGTTCACGAACATGACGCATAAATCAGCACCATTCAGCTCAACCATTTTGAAGGGAGCTAAATGATCCAACACACACGCCACCGTCAGCGAGACATTTGAGTGAGCATGACATACTATCAGCTGCCAGGGCACATTCGAGTCAATGAAAGACATATTATTACCCGGTAAATGGTAGCTATAGGGTACATAGAACTCACATCAGTGCTATGCAATTATACAAAACAAAGGAAATTGATTTTATACAATGCAAAGATAGTCTTACAATCTTCAGCAGCTCCAACAGTATTTTCATGTGTTAATCAATTAGTTGTGGTTGTGGAGCAGGACCAGCATTGAGCCAGGCATTTTTATCAGCAATGTAATCCCCTAACTTATAATATGCCTGACTGCATAGTGTGCGTTTTATACAAGACTTGAATTTTGTCTCATTCAGTTGAAGAATGTGGGGAGGTATTTTATTATAACATTTTAAACAGTACCCCATAAAAGATGAGTCTACTTTAGCTAGTCTGAAACCTGGTTGAACTAATAGGTCCCTATTTCTAGTACTATAATTATGTCTTTCACCTCTTTTACTAAAAAGATGTAAATTTTTCCTTACATACATGATGTTTTCATAGATGTATTGACAAGGTACCGTCATGATGTTAATTTCCTTAAACCGTTCCCTTAGAGAATCGCGCCTGCGGAGATTATATTTGGCTCTGATAGCTCTTTTCTGCAGAATAAAAATAGAATCGATGTCTGCAGCCCGTCCCCAAAGTAAAATACCGTAAGACATGATACTATGAAAATAACTAAAATAGACTAGTCTCGCGGTATCTACATCAGTAAATTGACGGATTTTTCTGACAGCATAAGCTGCTGAACTTAGCCGTCCTGCAAGAGATGTTAAATGAGGACCCCATTGTAGCCTTGAGTCGAGCGTGATCCCTAGGAAAACAGTTTTATCGACGAATTCTAGTTTCTCTTGATTCAATATTATCTCACAATCACTACCCTTGACATTTGGTAAAGAAAATCTTATGCACTTAGTTTTTTTTCCATTTAATACTAAATTATTAGCAGTGAACCAATTTTGGACCTGCAGTAGGGCGTTATTTACGTCGTCAAAATTTGTAGCATGTCTATTTACCTTAAAAATTAAGGAAGTGTCATCAGCAAATAACACCATTTGTGGTTGATTTTTTATTAAATGGAGTAGATCATTTATATACACTAAAAAGAGGAAAGGACCCAATATCGAGCCTTGTGGCACACCAATTTTTACTATTAAACCAAGTGAATTGACACCATTTATTTGAACTTGTTGTTGTCTATCCTTTAAATAAGAACTAACTAAACTGAGCGCAAGTTTTCCAAGTCCGTAATGCTCAAGTTTCAAAACCAAGGTTTCGTGATCGACGCAATCAAATGCCTTGGAGAGGTCACAAAAGATTCCTATGGCGTCTTGGGCCTCTACCCCGATGCCCCGATGTCACTAATACGTATAATATTATACCTATTTGATTACTTATGTTGGAAGATGGACATTTACTTATTCCCTATACATACCAGTTTTTGAACAGCAGTTATTCCATGGAAACGCACTATCAGGTTATAAAGTATTTCATGTCCCCCCCCGGTGGGTTCCCGCATTGTCGAGGCGGGGGGGCTCAGTAGCCGTGGCTTGGACACCCACGGTGAAGCGAAGAGGAACCCGAGGAGGGGCCGCTCGTCAGGGCTTTTGCTGACAAGCCGACGGCGTAGCGGCCAAAGGTAGGTTGCGGTGTCGCTTGGGCGACATCGCAACTGAGGCGGGCTGCGATGTCGTACCAGAGGCACCTGACCCGTCGCAGGGGGGACCAAGGGTGCCCAGACACGGGGTCGTCTGGCGCCCATGTGCTGGTTTGGTCCCTGGGGTGGTCACGGCGTGCTATGTGTTCTGGTGCGCCGGTGATGGGGAGTACTCCCCAGAGGAGGGTCCGGCGGTAACGGACGGCCGCGGCGGGTTCACGGATGAGTGCTAACGCGTGCCCGTGTTCCGCCGTAAGCGGCAGAGGAGGACACCGTGTAGTTTTAGTGGGTTAGAGTCCCACATAACTGCACTATCTCCCCGTGGTAGTGCAGTATGCATGAGCATTTCTCCACGTTAAAAAAATTATATATTATAATAAAAAACCTAAAAAAAATTGAATTTCGCGGGCTACCCTGGCGCTTTCGCTTTAACAGATAACCATTGTTTTTAAATAACTTAGTATTTAAATTTTTGAGATCATTAGGTAACTTATTATATAAACGCAATTGCAAGGCAGCTTATATACAAAATGACATGAAAATTTACTTTGAAAAGTGTGTCGTATTACTTTTCATTAATTCAGTTAGTTTTAATGATGGTCTGGCAGTTAGCGTAGATATCTACTTTATGCGGCCTACCTAAATGTCCTTTTTAGGGTTCCGTACCAAAATGGTAAAACGGAACCCTTAGAAAGGTCTAGGACAAGGGTCCAGAAGGGGCGAATTCGCCGCAAAACGATTCGCGAGTACATACATCGCATCCACAAGAATCGCGCGGTTTCAAAATTCGCGCGTAAATCGCGTGCAGTTCGCCAGACTCTCGACTCGCGCATGATTCGCGCGTATTGCGCGCGAGTCGAGATACTAGAGACTCCTTGTTGCGTCCAGTTTACGCGTGAACTCCAGAGCGTTCAACTCCGTGCTTTCTACTGACAAATGAAATTCGAACCCAAATCCCGCGTTGGTACGCTCCTTCTGGACGCAACGGTCGCGCGTAATACGCACGAGAGAATCGCGGCGAATTCACCCTTTCTGGACAAGCTCTTATAGTGATACTCAGTCTGTCTGTCTGTCTGTCTGTCTGTCACAGCTGGATATCTCAAGAACTACTAATGCTATCAACTTGAAATTTGAAATAGTTTCAGATGACGTTTCTTTAACTACTTTGCAAATAAGAAAGAAATTAAAATATATGTACCTATGTATATTTTTTGCAACAGGGACTGAAAGAGGGTCTGAACAATTCGGTGTGGTGGAGCTACTAGGGCATGTGGGGTATCATATGAAAGAGCGCAGTTTGCACATTCTCAAACAATTTTTCTTTTTGAAGTGAAAACTTCTTTAGCATCATTGTGATTTGAAAGTTTATGAAACGAAAAAGCAACAGTAAAAAGAGACATGTAAGATTTAACGTGGGAGAAAATGAGATAGTAAGCATTATACAGTGTTTTTGAAGGTTTCACTTCTACCACGTGTGAATTGCACTCATGCTGTTTTTTTAGGCCGCATAGTTTTCGACTTTTGATGAAAAATGTAAAAAATATACTGTCTCCGAATACATTATCTCCGAAGTTTGCAAAGAGAAAAATCTGAAATTATTCTATGTGATAGAAGTTTATGTAAAGATTACAGAAAAAATAAAACGAAGTCAAATTTTTCAGAAATCATCAACAAAAGTCACATTAGTTTTACTATCGGTCAAGAGATGGCGCTGACATAAAATTGCAATATTCTACACCGCAGTGCACAGTATTAAAATTCTCTGACGAATATAGGCCTCGCTGATGAAAAAGTAAAAACATGATGGTACGAAACCCTCGGTGCGTGAGTCCGACTCGCTCTTGACCGGTTTTTTTTTATTGTTCGTCGATTCGTTGAGCTCCTTAAGGCCTGAATTGAATTACACGAAGACTGACAAATGCATGCACTGACTAGACAGGTTCACTCTTTGTGTCTATGTCTTTCTTCAAAAGACCATTTCAGACACTGATCTACATGGTCTTTACATGATCTGACCAGCCATAGATTATGGCTAGACTTTAAAAGAGACTTTGACCCATGGTGTTTTTGTTTCGCCATTTCTTCTCAGGGGTAGTCAAATAATTAAATAATAAATCTATTCCAAATTTCAAGTTGATAGCAATAGTACAGACTGAGTCTCACCATAAGGGTTCCGTTTTACCATTTTGGTACGGAACCCTAAAAAGGCGTGAATGTAACCAATGCAAATTCCCAAAGTTTGAAAGGGGCCTAATCATTATCATCCTCATTTCAACCGATCAGTACTCTGTGCAACCGATGAAGGTACACTGATCGACATAGGCCGTCGCCACATCAAACGGTCTGTGCTTCATAGATCCATAGTGTTAACTACCTTGTTTTAAATTCAAGTTTTAATTCTAAATAAATATTGCTCACTTTCTAGCTTCGTACTCTCGTTAGAGAGTAGTATATTCCTTGTTCGTAGCTCAACGTCTCAACGATTACTGGCTCTGCCCTCTGCACTGCCTTTTACAATTTAAAACAACTTTTGGCACAATGCCAAAATGTTTTAGCCTAGTCAGGAATCAATGTGTAATATAGTATATTTCATTACAAGTGCGGAAAGGTTGTCGTTGCAAAGAGTTCCGACAAATGTCTACCCGAGCCGAGGCGCAGCCGAAGGCGAGGGTTGACAGTCGGAACAAGTTGCAATGACGGTTTCGCACGTGTACTGAACGACTATTTTTAATACAGTTGCGAAAAAATGAAGCAATTTAATAAAATAATAAAAACACAATAAACTCAATTAACTAATGGCGCCAACCGTAGAATATAAGCAGAGATTTTTTTTTCTTCACCCATTCTGGTAGGCAAAGGGAACTATGCCCATACAGCCAAGTCTTCAGTAGAATTTTTTTATTGATATGAAATGAAAATGAAATTTAATGAGATGAAATGAAATGAAACCTAACCTAACTCATTCAATCAAATCATTAAATCTGATATTGAAACAAATTAGTAGCTTCTTTTTAGAAATATACGTATTTGCATAAATCATAAAAACTTCTATGAATTTTTTTAGTAAAAACTTCATGGTTGGTTTTTCTTTTTAATAGACATTATTTTGACAGTTGGGAAAGAGAACGCACGAGTTCGGGAAAGGTAAAAAAAAAGCACGAATATGTAATAGGCCACATCCCGAACGCTATACGTCCCTGCAATACGCCACTTTTTGAGCAACTGTATTAAAAAAGTTATTTTACATATCTCTTGCTCTGTAAGTACACCCTTACACCCCTGAATGCCGGGGTGTATGACTATCATTACAGCATAGGTTTTGGAATTTGAAAAAAGAACTGTCATACTCATACTGCACGAAGAATATTTTTAAAAAGTTAATTTTTTTTTTCTCGGTATCGATTAATTACTCGAATCGGAATCTAGACAATTTATTTTATAAAGATTTTATTTTAAATATGGAACTATTTGTTTCCACATCGTATGTTAGATGGAATCGATTTAAAAATCAAACTGGCCAGCAAGATTTGACGCGCTTGCGTGCGTGAAAAAAAAAAGGCAGTCTACTAGTAGGCGCGAAAGCATCGCGAAAATAATTAATTTTCTTGTTTGAATTCTTTTTCAAAAGTTTTAAACATGTCTAGTGACGAAGACATAGATCTAACGCCCGATTTTATTAAAGAAAGGGCAAAAACAGTTGTCGAAAATATATTACCGCCGAACTCGAAAGAAAGATATGTAAAGGCATACGACGAATTTATGAAATGGCGGTCAGAAAAAAAAGTGAAATCTCTTTCTGAAAGTGTTTTTATATCATATTTTGATGAATTATCTAAGAGGCTACAACCTTCCAGTTTATGGTGCTTTTATTCCATGCTAAAATCTACAATGATGACAAAACATGACGTGAATTTGAAAGATTTTTCTAAACTTACTGCTTTCTTGAAAAGGCAGTCTGACGGCTTTAAAAGCAAGAAATCGAAGGTATTTACTGCAGAAGAAGTACAGAAATTCTTAAATGAAGCTCCGGATGAAATTTATTTAGCAATAAAGGTACCTACGTATTTACTTGCCCTTTTTAATAAGTTACCAAAATATTTCACAAAAATACTATGCGAATTTGGTGCCTTTAATACAACTTATGTCTTTTTTACAGGTTGTTCTAATTTTTGGGATATCGGGAGCCTGCAGAACCGTGGAATTGACAAACTTGACAATAGAAAATGTAGAAAAACATAACAAATTACTACTCATAAAACTGCCTAACACGAAAACTAAAATTGACCGGTCATTTGTTGTGCATGAAGAATTTGCAAATTATGTTGAAAAATATCAAGCTCTTCGGCCTGAAAACGTGGATACAAATCGTTTTTTTCTTAATTACAGTAAGGAAAATGCCACAGACAAGTAATAGGAAAAAACAAATTTACAGGCATGCCAAAGCAAATAGCCACATATTTAAAACTGAGTAACGTAGAGTTATACACCGGGCATTGCTTTCGCAGAACATCAGCGACTCTATTGGCTGATTCGGGAGCCAACCTCACTCTGTTAAAAAGGCACGGCGGCTGGAAGTCCAGCAAAGTGGCCGAAGGTTATATCGAAGATTCGATGGCAAACAAAAGCAAAATTACTTCTAAAATAACAGAAAATATAAACTTAAAATCACCACGTCAAAGCACATCATCTGAGCCATTTTTTAATGAAGAAAATAGTACCAGTCAACTGCCGCCATTTACGATGCAAGAACCTCAAGTCACTCAAACTCAAGTCTTATCATCACAAACTCATATTCAAACTATAAATATACCTAAAAAGAACGTGACCATATCTCTTACAAATTGTAATAATTTTACTATTAATTTTAATTAAATACACATTTTTTTCTTCTTAATAAATGTTCATTGAAACCTGCTGTCTTGTTGTTTACTTACCTCACAATCGATATGTAAAGCAGAGTATTTATCTCGGGCGTAAGCATCAATTGCATACTCGGGTTAATTAGCGCCTTCGCTTCGCTCAGGCGCCAAAAACCTCGTATGCAATTGATGTCATACAGCCCTTGTTTAATAATCTACTATTATACGAAGAACAGTGTTTGAATAAGGACTACGCCGACCGCCTAGTGGCGCCCTCAATGGAAAATAGTGGCCACTATTATCCGTTTTGGTGGTTATAATAAAACTAAACAATATAAAACTACCATTTATAATAACATTAACGTATAATTTTGTGAAGAACAACTGAACGTGCTTATTTTCTACATTTTCATTCTAAAATAAAAGAATCAAATCACTAAACAAACGACGAGGGCGCTACTGTGCGGTCGGCGTCTTCTTAAAAAAAAGGAATCAACATTATTGTAAGAGTGTCGAAAGAGCTGATATTTCAACTATTTAGTATTTACAATTTTTTTTATTATTATTTTATGTTTTGCCTACCCGTAAGAGAAGAAGGCTAAGGCATGACTTGTCAAAAATAAAGTACATTCATTAATTTGCTTTTAAATTGTGTTGTATTATTTAAAGCACCATTTGAAAGGCGAAGAGGGAGCACAGAGAGGGAGGCAGAATGTGTTGTTGTTAACAATTTGACTTGCTCACTTCTTTTGGATAACCCAAAATTGACAGTAGTGACTAGTGATTGACGTTTGACATTGACAATTGTAGTTATTTGTTGTTGTTCTTGTGAAAATCACAAAGCGATCGGCGTTGTTTTATTGTGAATTCTGCGAAAATGAACACAAGAAAACTCTGGGGCGAAATGGAAGACGAAAGAACGGACGAGACATTACTTCAGAATGTAAATTTCAACCCTATCATAGAGTTGGGTATGCAAAACATTCCTGAAATATCTATCACAGTGAAATCTTCGCCTATCGAACTCCCGAAGCCGAATTTAATAACTCACACGATACAGCTTCATGCTCATGCGAGACAGCTATCAGGGATACTGGAACAAGCTGAAGCGGCCATCTATGAAGGTGCTCGTCTGGGTCCCGTTAGCTTACCAATAGAGCCGCCAGAACCAGATTTAAAACTAGAACACGAAACAGTCCCTCCGATAAATTTTCTCGAAAAAGAGTACTGTGACTTTTCCTTAGGCAAAGGTCCCATGATTCTGCCTTTTACACCCGAAAGTCACAAAAGAGCATTACGTCAATGTGCGGCCATAGCTCTGGGCCATGTTGGAGTTTCAACCACAACAAATACTGTTTTAACTGCTCTAGCCGACACTCTAGACCTGCATTTAACCAATATGTGCAAATTACTCAGGACAGTGGTTGATAAGGAAGCCAGTGGATTAAAATCAGGATACCCAGACGCAATTACCAAAGTATTTACAGAACTCAATGTTGGCAACCTTCATGAATTTTACAATGACAGAGTTGTGAGGTACCATGCAAAGACGAAAAACAGATGTGAGGACTTAAGATCTCAGGTGGAAACACTGGCTATAAGGGATATAGCACCACAGTTGAAATTAGAAGAAGTTCCGGAGTTGCATTTCCCCGCTGCCCTAGATGGTGCATTCACACCATCCTTGGAACCTGGATTCCAAATGCTACACAGTTTAGAACAAGAGCAACTGCAGGGGTTGGAACTCCTAGATGCCGTGTCAACAGATGATATAAAAATGGAACCTATGGAGTTTTCACAACCAGAGACAACAGCAAAACTACCCACATTATCACCCAGTGCTAAGAAGAAAAGAAAATAGATTATCTATCTACATCTTTATTTTTAGTACATTCATGAAATAAAGTACTTCTAAAAATTAAAGCATTGTTCTTATTCTGTCAATCCCTAAAATAATTTTGTTTTGGTAGCCATACTTTGACACTATTCTTGAAGGGTTAGGCAGGCCTTAGGTATGTTCCATGTAAGCCAAGCCTATTGCTCTTAGCACAGCTTTCAGGTACAAAATCCAGTCTATGCTGCTAGGTAGGTGTTGAGAATTTGGGAAATGAGACAGGGTCAGATTAAATTGGTTAGCAAAACTCCGCACTCATGATAGGTACAGACATCTACTAAAAATCAAACAAAAAAATTCTCAACTCGTATTTATTAAAATAAGTAGATGCCAGCCTGGCCAGCACATCCAGCTACTACAATCTGTCAAATTTCTTTAATAGATTTTCAACTTCATCGCTAAAGCATAAGGTTCAAAGTTGATTGGGAAAATTTGACAATTTCGGGTGATATCACAACTGATTTTTTGGAATCTAACTGGCTTTTGCTTGTTTTGACTATAAGTTTCGGAGCGGCTAAATATCATGAATTTGACTCCCATTCTAGTCCGAAAGTGATCGGGCGACCCGAAACAGTAACCCATTGTAAAATTTTGAGAAAACTTTTAACTAAATGCAGCGGTTTGACAGGGTTTGGCAGCTTTTGTAAGTAAAGTAAGTCAATCTACTCTTTGGGCGCTGATTTATGTAGAGAAGATTCCCTGCATACTCCGTTGTATCTGATCGACGTTGAAGGATATTGAACAAAAGAGAATAGAAGTTTAATTTTTATTACACCTGGGAGTGTTCTCAAGAAAGAAAATGAATAAAATAAAACATAGCACCAAATAATTTATTCCAATTACTGTGTCAGATAACAATAAGTGCAGCCAAAACGCCGATAATTACATCACTGTATATACAACATGCAATAATTACGATTGTCTCGGATTATACACAAACAATTACTTGGTAGTCAAATATCAAAAAGTCAACATTGACCTGATTTCATTGCCATATTATTATTTTACATTCTCAAGTCAAAACACTTATCACAATATTATCAGTAAGTTCTATACTACTAAAGGCACTATGTGAAAATCCCTAAAAACATGAAATCAAAAATTATTATTAAATGATTTAACTGAATTTTATGTAATGCTAGGACACGAACCTTGTTATTTACACCCTAACAGATAATGCACATTGTTAAAGCATCAAGATTTTTTTAAATGTTTGCCTACACTATCCCACTGCTGAGAAATTATGACCAAAAGAAAATAAGGATGAATGCCTAGTAGCAAATTGTTAAAAATAGGTGCAGCACATAGTGTAATACAATTCGAGTAATGACGAGAACAGTTTGATTTTATTAAACATTTAATGACTAATTTAAGAAATAAAAGTAAGCAATGATCTAGAACTAATTTAAGAAAACAAAAGATTGAACATTGTACATATTCCAAAATGAATTATATGATTAAAATTCTAATAAAACAGTTGTAGATCCATGCTCCTTTTAATAAAAACTTAATAATTATGGAATGAAGATCAGTAAAGCCCATAAAATAATATAGTAGGCATACTATATACTGTTAGTTGCTAGAGCCAGACAACTATGTAGTAACAATTTATTTCCATTAAATATTAATCTCCTGCCCGATTACAGCTAAGTAATTCAAAATGTATGGCGGCTCGGGACATGAGGCGAGTCGCTGCGCAGTAACCAATTCACCTGTCAGTGCGTGTGAGGGGCGACTTATCGCTGCGCAGTAACCAATTCACCTGTCAGTGCGTGTGAGGGGAGAGTTACTGCGCAGCGAGTAGCGCGGTTCAGAGCCGCCATAAAGTTTAAATCAGGCTGTACTATAGACCAGAAAAGTTACTGTCAGCCTGCATCAACTCACTGCTGGGCAAAGGCCTCTCCCCATAACTTCCAGATCTTTCGATCCATGGCTAAAGTAGACCATAGGTCATTTGTTTTGTCCAGCTCGTCCCGCCATCTTTTACGGGATTTGCCGCGACGCCTTCTACCCGTGTCAGGGCTCCACGTAGTGTTTATTTTAACCCACAGCTTGTTGGGCATACGGCAGACGTGGCCAGCACAGTCCCACTTCAGCCTAGTGGCTTTTTGAGCAACGTCAGTAATCTGTGTTTTAGAGCGCAGTGTGGTGTTGCGAATAATATATGGTCTGTCAATTTGACACCTAGAATACTGCGCTCCATTGCACGTTAGCAACCCTTGATTTTGGACTTTTATATATTTGTCAAAGTCCAAGTCTGGGATCCATAGGTCAGAATGGTAAGGTACAGACGCCAGCACATCAAGCTACTACAATCTGTCAGATTTCTTTAATAGATTTTCAACTTTATCGCTAAAGCGTAAGTTTCAAAGTTGATTGGGATAATTTGACAGTTTCGGGTAGCTTGATGTGCTGGCGTCTGTACCAAAAAAGTATAATATGAAATATGAAAGTTTTAAGATTTACGCTAAAATGTTAAATAGGTACATCTTGTTGTTAGGGCTTTAAAGGTCATGGGAATCATAAGCCCAAAGTATGTACAAAAATCATATATTGATTGAAAGGATGATCGAAATCTGCTGGGAATGTCTTTTAGTTACATATTGCAGAAAAACTTTTCCCATTTCATATTTTTCTTTTGATCATTAGTAATTATTGATCGTTCTCTGACATATCTCAGGACCCTGGGGACCAGACCTTTGGAAGGCGTACCAGGGGCCGAAGCCAACTCGCAGAGGCCCCTTAGACAATTTTAAATGATGAGGAGGCACCAACCAACGATTATCCCTGTTTGCACTATGCAAGTGCACCCAAGGCAACCCTCGGTTGGTGTCGGACTATTACAGAACATGAAAACAAAATATATTGGATTATGGGTTTGGGTGGATAAAGTGTGGTTATCTAGGACTATAGAAAGACTATGGCCACTGTTTCTTTTGTTCCTTAATAATTATTGTTATGGAAGCAAGAGATTCATCATTGATTGAGATGGACAATTAATTAAAGCTAGAATTAATCCTAATATCAGTTAAGAGCTACACATTTACACCTTGCACCACTTGCTTCGCTTGTTCTCATTTCTTTTCTTTCTTTCGCCTGAATAGCAGGATGTGAGGCTCTGGAATGAAAATTAAAAAATTAAAATGTTTTTTTTAATTAGTAAACCTTAACAAGTAAACAAAGAAAAGCATTTATAGAAAAAGCAGTAAATAACAAAGTTAACTGATTTACAAACAATGGGACTTGAGTCCAATGAAAAGAGTCTTGCATACAAACTTTTGGAGCTCATTTAAAAAAAAAAACACATAATATTTGTACAGAAACTGTATAAGTATTATGTCTTTTATTTCTTTTCAACATAATTCACATAGTAAAAAGCACATGTAAAATTAATTATTATTTTATGTAAGATCAAAATAATAAAACTGATAGCCTTTCCTGTGTCTGCTGCTGTTTCATTTAAATTAACAATTAGGTACAACATATTGTTTGGCTTGCTGCAGTACAGTTATTATATTCTATTACTATTCCCTTTTACACATTTAACACATATAAATAACATAAAAAAACATGAGTAAGTATTACTGACCAGGTTGATGCGTCATGTAGTGCACCCACCCTTGGCTCTGCTGTACACCGATGCCCCGCCACTCCTGCTCAGTCATTAAATGGTTCTTAGGCACCAGTTTCACCATCTCTTTCGGCAGAACCACATGCCTGGAAATACCAATATTTTTGTGAGTTATCTAGATTTTACAATGAGGAAAGGATTATTAGTAGTTCCATTTTTGAAGTTTGGTCAAAATATACTTTTAATATTTTGAAATATTTTAATGTATGAAGTGATTAATTTAGAGGCCCCAACTGTTAGCAATTTGATATTTCATGTGATTCAGAACTCAAGACTAGCACAAGAATAACTTCACAAACAGCTAAGGGAAAACAATGTAAACAAACAATTTCTCCAGTATAGTAACCAGTTCACAAAAACAAGACTTCGTATATTGAATCTCGAAGATTCTGTATTGATGTCAAATCCCGCCACTAAGACGACCCACTGACCGAATCTTCGAACCCTAGAATTTAAATCAACCCAAGATGGCTCATGAAAACTTTTAATGCATTGTCATGAAGTTTTCAGTTTCATAAATCTTCATACTTCCAAGGAAAGGTTACTACCAAAACTTTGTACTACTGGTACCGGTAATTTTAAGTAGAACGATCCAGAAATAAAAATTTAACCCCGTTAAATATACCTATTGAAAACTTTGAAATTTTAGATAGGTTATAACTTGAATGTTGATGTATTATGACTTTAAATAGTGTTAGTTAGTAAATCCCTTACCTGTATTCGTGATCTTCATCGTAATATTTGTCAGAATAATAAATTTCTCTCGCCGACATGGTGATGACAGTCTCAATATTTCAAACTGCCGAAACAGAAACAATTCGCTTTATTATTAGAAACCTAATAGTTCTCAGGAAAAGCGCTTTTGATAGTGATACAACAGCAGTATTTACAAAACAATTACTTTGTCCAGTTTTCTGAAAAATCACAAAGAAAACTCTCTAGTACTCTCAATACGACAGAGAAGCGTTAACGATTTTAAAATTCGAAAATGTGAATGGTGCCATGATAAAAAAAAAACGTAAAACCGGAAAGTTCCGCAAAATTGAGGATGATATTCTCGATATACTAAATAGTTATTAATTTAGAGATAAAAAGTTACTAAAGAGAATGATACAAGAAGGCTAATTTACTTCTTAAAAATAAAAAATACCATGACTCCATGAGACAACTAATAAAAAAGTGCCTAAAATATAAAATAAGAATAAGACCCTTGGATAGTTTAGAGACGCTGGCACGCAAATTATATTGTATTATATTGGATCATAGTCATACTTAAAAAGAGGCTTGTGGCTAAGTAATAATAACAGCCGCACGGTTCGATCTTGACAGTCGTTACGGGTCGTCATAAGCCCAAAAGTCTGATAACCAGTCTTCTTACCAAGGGGTATAGTTTTACCCAGTAACCGGATTGTCGAGGTCAGATAGGCTGTCGCTCCATGTAAAATACTGGTATTCAGTTGCATCAGGTTAGACTGGAAGCCGACCCTAACATAGTTGGGAAAAGGCTAGGCAGATGACTGAGTCATACTTAAAAGCTTGCGCTTTTTTCCCGTAGAGGTAGGCAAACTGACCTAACTGAGTCAACTGAGTCCTGAGTCAGGTGACCTGACTTTTGAAGAACATTACCAAAAGGTCACTTTAAGGGCGTTCTCTCCTTGCGTTTCCACATCTGCCTTGTAAATACCTTTTGTTATTCACCTTTCATTCACCCCTCAACATGACCAAACCGAAAGCGCCAGGGTAGATCGCGAAATTCAATTTTTTTTTACGTTTTTTCAATATGCCCGTCAATATTAAGTCGTAGGTACGGACGCAAGCACATCAACCTACCACAATCTGTCAGATTCTTTAATAGATTTTCAACTTTATCGCTAAAGCATAAGGTTCAAAGTTGATTGGGAAAATCTGACAGATTGTGATAGGTTGATGTGCTGGCGTCTGTACGTTAAGACGCAATCCTACTGAATGAATATTTCATGAAAATCTTGACATTTTAGAATTATACTAACGTAACAAGTTGTATTACTGGTTCTACTGATTATAATTGTAAATATGTACTCTTTTCAATTTTTACACACTAATAGGTTGAGTTTATTTTGTTGGGCTCATTTTCGGGTTAATCTATGCATTGTTTACTTTGAATAGAAATATCGGACATCGGATGGCGGAAAACAAGAAACTACGGCATACCTACCTACGATTAATTTATGAATAAGGACACCCTGAATAGGTACTCAATGGTAAGGATAGATACATCATGTCTTGAACAATAAAAGGCTTGTGTACATTTTTCAATAGAAAAAGTCGAACGGCAATGGCAGTTCTTGGGTGTAGGTGTAGTATAATTTAAATAAAACTACATTTAATACCTAGTTTATTATCAAGACACATTTATTAGTTGCCGATTTATATCACAGAAGATAAGAAAAGGAATGAAATAAGTAACCATAAATGTTATTTTTATGGAACAATAATTTTATTAGTTCCGACATAATATTTTTTGACTGACATATTTAAATAATTGTGGTATAATAGTCTTAGATAAACCTAAACACGGAAGATACATTCTAGCATCGCAATCACTACAATTTCGGCTCGGTTCACAACTACATGAAACGAAACACTTGGTTCATTAGGACCAGGGCCCCATCTAGCTATTTAGCCGCTACGGACAAAAAATACATTCGCCACCTTTTACACTAACTCCTTATCTCAATTCAAAAATCACACGCACGTACACATACACGCACTCACTCACTACAGCGGGCCGGGGGACGAGGAAGAACGCGCGGCTGCAATTGGTCAGTTCTTGTAGGGCCTATCGTTAGGGCTGCTCTGAAAAATAGTCGATATCGATAAAATGGATTTTAACATTATGAAAAATACTCAATTAAAATCATAGAAATAATATTTAATCAATAAAAAAAAAACATGTATCCTGTCATTATTTATTTTTAAAATTAATTGATTTGGCATAATTATTATGTTTTTCGAATCAAAGTTTTAGGGTCCTGATTCTTCTTTGTAAAAAATTATAAATGAGCGTCTACATATTTTTAAATTATGCATCTTGCTAATTCAATTAAATGATTTATTGATTCTATTTCAAATTGATGAAAATTAATATCCCGGAATAAATTATACCCAATCAGAGATTTTAAAACCGACCTTACACAATAATCGGTAATATATTTCAAAACACAAAAACATGTATGCCAAACAAACAGATGCAGAAAAACTTTTTTACATCAAAGACCACCGCCCTCAAAAACTACAAAGTGAAAAAAATTTACTATACATACAAAACAACAAATAGAACATTATCAAATTCACTATGATGTATGATTGTATGACCATCTTCCACAAAATTGTAGCGAATACAAGTGAAAGTTGTACGAATTTGTTTTTATGTGACTTCGTAATAATTACTATCAAAAATCGCGGAACATACATGGGGTATGTTCGGATATCCTTAGGTATGAACAATTATTTTTTTTTATTGCCGTCACTATTTGGACTGCCTGTATATAGGGTTATTGGTAAAACTAACAAACTTTTAAGAGGTCATTATTTATTTATTTATTTAATTTATTTAAACTTCTCGCACAAAAAGGTACAAAGGCGGACTTAATGCCATTACCATTGCCATTTTTGGTCATTGTACTCATCATTATGAACAATTTTTACTATGGGATCAAACCTGAAATCGCGAAAGAAAATTCAGCTGTTCCTACATTTATGTTCGTTTAACTCGCCAAAATGTAGGGAAAAGCCTTATATCTCGATGGGAAAAGCTGATTTTTTTTTTCGCGAGAAAACATTAACAACCTCTTAAGGGGGAAGCGCTAAGGTAGCCCGCGAAATTCAAATTTTCTTACGTTTTTTGCAATTTGCTGGTCAGCATTAAGTTGTACGTTGATTAATATATGAATCGCGGCCGTAAGAAATATGTGTTTACAGAATTATAATCATTAAAGTCATCAACACAACTCTCTAAGACCACGTAAGTCCAAAGAATGATGAATTCATGAAACAGTTATTCTTGGGACTTACGTGGTCTTAGAGAGTTGTGTTGATGACTTTAATGATTATAATTCTGTAAACACATATTTCTTACGGCCGCGATTCATATATTAATCAATGTACAACTTAATACTGACCAGAAAATTCCAAAAAACCTAAAAAAAATTGAATTTCGCGGGCTACCCTGGCGCTTTCGCCTTAAGAGGTCATTGTACTCATACAATGACCTCTTAAGAAGTTGTTAAGTTTTACCAATAACCCTGTATAGAAGACTAGCAGCGCCCCGCGGTTTCACCCGCATAAGTGTCGATCCCGTGGGAATATCGGGATAAAAACTATCCTATGTAAAATTTGCTAGAGAGATAGATTACATCCCGGGGAAGGCCCCGGGATGTAATCTATCTCTCATGTACATTTCAACCGCGCGGCCAACTCATAATATTTGACGAAACTTTGCCAGGAATTAGTGCTAATTTGTTACTTTACACACCCCTTTTCGTGAATTTGTTACAAAAAAAACTAAGACGCTATGACAAAGAATAGTTGGCCGCTAGAACCGCCACTTGCCGTAATCATCGCCCGTGATTACACAGAAACTATATAATACAGATAGACGAATGATGCATCAAAAGAAAGGTCTTAATTTGTTCAATTTGTTACAAAATTTAAAAACGTCATAACGTAAATAAACAAAAAGTTACGCAATATTTAGTTCTCAGGTTATGAGTAGGTAGGTATCTCACCATAAATATCAAATTAATAGAAGCTAATGTGTATGGACAATTAGTTACTAATTTGTTAGGTACAGCTAAAACCAGAAAAAAAATACTAGAAAGTAGGTTCAATAATTTGTTAGAGTCGATTTTAGTTGGCCGCTCGGACGGCAATATGCCTAAAATACAATGGCGTTTATCTCGTTATAAAAAGTAGGTTTAAGCTAAGTTTTAGTACTAATCGCCAGGTAACGTAACATAGTTTGGATAAATATGGCGAACACAACTGCAGCATCCATATTTTAGAATATATTTACAATAAATAGTAGTATGAAACCGTATCAGAGTAGGGTGACCATGATTACATTAGTACCTACGAAAGCATGTTTTTAATTTTGTACTCTGTTCGAACGAATATGCGGTTCGTTTTGCGGCCATATTGATGTCTATTGTTCTTAATTCTTTAAAGTATTTAGGTAGGTACTGATAAAATTATCGTTTCTTTGACTTTGCGCAGGTGTTTTATGATGGGAACGATTCTAGAAAGGATCTCTTTTGTTTCCAAACTATTGTTAAAAATATTTGTTGCAAAGGGTTTGCAAAGCGATTATTTTTTGTTGTGAATATTCTCATTACTGTGCAGTATTTTGTGGAGTGTGCTCGTACGTATTTAATTCCCGTGATTTTCATACTACTAAGTTATTGAGACAATTATTACTAAATCCAGAAGTATCTAAAAGTGCTTAGCTATGAGTTGTGCACACTTATATGTTGGATTTGTTAATGTAGAACTCACCACCAAAAAGTGTATTGCAAATTTTAATCGATTTGTGACTTTTACTTTTATAAAGTTATGCTACAGGATGCCTTAACATTTATATAAGCACTCGCTCTAAAAAAATAAGATATGAATATCGAAAATTCCAATAATCACTATTCAGTCTCACTTCATTGTGAAAATTCATGGTCAACCTACTTTCATACGGTTACATACTACTGTTTTTTGTAAATATCTTCTAAAATATGATTGCTGCAGTTATGTTCGCCATATTTATCCAAACTATGTTACGTTACCTGGCGATTAGTACTAAAACTTAGCTTAAACCTACTTTTTATAACGAGATAAACGCCATTGTATTTTAGGCATATTGCCGTCCGAGCGGCCAACTAAAATCGACTCTAACAAATTATTGAACCTACTTTCTAGTATTTTTTTTCTGGTTTTAGCTGTAACAAATTAGTAACTAATTGTCCATACACATTAGCCTCTATTAATTTGATATTTATGGTGAGATACCTACCTACTCATAACCTGAGAACTAAATATTGCGTAACTTTTTGTTTATTTACGTTATG
The DNA here is from genome assembly GCA_963855955.1 of Luperina nickerlii. Lineage (NCBI taxonomy): Eukaryota > Metazoa > Arthropoda > Insecta > Lepidoptera > Noctuidae > Luperina > Luperina nickerlii. The sequence continues at coordinate 5,350,671 of OY979679.1, read as the reverse complement.
ACGTTTTTAAATTTTGTAACAAATTGAACAAATTAAGACCTTTCTTTTGATGCATCATTCGTCTATCTGTATTATATAGTTTCTGTGTAATCACGGGCGATGATTACGGCAAGTGGCGGTTCTAGCGGCCAACTATTCTTTGTCATAGCGTCTTAGTTTTTTTTGTAACAAATTCACGAAAAGGGGTGTGTAAAGTAACAAATTAGCACTAATTCCTGGCAAAGTTTCGTCAAATATTATGAGTTGGCCGCGCGGTTGAAATGTACATTATCTCTCTGCCTAATTTTATCGAAATTCGTTCAGTGGTTTATGCGTGAAATGGTAATATACAGACAGACAGAGTTACTTTCGAATTTATAATATTAGTATGGATAGCACTTTAAAATATGTTGGTCCGTTTAAAAATTTACAGCTGCAAAAATAGCATTTTTTTATAAGAAAAAACCATTATGAATAATTTTTTGTCGGTTTGATAAGCATGGTAATTTTTGGTAAGATTTCTCGCTCCTAGTGAGAAAATTTAGGACTCCGTGCAACCACCCGGTGCCCTCGATTTTGCCGCCGCTCTGGGCATTTGCCCGGCTGCCCCCCCCTAGATCGGGCCCTGTGTAGGACCGCGCGCTGTGATCAAGTAACGTAACTTCCGCTTTAAGTATATCTAAGGGTTTAGTACACATTAAACTAAAACTTTTTTAAATACTTATCTATTGCTTCAATCTATTATTTATCTACAAGTACTTTATAAATAGCTTTTCTTTTTAGGATGGGGAATCATCAAATGACCCCTCCCGCTCTGGGTGGAGCGGAAGGGTGTGTCAGACTCTTACTGACTAAAACCCACCCGTGTTCCTTCCTTAGCACTTTATGTTCCTTTCGGACAATCCCGCTGACTTTATAAATAGCTTACGAACTATCTATCAAATTCAATTAAAATTCATAAAGTCTAATCGTCATGAGTTTTAATGTGCTTTTCTAACTCGCTTTTTTTTATAAATTCCGCTGGGCAGTGATCACAGGAGTATACAGTTTTTTCGTGGGTAAGATGCATGTGTCTCTTAAGGTGTGAGGCGCGGGTGAGCCGCAGTCCGCAGATGCAGCAGACATGGGGCCGGGCTCCGGTGTGCGTGAGCAAGTGCTGTTTTAAATCGCTGCGAGTGATAAAGGCTCGACCGCATGTGTCACATTCGAAGTTCTTTTCGCCTGTATGTCGCCTGCAATAGATAAGCATATAACATTTTAGCTTCAATTTATAATAAGTATGTATAGATAATTCTGCATATATAACTTATAAAATACATATTTAACACATCAAACTATTTACACTAGGTACTAAATTAAATTACTAACTATACATTTTTTTTTTGTATAACATCTGTATAATGGTACCCTATGTTCACAAAATGAATAAATGAACAAATAAAAATAAAAGGACACTAGCTTTAACTATGTATGTTACTCTACTTTTAGGATATTTTATACAGCCAACGATCAGAAAAACTCGTGACGAAACTGTCTGGGAAACCGTGTCCGGGCATAAGGCAGTTATTTTAGGGGGTCTGTTTATTCTACCTCAAAATGCTTAATTTAACTTTAGCCTATTTTGAATAAGCAATATCTTGACTAACAATAATTTTGTAAAATATTTTAATGTTTTGAAAAATTATTGATTAAAATAACTGCTGCCCGCGGATTCACCCGCGTGGGTTGTTGGAAATTAGCCCACGGGAACGTGTTACCAGGACAAAAATCCTATGTTACTCTTTATAACATCAGCTATTTGCCAGTGAAAGTCCCCTCAGAAACGGTCCAGCCGTTTCGGAGATTAGCCGGTACAAATAGACAGACAGATTTATTTTATTTATTTTTAATAAAACGTTACCCCACACTAGGAATTTCTCCTGTATCGTGGGTGCGTTTACAAACATTTAAACTCACATACACAAACAGCCAGACCCGGAACAACTACTTGTAGGTCATACGAATATTTGTTCCGTGCGGGAATCGAACCCGCGACACGCAGCGCAGCAGTCGATCGCTCAGACACTGCGCCAATCGTGTCGTCAAGATTGTTTTTGTTATAAGTACCGTATATACTTTCATATGCATTTAGTAAAAAGCTGTTATTTTGACATTACAAACGGACAATTCAATTTTATTTATTTGTATAATGATGTATAGATGCCTACCGTGTGTGGTACTGTAAGTGTCCGATAGTTCGGAAAGAGCGCGGACACAGTTTACAGTCATATGGCAGTACACCCGAGTGCTTGCGTTTGTGTGCTGCCAAACCTGCTGACTGAGCAAATGCATCTCCACATATTGGACATTGCAGAGGTTTCTCTCCCTGAAAATTATAAAATTGCAATTAATATACAAAATAAGAAGATAAGTATGGTCTTAAACTTTCATATTGAAATGTTGAAGGTCTTTTCCTTTCGAACTACAATCAAATGTTAGTCCTAATATTATAAAGGTCCAATAAGTATGACAAGAAAAACTGCCTAAGACTGGGACAACATTGTCACCCAAACTTAATTGTTACATTGAAAGCCAATATGACAAATACTACTTACTGTATGTATTCTCAGATGCACTTTCAAGTTCTGTGCTAATGAGAAGTTCTTACTGCAATGTGGACAGGAAAATGGCCGCTCGCCCGTGTGTGTCCGCATGTGCGTCTTGAGGCGAAATCTGAAAATGCGAATGCAAAATGTTAGACCAGAGAAGGGATAAAAGTAGTTTTTGTTAGAACTTGAAATGAATTATGTGTTGATAAATGTTTCCTCTGAAAGACTATTTATGCTCGGTCTTTGTTCTGCCAGAGGTAATACTAAAGTCTAGTGGCTGTTAGCCCAACGCTCTGCTTAGGGCCGAAAGTTGAAAACCCAACGGTGTTTTCTTGACGCGCTCTGTTGGATCCTCAATACAATATTGAGGATCCGCACTCAATAGAATATTGAGAAGCACACTGGATTTTCATCTCTCGGTATTGAGGATTCGCCTCAATACCGAGAGATGAAAATCCAGTGCGCTTATGCGAAACCTGGGCTTTATACCCACACTCATGCAACTTGTTGTCTTGTTATTATAACTAAAAAAAGAAACAAAAAGGAGTTTATTTTGCTACAATCCGTTTCATATTTTCATGTATTCCAATATTTCTGTGCTGCTGCGGAGTTTGTTACGCTACTTCTTCTTCCCATTAAAAGAACTAGGAAGGAAGTGGTGAAGGGCGGACGTCTTTGAGGACTGTCATAAGTAATTTTGATGTTCAAAAAGTGCTGATTCTCATTATAATTTGAATACTTAAATGACTTTTGATTAATTTGTTTATGAACGACTTTTGTTTATGAAAGTTGATTTATTTCTAGTTACTTGCCTCGATGACATAACTTTTCCACAAGTGAAGCATTGTTGTTTCTGAGTCTTCTTATTTACTAATTTTGAATGATTGATATTCTCTTTTTTTGTATCAATAATTGTTTGATTTTCCAACAGATCATCAGTTAAAGGTGTATGGTCCATTATACTATGATCTATACTTTCATCAATAAACAGACCTTGTTCTGTCTCACTTTTAGGTGATAATGAAGTATCATTGTCCCATAAGAAGTTATCATTTTCTATTCTATTCTTCATCATCAATTTGTTCTCAATACAGTTATTTTCTAATAAGGCCCTCAGTTTTACATCAGATGTTTCACATAGCTCAATAAATTCTATGCAGTCATCTAGTTTTTGGACACATTTTGAACAAATTGCATCTGGAAGGCCATCTTCAGGTGCTATCTAAAATAAAAAAGCTTTATTTTTAAGCCTTTGATTTGCAAAATTCATCTGTGTTACAATAATGCGAAGTGTGAGATTTATTGCATGCAAATGTATGGCCAGCCCACTCCTACTCTACCCTCTATGAGTAGGTTCCCCGAGTCATAGGGCCCTATTTAACAAAAAATATAAGTTATTTATCACCAGTACACCAATACTGGTGATAAATAACTTATATTTTTTACTCAAATAAAAAACAATAATATTATCATACTCACGTGTACTTTCGCAATAGACATTAATTTCGTAGGTATCGTAAGAAATCCTGACTTTTTAAATATATTTATTAATAATTCTTGATTTAAACAAACTCTACAAATATTCGCAGTCATCTTTAATTTATAAATCTAATTTATATATAAAAATTGGCACGAATTCGTATTTTACTATTGACAAAATATAAACATTGGCAATTTGACACACACTAACTAAGCTTTGACAATGACAGACATGACAGGAACTCTTTTTTTTTTTTCTTCGCCCAACTTGGGCAGGCTAAGGTCTTGGTCCATACCGCCTCATCTTCAGTGCTTATTGTCCTTCTTGACTAAAAGTAAGGCCAAAGCCTCGTCTTCAGTTTCATCCTTCTTGTTCAAAAGTAAATAAGGCCGAAGCCTCGTCTTCAGTTTGAGACACTCTCTTCTATTCTGAGTCTGACACTTGAAAACTTCTTTTTCATCAAAGATAGAGTTGGACCAATCAACCATTGGTACGGACGCCAGCACATCAACCTACCACAATCTGTCAGATTTCTTTAATAGATTTTCAACTTTATCGCTAAAGTATAAATCATAAGGTTCAAAGTTGATTGGGAAAATCTGACAGATTGTGGTAGGTTGATGTGCTGGCGTCTGTAGTACATACAAAACATTAATAACCGTAATTATTAGAAATTACGGTTTTATTGGAAACGTGGTTTACGAGTTTCGTTACGATCCTTTCTTTCAAGTCATATAGCGTACAAAACATCGTCTAGAAGAGTTAGGCTGACGCAAAAATTAATAGTAGGTATAGGGTACCCCAGTAAAAGTGTAAATAGGAGCGTTTTTCCTGAAATAAAACGCATATTAAATTACTTACCTAAATTCGAAGCTTAATTATTTGGAGATAGCAACACTGTGTTCCCGCTTATTACCCTTCTCTTTCTACCCTATATATCCCTCTCTTTCGCACATCCCTCACCCTACACCTCTCACCACCTGGTGGGGCTCGTCGCTAATGTTCAGCGTTCGAGTCTCTTGTTCATTGCGTTGAAAATCAACAGGCAGAAATTATCTTAAGCTTCGAATTTAGGTAAGTAATTTAATATGCGTTTTATTTCAGGAAAAACGCTCCTATTAAATAACTTGACCGTAAATTCGAAGCTTAATTATTTGAGACGTGTTTGTTATCGCCTGGTGGTGAAGAACGCCAATGTGAGGATGATCAACTATGCATAGATACTTATAGTTCAGTGTATAGGGAATACAAGTTATGAAATGAGTAAGTATATCAAATCTAAGAAAGGTGAGGGATTTACATATCATTAAAATTAAAATTCATCTTGGAAAGACTAATAATAATAATTTTTATTTATTAGTGAAAAATCAGAAAAATAATAGTTCACAATTATTATCAGTAAAATGAAGTCATTTACAGAGTACATCAAGCAAGCTTGTAAAACAAAAATAGCGGTCTCCCTTGAGAACTTACAATTGAAGATTTAGAATATTACTTAAAATAATAATACAAAATTAAACGACATTACAATTCAAATTAATCACTGCAATCAATTAACAGGATCAAATAAATTAACAATAATACTGGAATTAGAGACGGTTGGCATAACCTGGCGCTTGTAATATTTCTTAAAAGTATTTTCAGCTCTCCAGTTGCCTCTAGCTAAAATATTTTCGATTGGGAGATTTTCGGACCAACTTTTAGATGCAACCGCGGACCTAAAACTACCGGGGGTCGCTATTATATTAGCTTCTAATAAAAGAGATCTAATCCAACCTGCTATTACTGCTCGCGAGGCTGGTCTTGCTTGACCTCTAATATTTATAAATAAATTATTGCATGAAGCCAAACTTCGTCTATTCTTGAGAATATCAATAGTTTGTTTTATCCAATATACAGGGTCAAGATTCCTGTTATCTGGGTTTTTTGTTAATTTCCAGCCCGATTGCCTATAAGTTGCAGAATCGGTCTTGGATCCAAAAACTGGCCAAAATACTATATTATCAGTAGACATAATCAAATGTTCTGAATCAACACTGAGCAGAGTCAGGTCGTGTATTCGTCTACCAGAACAAAGAAGTAATAATGCAGCTGTATGTCTGGATGTAGCAAAAATATTGTTCGAATCGATTGAACTATTTTTTAAATAAGACATAAGATCATCAATATTCCATATAGGGGGTCTGTTTGCTACCGGTTGTTTGAGAGCAATCGACTTAAGAACATGCTTAACTAAGGTATGAGAACTTAAAAGACCAGCTGCATCTGCATTACACAGTGTAGACACTACAGACTTATGCAAAAGGATAGTTTTGTACGAAAGTTTGTCAATTAAAAATAAATCTGCCAAAAACCGTGCTACGACTGAACCATCTGGATTGACGGGGTTAATTCTATGCTCTCCCGCCCATTTAAGCCATCGTAACCAAGCAACTTCGTAGGTCTTACGAGTTGAGTTCCGCCAGGATGATTGTAATAAATTGATTTGATCAGAATTCCAGTCTAATAGATTTTGATCCCACCCCCACATTTCCATACCTCTAGAGTTATATCTTGGACTTTGGGAGGTGGAAGGCCCGTTGACGTGTCCACTAGGGAATGACCGAGGTTCCGTATGGTGAATGGAGCTGCTATTGCTCGTGCTTTCAGGTCTCCCCTCCAGAACACTCGATTCCACCGAGGAACTACCAGGAGGAAAATTCCGGAGGCTCGATTGAGATGTGCTAGTACTTTTGGCACGAGACAAGGTGGTGGGAATATCCACGCCAATCGGAAATTCCAGTCTATTGAAAACGCGTCGTGATGAATTGCTTGTTTGTCGGTTATATCTAACGATACATAGTTGGCAACGACATGTGCTGTTTCTGATGCAAAAAGGTCTATCACAGGGGTCCCGAATTTTCTGAATATCATTTCTGTGCAATGAGGTACCAGGTGCCATTCCACAGCGCTTCGACGCCGAGATAGGCGATCGGCAAGAATGTTGAATCTGCCTGGTAAATGAAAAACTTTTAGAACGATGCAATGTTGGTTCAGAATTTTGAATACCTCTTTTGTAATGTTCATCAGAGGCTTTGATATCGTCCCCCCCTCGTTGCGTAAGTAAGCAACTACTGTTTGGTTGTCGGACTGAACTAGGACTGTAGAGCACCGTAGGAGCTGACAATGGCCTTGTAGGACTTTTAAGATGGCTAACATTTCTTTTTGGTTGCAATGCAATAGAGCTTCCTGCTCGTTCCATGGTCCTGACAGAGGCAGATTGTCCAACTGTGCGCCCCACGCTAGATCGGACGCGTCTGTTGTTAGGAAATGACTTGGTGGTGGAATGTGAATCGGTGACGAGGCCTGGTAATTTTGTAGCCACCACTTCAGATTTGTCTGTGCTTCTGCTGGAACAATATGTAGCTCCTTTGACGATTTTGGAATTGAATTTAGGAATTCCAGCAAACTCCGATGATTTAGTCTGCCTTTTGGGACTGTAAAACTGGCAAAATTTAGCAGGCCCACTAGGCTTTGTAGTTTCTTTAATCCCACTCTGTTGTCCTTCAGAATTTGTTACACCTTGGTCAAAAGACTGTGATGTTTTTCTAATGGAAGACGTTTTTGATTGAGCCAAGGATCCCAATGAATACCTAGATATACTAGGTTCGTTTGAGGAGTAAGCTCGGATTTTGGAAAGTTTACTTGCCAACCTAGGTACTGTAGTCTTTTTATTACCAACTGAACTTGCGATTTGAGGATGTCCATATTCTGATGAGCAATCAAAAAATCGTCTAAATAGACAACGACGCGAATGCCTTCTTGTTCTCGCAAGGTCTGAGCGATCCAATTGGTCAAGGATGCGAAAACCTTTGGAGCTGTGCTCAGTCCGAACGGCAGGCATGTCATTTGGAGTAACTCTCCGTCGTAAATAAGTCGGAGAAAACGTCTTTGGGACTTGGTAATAGTCACATGAAAGTATGCCTGGGAAAGGTCTATTTTGCAAAGCCAATCCCGAGGTTGGAGAAAATCCGGTATCCGAAACATGTTTATAAGTTTGAAACGATCTGTGAGAACAAACTTGTTTAGGGCTTTTAAGTTGAAAATTGGCCGAAAGGAGCCTTCGCTTTTCGGAACCAAGAAAATTGTTGATAGAAAGCTTGGGGATAAATCTGCAATCTCGAGAACACCCTGCATTTTCATTTGATTTACGAGAGCCGTCATTTCTGTCGAAATGGGAATAGCGAAGGTACTCTTTTTCACGTTTGGTACAATTAGCGGCGGTCTTTGAAGAAATGGTATTCGATAACCTTTTATTATTTTGATAAGGATTTTTGGAGCTCCCAAGCTTTCCCAATGATGGACAAACTGGGATAACTGACCGGCTTTGAACTCGGTGCTCCTGTGACGCGAGTCAATACCTTCGGTTTTTAAAATTGTCATTTTTTGAGGCACCTGTGGGTGCGCTCTGATTTGTTGTGTTTTTGAAATGTCCATTGACAGACCGGTTTTGGTGTCCAGCTCGTGATCGAAAGGAACCCCTGGTATTGGATGTCCCCCGTCGACTCGGGTTGTTGTTGCCTAGATATCCCTGAGGATATTGAGAATAGCTACCTCTCGGAGGAGCATTGTATCTTGGATGTTCAGCTTGCGCATGACAGTATCCAGGTACGATAGCCTGTGTAGGCCCATTGTAATAAACCGCTCCCTTCGGAAGGCGGTTGTTAGGTATAGATCCGCTAGGGCCTGCTTGAGAGGCGAGGCTAGCGTTATTTGATTTAGGTGGAAAAAATGCTTTCTTAACCCCACCGATTTTCTCAAGAGCAGTCGTGAAGGAGTCGGCATTAAAAATATGTTGGCATGAAGGCGGAATTTTACGTAAATTCGTTTTTATAAGAGGGTCTCGTATGAATTTCATTATGCCGTCACGTCTCATCTGAATTATCTCGGCTCTGTGTCCGCATAATAATTGCAACAAATCGGATGACACTTTATGTACATCACCATTCAAAAATAACTCAATAATCTTTTCTTGTAAATTTTCAAAGTTCAAATCTTGTTGATCTTTTGCCCATGATAAGAAACTTTTGATAGTTTCTTGCAGAGCTTCTCTAACTTTCAATAAACAGAAGGTTTGAGCAGCATAGGCCCTATCCACTTGAGCCAATTGTCGCGATGCCTCATAGGCTTTAATTTCGTCGTTAATTTCTAATTCTACGAAACCTGGAGAATGATTATATATTTTTTGTGTATCGGCATAACGAACTTCACACCAGTGGCTATTATCAAAATGCTGAATACTGTTTAAGGCAGTTAAAAAGTCATTAGGGGCTACAGGAACTGACGGATCCTTTAATTTAGTCTGAATAGCAAACTCAAAAGAGGGTTCTTTTGCAGCTTCACTAGAACTACCTACACTTTCTTTATTATCAAAAAAATAACTCGCGGCTTTCGTTCAAGTCTATACACGATTCATTACACCCATCCACAGGACCGGTAGGATTGTATGTATGATTACGTGCAAGTAAATCACGAAGCTCACCTACTTCCCTGGATAATTTATCGTACCTACTGCCCGTACGTCGAGATCGTTTGGATTTTCTATGACGGTGGCGCCTTGCACGTCTTCGTTTGCGGCTCGCCGAGTTACCTGTACTACTAGAGCTCGATGAGGTACTAGAACTACTGGATGAACTGCTAGTCGATCTGTTGCGAGACGTTTTAGGAGCCACTGACACTCTACCAGAATTGATTTCAGAAGGCACAGCCTGGTTATCCATCCTAGTACCAAACAAATCGAAAGAAATCCGCTATAGAAATAATTCGTCACGCAATCAGAAATATTTGGGAAATATAAAAATCTGAGGGTAGACAAAAACAAATATAAATTCATACAAAAGACTAATCAGCAATGATCGCCGACCATTTGCTAGATTATGTCATAATGTAGAAACGAACAGTATAACTGTTAGATAAAAATAATTGAATAAACACTCACATGTATGATGTTTACAGCTTTTCTGATACTTATTTAACCTCAAATAAAATTCGGTTATCAACAATAGTAATGCAATTAAATTAACACTTAGATTATATTCTTAAGGGAAATATGTATTAGGGTTCGTGATCGAACCATATGCAGCGGGAAACAGAACGCCAATGAACAAGAGACTCGAACGCTGAACATTAGCGACGAGCCCCACCAGGTGGTGAGAGGTGTAGGGTGAGGGATGTGCGAAAGAGAGGGATATATAGGGTAGAAAGAGAAGGGTAATAAGCGGGAACACAGTGTTGCTATCTCCAAATAATTAAGCTTCGAATTTACGGTCAAGTTATTTAATAAATCGTAGGATGAAACTGGTTTCGTGCGGTACCTATTGCAGTTCACTGACCTTGTATTCTATCAAAAAGTAATCTGCTGTGCTTGCTGCTTGTATTCTTGAATTGAATGTCACTTGAAGTCAACTTTCAAACACAATTTTGCTTCTTCTCTCATTTATTTAAAATGTCTGTGAAACTTTATCATTTTCCTATCAGTGGCCCTTCGCGCGGAGCTTTACTTGCAGCTAGAGCAGTAGAAGTGCCGATAGATGTCGAAATTGTTAATTTATTCCGAAAGGAACAAATGAAAGAAAGTTTTTTGAAAATGAATCCTCAGCACTGCATACCCACATTGGACGATAATGGGTTCATATTATGGGAGAGCCGAGCTATTGCGTGTTACTTGGCCGACAAGTATGGGAAGGATGATCAGTATTATCCGAAAGATTTGAAACAGCGCGCATTAGTCAATCAGAGATTGTACTTCGATAGTTCCTCTTTGTATGTGAAAATTAGGGCTATTTGTGTAAGTCATTACTCACAATGGCCTTCATTATTTACGTGCAGTAACATAGTTTATTAATTTCTGTAGCTTTAGAGAGCTTTTAAACTTTCGACATAAAAAGTTAGTTACCTACCTACATAGAGTAAAATATACTATTACTCTTTTAAAAACAATGATCAACCAATTTATTTTCCAGTTTCCGATATTATTCCTTGGAGAGAAGGAAATAAAGAAGACACTGAAAGATGACCTGAACACCACTCTTGGTTTCCTGAACCAGTTCCTCAATGACAGCAAATGGGTTGCTGGTGACCATCCTACTATTGCAGACACATCTATTTATGCATCACTGAGCAGCATTTTGGTAAGAACAATGTTTTATGCTTTATATTTATCATTTTTATATATGGAGCTGGGGCTGGTGTCCTCTTTTCAACTTGCTTTTATTAGCTTCACTTGTCTATGTAATAAAATCTTTGAAGTAAATTTTTCTCGGTAATACTTTGTGCTGTGTTAACCCTAAGATTAGGGCTGCAATTTAGCATGTATCCAATTAGTTCAATGCAGGGCTTGGAACCAGTACTAAAAGTACAGGTCCTCTATTGGTACTTTTGGTACAAGACCTGTGCTTTAGGTACAGTGCCTCGGCTGGGCATCAGTTCCAGACGGGTACTTACCGGTACTCCAACTAACAAGTAGCAGTACCAAATTCAGGTATCCGGAGCATACCACAAATCTCATATTTGTACAATCAACCTCGTACAGTTGGCAACCTTGAAGTTATTATTTTAATGCCTAGCATTAAAAAAACGCACAATGGTCCATTGTAGGACTAAGTGCAGAAACCAAACCCATAACATAGATAGCACATGCCTAGCATTTTACTTACTTTATCTGTTTTCTCACTCTAACTTATGGAAATATTTGTTTGTACCGGTACAGTTCCAATACTGATTAGAAATATCAATAGTACTGCTACTACTTACGTTTGGTACTGGTACCAGAGTAGTACTTGTACTATTGGTACTGGTACCAGACTTAGTAGGCCAATAGTACCAGTTCCCAAAAATACTGGTATTTCAAGCCCTGGTTCAATGAGATTGTAAACAGGTTATTGCGCTCAAAGCCCCTGGATGTAAGCATTTCTCATTATAACATAACTAATACAATATTACTGCTGCTGTTTACCAAAAAGGGGTAAGCTGAGGAATCAACCAAAACATTAGTAACATGGTCTATTTTTACAAGATTTTTATTCAGTTATAGGTAAACTAGCAAACTTTAGTTAATCTCCTTTTAATAGAACTTTCGTTATACTATACAAACAAAATCACCATTCATGTTATTTGGATTGCTAGAACACATTATTATTTTATTACAATTTTGTTTGTATTTGTATTTCAGGCTGTTGGCTGGGACATCTCAAGTTTCCCTAACATTGAAAGATGGGTGAATATATGCTCCTCGCTGCCAGGAGCTGCAGAAAACGAAGAAGGAGCTAAAGCTTTTGGGGAAGCTGTCATAAAGAATCTTGCTTGAAATAAAGATTAATTTTTTTTCATATAAAATATATTTATGCTACATATTATAAATTTTTTTATACTTATTAATATACAACAGAGTGACTGCAATATTAAAAGACTGTTGTTTAATTTGACCTCTAGCTGTAAATAATAACAATGAAGCAAACACAAAATAATATTGTTTTATCAATCTGTCTTATCAATATTGCAAAACTTGGAATATCAACTATACTTAAAAAAACTTTATAACTAATTGTTGTTCATTTCGGACTTTCCTCTCTATGACAGTTTCGGATTTGTATCCATAACTAGACATAATTTGAACAACTTCATCAGGAATGTTTTCTTCAATGAGCAGAAGATAAAAGACTCCATTATTGGCTAGTTTCTTTGGTATCATGTTGAGTAGCCTGTCGGTAATCTCTCGGCCTTTAGCCCCACCAGCCCAACTAGCCATAATGTCACTTCCACCACACTCCTCACTGTTGGTCACCACATATGGTGGATTGAAGATGATAATATCAAAAACGTTATCAGTAAAGGAACTAGCCAAGTCCATATTGCACGAATCTAAATTAACATTATTATAAGCAGCAGTTTGCTTAGACATTACACAAGCTTTAAAATTAACATCTGTGCTCATACAGAAAGTTTGTGGGAATGCCATACCAAAAGCTGTTACAACTACACCACTGCCAGAACCGACTTCTAGACAGAATGTGGGGTTTTTGTTCTTTAGATAATCTAGGTCTTTTTCTAAGGCATCTATGAGTAGGAAGCTGTCCTCAGCAGGTTCATACACATGATCGTAGTCAGCCTTGTTGATGTGGTTCTGATATGGAGTCTCCATGTTGTCAGTTGATGCTTCCTCTGTCTGTGACTACTCCACTGGTGCTCTGTTCAGGCTCTCGGGGTGTTGGTTCAGGCAGTACAGCTGTGCGTACACTCTTCTCTTTGCTTATCATCCGTCTTATTTCATTGAGTCTATCCTGTAATGGTGACAAGGATTTGATTTAGAAATTGAAGCTTTTGCCAGTATAATGCTGCTCTTTAGTTTATTTTCATTACTATAGTGTGTGGTCAGTATTACAACAATCTATATTCTATCAAAAAAAGAAAGCAATTATTTTAAGTATATTTTAATGAAGTTACAACCAACCTGTGATGCTTGTAATACATTCAGTACTACAGTGACCTTGTGTTTGCAAGATATCAGCTTCTTCACATAGGGGTCCAAGTCAGGGTGATTGTTCAAAGCTTCTCGTACATTCTGCAGCTCTTCGTTCAATGATTCTATTTGCTGTTTCAGTTCTAACTGGGATATCCTGGAAATAGATAAGTTAGAAGTTGGAAGGTGTGCATATTGTATGATGAATTTATACAAAGATATTGTTGTAGGCAGGTATACTATGTTTCATTAGGGAAGGGGTCATCAACTCTTAAGATACTTGTGACCTAGTTTTTAGCCGACTACGGCGAAGTAAAAAGGAAGGTTATGATTTTGATCGGTATGTTGGTTGTAGGATTCTTGTGAGGTTGTAGCCGACACCTATGTTCAAGTATATTTTGTTCGAGAACCAACTGAAACCATCTTGTCGTGATAAAAATAAACAGTGTGGTAACGAAGAAAAGAGGTTATAATCCAGTTATGTCAAATTTGTCGTCAAATATCACGAATTACGAAAATTGGAGTTTTGAAGCTGGCTTTCCTGTTAATATGTCTTAAGAAAAGGCCGCTCACAATATTTTTGGTTATTTAATATCCTTATTTACCTTGTAGCTCTGACCCTGTCGTCTAACTGGTCCACAGTGGGTTTCAGAAGCCCGAGTAAGCCCTCTGCTAAAGTATCCCTTGTCGGGTTGTCGCACAAGTTCTCATCTGCAGATGTTGTAGTGCTCTCAGTGTCGTCCATTTCGTATTGAATTACAATTACTGCTTCATTTTACAGTGAATAATGCATGGGGATAATGATAATTACAAAATATTTACGTTTTATTTTTTATCATTTGACAAGCCACAAGTATTTCATCTAATTCTCTTCGGCTAATTTTGTATTTCAATTCAAGTGTGTCATATGTGGTGTGGTGTCATGTGTCAAGTGATTGTCATTTTTGTCAGTCATCACAGCCTGTCACAGCAGTCAGCATGTTTTCGTTTGATTAGTTGGTAGCGTTGTCATTTTATTGCGTTCAAAATAAAGACCTCAAATTTGGGTTGTTTGACGGGCAGCCATTACGATGGCTGCCAAAGATTACGAATGATTTTGGAAGATTTTTATTGATTGAACCGTACAACGTTGCCGAGTATACTATTTTTACATTTTTACACTTGACATTGGCTAAATTGTGGTGGTTTTTCCGCAAAAGCCATTAAACGAAGAGAAGAAGAAGAAGACCTCAAATTCCTTGTTTATTAGCAATAATGGGCATTCTAACATTTATTTTCAGCCTGTGTTGTGCCACTGCAACACTGACCTCTATCACACAATGAGGGTTTTCTGAAATGACGTTCGCCAGGTGGCAGCACTGATACGTCAGGTCCAGACATCTGTCAAAGAGCCTATATTTTCTTTAGTCGTGACTGAATGTTGAACGAATGAATGAATCGAATGATGAACGTCATCTTATTTTTTATATTGGAAGACCTCTTGTCACAGTGGTGCCAACTGGTGTCGTAAATTTTCACGAAAACCCTCATTGGGAATATCGGGATAAAAACTATCCTATGTCCTTCCCCGGGATATAATCTTTCTCCCTGTCAAATTTTATCAAAATCCGTTCAGTGGTTTCGGCGTGAAAGATAACAGACAGACGAGAGTTACTTTCGAATTTATAATATTAGTATGGATGGGCCAACTTTGTCGACTTATTCAAAGCCGATTCGTTTTACGGTACTTACCTATTACGGGCCATTACCCCAAGTAGGCATAATGAATAGTTTGGGTTTTAGAATCTAGCCTTTGTACGAGCGGAGTGCCCGAATTCCGACATTGCTCGCTCGTAATTATCAACAAAACAAGTAGGTAGGTAAATCATACAGGCTCTCGAAAACCCGGGCGGCTGGTCGATGAAGAGGCGCTAGACAAAAAGGAATGCGTTGCTTAAATTTTCGACGGGACTGCCTTATGTTTATCGTATTGCCAACCAGAGCCAAGTAGAGGTTACTGTTTTACTGCTAGGCAAAGTCCCCCATGAGTGTACCTAGATGTAATGTAAATAAAAAAAACAAAAAATATCTATAAATTGTTTATTATTAAAATTAAAGAGGCACACGCAGGGCAGTTCATTACCTAGTACCTACTATTGTTTTTCTATAACTACATAACTTATTATTTAAATACAATTAATCTAGTCCACTACAAATGGCTCTAACATCTGAAGTACTACAAAACATTAAACACGCTATTAATTGATCAGTTTGATTTCCTACCTAGATTGAGCAAATTACAATACTGTTCAGTCGACAAACTTGCTGGGTTTTGATTGTTTTCTACACTATAATCTATTAGTAAAGAAAGCTTATAAAAATAACAATTGACTATCTAGTCCGTGGCAATTTGACTAAATGTGAATATTTTTTGATGCTGTTAATGTTTTATTAATCTAGATTTTGGCGGCACGATATTTGACACTAATTCTAGTCTAAATAAAGCTATTTTTTGTATTCTAGTTCACATTGTGTCCATAAGCATTTTCATTTGTTCCTTCACATGTGTTTCCATATCTGCAAAATCCCTCAGAATGTCTTCAATCATTTCGACTAATATTGTCGGCCATTGTACTTCGAGAGCTCTAAGTCTTTGTGCAGCCCCACAAGCTAAATCAATTGCGTGAGATAGTTGACCGCGGCCACGAACACGCCAGCTCATGTCCTCCTGAGAAATATAATTATGTTGATATCATTTTACTGGTGATAATCGGATTAACAACGGCATTCAATTTCAAACACATAATAAACATTACAAAGTACAGACGCCAGCACATCAAGCTACCCGAAACTGTCAAAATTTCCCAATCAACTTTGAACCTTATGCTTTAGAGATAAAGTTGAAAATCTATCAAAGAAATTTGACAGATTGTAGTAGGTTGATGTGCTGGCGTCTGTACAAATAGGTACATTCAAAATACATATAGGTATCCATGATCGGCAGAGGGGCTCGTGGCTAAATAGGTAATAACAGCCGCATGGGTCGATCGAAGGTTAAGCTTGCCGAGTTGGTTCGTGGATGGGTGATCATCCATTACTTATCGAGACCCCTTCATGCCTCGGAAAGCACGTTAAGTCGTTGGTCCCGACTGTTATTCGTAGATTTTTGCCCGTCGGTATTATCATAGGTTTATCGTATTACCCAGTAACTGGGTTGTGGAGGTCAGGTAGGCAGTCGCTCCCAGTAAAATACTGATATTCAGCTGCATCCGCTTAGACTGGAAGCCGACCCCAAATTGTTGGGAAAAGGCTAAGCAGATTAATAGGTATCAATGAGTCATTGGCATATACGAGTACGATTACAGAGTAATTAATTATTATTGATCTGAAGGCCAATTCTCGTAATTTAAAACGTTCAAAATCTAGTCGCAGTCTCATTTCAGCGACAAAGAAATGTCAAAAACTTGTCAAAATGTAGGGAAATTTGAAGTATTTTTTGACAGATTGAGACTGAGATCAGACTGTGAACGTTGTTAAAATTAGTAGAATTGCCCCTCTGGTTATTTTACCTGCGATACATTTCCTTTTTTATATTGCAAGGCTTCTTTTGCAATGACGTCCCTTAAAGCTGGATCAGCTGCTCTTAACCAGGCTTTAGCACTAGTAGCACTATTACCACTTCTTCCTAGTCTCGCCAAAAGAGGTTGTAATGGAGCGTCAGGTATAGCTCGAAGTACAATATCACTAAGTCCTCCGTAAGTTTTATTTGCCAACTTTATTTCTTCATCTGTCACCTGTAGGATACTCAATTTCTTAACTGTCCAATACTCCAGCATTTACTACGCATTTAAAATTACTTACCGGCTCATCATTGATCTCTTTTAATCCCCAATGAGCGAGTCTGTAGACAGCATATTCTCTCCAGATTTTGGCATAAATGGGATTACCCTCCGGTAGTACTGTTAGGCCGGTGACGCCTCTTAGTTCAGCTAGAGCATGCAATTGGCCAAGCCATTGTAGACCCGTCGCACGAACTGATATGTGGCTGACATTTGGAAACCTGATAAAGCAATTTATTAGTTCGAATTTGACTCAAAATAAATGTTATGTATGATTTTTTACTTACTTGGACTTAAGCTCGGGTAGTGATTGTGCTACTGCATTATAATGTATATAGTGGTAGGCAGCGCGAGTGACCGTGCGCGCACGCTCCCAGTCCCAATCACGAGCGAGACGCCGCACAGCACCAGCTCCCCATGCGCTCACCAGTCCGTCGCAGACTTCAACTAGATAATCAACTCCTGTAGAAAAAGGAGGTTATTATGAAGTCAAAGTGTAGCTGATATTTGATTTTGTTAAAAACCAAACTACCTTGTTCTCTGTCCTTTGATGCAGGCAGTATCTTTGGCACAGGCTCTGAAGATTTGAAGTTAGCTAAATTCAAATTTTTCACCGACTTTGCTCTAGCTGTAGATGCTCTACTTGCTGAAGATACCCTTTCATTTCTCCGCGATATTGTTGCACTCCTTATATTTCTACTTGTTCTGTTATTTAAGGAGCTTTCTCGTCGCAGAATCTTACTGTTATGATCACTTCCTGAAGTCGAGGAATTGGCTACAGAACCAACATTTGTACTACTTGATATATTGCTCGCATTTTCACTTATATCTGAATTCTTGGATTTAGATCTGCGACTTTCTGGATCACAGACAGACTTTGATCGCATTGTACTAAAGTTTTCTCGACGCCTTAAAGCTGTTGGCATGCGTCGAACAGGTCTTTTCTTCGTTTCCTCTTCACTGTCACTACTAGAAGACGGCAGTGAGCTGAACGAAGAATCAACTACTGGTTCGACACTTGAAATACTTTCCCAGCGTTTTAGTAGTGGTTCTGAACTATCTGTCAGTTTAACGTTTTCCAAAGAAGAAATTAGCGGTAGTAATATAGGTGGTAGTCTCAAATCACTACTCGTCGACGTGGAATGGGATGCGTCCGTGTCTTGGGAGGCACTTCTGTCAGAAAAGTTAACTCTTCTCTCCGAAGGTTTTCTGGCTGTCGAACTTCTTTGTAACTTTTTCATTGGTGACGCTTTTGGCACATGGTCTGTGCTCGTTTTTGCGTTTGCATCGCTATTAATTTTACAATCGGAGTCTTCAGTTTCAGCTAGTTGTATAGACACAATGACATCTGGAAGTGCTGCGGCTTCCAATGTTTGAGTTGCACCACTTTGTGTAATCATTGTTGTCGCTTCTATGGAGAATTCTTTGTCAGTGTCTACATTTTTGTTTAGACTAGTTGCAGGGACGAAGCATTTATTTTCTGA
The DNA here is from genome assembly GCA_963855955.1 of Luperina nickerlii. NCBI lineage: Eukaryota > Metazoa > Arthropoda > Insecta > Lepidoptera > Noctuidae > Luperina > Luperina nickerlii. Next base: position 5,331,826 of record OY979679.1, on the reverse strand, counting down.
TCTAAAAACAGGATGTAAAAGCTCAAATTTTGTTTTAGAACTAATATTTTATAAGGTATAATTTTATACAAAAATTAAAATGAAAACCTGAGCAATTCCCAGTTAGTACGAGCATTGTTTATAATTTGATCACGTCTGGCTTCTTGCTGCGCGGCTCCGCCTAATGCACAGTAAGCTGCATGTGCTGCTTCTTTGTTATTTCGCCAAGCCATTGCAGCTTTACGCACCTGTAGCAAAGGTAAAACTGTACCAAGCATGCCATCAAATGCATCAATGTTTTTGCTTGTTTAGATTTTAAAATAAAAATAGAGATGCATGCCCGTTTTTTCCACTTACATTTTTTTATATTTTCTTACCTGTTCAGTAACATGCATGTTGCTCAAAGTTAGTAAGTTAGGCAGATATGAGACAAGAAACGGTACGCAATCTCCACCCAAAGCCACAGGATTTCCGTCTAGAGACACATCAACCAGAGAGTCCGCTTCAGCAAGAGACGACATATCCTCTACACTGGAAATTTGAAATAAAATAAACTGCAAAGCAGTAGGTACACGTTAAATAGTTATTTCGCAATATACACTTTTGGATATAATACCTTTGTAAATCGTTATTGCCAAGATACAGTTTTTGTAATTTTGGCGTATTTTGAAATCCCAGCAGCTTTCTCAAACGGTTTCGTTTCAAATTCAGTTCTCTTAGAGATACTAGACCCTGAAGATCTGTTTGTCCGACACATTTGATCTGATTACCAGCTAAATTGAGCACTTTCAGTTCACTTAAGTTAGATAAACCGCAAACTTTTCCTATCCTATTTCCATGTAAATCTAGAACTTCTAACTTTATTAAGTTTGTGAGGCCTTCGATCCTTTTTATCCTGTAAGATTATAATATACTAATGAGAAGTCTATATTTATTAAATTATACAATACTTCATCATATTGATTGTTGGTTACCTGTTTTTCCCCATTAAAAGCACTCGTAAGCCAAACAGTCTTTCCAAAGAAGTAATTTTGTCAATTTGGTTGTCATACACATCCAGAAACACAAGTTTACCTAAGTCTAAAGGAGATAATCCCGACAAACTGTTAATTAGATTGTGCTGTAAGGACAAAAGTCGTAAGCCGGGCTCTCCGACTATATGGGGTATTGACGAAAGGCCTCTCCTGAAACCAATTTTATTAAATGAGTCATAAGTGATGATAACATCAGATAACATAATATATGAGTCATAAGTGATGATAACATCAGATAACATAATATTAAAGAAATTAAACGAAATAAAAAAGGTACGTGACTAAATCCTTTTGCAACTATGTTGGGGTGGGCTTCCAGCTTCCAGTCCAATCTAACCGGATGCATCTGTATACCAGTATTTAAAATGGAGCGACTGCCTATCTGACCTCCTGACTTAGTTTAATGAATAATCTAGGTATATTTAACTACCTGTCCAGGCTGATCCTGTCGGGTAGTCGATCTTTTTCTTGTGGTGTTCTAGAAAGTTGAACTTTTCCTTCACCCACAGCTTGTAAATTGATCGTTTCATCTTTGCTATCTTCTTTGAGCACGAAATCATTGCTGTAAATTTGTCAAAATTTCATAATTGGCATTAGAACTTTCTATTCTATAATGTACGATTTTATAAATGTTTCAATCTTTACATAGTATAAAACAAAATTGCTCCCGCTGTCTGTAAGCTTAGATCTTTTAAACTACGCAACGGATTTTAATGCAGTTGATTCAAGAGGAAGGTGTATTATACATGCATATTATAGTAGAGAAAAGCCGAGAAATTCAAATTCAAACGTACTTTTGAAGAAAAAGAAGTAAGAGAGAATTTATAAATTATCTTTGAAAAGGAATTTGATTTTTGCCACTTACCCTGATAGCGTTGTGTGGGATCGTTGAGCTAGTGCAACTCTTGGATCTGGTAGCGCTGGTCTTATTTGCAAAAATAAGCGGCCGTCACCACCAGCACCAGGGTCAACTCGTGATCCACCCACATCAAGAGACTGAGCGGACCTACCCCTTGTGCGGAAAGCAATCTTCCTTACCTTTATAAAAAAATATGAATACACAACGATCGATGGTGGATAAAATATGAATTTATGCATTTACAATTTACATCTCTGCATTTATTTAATTTTAAATTCGTTGTCCTAGTTACTTACATTGCCCCGGTTATACGTGATAGGCATTATTCTATTATAATATTATATAACAATAATGGTACAAAAGACTTAAGAAACAGTTGGCCCCATTTGATACAATTTTATTTTATTAAATAAAATAACTTCGTACAAAAGACAGTTTTGGTCCATTATAATTTATCACTCGGAAAAACAGGTTGCTAAGTAACGCTTACCACAGCCTTGGACTAATAGTTTTCATAAGCAGAAATCTGTTGAGAACGAGTTATCGGTGTTTATTTCTTTAATTATACTCGTCTCTAATGAATTAACGTCAATAAAATATTTTGATCAAATAATCCCAAAGAATTGTGTATTCTACTTAATAGCATAGTACTTGTGCTGATTATACGTCCATTATGAAAATCACAATTAAAATTAAGACCATGAACGCAACTCTAAATAATTTTTATTTCCTGCTGGCTGTTGTTCGGTTGGCAATTTTGTAATGATGTCAATAACATGTCAAGTTTTTTCAAAAACAAAACAAAATCGCATTTTCCTAGCGAGAGAGGTTTGCTAGAAAAATTATTTCTACTATATTTTATTTTCTTTACAAAGGTATTTCAATAAAAGTTGCATTGATGCGTAGAAGCTTCGAAAAGATTTCTTCAACTGTACTCCGTACATTTAAGAGCTTGCTGACAGTAGATTTGCTGTCCCACGTCGCGTTTGAAGAGAAAATGGTACGATTCTTTATAAACACATACGATGATTACAAGCCAGGAGACTCTGTAACGATTGACAGAGACGAAGTGACTGCTCAATTACATGAGTACACCAATAGTATTTCCAAACGCCTGCATCCTTCACGGAAGAACGTCGATGGAGGTCTGTATGTCGGAGTCACCGGCGTTTCTTTCATGTATTATTACCTTTCTAAAAATCCATTTTTGTCGGATAATAAATCTGTATATTTAGAAAAAAGCATTGAATACTTAAAACCAGCCTTGGATACGACGGCTGGAGATAAGACATCGTTCTTATTGGGCGACGCTGGTACTTACGCTTTAGCCACAGTTCTGTTCAAAGAAACGGGCGATGAGAAATCTGCTGACATGTTAAAGACATACAAGTCTTTGTACACGCAATATCTTGACCCTAAGTTCCTTAAATGCGGTGGAGATGAGTTTTTTGTTGGGCGTTCTGGCTACCTAGCTGGAGCGTTATGGATGAGCCGAGAACTTAAAACACCAGTATTTACGAATGAGGAGTTATACAAGATTTGTGACGTGATAGTCGACTCTGGAAGGGAATACTCTATGAAACACCAAAGTCCTTGCCCCTTGATGTTTCATTATTATAACACGGAATACCTTGGAGCCGCACATGGAATGAGCTTCATCTTACAGATGCTCCTATCTGTTCCTGGATATTTAAGGTTTAACAAGACTGCTGCTACTGATATTAAAGAGACACTAGAATATCTTGCTTCATTGCAAACTGTGGATGGAAACTGGCCTTGTTGCATGGAGGAAATTGGACTGAGTGACCACAAGCTGGTGCATTGGTGTCATGGTGCTCCTGGCACCATCTATGTTATGGCTAAAGCATATTTAATTTACAAAGATAAGAGATTTTATGATGCTATCATCAAGGCTGGTGACCTGGTGTGGCAGAAGGGGTTGTTACGCAAGGGCCCTGGCATTTGCCACGGAGTAGGTGGCAATGGTTACGTATTCCTACTTCTGCATAGAATAACTGGTGAGGAAAAGTACCTGCATAGAGCAAAAATGTTTGCTGATTTCATGGTTACAGATGAGTTTATTAGAGATGCAAGGCTACCAGATAATCCGGAGAGTCTGTATGAAGGCACTGCGGGTACTGTCTGTTTCCTGGCGGATCTCCTTGTCCCTGATACAGCGGAGTTTCCTTTCCAAGATGTTTTCTCTACTTACAGCTTTTAAATGTGTCCTCTTGAATTTGCTTGTTCTGTTTAGAATAGTTATTTAATATTTATTAAAGTGTTTCTTGGCAAAAACTCTTTATTTACAGTACACAGTAACGGTAAACAACAATGCTGCTAAATATACTGTGGGGAATTTTGCTTTATATTTATATAGCAAGCAAATATATTATGTACTATTGCATGGTCTATTGGGATTTGTCAAAACTAAAGGCTATTATACTATAATTCATTCTATTAAAACCCATGATACGTAGTTCATTCTCATCAAAGTTGACATGATGTTGACGTTAATAGGGGTTCTATTAACGTCAACAGAAGCTTTCCTCATTTTATATTCATAATTCCAGTTGACTTGCTGACAGTAAAGGCGCCACCACATTGCGGCGCAACATTATCTATACTAGGTACCTACAATATTATAAATGCGAAAGTAACCCGTCTGTTAAGTTTTTAAACTATAATGGTGGAATGGGCGAAAAAACACATGTTGCGCATCTTCTCTTTACCTGCCGTGACAAATTATCCATAGCAAAGCAATCTTCGTCGTTTCGTTGGCCTGAGCGCGACAGTGTATTCGATTTTGTTGGCCCAAAACATCGCCACTTCTAAGGCATAGCAATTATAGGCGTAGGTATATTGTTTATTTGTACAGTGTGCAGCTTGTACCTCATGCTCATGAATATGCGGCAGTCCATTGCTATTTGCTAACCACATCCGCGCGAGGGTAACTTTTCGTGCGCCGCAGTGGTCTGGTGGCTTAGGTTTTATTTTATAATCGCGCTCATTTTGTTGTCAGTCGTGTTTCAAAGTTTAATCGAATGTGATGATGATGACCACATGATTGAAGCTTATGTGTGTTTACAAATAACTGATAATATGTCAGAGCCCGCTAGAGAATACAAAGTAACCACGGTGTTTTTAAATATAAATCGGCTTTACTTCAACATGAATTTGTTCTGCAACGTATTACTAACTCTTTCGGTAACAGACGTTCCCTTAATAATCGACATTTTTAAACATAAAAATATAAAAAACGGAGTAATATTTCATTGTTACGATAAATATTTCGTGAATGCTATCCATAAAATATTCAACGATCACGATATCCTGATCGCGAGTGCTAAAATTGATTATAATGTTACGTATAATGTCACGAAATCTTATCCTAGAGTTGGATTAGTGATAGACACTGTCTGCGAAGGATGGACCTCAGTATTGGACTCTAGCACCACATCCTTTCAGGGGTATTCCTATATACTTATCACGGAACACCTATCGGTAACTATGGAAAATTTATCTCGGTACCCAGCAGAAGTAGACTCGGATGTTATCGTTGCACATAAGTTGAATGAAACATTCAATCTGTATGAAGCCTATAAAACTGGTTCTAATTTCAAGGGGAAATACAATGTTAGAATGGTAGGACGTTGGAATGCTTCATTATTTATTAAAGAAACGAAACGATGGAATTTACAAGGCGCGTTCGTCAAGACAGCAGTAGTTATACTCTCGACTCCAAGGTTGGCCAACCAGACTTTAGAGCAGTACATGGAGAAGCCTATTAAATCGCAGATTGACGTAGATACTGTGCATCGAATGAAATATTTCACAATGTTGAAGTTTATGCGAGATATGTACAATATCAGGTAAGTTTTATTCCGCTGACTCATCGTTTTTAGACAGTTCCTTCAGAGAGGCTGCTGCGCTTTCGTCCTGCACCCTAATCAACCAGAACATCTATCAGAATCTGGCTAATCCACTGCTTCATATGTTTGAAAAATTTGTCTGCTCAACATTCAACGCAATAAATGTTGTTGATATGTCAAAAGGAAAACCGTATAATGTTACGCAATTATCCCGCTGGGTTTAATTTCCGTGGGCATTATATTTGAAGATTATAAGTTGCATCCCAGATCTGAAACTCTACCTGGGGAAAGGCTTCAGGGTTTGCCCATATCCTAACCGGTGACTTCATTGATGCTGAAAACTAGCTCCCGATACCTTCAACCATCGGGCATTATCACAAGCCTTTTAACGTCTTTATTATCTATGCTGTAGGTGCTGAATTCATCTGCTGATTGCTCTCTCTTATGAGATTAACAGAATTAGTTTACAGGCAAGATTTTACTGAAAAACCTCTCGCTTTCAAATACGTACTGTTTTTAACTTTTTATAGCTACGACATGCACCGAGTGAGTACGTGGGGGTACAAACGCAACGACAGTTTCGATGGGATGGTGAATGCTCTGTACACTGGTATGGCGGAGATAGGCGGAGCCCCCGTCTTCTACCGCATCGATAGGGGGCAGCACGTACAATACATATCGGAGGTCTGGATGTCCAGGTAAAACTTGCTGCTGTGGCTTCTTGGGCGGTTGGCAAAAGTGCTAACATCCATTGTTGATAAGGCAATTTTTGTAACATCAAGTCACGAAGACCACCGTAAGAAAGTAGAGTACTGATATTATGTTAACAGTATTTTGATATTTATTCAACACCAACGGAGGAAAATTGTGCTGTCCATCCTATTGAGGTAGGTATTCACGAGTGACGAGACGTGCGTTGCTGACCGTACCTATTCGTACAGTATGATCAACAACGAAAGTCTAATGGGGTTGACGTATCCTTGTGGATAAAAACCCCCTAATAATAATAAAGAGAAAAAAAAAAAAAAAAAAACGAAAGTCTATCAACACTTTAACATAACATCTAACGGTAGCGTCGGTCGGTAACGTCCTTCGTTACTAGCTTAGTTCGTATGGATACTTGGCACTTCCATTAGTAAAGGCAAGAAGAGTCGAAACTTTTGGAACGAAGTTCCTTACTGCGGCTTGCGGTAGTAGTTGACTGGTAGAAATAGTTACGCTGAAAACCCGTTACTCTATGCGACTTTTTCTCTCACTATTATATATACAAGTGTGTATGTGCGTGCGAGTATCGCATAGGATCGTCGTCCGATCGTACACGTTTTTTTTTTGTTACTTCAATTTCTTCTTCATAGGCACAGTTTCATCTTCCGCCATCCTAAGTACCCGGGTGGTTTCTACACGATCTACTCGCGTCCCCTGAGCGTCGTCGTGTGGTACTGCGTTATCACCATGCTGGTGGTGACGGCGGTCACACTGTGGGCCATGCTGATGGTACAGAACAATAGGGGCGATAATGAAGACTCTTCTTTAAGTCTGGCTGGGTTGGTTATTTGGGGAGCGATTTGCCAACAAGGTAAGACTAATGTCCACCTCATGCTTTTAGCCCGGAATTCACACGCCTGTAACTTGCACAACAGTATGCAAGTAGCTTGCATGCCATTATGGTCTTCACCAATCAGAAGTTGTTAAATCACACGGCATGCAAGCTACTTGCATAGTTTATGTGCAAATTATAGGCATGTATATTCCGGGCTTTATTTTTATTGTGCATTAGGCAGGTAGTTGCATAAATGTTTCAACTGTGCGCTAATTATATTTCGATGTTACCTTGCCAAGTATAGCCCTCTCCAACCATTGCTCTTTGGGTGACTTGTTATAAGGCCCATTGTGAGCGACCACGTTTCAGTGCCATAAGTCATCACTGGCAACACGCACTTGGCAAAGACTTTCGTCTTGAGACACTGCGGTATGTGGGACGAGAAGATTATATTGCCGAGATCCGCAAGAGAACCAAGGTAACCGACATAGCCCGAAGAATTGCCAAACTGAAGTGGCAGGGCAGGGCACATTGCTCGCAGAACAGATGGCCGATGGGGCCGAAAGGTTCTGGAGTGGCGATCACGTACCAGAAGACGTAGCGTTGGAAGGCGTCCCACAAGGTGGTCCGATGACCTTGTGAAGGCCGCAGGAACCCGTTGGATGCGAGAAGCACAGAACCGATCGAAGTGGAGGTGCTTGGGGGAGGCCTATGTCCAGCACTGGACGTCTTTCGGTTGAAATGATGTTGATGTTACCTTGCTAATTAATTTGCGGTCAGCGCAGTAGGTACATACTTGAGTGTTTATTTCCTTCCCATTCCCTTATTATCTTTCACATAATCCATCTTTTGGTCTGCCCCAGTTTCTTCCTCTTTCTTGATGTGCAGTACCTACATAAGTATCCAAAACTTGCTTAACTTCTAGGAATCTCAATAAACCGTGAGTCGACCTCCACGAAACTGGTGATCTTCACCACGTTCATGTATGCTGTTACTCTGTACCAGTACTACAACGCGACTATAGTGTCCTCGCTGCTGCTAGAAGCTCCCAAGAACATCAGGACACTGAAGGATTTATTGGACAGCGATTTGAAAGCCGGCTCTCATGATATTGTGTATGATAAAGATTTTTTTAAGGTAGGTAAGTATTTCGATAACTTTAGAATGCAGGAAATGGGAATGTGGAAGGAGGTAAGTAGCTAGTAGTTAGCAAAATTTTTCTTTTTTCTGATAATAGAAAGGTCTCGGGTTTGGCAAACCATTTGCGATATATAACTTAAATGATCATCGAAAACGTGAGGCTCGAAAGGGGGGAGGGGGTTCGGAAACACTCACGAAATATCACAAGGGGGGTGAAGTGAGATAGCACATGTGTGTATTTTTCTGTTGAACGCGCGTTTTCTAAACAAGAAAATAAAATATAAATATTTTTCACATACATTCACACACCTTTCCTTTTATTATTTTTATGCTAGTCAGAACAACCTGCAACCTTAATGTCTGTCTGGACATTTTTATCGCTGCTAATAGGTATAAACGTGATTTTTAGTAGGCGGGGTAGTCTAAAACCTCACCAGAGGGAGGGGTTAAAAAGTTGCTAAAGAACATAACGTGATTAATGGACGACCCCTAACCATCACACTTATCACACTAATATTATAAAGGCGAAAGTTTGTGAGTGTCTTTATATGTTTGTTACTTCTTCACGCTCAAGAGACGACAAATTTTGATAAAATTTTGTATGGAGGTAGCTGACACCCTGGATTAACATATAAGCTGCTTTTTATCCTGATATTCCCACGGGATCAACATTAACGCGGATGGAAACGCGGGGCGCAGCTAGCCCCTAACCATAACTTTATATACTTAAATTGATTAACAGCGATTTATTTTGAGGCCCATTTTCCAGCGCACAACAGACCCAGTAGCCATAGAGCTTTACCATAAAAAGGTGGCTACCGCAACCCACTACAACTTCTTTACCCCTGAGGAAGGCATAGCTCTGGTGAAGAAGGGAGGCTTTGCATTCCACGTAGAGACAACCTTTGCCTTCCCCTTAATTAAGGCGACGTTTACGGAGAGGGAGATCTGCGAGACAAACTTGGTACAGCTGTATCCGCTGCAGCGAATGGGCGTAGTTGTTAGGAAGAACTCGCCGTATAAAGAACATATTGCTTATGCGTAAGTATTATCTATAGAAAAAATACGTGTTGGATACCTTACCTCCCCCATTTTTGAAGTCATTATTAGGAACTACTTATACAGCAGTGGAATTGCACCTTTATTTTTCTTAGACATAAGTGGAATAAAATTGGCCGCTAAGAGGAGTCCTTAGCATTGTACGTCGAGTTATAGTTGCAACTCTACATGCCATGTTTATTTACTCCAGGAAAATAAGTTAAATTAAGGAAAAAAATAATAAGAGCGACGTTTGGGCAGAATATAATAAAAATAAAGTTGTGGTAGATTAGGGACCTTTCACAGCAATTTTTATTTTTAATGGACTTTCCACACAGTTTGTGTAATGCCTATGGAATGGTTTCACCAATACAACTGTAGCGATCAAAACCTGTTAGTTTTGAAAATTCGGCCTCAGTAAAGATGTTCCTGGTGAGAATTCTTCGCTAGGATTTTTTGTTGCTAAAAATATATTCCTGGGCTATTTTCAGTATCCGCAAGATGTACGAGGTAGGCCTGCCTCCCCGCATCCAATCAGAGATCGACGAGCCGATGCCCGAGTGCACGCACACGCCGGATTCCAGCGTGTTCTGTGTCGGCATTATGGAGTTCTCTACGCCGCTGTTAGCGCTCTCACTTGGCATGATCACGTCTGTAGTGGTTCTTATATGCGAGCTCGTATTGAATAGGTTCGTTAAGAGTAGATTGAGGCAGTTTAGGAAGTAGTCTTTTTAGTTATTTTACCTCTGATTTTGCATCACTATGATCTTTATCCTCGTCGCAATAATGTTGCTTAGACAGCAGCTCAACCCAATAATAACCTTATTGTAACAAGAATAAAGATGATTTTGCATCACTGTCAAAATTACATGTAAAATAACTGAAAGGACTGCAGATGTACAGTGCTGTAGACTAAGTAGGTTTACAATTACAGTCGCCCGCACATCAATGATAACTGTTTGAAATTGACAGCGTCTGCAATAGGTTTTGGAACCTAACGTTCCAAGAACATTGTTTTGTTATGTATCAACACTAGCTTCTGCCCACGACTTCGTCCGCGTGAAATTTCACCCTCGCAAACCCTTTCTTAGTGGATACCTACTCTTCATAAAGAACACACCCTCCAAATTTCATGTCTCTAGGACCAGCGGTTTCGGCTGTGCGTTGATATATCAGTCAATTAGGACTTGAATTTTATGTAAGTCGATGTTTATGTATATTATCCCAAAATAGTTAAGTATAAATCTTAGGTTGCAAGTGATGTAGTATGTAGTGTGAAAGTAGCAATAATAAAATAAACGAATAATCTTCCATCTGTTTATTATTTTGGGTACATAACTTCCTCGCGTTACACAGTTACACTCCAGAGTGGATTCGTGAAAAAATTACAAACATCATCCAAACAGTACGGATATCCACGTTCATAATAATTTATACTATTATCATGTATGTATATAATACACGGCACCGTGGCCGACTCAACAAGGAACCTTCCAGTTGGCCACAGATCTAGAATGAAGTTTACATAAGATCAGTACATGGCTGACTATGAGACGGGAATTTAAACACATTGTTCGCAGACGTCGCAGTACATAACATTGTTTAAACGCAGCTCTTTGGCTATTTCATATATTGTGATGTTTTTGTTTAGTTTCTTGTTTACTTAAAAACGACGTCACTACACTGTATTTAAAGCCCCGCCCCTTGAACCCAGTCGAACAATCAATGCACAATATTAAGCTAACGATCATTTATGGGTATAAATGAAGATTTTTAACGATGCACTGAATCAAACAAGTGTCAGTTCATTTGACAGTATTGTTCGCTAGAAAGCTCACAAACGCAAGGAGCTCCGTTATCCGCAGTGGGTTTGCAACGCAATATAAACACTATTAATGTACAATAAGATTCAAATTCGAATGGTAGAATAACAATTAATGTTAAAATCTCTCAATCTCAACTTAATAATTTGTTTGAAGTTACAACACGCATATAGTATCATTAGTTTGGGCGAATTAAATTGGTGACCACGTTTTTTTTACAGTTACAAGGGACAAGCAAGTACCGTGTGTTCCGCGTAGGAACTTCATTCGAGTCTGCCTCGCCTACACATCTTGCATAGTAGCTGCATCATAGAGAACCTTTCTCTTTCTTTTATAATACTAAATAGAGGTAAAGAGGCAGCCTTGAAGTCAGTTATAATGATTAAAAGGTATTCAGCAGTCCTAATTAATTTTAAACCCTTGAATTAACATAGTTTTTGAAAAGCGGGACTAACGTATGTCGTCAGAGGATTTGTAGATGTTGTTGCAGAATGGACATACGAGTAATAAAATAATGTTCACTGGGGGCAAAAGTTGAATTAGTCAATTCGCCTTCCTTGAACTTTACTTTTAACTCCTATTAGAGATTCAACTACACTGATTCAGTACCGATTACAGGCAGTTATTATGGTTAAATATAAAATCATATTTAAAAAAGCCTACAAGAGAAGTTGACGCGACGATTGTAAATTGATGATATACAAAACAATAACATAAAAAAGTTAGGCTTTCTTAATTTTTTTAACCTGCCGTTGTGTGTTCCGTTTTTAAGAAAATTTAACGAGAACTATACACGCCTGCCCAAGTGCCCAGCCCTTTGGGGTTACAGGCATGATGTTATGTGACGTAAACGAGGACTTGAATCAGGTAGTTTCTATGTTCCAAACGACATACGTAATTAAATAATCTGACATTTATTTTATTTGCTGAAATGCGGTTGTCTAGTTGTGTTACGCGGGAGTGTGGAGTGTGTTGCGTGCGGCGGAGCAAACGGCGTGGCTCACCGCTCTTCCAGCATCACGGTTTCTTGCGGATACAGCTTTAGAGCCTTCAGTGTACTGAGCGGAGATTCCTGTGTGAGCTGTAACAAGTAAAAGAGATAAGTATCAAGATTATTCAGTTAAAAGACGTCCAATGATGGGCATAGCCAGTCTTATGGCTCTTCAAGCATTGCTGCAAAGATCGGTGTAGCAGATTCCTGACAACTACCGCGTTTTACATATTAATTTTCAAGGTGATTCGTTACAATTTTCTTTAAATATATAGAGGTATGAGGAACAGGTTAGTACAACAGTAAAGTTCACTCAACCTCCATAGAAAAGGGAGGATCCTCGGACCAGACGTGGCTTGTCTGGTGGGCTAAACTGTCCGACGATTGATGTTGGGACTTTGTATATATGCTAATCGTGCGGAAAACTTCGCTTGCGCGATGCAGGATTTTGCGTGACGACAGTGTGATGCGTACGTCACATGTGGCGTTGTAGATATCGCCACAAATAATTTTGCACAGCTCGACTTTTTTAAACAATTTGCCGAGTAAAAAGGGAGTGAATATAGACGAGGAACTATGTACTTACATCTCTTCTAGGCCAGCTGGATATAACCTTAAAGCGTTCTTGTGGATAACCTTTAGACGCGAGGAAGTCTAGTAATGCCTGAAATGGATTACAAAGTAAGTTATTTTAAGATGATAAAAAAAGTTTTTAAGGTAGTTTTGTTTTTCTTTTATGTGATAAAAAAAATGTTTTTGCATTGAGCAATTAAATAAAACTGTTGTTGTATATATAGTTCAATTTACAAACACTTAACTCTTTAGATTCTTTTATATTTTGTGAATGTGAGAACATTGTAGGCCTTGTACACTGTGGATCAATTTCAATTTTATTATGTACACTTGATGACATTTGACAGACCTACACTGTCCTCCCATACACATTAAAACTGTAATTTGAAAACATTGTAAAAGCTAATTATATTTAATAGGGTATCCATGGAGTTTCTTGCCAGCTTTTCTCCATAGAAAACGACCAATTGAAACCGTGCACCTAGCTTCTGACGTTTCATAATGTAGAAGTGTGATCATTATGCATAAATACGTAAATAGTAACTTATCTCTTGTATTGGCATAGAGTAAGGAAGTTTATATTTAACTCGTCGCGCGTCTAATTAGCACACACAATAGAAATTTTACTGTTATCAGTACACATGGTGTACACTCGACGTGCGAAGAGTTAAAAATAAACTTCCGTGATGTGATGTTAACGCATCGCCTCTCATGCATGAGGTTGTGAGTTAAAATCCGGTCAAGTACGAATGTGACTTTTGAAACTCGTATGTAGTTTCCAAGTTTACCATGGACAACATTATGATCCCGTCTCGAGCAAGCGTGGTGATCGCAGATGTTTGGCGTGCTGTGAGCAGGCTGGTATAACAATATACGTACAGCGAGCGTGTCGTGCGCGTTGAACCGCCTCTCGAGCGCGTGCTCGTGCGGCGGCGGCAGGCGCACGCGGATGCGCGCCACGTCGGCGCGCGCGCCGCTCGCCGGCTCGGGCGGCACGCGCCGCGCCGCCTGCGAGCGCTCCGCCTGCGCGACACACAGTTAGGATACATACACTCGTCAAAATGTAGGGAACAGCTGATTGTTTTCATAGTTTAAATACCAAGAATAAACACAATCTTGCTGTACATCGCGAGAAGCAACAAGAATAATATACACAGAATTATGTAATATCTTGATGTAAAAAGAGTGTCCTTGGAGTTTCTTGCCCACTTTTCTCGATGGGGGTCTACTTTTTGAAATTGGCATTAGCTTTAACTTTCTGACTAACTAACTGACCGGCTCTTTGACCATTGAAAAACGCCGGCAAATGGTTTAATTGAAATAAATGCTTTGAGTTAAAAGCACTTTCTCATTTGCCATTAACAAAAATGCACCAAATGGATAGCATTGAGCTGAATGCATCAAACCATAAATGGACTAACCTCATTCTTAGCTTCTTCCATTTGTCTTTCGGACTCCGCTCGCTCTATTTCTTGATTTCTTTCCAATTCTATCTTTTTCTTTACTTCTTCTTTAGCCCTGAAATAGGAAAAGTGCATCATTAGATGATATTACAATTTAAATTCGACGACACGGTTGGCGCAGTGACTGAGCGATCGACTGCTGCGCTGCGTGTCGCGGGTTCGATTCCCGCACGGAACAAATATTTGTATTACCTACAGGTAGTTATTCCGGGTCTGGCTGTTTGTGTATTTTAAATGTTTGTAAACGCACCCACGATACAAGAGTAATTCCTAGTGTGGGGCAACGTTTCATAAATAAGAAAAAAAAAAATTCAACATGCAAACCCAAACTTATATATATATGTAGCATCATTAATTCATTACTCGTACCTGTCAACTTCTAAACTGCGTTGGTATGCTTCGTCCTGCTCCCTCTTGACGCGTTGTCTTGCATCTCGCTCTCTCTCCATCTTGGCCTCGTCTTCTCGTGCCGAGCTGAACCGTTCTAATGCTTCTACTAGACCACCTAGTAACTCTGATACGCCGACGTTACCTGTAAACATAGGAAATTAAGTTGAACTTGACCTACCACAAACAATAGAATGAATTGTGTCTCATTCCAGGCGTGATAGGTTAATAAGAAGGTGGACAGTCTCTTTGGTTTGGTGGTCGTGACCCGTTCACATGGCGGCGATCAATACATTTACGGTAATAAGTTTTTACATCACATTAAGGGCGAAAGTTTGTGAGGTTGTTTGTGTATTTGTTACTTCTTCACGCACAAACAGATGAAATTTGGCACACATATACATAGTTTATAACCAGGATTAACACATAGAATACTTTTTATCCCGATATTCCCACGGGATCGACACTTGTGCGAGACTACGGAGCGCTGCTAGTACATAAATAAACTCACATCTTCTTCCCATGCGGGTATGCAGTAACTGCAGAACGCCACCGGCTACTATCCTTACATACTCTTTTTGCCTCGTTTACGTTCATAGATCTGAGGGGCAATTCTACTAATTTTAACAACGTTCACAGTCTGATCTGTTTCAATATGTCAAAAAATACTTCAAATTTCCCTGCATTTTGACATTTCTTTGTCGCTGAGATGAGACTGCGACTAGATTTTGAACGTTTTAAATTACGAGAATTGGCCTTCTGATCATACGTTTTTATTACCTTAAAATGTACTGATCATCGCCTAAGCGTGACTGTTGAGGATAGAATCTTGGGGCCTACCCTCAAATTCAGCAGTGTTATTGGGAGTTTTTCAAAAAAATTCTCACAAGCTGCCTTGTCTAGCGAGATAATGCTCGGGTCGTGACTACAGTCTCGCCCCAAGGAAGGAACACCAGCAAGGAACTTAAATCATAACTGGCAACATGTAGGTCAACTACACCTTTTGGAAAATACAGCTCTAATGATGAACACTGTTATCTTACACTCACCATTGATAACGGAGTATATCTCGGTGTTAGACCGCACTCGCATGATGACGACAAGTGCGGGCATGCGGTCCACCGGGATGTTGCGTATCGTCATGCTCGCTACCGGCCCTAACGCGTTCGCCACTGATGATAATAACCTGGAAGCATATAATACAACATTCATTTTATGTGTTACTAGCAACGCCCCGCGGTTTCATCCGCATAAGTGTTGATTCCGTGGGAATATAGGGATGAAAAGTAGCCCATGTGTTAATCCAGGGTGTCAGCTACTTCCATAGTAAATTTTATCAAAATTGGTCTAGCCGTTTGTGAGTGAAGAAACCAACATACAAACACACTCACAAATTTTCGTCTTTATAATGTTAGTGTGATTTATTGCGAGAATTTTTTCAAAAATGAAATCGAAAGAAATCTGGAGGAATCTGCCCTCTCTTAGATCGACTGTGTTGTTGTCTTTCCAGCTAACTTCCAAGTATTACTCATCATATATTAATGTTGTCGGGCTGTATACTATGACGTTGGCGACGAGGGTCTGAAGTACTGCTTCGCGTTTGATTCTAGCCTACAAGTTGTAGCTGCTAAGGTCGCGTATTGCTTGTATCTTACATGTTATTGTTGTCGGGGTGTAAGAAGTCCCAGACGTACACCATGAAGTTGGCGACGAGGGTCTGAGGTCCAGCCTCTTAGTTGATTATAGCCTACAAGTTGTAGCTGCTAAGGTCGAGTATTGCTTGTATCTTACATGTTATTGTTGTCGGGGTGTAAGAAGTCCCAGACGTACACCATGAAGTTGGCGACGAGGGTCTGAGGTCCAGCCTCTTAGTTGATTATAGCCTACAAGTTGTAGCTGCTAAGGTCGAGTATTGCTTGTATCTTACATGTTATTGTTGTCGGGGTGTGAGAGGTCGCAGCCGTACACCATGAAGTTGGCGACGAGGGTCTGAGGTCCAGCCTCTTAGTTGATTATAGCCTACAAGTTGTAGCTGTTAAGGTCGAGTATTGCTTGTATTTTACATGTTATAGTTGTCGGGGTGTAAGAGGTCCCAGACGTACACCATGAAGTTGGCGACGAGGGTCTGAGGTCCAGCCGCTTAGTTGATTATAGCCTACAAGTTGTTGCTGCTAAGGTCGAATATTGCTTGTATCTTACATGTTATTGTTGTCGGGGTGTGAGAGGTCCCAGCCGTACACCATGAAGTTGGCGACGAGGGTCTGAGGTCCAGCCTCTTAGTTGATTATAGCCTACAAGTTGTAGCTGCTAAGGTCGAGTATTGCTTGTATCTTACATGTTATTGTTGTCGGGGTGTGAGAGGTCCCAGCCGTACACCATGAAGTTGGCGACGAGGGTCTGAGGTCCAGCCTCTTAGTTGATTATAGCCTACAAGTTGTAGCTGCTAAGGTCGAGTATTGCTTGTATCTTACATGTTATTGTTGTCGGGGTGTGAGAGGTCCCAGCCGTACACTATGAAGTTGGCGGCGAGGGTCTGAAGTACTGCCTCGCAGCCCAGTAGCTGTGCGCAGAACACGTTGGATAGTACCGACTGCTCGTGGTGCAGGTATACGCCTAGGAGTTTTCGCTGTGGAATAGGAAAAAATTTTATTTGCAAGGATACAAGTAAAATAAGCTCACAAATATACATGTAAGTTTCCATCACATTTTATTCTGGTATCGGGTGTGAAAATCTTAATTTGTAAGTAAAGACAACAGATAATATTTATTAATGCAAGGCCTTTGGTTGAACTTAAGTGAATGTAAATATAAATGTTTGCATGCCGAATGGTGAAATATGGCTGATCTTTAATGTGTCCTAAACTCATACATAACACCTATTAAGTATTACCCATATTTGCAAAATAAATGTCTACTCTATTCTAATATATTTATATTTAGAAGTGGCCCTTGTTCGAATTACGAACAAGGATTTCTTCTGCTTGGGATTGTTTTATTATCTACCTGAGCTTCTAAATAAATGGTACAAAAAAGTTTTTATTTTAATAGCAACCTAATCCAGTTCTTCTAAGCACTAGGGAGCTATCATGAAGATTGTAACCTACCTCTTTGGCAGGTTTAAGACAGGACTCCTTGATGGCATCCTGCAGAGTGCCCTCAAAGAAGTGCGGCGTGTTGGGTCCGTATCGTGTCCGGAACCGCTGCGAGAACTCGATGCAGCCTAGTGCCTCGTCTTCTACGCTTTCTGACACTACAACATAAATAATAAGTATTAGTAGCGATATAATAATAATCTTTTATTCCAGATTATACAATCCTTGTCTTATTTTATACATTTTTAAAATTGACAGATATCGTGAGCGAATTTGATGTATTGCGATTTGAGGTATTTTTTTTTCTCAGGTACAGTTTAACATATAAACAATCACATACACCCCAAACTCTAATTGTTTTATATAAAACAATAGAGTTTGGGGCGAAGATAAACACTCGTAAAATATTGTACACTTTCGGTGCGCAGCCCAGTTGAGAGACGTCACACGACTCTTGTCAAAAAAAAGTGCGCGTCGAATGTTTTTAAAGGAAGCTTCTAGAAGCTTCAATTCGCTCTCATTGGCCGGACGGGAACGAGAGGCGTTGGGAGCGGTTAGAAATACCTTCGTGTTATAACAGCTAAGGAACTTTGCTGTAGGGCAGATTGAGACACGTCTATTTGCCGTGAGGCATTTCTGACGGAAGAACAGCATAGTATAATCAACTTATAATGTTCCCACTGTTGAAACACAAGCCTCCTCCCTATGAGAATCGTAATCCACCGCCAGTGCGGGTTGGTAGATGTCACATGTCTTCCAATTTTTGGTTCTAGGACATGCCGGTTTCCTCACGATGTTTTCCTTCACCGTTTTTAGAGCAGTGGTAATGAAATAATTTACACAAAGTAAAGCGGCTGACTGGGTTCGAACCTACGACCTTTGTAGCCGTTACCACTGAGCCACCATTGCTAGTGTGTACTCACTGAGCGGCTGCAGCCTCTCGGAGTGCACAAGGTCGACGAACATATTGTCATCCTCGCCGGTGTATCCTTCAGCTGTGTCCTCTACCTCCTCGATCGAACTGTTTTCACTGTCTGAACTCTCCACTATTATCTGGAATTATTAAATTATTTGTTATGGAAACAGTAGTCATTATTATTTCATTATCTTATAATTCTTACTATTAAAAAAAATCAATAACATTTTTGATTGAGAGTCGGTTATGGATAGAAAATGGAAATAGGAAGTGTGTTAGTTAAGATATAAACTCGAGGAATGAAAAGGTTGTCCAATTTTCAAATGAATTTGTTTCAAAACCCCCATTTTTGAACGTGATGACGTTCAGTGAATCACAATCATCCTATAATGCTCCCACTGCTGGGACACAGGCCTCCTCTCAGTGAGAGGGAGTGGGCCGTAATCCACCACGCGGGCCCAGTGCGCGTTGGTGGATGTCACATGTCTCCGAATTCTTAGTTCTTGGATGTGCCGGTTTCCTCACCTTCACCGTTTTTGAGAGCAGTAGTGATGTAATAATTTACACAAAGTAAAGTGCTGACTAGGTTCGAACCTACGACCTACAACTCGTAAGACGCGGCCGTTTCCACTGAGCCACCACTGCTCTCAATGAATACGTAGTGTAAAAAATAAAGTCAAGTAAAAATTGACCTAAAGCTGCTCAACCATTTCCTTCCGCGACTGTACAACATACACTGCTACAAGGGTCTTTGGGCGCTCGAATGTCGTTGACAGAACGTGTTGTTGGTAAACGTTTGCGTAATGGGGAAGGTTGGTCAAAGCTAATTGTAGAGTTCATTCATGAGATTGGTTTTATTGCACAATTTCGTGATTTTCGGTGATTTCAATATTTTAAATCAATATTGAAAAGTGTCAGAATGAGAAACCTTAAAATATTGCTTTATTCCTCGTAATCACTTTTTACAAAAAGTTTTAAACATAACTTCGAACTTTGTTGAATTAAAATAATTCCCTACGAATAGCTTTATTTGAACCACAATCATCTGAGTTTACGGCCCACTCCCTCTCACCGAGAGTCCTGTGAGCAGTGGGAACATTATAGACTGTATATATTATGCTTTTGCATCTGAGTTTAGGGTCCTTCGGAAAATGGTCGACAAAAATTTCTGAGCATCTAGAAATACAAGTCGTTTTCGCAAAAATAAATAAAAACCACCTCACGCCTTGTATTATTATATAAGCTTGTTTCGGAAACTTGCTACGACAGCGCCATTTTGACGGTTGCCTTCCCCATTGTCTTATGAAGTGTTTTGAAAAACAAAATTGCGGCGTTAGTTCCGATTTTGGCCACGCGCCAAAAGACCCCTTTGGCGCTATAGATAGGTTAGTAAAAGGGTCCAGTACCGTACTATTTACCCTCTTATACTCCTTCTGCTTGCCAGGCGCGCGTCGCACGGTGAGCTCATGTTGAGGAAGATCCAGATGAGCCATTGCTAAAATTATATCATCCAGCCCTGTTACTGAGGGCCAACCTGTCCATTGCTGAGGAAGACAGAAAAAAAGAACTTGAGACAAACACTCGCAAAATTATCGTAATTCTTCTACCCTTATGACAATTCATTTGGGGTCGGCGCCACCATGTCTTTTGCTTCCATACGACCCGCAAAATACAGTTTTTTTTTTACTGAAACAGTATGGGGAAATCCGAATCCGTAGGAGATTTGGGGAAAAAGTCTAAAGAATCTTAGCTTTTTTTCATGAAAACAATTTTAGCGGCATTTTTTTAGACGGCAGAAGTTGGTCAAATTTTGTTAAATATTTTTCCATACAATTTGTACTTATTTGAGTAAAAATTACCAATTCCGAAAAGTTCCAGGGAGTGAACCAGTGACTGGGGTGTGAAGGTCAGATAGGCAGACATCCGGTAAGACTGGAAGCTGACCCGAACATAGTTGGGAAAAGGCTAGACAGATTAAAAATGTTCCACACTTGCGTTGTTGCGACATAACGGTCAATGGGATATATAATAATTAATAATGTGCTAGTGTAGCTGACTAGTGATATCACTGACCTGATGTCTGACGGGTATGTCTGTGAGCGAGTATATGTCGCCCTTGACCTCCTGCACGGTCTTGGTGCCCGGGTACTTGAGCGTGTACTCCTTGTCGTCTACTTTTACGTGCAGGACGTATGTTGTTGTCAACCTTTCTGCGACCCTGGTAGATACAATAGTATGATTGATAAGTTGTAGTTTCAAAGTAAACTGTACTAAAGTATTGTGAGAAGGTTAGCTGGAGATCATCATAATCAGTCTATGCTGTTCCCACTGCTGGGACAAAGGGCTCCTCTCTGAGAGAGCTAGCATACCAATATTACAAGGTACAGAAGCCAGCACATCAAGCTACCAGAAACTGTAAAATTTTCCCAATCAACTTTGAACCTTATGCTTTAGAGATAAAGTTGAAAATCTATTAAAGAATTTTGATTGATGGTAGTAGCTTGATGTGCTGGCGTCTGTACAATGATTGATTTTGATGGGAAGGTGGAGAAATAAAGAAAAAAAGAACACTTCTATGTTTACGTGACTCAAGTTGCTTATTAAAATTGAGGTTCTAAACCTTGTAACCACAATTGCGTTTCTTACTGCCGAGTTAGGGGTTCCTGGGTGTGATTTCGGAGTCGGGATAAGTGTTATTTAACTTTTCCATTTTCATTTTTACTAGCTTTCTTTTCATGTTACAAAATAGCTTATGGTGAGCCGAGAAGAATATTAAGGGAGATGCGCTAGGTAGCCCGCGAAATTTTAAATCAATTTTTTTTTAATAAAAAAGAACTAATTTTTTTTTACGTTTTTTGCAATTTGAAGGTCAGTGTCACGTTAAACAAAATATGATTCGCGAGTCTAACAAGTATGAATTTACAGAAATTATAATCATTAAAATCATCAATGCAACCCTCTCAGTTCATATAATCCTATTGAATGATTATTTCATGAAATATCAATCAATACCATTATATGAACTTAGACGGTTGCCAGATTCATAATTATTTTAATCAACATACAACCTGCATCAGGTTGTATGTTGATTGACCTGCAAATTGCAAAAAAAAAACTTAAGAAAATTACAAATTTCGCGGGCTATCCTGGCGCTTCCCTCCCTTCTTCTTCTTCTATTCGTGTCTATGGTACTCTTCCAAATTGTTTAAAAAAATATATGATTTGCGCACAGTAGGTGGCCACGTTAACCAGCGGTATTTTAGGTCATCCAAGGTACAGGTGAACGGGCACTTAGGGTACTCTAGCAAGTGGGGCATGGTCTGATCCGAAGTCCCGCACTTGCACGAGGTGTTGGCTTCCCCCTTAAGGAGCTATTGTACTCACTCGTCATCCGCCATATGAGTTTCAGCAGCTTTAAGTCGCAGTACGGCGTTAGGCGGCAAACTGAGTGTTTGTAGCGTCGCGTTGTTGACGGCACGTGAACCGCCCAGACCCGACAGCTGCTGCCGGCATACTGGCACTCCGCATTTGGTCTCCAACTCCTTTTTTAAATCACCTGAGGGAATAAAAGAGGTTATGTAATGTGTAATGTTACCAGTTGAAATATCATAGGTTGAGTTGTATTAAATTAAATTATGACCTGAGTAAATATATAGAAAGCCTTGTTTTTATTAACCATAACCACATAAAAGTAGCTACACTTTGAGATTATTTTATGGTGGATGGATTTGTATGTTTTTACAGCAAAAATATAAAACCGATTTCGATAGAATTTGATACAGGTATCTTGGGCTTAGAATAGCCCCTTTGGCCATTCTACCTAAGAAAATAATAAGTACATGCATGTTAAACGCTTAAAGTGTATTGAAAACGAAATCACAGAGCAGTCTACATTATCCCTTGGTATAGGTTTGCAATCAGTTTGCTACCAAGATACACATGAGGCGATTATAATGGTTCTAAAGTAGTACTCACCGACTGTCGCATTCGCAGATATTTTAATTTCATGTATCTTATGATTATAATGAACTTGTAGTTCTACAAAAGGAGTGGGGGTATAATTTAAAGGCGTCGAGGTTGATGCTTGATTACGGTCTTCCCGGTCTGCGGAATAATAATAGAATTGGTTAGTAAAGTGAAGGAATAGTCTTTAGCCCAGGTCCGCACGGGCGGGTTTTTATCGCACACTGGATTTTCAACACACTGATTAGCGCCGACGCCGAGTGTTAGAAATCCAACAGTATGCATTTTTGACGCGCCGGCAGGCGGTCTGTTTGATCCTCAATACTCGGGTCAACACCGAAAGTTGAAAATCGAGTGCGGGATAAAACCCATTTTTACGTCCGTGAGAACGTGGGCCTATTGTTGCAAAAACATTCGTCTTTGTCCCTTGCAAACAAATTATGTCTTAAACACAGAGCAGGCACTAGCAAAATATTATCAGGTAATTAATATCTAAGCAGTTCGTGACAATTCTGACAGCTGTAAAAGTGCACTTGCAAAGAACTTCACTTATAATGGACAAACTACGTATTTGCAACTGTATACAAATAAACTGAGTTACATGTATCTATATCGCCACATGCGAAATACGCATCGTACTGACGTCACGCAAAATCCTGCATCGCGCAATCAGAGTTTACCGTGCAACTAGCATAATATGCTTATATATAACGTTCCGATATCAATCGCCGGGCAGTTGTCCACCAGACAACCAACACCCATCTGGACGGAGGATCCTCAGTTTTCTATAGAGTCGTGTGAACTTTACACCCTGTGTCTCATACCTCTATATATGGCTTGCTTATTGATGCTTGGTGATTCCTTCAATATAGCTCTCGAAAAAAGAATATATTTCGTGAAAATATGACAATTTCCAGCAAATATAATTTTTATAGAGATATATTGATGTTTTAAATGATTATAATTTAGTAATTATGTTAGCAAAATTGTCGCAAATTCAATTTAGATCAACCTACAACTTTCAGCGCTTGAATTTGCAAAAAACTTAAGAAACTTTGAATTTCGCGGGTTACATTGACGAAACTCCATAAGGAAGTATTCATTGCTCATATCATAAACGAATAATATACATGTAGTTCATACCTGGTGGGTGAGTTTTTGGAGTTATCACAGATATATCATCGTCTATCATCTCAACATCATGTGTGTCGTTATCATGTACTGACGAACTGGTCGCATCCTGTGGCATCACTCGGTTGATGGCTGCCTGTAACCATAACGCGTAGGAGTGATTAAGACGACATTATATTTTGAAACATGACCGTTGATGACGTCATCGAATCTTGAGTCGTGCAAGCAGTAATTTGGCGCCCAATGTCTTTTTTTTTGTCTGTAGGACTGACTCATACTTGTAAGCAGAAACTTCATTCTGCTTTTGCACATGACTGGAACAATTAAGACTTCTTATCGCTTGCTAGTCCAAAACCAACACTGCTGGGTTTAAAGAAGCTACACACAACAGGGGGCCTAAAACAGCCACTTTGGCAGGATCATAAAAGGATAACATAATGTGACGAAGACAGTCCGTGTTTTTCTTTTTTTCGTTGCACTACGTAGGTACAATCAAAGAGATTGGGATTGGATTGATTGGTATTTTAGCACAGGTAAAAAAATAACTGAAAAATGCTTCACCAATGGGATTTGATACGATTAACTTAACAGTTAACTGTCCATTATGATTCATTATGTTATCCTTTTATGATTCTGCCAAAGTGGCCTTTTTAGGCCCCCTGGTGCGACGAGACGAGTTCGATGTGTTGTAATTCACACAAAAACGAAAGTATCGTTTTAAAATTCAATACAAAAGCCCTCGGAGAGCTGACGCAACCGCGGCAAGCACTTACATACAGCCTGACCTTGTTAAAAGCTTTCAGCTGGTTGGCTTCAGTTTATTGTTGAGAAACCGTGACTTTTAGTTGTTTTTCCCTTTGCATTATAAACTGTAAATTCAGGGTGAAAAATAGGGATGATGACTAATTTCACAGAAGGCATAATTAAACGAGATAATGGAAAAAAAAACTGTGAAAACGATGGAAATTTGCAGAAGCTACAGGCTTAAAAAGTTTTGGATGGGGGTGGGGGAGTCTTGTCGCGCGTTACTGACAATGTATGGAGCTAGCATGAAGTTACATAGTCGTGACGTCACTACTATGATAGTGCCGTCTTTGTCTTGCAGTTATTTTAAAACGTTTAAAACTTGGCAATTAAAAAAGCTGTTTTTTAAATAAAAATTTGTCACTATCCATATTTTAATTTCAAAGTACCACCTTGTATACATTACATGCGTACATTTACAGTATACATATACAGTAATACCATGTCACCATAATCAATTCCATACATGGAATGGAAAGAAAACATTGTTTTAACATTCTACAAGTTTTTATCGAATGTTTTTGATAGATATTGAGTGAAACAAGTACTTGTTACATAATCGAAGTAATAGAATCTAGAAAACTGTTGATTTTAATATTATTTTGAAATACAAGTTTAGACCTTGTAAAATAAGGTATTTTCTTACCGATTAGGTTATCACATTAATTGGAACCACGTATGCGGTATGCTACATTACGTATTTAAAACCTGGGACTTGAAATGTTACCCAAAATATCGTTACGCGTAGTTCCAGTACCGATAATTTGTACCGTTCCACCAGAATCGTAACAAAATTAATTCCTTGGCTATAACGACTGACAAACGGAACGAAATCTTGAACTGCCGGCCGATTCTATAAGAATCTCACCGTGAAAATTGAGGTGAAGTGAGTTTGTTTGCTAGGAAATGACACTATTGACTGCTCACTCTACGCTCACTTCACCTAAGTTTTCTCGGTGTGATTTTTACAGAATAGCACCGCTGTTCACTAACAATATGATCAATATATCGTCATTAGTATAACGATATAATAACGTTATTCATTTCGATACTCAACTTTGCCAGCTTCATGACATAAAAGATGACGAAAAAGTATGAAGAATAACGTTACAAATGAATCTGTAACGTTATTACAAACAGATATGCTTAATGTTACTGATACCTATAACGTTACTTATAATATTGTTCTACGAAAATTATATTCTATAACGTTTTTTTTGTAACGTTATTGATATTTTTAGGTTTTAGTAACTTTACAAATTTTGGAACGTTATACGATAACATTAATGGTAACGGAACGAAATTCATTTCGTTTTCTAGTCCCTGTTTAAAAAATATATAATTAAAATAATTAATTACACTTTACTTTCTTGCCATGGGGCCTTTTTTTCGTTTTACTATTTAACGACATTAAACTTAAATTGTGATTATTTGTTAACAATATCATAAAGTTCGTGTTGAATTGTTGATACCATCGCCCGCGCGTTTCTAGTGCCTTATTTCAAGGGTGGTTTATTTCGTGACAATTTTTACGCTATTAATTTCGTTTAATAATTTAGTTTTCTGCTTTCAGTAAAATGCCCTGCTTTTAGTAAAGTAAAAGCATTAGTTTGCACTATGCAAGTGCACCCAAGGATAACCCCCGGTTGGTGTAGGACTATTGCAGGATATGGAAAAATAAAAAGTAGGACTATTGGTTTGGGTGGCTAAAGTGGACTGGTTATCAGGAACTATGGAAGAACTATGACCCCTGCCTGATCAATCTTTTATATATACACGGATAAAATGGCAGGCGGTGACTTACACACTCAATAATGGATCTCGGAAACGGTCGCTAGCACATTGTGACGTAGCGACAAGGGGGCAACATGTCCTGAGGTGCTTATGAGGAGTGAAGAGGTATTCCACGGCTACAATCCCGGAAGTACGGTCAAGATCCCTACCAGCATATTGCTGGAATACTTCCTTCCTCCAAACACGTTTGCTCTTGCGAATCTCCACTCAAGCCGGCTAATAAAGGCAAGAATGAGGTGGGAGCTCTGTTCCTCGCCATTGTTCACTCCAGCCAGTCAATAAAGGTAAGCCAGGGACAAGACAACAACAGTGAGGAACAAGACTTCTCCCAGTAGATAGGGTCCGTGGGGTCACTACTGCCCAACAGCTCGCCACATGCTGCCCTGCGGGTTTCTGTATCTCTCTTGGTCTAGCTCCTTACCTTAGATCTGTTCCGGCAAAGTAAACTCTTCCGGCATAGGCCTAGAGTTTATTATTACTTATTATTATTTTTTAATTGTTTACTTTATTATTTTAACAGACTGATAACAACTTGTAATAACCGCTGTAACTACTATTTTAATGTGATAACCTAATCGTCACTCTGTATTAATACATGTTTGTTACAAATCTTTAAAGGAAATGTTTCCTAAGTTGTAATACTAGCTACAAAACAAAGAAATAATTGTATTATTTCTGGAAGGTTCTTAATAGAACCTTCCAGAAATAATACAATTGCAATGGCTACGTATGCACCGACAGGTGGCTTGCTTAGCGCCTAGAGCCTAGTGACTTCAACATCCTTCAATACCGCCGGACGAAACCAAACAAGGTTTTGAAAAGGCAGGGTCCAGAGAAGGACACGTGCGACAAGGATGGTTTCATCAAGGTGGAGAAGAAGAAAAAGCCTCCTTGTCGGAACCAGTGCGGCACCGCGCAGGCAGGACCCAACATGCTGCTGCGTCCAGCAATCCCGACGACGCAGCTGTGCGTGTCCAGACTGCACCACTCCACGAAGGTTGAGGAGATCGTGAAGACATGCGTGTGAAGACCAACTGGACTTTGAGAATCGAGAAGTTAGTCGCGTCACAACACGAACTTCAAGTCGTTAGTGGTGCGTGTTCCGACACATCATCTCGAGAAGTTCCTCAAGGAAGAGTTCTGGCCGAAGGGTGTTGTGTACCGCCAGTTTCGTGGCTGGCTACATGACACCAGCCAGCGAAACACGATGTAGCCACTTCGTGTGCGTTAGTTTTTAGTGTAATTATAATGTTGTATTTATAAGTTATATTAATATTGTTTTGTATGTGTTTATATGGGCCTAGATGCCTAAAATAAATGGATGAATAAATACACGCTAGGCGACTAGCAAAGGCGCCAAGCGCGCAGTGTGGCCTATTGCGAAAATTCTAGAACGTTCGTTTCATTACATTACTAGCTAGGCTCTAGTCGTTAATCAAACCACCTGGCAGTATGTATGTAGCCTTAAAGTAATGAAAAGTTGAACAAATGAAGACCCCTAGCTAAAAGACAACAAAGAAATGTTTTATTTATATCTAAGAGTTGAGTTCCCCTAGCTGTTTGTTGAGGCTATTGTAAATAGGTGAACTTGATTTAATGACTAAAAATAGTCAACAATAATAGAAATGTAGGTATACATACAAGGAACAGGTCTGAATTATATAATTATGTTGTAATACTAGAAGTAGTTCGAAAAAGATGATAATTATAACTGATTGGCTTCACTCATTATGACTAATTGGACTTTAGCATAAAAACAGGTACAGTTGCCAACAAAATTCGACGATCATTTCAGAGTTTTGAATATTTATTATGATGGAACCTAATTTTGTGTTTATATTATAATACTTTTCTTCAGATTAGTCTCTATCCTCCAATAATACAATTCACAATTGACAGTAGATTGTTTAAGTATTCATAGCTATAGCAGTGTTCATAAGATCAGATAATTTATATTCTGTGGCCACTTAATCAGTTATCAACTTTAGTAAAATGTATTCTAACTTGATTTTTGAGTGACCATTTGTAACCAAAACATCCTAATAAGTTTTTGATTGCAATGGAATTAGAATGTGTTAAGTATGCCATTCAGTTTGTTATTCCATAACTTGAATAGTATCTCAAATTCTTAATTAAAATAGGAAAGTTATCTTCTAGGTTCATACAATTTTTGATGTTTAAAAGTGCCTTTTAATGGCCTACTGGATATGACTTTTATAGATAGACACACTCCGGTTAGAAGTTGCAGATACCAAATCACTTATATTATACTAAATGGTTGGATGGAACAATGTGATGGTAGGCTGAACTTTATCATCTGCCCAGCCGTTTCCAACTATGATGGGGTCGGCTTACAGTATTACTGGATGCAGCTGAATACCAGTATTAGATAGTAGACTGATATGACTTATAATGCTAATATCAGTCTACAATCGCATTGGTCAGCTAGTGGGTGCAAGCATCTGCAGTTAAGTCCACTGCTGGTACTCCAACAGTGGACTTAAGTCATTGATTGGATACTCACAAGTGGGAGCATTTGAGTAGCCAATCAATGAGTTTTGTATTTAAACATTACAGTATGCTATGTATGTAAAAACTATCCTATGTCCTTTCCTGGGACTCTAATATACCAAATTTCATCTAAACCTGTTCAACGGTTTACTTGTGATTGAGTAACAAACACCCAAACATCTTCACAAACTTTCACAATTATAATATTAGTAGGATACTATCTTATGATATAGATCTTATGATAAAAAGATGTTTTTACTGATAAGCAAAACAAGAGAAATTGGTGTAGCTATAAACCAAGGTATTAAATCACTATTTATAACAAATCATTATCATCATAGAGTAGATATACATAATAATAATAGCACAGAGGCTGTGACATGAGATGACATGCAGATTTTGAGAAGGTCGAACAACCATATTTTCCATTCTTAATTTAAAATTGGAATCATTGTCTTAGAACTATATTTTAGGTCAAAATATTTATTTATTGAGGGTTAGAGTAGGGGGAGATAAGCAAAATATTTGACACATTTGACATCTGAAACAACTAAAAATATAAACAAACCCATAAATGGACAAGACATAATGAAAGTTAGAAACCCTTTGTATAGACCTAATATTTTGCAGTATGATGAATTGCTTAAAAACCGTCACCCTATTTTACATTTTAGAGTTTCTAAGGTTTGAATCATGAATGAAAAAGTAGTGTACTCACGAGTAAGTCCCAATTTGCTTCTTCTAGGTGGTATATAGCTTCTGCAACATCTTCTATGGCTGTTATACCCTAGAATTATTTGTTTCATTATTACAAACGAAGTATAACGATGCCTTAATTACATATACTACGCACATGAAGAACGCAGTAAACACCAACCACAAGGTTTACCTTGTAGCTTAGTAGCTTCAAGGAAGTGAACGACTATGCACAAAGAAAATAAAGGCACAATTTGTAACGTTTAACACGTGTCCTAAGTATGATTCACGCTCGCTAAACCTATGCAGTTACACAAAAAGGACAAAGAAATTTTGAAAAAATCTTTGAAAACTACGATAAGACCAAAGCACAAAGAGATAAACGAGAAATAAGAGTCACTGTTGTTAAACACTACATAACCTTTTTGAAACACTAAAGAGTGGTGATAGGGAAATTAGGATTTTGCTAACTTATAAAGGCACTCTTACCTGAAAATTTGCTAGAATTTCCTCTCTATTTTCTGCCATCCTGATATTATTGAGCTCAAAAAATACTATGACATTTGCGATTGCGACAAATCACTCAAACATTGACCATCGACAAACGGCAGAACCAACTTATTGCCACCATAAAAAAATAAAATAGAATTTAGCCACAGGTTAAAATAGCGTGAATCGACCGTTAAAATAAAACACCATAGAGTTAATTTGTTGACGTATCATTGTGGCAGGTTAAGGGCGGGCCGTTCAAATACTTTAAGATTCGGATTCTCAAGATCATGAAAATTCAAGATCTACGTACCTACAAAAAATTACAACGGTTGAATATGAAACAAGATTTTTGTTGTTTACGTTTTTCTCCTGCCTGACGATCTCTAGACCAAAAACATATACTTAATACTATTTTAATAATACTATATTGTATATAAAGTCTGACAACGAGTTTTACCTAGGGGTATCGTATTACATAGTAAGTAATTGGGCTGTGACGGTCAGATAGGCAGTCGCTCCATGTAAAATACTGGTATTCAGCTGCATCCGGTTAGACTGGAAGCCGACCCCAACATAGTTGGGAAAAGGCTAGGCAGATGGTAATGATGACTAATAATACCACTACTATTATTAGAATACTTGTCGATGTATAAATTTTGTGTACTTATCGACAAGTAAGTATAGAAAATAATCTATATAGGGTGAACTGTAATTCGATGTATGCCTTCCAGAGCGTCATAGTGAACTCTTTGCAACATTTACCCCAAACAAGTCCCCATATAGCTTAGGCAAAAATACATGGGATTGGAGAAAATCCAAAATTTCAATCAATGCTATTTTAGTTGGTAGTGAGT
The DNA here is from genome assembly GCA_963855955.1 of Luperina nickerlii. Lineage (NCBI taxonomy): Eukaryota > Metazoa > Arthropoda > Insecta > Lepidoptera > Noctuidae > Luperina > Luperina nickerlii. The sequence continues at coordinate 5,300,877 of OY979679.1, read as the reverse complement.
ACATTACGTCAACAGAGCTGATGAGAAGATGTTTTGTAATTAGTACGCATGTAGATGATTTTGAAAATCGTATAACATGTTGCATCTTACAGTTTGATGTTTTAGAACATTTGGTTTCGTCGAAGGCTTTGTTAGCGTGCTCACTACAAATAAATAATAATATAGGTATCAATCATGGCCATTCGCTGTATGAGTCTGGAAAAATTATATTAAAGGCTGATTTCTCAATCATTTGATAACTAGACGAAGAATAATTTTGATAGTTATTTTATACAAAAAGTGTCAAACGTCAATTTTATTCCTCGAATAAAAGTTATCTGGCGATGACGAAATCAGCCTTTAAAATCGCAATTTAGGAAATTTCAGAAACTAGACTACTCGGGGTGCTTAGGTAAGTGTTGCAAAGAGGTGTCGATCACACTGTCACATCGAAGGAACACGTCGAATTATAGTTCACCTGTACATCTTTTAATGTATTCTTACGAATTGTCGCATTCTAGCTTGTGCCATTTCATCCGTATAGGTATTCACTGTATAATTGGTATTTATATTTATTTCAAGTAGGTAAGTACCTAGTCAGTTACTTACCTAAGTACGTGAATGATGCTATACCTACAGGCAGCTGTAAAAAATATGATAACTCAAACTCATACAATATGAAACAGTAATAAGTGTGTTTGACCCGAGATCGCGGCCAGTTGAAAAGCGCGTAAGCGGCTCGCGCACGCGCACTTCTCCACCCGAGCTTGCGCGCAATCGAAACTTTACGCGGGAAAATAGTGTTCCAATAAAACTTAAACTATCGCGGTAAATAAAATTGTAAATTATATTGTCACATATTTTATTATAATTTAAAGATTAGTACAATATTACCTAGTTTTTTATAATTTTACGTAAGAAAAGCCATCGCCTATTAGTAATTTATTTGCAGAAAGAAACTGCTCGTAATTAAAATAAAAAAAATACCTATGGCTGATTCCTTTATTAAAACACAAAAAAAATGTGATGCATTATTATTACTTACAATTTAATTTATGATTTAACATTTTGTTTCATTGATAGTGGTTTACATTTTTATGATCTACAAAAAAGTATGGTGTTTCAGCAGACATGGCTTCTTCAGCCATGTGCGCGCGAGCCTTGGCGCTGCTTGCTGTGGTGGTGGTCACGCACTCACTCACCATGGATGAAGGTAAGTCCAATACATAAGTTATAATATACTTACGTAAGCATTTTTTAACAAGGTCGAAAACTAGTGATCTTTTCCATCACTACCTATGCTATCACTGAAGTCACAGGGCAACAATTATTATTTTTATTTATCTCTATTATAATATTGTCCCAAATAAAAACATAGAGATATTGGCTAAAATAATAAATGACAGTAGCTGAGTAGTAGTGGCAGTAGCTGAGTACCTACCAAAAACAAATGTTTTGTAAGATTTCGTAAACGTAAATCCATCGATTCTTTCGTAAACGTAAATCCAGCTTATTTATTATTATGCACAAGTTCACTATAATTAAGTAAACATATACAATTGAGCAACGTTAATTTGACTTTAAGTTGAACGACACTGCTGCACACTGATATGAGTTCATTCAATTCGATTTTGTTGTTGGAATTTTGCTCAATTTGAAAGGGTAGAGGTCGTTAAGATAGAAAATGTACTAAAAATAAACAATGCCAGTTCGAATCTTATCACTAGGTGTAGGCGTAGGAGTCGGTGGAAGGAATCTGACTACAACTAGGTATAATAGGTACTAGTAGGTACCTACTATTATACCGTACTCGAAGACTGTAGGCGGTGGCCTAGCTACATTTTATTGGTTTGCATGCAATTACTTATTTGATTTACGATGATTTTTATAGCTGTTAAAACCTCATCATGGGTATAATATTTTGTTTGAACATTGAACGAGAAAATTAATCTTATAGATCATACATACTTACATTTTATTTTGTTATCTATCCTAATGATTATGCGGAAACGCGAAATTAAAATTTTCTTACGTTTTTTGTTTCTGTAAATTCATATTTGGTACGCTCGCGAATATTGACCCGCAAATTGTTGCGGGTCAATATTCACGAGCGTACCAAATATGAATTTACAGAATTATAATAATTAAAATCATCAATACAACCCTCTAAGTGAAAATTTGAATTTCGCGGGCTACATAGCGCATTCCCATAGGAGCAGCTATGATTATGTGTTTGTTTGAAATATACATAGTTGTTAGCACAAGGATTATTAATTTATTTTTAGCCATGTTGTCCCACTGCAGTCCTCTCTTTCTCCTTTCCACTTCTTCTTTCCTTTCTGTCCTGAGCTGGCATTGCATACTTAAGCATAGATTTTGAAAAAAAAGGCAATTTTTCAACATTTTGATTGACTAGATTCTCATCGTACCTACCACCTCTCTGCACACTTTCCTCAACCTCATCCACAAGCTTTTTACGCTTCAGAAATTAAAAAGTTCAACCCGGGCACAGAAATACATCAGTCAAAGTAAACATAAATGCCCATTAGGACAGCCGCGATACTATTCTCGGGGTCATTAGCGTTCGGTGAGAAATAGAACTAAATGCACACATAGAATGGCATAATTAGATGAAACGGAAGTTCAAGCATTTTCTTACGATTGGGTTGGAAGTTCAACGACTGGCTTTAGGTACAGACACCAGCACATCAAGTTACTACAATCTGTCAAATTTCTTTAATAGATTTTCAACTTTATCGCTGAAGCATAAGGTTCAAAGTTGATTGGGAAATTTTGTCAGTTTCGTGTAGCTTGATGTGCTGGCGTCTGTACGTATTGCAACAGCTTTATTGCAGATTTTCAGGCTAGCAGATTATTTTCATTCAGTTGACTGTTGTGTAGTTGGTTCTTCTTATTCCAACGTAGTGTAAACTTACTACCAATTAGGTAATATTTTCGATGCGTTCTATATTGCCATCGTCTCTTTGGTCTTCTTTATATCTATATCACCGTTCTGAAGTTCCTCATGTATCAGGCACAGATTTTGGCACCCTGATTTTGTTTTTTAGCGAGCTCCAAATCGACACTAGCTAGTAAGTGATATATCCTGTAACATCTATCGGCTCATTATATATATTCAGGTACATTAATTACATTACATTAATTTACACTATACACACTCATGTCTATGTTATCACGACGGATTTTGAAGTTGTTTTCACCATCTTTTAGAGAATTGATCCCGGTAGGTTTACGTGTAGGTATAATACAATTTAAATTTCCTTAAAATGAAAAAGTGTCACTGTTTACTCAAGCCGTAAAAACCATGCGAAACAGGGGAGGGTCGCTAGTAGAACGATAATATACCTCTAAGCGTGTAGCCCATTGAGTAACAAACCTTCCTCTATACCAGTATAATTAGGTAGTAAAAGGACCCTAGTCCCTAAAGCTCCCAGCTACACGTTATTATGATAGACAAAGCCACCGAATTTACCTGGCAAGGTAAACAAGCCGTCTCGTAATCTATTTGTCACGCTTAGTCAGGGCTGCGTCGAGTAACCTCAGGATTCAATTAACATGGCCGAATATTAGTCTGTTGTAGGCATTTGTTAGCTAGGGATTTTGTCTAGGGAGGGCAGACGTCAAGCTGAACTAACCACAGTCATCCATCTAATGAGAGATCATAAATGACACCTCGTAATAAATAATCCCACTAAAAACATTTCATATAAAGTAGGTTGCGAAGACTTAAATAACACTTTCACTGTTAAAAAGCTAAGATGCTACAGGGGTCGTTATTTGGGCCCCTCTTATTTAATATTTTAATTAATGATGTGATTTTTTGTTTTCGGCACTCTAAAATATTGCTTTATGCAGATGATATCAAGATCATGAATCAGGTTGCCACTCATGCAGATGCTCTCTTACTGCTTGAGCATCTTGACAATTTTCAAACCTACTGCAATATTAATAAGTTAGACTTAAACGTCTCCAAATGCTATGTATGCTCTTTCACTCGCAAACCTCACCCTTTCTATTTTCCGTACAAACCTTTGGATACCCCAATACCCAGGGTCACTTCTATCAAAGACAAAAAAAAAGAAAGGGGTTACTTTCGACACAAAGTTTATTTTTGACACTCACATTAATAATATTGTAAACAAAGCGTCCAAAGCACTAGGTTTTATTTGCAGGGTATCGCCTGATTTTCGAAGTATCAAGACTTTTAAGATATTATATTGCTCTTTTGTTCGTAGTCACCTCGAGTATGCCTCTCAAGTCTGAAGCCCCATCTATAATACTTAAATCGATCGTAAAGAGGGCATAAAAAGAAAATTCCTTCGGTACATTCAATTTCGTTCCAAAATATACCTATCTAATTACAACGAGCTGTGTAAAAAAATTCATATTGTTCCACTTTATGAAAGAAGAAAAATTTCCGATTTAGCATTTTTATCCGAAATTGCAAACGGATGCAACGACATCCCTGAGCTGCTGAGCAAAATTGGGCTGCGCGTATGTTCTTCGATTTTGCGTAAACCTCGTTTGTTGCACATACCAATAACAAGAATAACTTACAGACAAAACATGATTGCGAGCTGGCGGCGGGCGAGCCGTATACATGTATAAAGAAACCTGCCAGGAAGTTGACATAGATCTTTTTAATACTTGTGAGCCTTAATTAAAGAAGGCTCTGTAATCACTTCTTCGACAAAATAACGTAGCCCTTGCATTATATACGAATACACAGTATGCGAAAGTAACACTGTCTGCTAAATAGTACGTACCTAGTTAATTGTTATTCTATGTGTGAAAACTTGTAATTGGCCATCACCATGTTGAAAACATAATAACTATTGTGTCTGATTAGCTGTAAGTTTTTCAAATAAAATAAAATTAATAAAGATCTAGTGTAGAGCCAAGCCCCTAACTCAACAAACCTGTTATCTTGGTCAAAATATACGGCTCTAATAAGAACCCTAATATAAAGCGATTAAACAGTAAGTAATTCTTCAATACTGTCGTCTTTCCTAGGGTGCGCAAAGAAGTTTCTTGGGCAGGTATTGCCCACCCTTGCCCACCCCTAGCTACGCCCATGGATGTAGGATAAATACCTACAAAGCAAAGTGTTATTAGGTATGGTAATTTTGCTTTAATATTGGTAGAACTAATTTGGTGTGATCATGGTGAATCTGACTACCTACCTATTTTAGGTTCATGTAGAAATGGCTGGATTCTTTTAATTTAGTCGGTACTCGATGTTATATTGATCAGCATCATATTGCCCTTATTCAAAAGTTTATTTGTGGTCGACACAGCACTTAATTTTGTTTTTTTTATTTCACATCTCTACCAGTACCTAATCATCTTTCTTTTAGCCTGTCTCCCCTGTCTGTTTCATTTCATGAAAAGGCTTTCCCTCGTGCCTACGAGTAATATTATCCTCATTATTCCGCATTACATATACAGTCAACAAAAGAGATAAGTATCGTCGGATATAGCTGAAGTTTAGTAAGAAACCGAAGGATGTTCTCGAATGAAATTTAATTTTATTAATAGAAAACAAAGAGCTCATTTATCAAATTAAATTTCAGTCGACAACATCCATCGGTTTTTTACTAAACTTTAACTATATCCGACGATCCTGCATACTTATCTCTTTTGTTGACAGTACATATCCCAATATAGCCTATCGAAAAGACTCGCTCTTATTACCTACCGTAGGTATACAAAATACTTCAATTACTTTCAGACAAGCTTCATGTTACTGCCCTTTAATGTCGCCAGCATCCATATGCAAAGTAATACAAAATTATATTTAAAGTCCGAAGTAAGCAGAAGCGTCGCAATGATCAGGTCAAGGGACATATGGTAGCCCATATAGGGAGCATAATACTGGTTCCACACAATGCGCATCATAATGTTTTCAATCTTGTGGTTTTGTTGTGGGTGTCGTAATACAGCTGTGAATCAAAATTACTGGAATTTGTTTAGGCACTGTTAAGGAAAAAGAACTTTGTGAAGGACCTGTAGTCATACCTACTTGGATGTTACGTATTACATCAGGTATATAAATAATTGATGTCTAATATCAGATATCTCATGTGTCTCATCCATTAGTAGGTACATATATTTTGTGAAAGGGACTTTTCTTGTCGTAGCCATTTATTGATTTCATAAAACATGGAAATACGGGCAAATTTCTGCCAAAACTCTAAGTAGTTCTCACATATGTACAGAAAGAGAATTGATATCAGCACCCTAATTACGTAACACATTTGCGTTGCGTTCAATCACAATGCAATGTCAATCATTTTGGAGAATATTCCTAATCAATAGATTAGCAATATCCTTCAAGCTTCAAATTTTTCGAACCTACGTAGGTTCCATAAATTTGTCTGCCCAACAACGTGAATAACGTAATTAATGCTGTTGAACTGTTAAAATGAAAGCTATTGATAATGTGTTAAGCAGGAACTAAAAGGTAAGATCAGAAGATCAAGAAAAGGACCAAAAAACTGAAAATGGGTTACTTCACACAAAGCCATATATATACCACATATCTTCACGTTTTATACTCTACTCTAGTGGAAATAGCTTGTTACATTTGAACTCCGTTGCTATTTTTATACTGAGTATGTCTTATTATGTGTCTTCGAGATGCCGGATATATTTTATAGCAATCGCTTAGAAGTTCTTAATAATTCTCTAAGAAAGAAAAGAGCGCATATAGATGGATCCGCTTTTCCCTTGAAGCATGTTCGATTTGCTTGATCGTCAACTATCTTTTAGGTTGCAGATGCTATATGCGTTAAATGATGGGTGCTACCACAAAGTACCTATTACGTATGTGCTCACTCCCTACCATAATTTAATTACATCTTACGAAACAAGGACAATTAGAGTAGTTGTCTGGCCAATCAATCATCAACAGAACTTATTTGAAGCCTTGTTTAAAATACTTAAATATCATTCGTTAAGTGCGTTCTGATAAGAAAATGTCAAAGTGAAAGAAGGAAGGAAGTTTTAAGGAAGGAATTAAAAGTGACAGATGGACTGGTGGATATCATGATGAATTTATAAGGATTCTTATTGGCTACGGCCACTTTAAAAGCTTCTGGTTTCAAAGGGACATTGCAAACCTGATACCCTTATTAAAAGTTCCTCACCTGCATGTGTGTCATTCTACATGTTAACGTGGAACAATTCTGTTTTTACCTTTTAAATAGAGGTGATCAAATCGTTTCCTAAATACATTCAAAATTAGTTACGAAGCCTATTCATATCTCCAAAGTACCCCACTTGATGCTTGTTTACATCTTAAATATTAATTTAAGATGTAAACGAGCATCAAGTGGGGTATGAGGTGTGGGGTGGGGGACCAAGCTTATAATTAATATTAATTAATAAGCATGGCTTGGAGGTAAAACAAATAATTTTCTAGATATTTACTCCGAAAAGAAAAATAAAATATAAATCTATGACATCGCGGGTGGTATAACCGTCCATATCCCATAAAACCATCCTCCTTTATGTCTGCAATATATCAAGTTTAGCATTGCTTGTCAATAATTAAATTTTGTAATTCCGGCGCCGAGATGATACAATATTAACAGGATCGTTCGTTATTTTAATGTGAAATCTGGAGGTACGGTAGTGCCCCCGCCAAGTCGAGCAAAAAGTGGCACGGCCATACCATCCTTTTTTCGAATCAGTTCAGGCCATTTTCGACACCACTATAACTTCGTTGTGGATAAAATTAGAAGCCTAAATTCAGTAACCAAGGAGGCATTGTATAAACACGGTATACATATATCAAATTTCATTCAATTTAATCCAGTAGTTTAAGAATTATAACTAGTCAGTTTCTTAATTTTGTCACTCACTCACTGACTGACTGACCGATCATCAAAACTCTAAGGCACTTCTAGCAGACATAGAAGCTTCAAATTTAGAATACAATTAGTGTTTAGTGTATAAATCAAGGAAAAACTAAAATATTTTGCAATTTCGGTCCATTTTTCTAGAACTTTTCTTTTGTTAAATAACTTTGTAATCCCATATATAAACATATAGGATTAGAAAGTTACATTTGCAGAAAATGAATCAGTGTTCCTGTGCTCTAAACAATCTAATTTAATATAGGTAATATGCATTACTTATGAGATACATTGTGTTTTCATGCGATGGCCAAGTCAATCTATTTATTTAAAACATAAAAGATTTTTAATATTGATATGGTCACTTTAAGATGTTGTTAGGTTAGCTAATTACGTAATAACCTAAGACAGAAGGTTCTTTAAGTAGGGACTGAATAAATGAACCAACTTGGTATTAGATGGATCTCACAACTTTTTACGGTAGAAGAAATGAGTGGCGAGACTTGGTTTTTTTTACAAGTTATGTTATTGATGGCATTAAATTATACAAAGAAATACTTACTACTAGAATTTTTTTTGTTGACCTTTTCACTAAAAAAAAAAATTCGTTTACGGTGGCTACCGTAAACGATTTTTTTTTTTTTAAATACCGTACCTACGGCTGTAATTACCGTATTTTATAAACTACTGGCTTCTGCCAGCGACTTCATCCGCGTGAAATTTCACACTCCCCCATTCACCCTCTTAGGGGTGGAATTTCGAAAAACCTAGGTACTCTTCACAAAGAATACACCCTCCAAATTTCATGTCTCTAGGACCAGCGGTTTAGGCTGTGCGTTGATATACCAGTCAGTCAGGACTTTGCATTATATATGTAGATGCACCATTTAGCAGTCACCATTTTCTTAGAATTCTATGAATTGGAAGTCAACACAGGTAAATTTTCCTTATATTGATGAGAGACCCAAGAGTAACCCACGCCTAGGCTTAGGTCCTCATATTTAATTCCCAATGTCAGCTCACCCAAATTCAACTACAAAACGTTTCAGATGGCTGTCAACACATCTGGTGGCTACATTATACATAATTTATTAGGCTCAATATTTGTTTACAAAGCCATATGAATTAGACTTATGAAATGTTAACAGTATGGTGTTCTATGTGAACTAGCTTTTGATTAGGTTCACAGATGTGGGATATTATATGTTTTATTAATTATATTATAAGAGCTTGCAGATTTAATTAAAATAAAATCTGTTGTTATGATGTTGCTATCTGGTCGTCTTGCCTAGATAAAATTGATAAATTGTGAACGTTGGGCAGACGTGATTACCTAGTTAGATAATTACAAATTCGGAAAATCTTTTGCCCCCGATTTTATTTAAAAACCAAATCAACTTATAACAACGGTTTCTATTTGCAAGATAACTAAATTATTTAATATCGTAGTGAGACTTATTATCGGCATACAAAATATGCCGATCACCATTTACTTGGTCACGAATTTCAGCATCCAATTTAATTTCGTAAAGATACTTTTCCTTTGTTGAAGTCCAAGGGTTACTTCAAGATTTGTTCCAGTTTTCACAAGAGACAAACACATTCACGAGAGCAGACATGTATAGTGGACACTAAACTTCCCTGAATATTTTTATAGAACAGTTTCAAAAAGATTTACATTTTATTCTTCTCAGAATATTTGCGATACCTATTGAAAAGACGACTGGGGGCCTACCACCATCTCTTATAACAGTATTATAATCTTACTCTGTCTTTTCGTACCATACCAAAATGCTTCGCCCAAAATATTGGGGTCTTTCATGAAGGGAATTTGTAAGCAGCGTGTTGCATAATTTGGTCCATTTTACATGAAAAAGATTTATTTACTGGTTCTGGGGTACCCACAAAACATTGTGTTCAAAACACGAGACTTATTTGAGATTACGTCGCGCGTCGTCACTCCACAAAATACTTTATACATATTTTGGTGGCATCTGACTTAATTCAAAAGCTCTGGCTCGTTTTTATAATACCTTAGCAATTTTCTGTCTAAGTTTTCGGCTTTTCCAAAATCGGTACTGCTTCGGATTAGACTGGAAGCAGAGCTCAATAACGTTGTGTGTACCAAAACTACAGAGAAAATATTGAAATGTAAATTTATATATTATTTAATTTTTATATACAAGTAATCGCACGGGTTATTAGGTAGTACTGGTATAGGAAATATGTCGTAATAGCAAATATCATCCTAGTTTAATTTTATTAAAATTCCGGCCATAGTTGAGACAAAATTATTCATCATCGATATTTTACTTTATAAATGTCGTCTGTACATGCAATATTTTATCGGGATAGTAGATATGCGATGCTGCAAGTCGAAAAAAAAACACTTTTCTGAATGTCTCATTAACCTATGTAATGAACGACGACTGACGACGTTCATTGGTCTTTCAGAAACCGAGTGTTGGTCCAGGAATCTAGGAAACTTTAGTCACCACTGGACAATGACCTAATATTATTGGTGATTAATAATGTGAAGATTTAATATTCTAATAAATCTGTCATTATTCTAGTCATGTCTAAGTACCCAACCGTCACCCGCTTACTAAGAAATGAATTATTATTCCGTTTAATGTCTCATTTCCTTAAGGGGGAAGCGCTAAGGTAGCCCGCGAAATTCAAATTTTCTTATGTTTTTTGACCATGTAACCCCAAAGAATGACGATTTCATGAAACAGTTTTTCTTTGGGGTTACGTGGTCTTAGAGAGTTGTGTTGATGACTTTAATTATTATAATTCTGTAAATACACATTTGTTACGACCGCGAATCATATATTAATCAACGTACAACTTAATACTGACCAGCAAATTGCAAAAAACCTAAAAAAATTGAATTTCGCGGACTACCCTGGCGCATTTGCCTTAAATATGGTAAAAGGAAGATGCTCCCGTAACCAACCAAAAATCAAAATTACTATCTCTTAAGTTGACCTAATTACGATAATTAAACGACATATCTTTTGACCAAATACGTGTTTAGGTTCGCTAATAAAATACAGAAGTGAGCAGGTTGCAACAATGATCTCATCGGCGCGGTTAGTTACGAGTCTGCGCCTACGCATCTTGTCGGGAATTGTGTCCTTAAAGTTTAATTATGTAGCCTAAGAGTTATTGTTCCTTGATCAGGTGTACGATTTATTTATATCTATGTTTTGTATTAAATATTTTCGTAAGATTTTGGTAAGTATATGCTTGGGGTTTTATTCCGTCAGATGCCATGTTTTTACAGACTTTAAAATTATGAGTAGGTATTTGATTACCCTTATGCGATAAGCACAAGCGTTTCTCCTTAACTTGGTAGGAAGTCGTGCAAACGTTGATTGTACACCGCTTGCAAGTGGCGTAGCCATTTCCTCAGTTAACGTCGCAATGTCAATGTGACAGTAATCAGCTGATGCCCCCCGTATATCTACTTAGGTACATCGGAATCTGAACTTTGTGAGCGTCGTATGTAAGCCTATACCATTTGCAATAATTTCGCTAGTAGGTACATAAAGGTGGAATTTCTCAGTATCAACACGGAGTCTAGATTTGTGCCCAGTTGATGGCGAAATGTCGTTCAATCTCAGAAGATCCATTGGCCAGATCCATGATGTATCTAGTGACGATTGTTTTCTCATTGGATCCTGACTTCAAGATCTATAGGTACAGACGCCAGCACATCAAGCTACCCGAATCTGTCAAATTTTCCCAATTAACTTTGAACCTTCTGCTTTAGTGATAACGTTGAAAATCTATTAAAGAAATTTGACAGATTGTAGTAGCTTGATGTGCTGGCGTCTGTACATCTCGACTTAACCCTTCGGAGTTTACAGACGTGGTATTTACAATCTTAAAAATATAACAACTGAAATCTGCTTTGATCAGGAGCTATGGATGATTTTCAAGAAAACTATATTACATTTTCCGGATACTGAAATACAAATACTAAATTGAAGCTAAATGAAGTTGTAATACTTGTTAAGAATGACATCATAATTGAATTAGCTATTTTAGCACTTAATTAATGTATCATGCATACAATGAACTGTTATGAAATTGGAATATGAAATCATCTAGGTAGCCATGTGGGAAGCGAATTATGATTGGTATGTGGTATAGATCGTTGAAGTTCTTAATAATGATCGAATAATGTGTACTTAGATACATATGACTCGAAGGACCACATAGCTACCTATCACCACATCAAACTTTGGTTAAACTTAACATGTATGGATTAAAGAATTTTAGTGCTTAAGAGGAAATTGAAACTGGAGCTTCAGCATTATTATTACGGGAACATCTCTGTTTTTAAGTACATTATATCATTATTTGTTTTAAAAAAAGAAGTAAGTAAGTGTAGGCACTTGAGTTAATTAAATTCTCCAATTATTTCGATAGAGTTGGTTTGTGTTAATCAAATTTCTGATGCATTTAAAATATGCGATATAGAAATCAGTCAAGATAGAAAGTCCTCTTATTCTTTTCGAGTCGATGGTAAGTTATTAAAGATAAAATGTAACTTCGGCGTAATAACTTACGTATTCTCCCAATTTTAATACTCTCTGATAATTTCCATAATCTTTGTATTAAAAATACATTTTTACTTCGGAACAGCCTGTTATTATAATTTCTTCGGAATTTAAAAATGCCATGGAAGGCCTCCGAAGATATTAAAGAAAATAATTTTAATAAGATATTTTAATCTTGGGGGATCGTTTGCTCGTATCCTCGTTTCCGCCTTAAATCCTGTTTGTTAGAAATGCGGGCAATCTTATTAAAATTATTTAATTAAATATTTGTTTACTAATGGCAACTACGCCCAATTGTTAGAAGCCGTTCTTAAAAATTCGTTAAAAGTTCTTATAATTTGAATTCTATTGTAACAAAATTTTTTTATCTCGACTTTGTAGGCACTAATTTTATTGGAATTCTGCTAAAAATACTAGGGGATAGCTTGCATCAAGGTGCCTACGACACAACGAGGTGTATTAAATGGGCTGTTTAGGACTTGCCTATAAATGATCATTGACAAAAAGAAACAGTTTTTTCTAGTATATAGTACGGTAACTTGAAGTATCTTGAGTATCAAAGTGCTAGACTTTGATACTCAAGATACTTCAAGTTACCGTAGAAAGTTAGCGGTAGTCGCCATGTCACTATACAGCGACGGTTTCCTAGAAAAGCGGTTTATACATATTATAATGACCGTCATGAAAATTTGTAAATTTTCACCAGTATTTGATGGGTAATTTTTCAAAAATCGCTCTGTATTTGGGTGACCGTTTATCGCTTTCTTAGTAAATCAAAGCTAATTATAACACTGCAAAAATCCTTTTTATGTGTACGAATGCTCGCTCAGGCTCACCGACCACCTGAATATGGACTAATTTCATAAACAGTTCCTTTAAAGACTCCGTCTTCATCAAGCTTCTTGTTCTTTCCCATAAAAATCAGCCCAAATGTCCCCAGAACCCGTATGAACAACTGATTATGCATCCGCCAAGCTTCGTTACTGTATTAGGCAAGGCAGACCCTAACACTGCCCACGCGCCGGTTTGATAGCCTAATTTGTACCGCCTTCACTGCCCATGAGCCTTGCGACAAATATACGAGCAATGCCTTTGTATATTATGTAGTTATGTATAGAGATTTCCTGTTAGAAAAAACAAATGCTTATGGAAATGATATCATTAATTAAACGCAGCCAGACTAGCAATTAACTATGACCCAGCTAGAAAATGGTCAAACAGAATATTGTGGATATAGTAGGTATGCGTTTTTGGGTGTAAAGGAATCTCATTTCCTAATTATTTGGACCATTGTGTTAGCGGATGTGTTTTGAGTCTATATCTCATTCACAGTCAGTAACTACCGTAGTCATCTGCATATATATGGCATCTGTAAGATAGGATATTAATCACGCCTTCCATTTTACCGCATTATGGTAGGTACTTGTATGAAAATATAATACCTTCTCCTACACCAGGATACATATGTCTGTAGTTCCAGTAAGCAGTAAGGTCGGAACAGCTCAGATAATTACAGTAACAACCTGTCGGTAAACATTGTTGCTATCGGATGGACTGATAAACACCACCGACGTTGATTGACGACACTTGACGATCAATTAAGTTTCTTCATGCATTAGAATATTGACACGCGTCAGTCCGTATACGATCACAGTGCAAGACTTACACTGACTGTTCATGTCTCGTCATTTAGAATAGATGTGAAGAACAATTTAGAAGGACTTAAGATTAATCTTTCTTAGTTTTTAAGTTTTCTACTAACCGAATTCTAGCCTATTGAGTTAACTGCTTTGCAGTTTGGCGGAAGTAAATATATTTTGTAAAAAATAATTCTGTGAATAAACACTTTTTCATTTTCATTTTTTTTTTCATTATACTACAGCTCGGACCGGTGTCGTTAACAGTACTAGAATTGGCAAAGGACATGATGTTAGATATGAACAAATAAAATAGATACAAAAGAAACATCCTAGCTGTCCACCACACAATATGCATAAGCCATACCATAAACAAGTCTTTAAAAAGAAAAAGCATAACGCTATGGAATCGCATCGGGGTCAGGACCGCGCGGCGCGCTCTGCAGGAAGGCCCTACAAGGAGATGCGAGTTTACTTTTTATCTCGTACCGTTACGCCATCGGCTCCTCTGTGACATCACTATGTCGCCACAATTACTAACTGTGCGAGGCTTTGAGATGAGCGGACAGCTAAAGTAACGGGAACTTATAGGGTAGCAAAGGAGATTTTAAATTCATGTTCGTCAAAGATCGTTCACTCTTTTTACATGAACTGCCGGTCGATTCTGTAAAAATCTCACCGTGAAAACTAAGGTGATGTGAGTTTGTTTTTGCTAGGAATTGACACTATTGACAGCTCACTCCACGCTCACTTCACTTAAGTTTTCACGGTGAGATGGTTACAAAATCGCACTGCTGGTGTCACTTCTGCACTCTAATTGCGTCGACACTTGCGATCGCAAGCAGAATTATTTTGAAGGATATTGCTAATCCTTGCATTGCTTCAACTGTTCGAAAAAAGATCACGTAAATAACACAATAAACTTTGTTGAACTGTCAAAATGAAAGCCATCTTTAACCATCATATCTGGCAAATAAATGATGTCGAATTTCTAAAAAAGCCATAGCTACTGTTAGTGTGTTACGCAACTACCCCACAGGACCCTAATTCATATTATTGACAATGAGAAAGATTTAAAAAAACAACAACAAAATCGACACATATTCACGACATTAAAGTAGAAAATGTGTGCAAAAAACTTGTAATTTAACTTGATTACAGACATCGGGACATGTGAAACTGAATAAAAAAGTTTGTAAAATTGACGATTTGTTAGATTGTCGCCTGACTGTTTTATGAAATAACCCTTCTTTCATATTTTCCTTCCATCTCTAAGCATGGTTTTCAACCCATACGGTCGCATCCAACAATGTCATGTTCGGTTCTTACTGGTTCTTGGGATGTTATCATGCGCTGGCCGATGAAATTAACGAGCTTATGTTTTTGTTTCTGTCTGAGCTCTATATTCTGTGTTGACTGCCTAGCTTTGTATATTTCACGAATTGAAAACAGCGGTGCTATTCTGTAAAAATCTCACCGTGAAAACTTAGGTGAAGTGAGCGTGGAGTGAGCTGTCAATAGTGTCAATTCTTAGCAAAAACCAACTCACTTCACCTAAGTTTTCACGGTGAGATTTCTACAGAATTGACCGGCTGTTTATAAATAGATGTTGTCTTCTTGGACTTTTCCTAACACCGCTGAGTTTATGGCTCAAAGTCAATGGCATCCCCTATTGCGGGACTTCAGTTATTAGAAGCTGATTCTCGGTAATCATTGCTGATCAATTGGTTATTCTGCACTACTGCAGATACTGCTACTTTTGGGTTTCTTGGAAAACCCCAAGTTTTACGTACGAAGCAATAAATTCCTTGTTCAAACGTTTAAATAGCGCATTCTTGGTTTTATTACCAAGTAAACAATAAAACGTATATATATAAACAACAGGATCGAGTATTACAGTATAGAGTGTGACAGAAACCGTTCTGAATAATGTTTAACATTATTCAGAACGGTTTCTGTTTTCATCATTGTATGTCGAAATGTATGTAGATTTTGATGGATCGTTTGTAATATTAAAAAGTTACCTTATGTCACTAAACGTCTGTGTTGTTTCTTAGAATGAGACACAATTATGTGAAGATATTTTCTCTTTAGACAACCAAATTGCGTACGCGGAGTTTTATTATTTATTTGCCAAACGAAGAGGGATAAGGATACCTATTTAATGTACCTGTAACCGGTCTTTATATTTCTACATTGAGGTAAGATTAAGAAGCACAGTTAAAGACATTTTACTGGAGTTCGCGATAGTTAAGTAAATAAGTAAGAAACAAGTAAACACAGTGATCCGTCTCGTGTGAGTCAACGGTTGTGTCATACGGTCCAGAATAACTTTCCTGGGAGCAACAGACGACTACAAGCGTTTTATTGGAACTGCCTATCTTGTTCTTGTTGCTTTTAAAATACATGTGTTTTAATGTTTTAAAGATCCTGTCGCTGACGGGGGAAATGCTCACTTACTTACTTCTAGTAACAATGCCAAGGTTTTATCCAAGACGAAACGAAACGTTAAAATGTTTTAATGTCTTTCAAAAATTTAACGGTTTAGACGTTTTAAATGTTTGAATGTCTTTCAAATATTAACGTTTTACCCCTTAATCTGGTACTGGTACGGAGTGAAAAGCACTTTATATTTATAAGTAGGCACCTCAAGGGTCTTGGATTAAGATTTAGTATTAAAACGGATTCTGAATTAAATCTCGCTAATCTTAGAAGTTATTCAATACCAAATTATTCGAGCATAGGTATGCGGTAACCAAAAACTAAGATAATTTATGGACTACATTTCATCTCAGTAAATGTCTAGAACCAGGTGTTTGTATTAATATATCTCACCGTTAATGCAGGCCTAGGTGACAGATGGTACTGATTTTCGTTTCACTTAGGTAATACTTGTACTTATGTTACTTTATGGCTTATACATTGTTATTAAACCTACACACCAAATTAGAATGTTTCAAACCCTAATAGTACCTACCTACTTATTTCTAATCATACGGATTTTTCGACTAGATGAAATATCAGGATGTCATTATTATAGATTATTTTAATATTATACACTTATCCCTTCCGGAATAAATTTTCTCAATGATGGTGAAAACCGCATCAAAATCTCTTGCGGAGTTTAGAAGGAAAAAAAGCGACTTTAATTTATAATAGGTCATATAGAGCTTTGAAAGTATGTATTACTTTCTATAACCAGTGTGTTTGGAGATCGGTTACTAGGGCATATTATATACTCATTTTTATCGACAAATGCACTTTTAACCCAACACCCTGCGAATGGCAGCCATCTTATTTTTTTAATCGGCCAAAATAGGATCATCATTCATCATCATCGTCATCATTTTCACTACTGGATATAGGCCTTTCCCCGAAAATAAATCGTGAATTATTCATGTTTTTATGTTTAACCAAAAGTATTTGAGTCAACTTACAAAATGATACCAAAATATTGACTCCTCACTCTACGCATGACATTTTGAAGTTAATAAATAATAAGTTAATAAAAAAGTCAATAAAGTTAATAAGTCAATCAAACTAACTTTTACAGTATGTTTTGTTTGTAAAAGAACCATATTTTCGAAATAACCGTTTTTAAAACTCAAACTTACGTCAAAAAGTCATATTTCTCCGCTTCTAGACGTGATATCAAAATAAAATGCCTACAGATATGTATATTATTAGTCAACCTCATTATGGAACGATATGAACCGATTCAGATATTTTTTTAGTGTTGAGTAGTGTAATTTTAATCGTTCTCCAAACACGCTGTATATCTTCTTAATTCATTGTATCGGATCTCAATGCTAAATTAAGAAATATCGTTTTATACACAGTTTTCGATTTAGCAACAATATCCGCCTATCTCAGTTCAATGGGTTGACGAGCTGTTATCATTCGTAACCACGAATCCAATACAATAGGTAGGTACTCTTATCTACTGAACTTGTGATCTTTGTGACAATTTCAGTTCGAATTTCTACTTGGCTCATTTCGTGGGCTTCTTTTGTCGAAAAAGTCGATTATTCTGCCAATCTGCTCGCTCGGTTTAAGTAAGATTTCAGATTTGTTATCTTGCTTTAACAGAAAACTTTGCTCTCTTTTACAAATATTACTTTATCTAAGAGATTTTTTATTCCGAATGAAGTCCTGAGAATTTATGTGAATCAGAATTATGCTGAATAATTTGAAGGTATTATTCTTTAAGTTATCGCAAAACTGAAAGTTCTTTAACATTATTTTACAATGAAATGTAGACTAGCACTGGAAGGTACAAAATTTCTTTGTCATCAAACCAAGTGAATGAATTAAGTAATTTATTTTCAACTTTTCGCTTTTTAAGCTTAAGCTCCTATGTTTCCAAAAATAATTTATTAGGGTTTGGAGTCATTGACACTTGGTTTGTTGATAGGCAACGTCTTTGTATCTAGGTGCTGACAACGGACAGTCGTAAGGAACAAGCGTCTTCCTATTCCTTTAGTTTAGATTGAAAATAACACTATTATTACATAGGACTTAAACTGGCGATATATGTGTGTACCTACTACAAGTCACCTCTGCCTGGCCCTTCGGGATAAACAAGCGTGATGTTATCTAGAAATAACAAAAAAAAAGTAATAAATAAAAATAAAAATCCCGACTGTAAAGCTAAAATCAAGCCCATTTAAAATTAAATAAAAGTTGAAAGCAGGCGGGACCCATACCATTTTTATTATATGTATTTTCAAATTCAAATGGGTCCCGCCTGTCACTGTCACAATTAAGACGAATCTAACGGCACCTCTCAAGCTGAAATCGATCAAGCCGTTTAGGCTACAGAGCGTGCCAAAGAAATATACAAACATACATACAAAAAACATAACCCTCCTTCTGGGGCAGTCGGGTAAAAACAAAAATTATTAATTAAACGTTGAGTACACTAGCGTGAATTAATCCTTCAATAATAATCCAATTACGTGCAGTCAGTGATTTGTGGCACGAAAGCCCATTAGGAGTAAATCTGTTAACTCAAGTAAACGTTTCGAACGTTCTCTTGAGAGGTTTTCAATAAGAACAATAAGTATGAGTGCTATTATTTTTAAGAAATAAGTACTCTTGAAGCTTGATTTTAGAGCTTTTGAACTTGCTCATCTCTGAAACTCGCCTGGACCTTGCTTATATAAATGTGCGAATTTGAAAGTTATTTTATTTACCGAGGTCTGATCTTAATGATATTATCTAGAAGGTATCTATATTATAATTGTTTTTTTTTGTTAACCTATGTTGTCCCACTGCTGGGTATTTTCCTTATGTTGGGGCTTCATCAGCCAATCGGTGAGGAACAAGTCCAAAATGTCACGCCAGCGTTTCTTAGGCCTGCCTCGGTGACGACGCCCGTCTTCAGACACCCACTGTGTGACGATCCTGACCCATCTGTTTTGATGCATCCTATACGTATGTCCCGTCCAGTCCCATTTCAGCCTCGCAGACTTGTTGCCAATATCAGCGATGCCTTTAATTGATATAGCAAGGAAAATTTAACATACTTAATTATATTTAAATGACTATTATTAATCATGTTTAGTAATATTGCATTTTATAACCATGACTAATTAAGTAAGTACTACGGATTTAGTAGTGAGGTAAATTATTAATTATTTTTTAGTAATGATAGGAGATTCGGCTACAGTGTGGTGGCACTGTCGGATGATGTTATGGCTCAGCTTAATAGGCTTCGACATAACAAGTTATGCTAGTACCTACGAGTGGAGACTGGACATTCCTTCCCTCGGGCTACAACGGTTACCATAGACATTATACTTTCAAGACTTGGGCTCTTTTCTTTTTTTTGCAATACCAAATAATAATGACAATACGATGAATTTTTATGTAAACTACACTGCATCTACTGCTGAGCATGAGGTCCTGGGTAACTGGGTTCGATTCTCGAGTCGGGAAATGTGTTATTGGATTTTTCAATCTGGAATTTCTCAGTAGCAGGTCTGGATTTGTGCCCGGTTCATGGCAATAGGCTCGCCCTCTATTACATGGGATTTAAACATAACTGGCGAAATGGGTATTTTATAGGTACAGACGCCAGCACATCAAGCTACCCGAAACTATAAAATTTTCCCAACCAACCTTGAACCTTATGTTTTAGCGATAAAGTTGAAATCCTATTAAAGAAATTTGACAGATTGTAGTAGCTTGATGTGCTGGCGTCTGTACATCTCTGCGTAACCCTTCGAGGAATACAGGCGTGATGTTATGTATGTATGTGTTTTATACTAAGTAAATTTCTCAATCCTTATTTCCAGACGCAACAGGCAGCGTAATAACAGCAGCTGTGAACGCTCGCGACGGTGGAGAACTGGCCATCCTGGTACGAGGTCTTCACGGCAGCAGTGCCCGGCGAGAAGAGCTGCTTCATGCGAAGGGAGCTGAGGATATTGCCATCTCGCTTTATTACAATGGGAAGAGCAATAAGGGTGAGTAACATAGAGCGAGGATACTCGGTTACCATTAATAGATACCATCCGCATGTTATAGACTGTGAAGGAGCTGTAGGCAAAAGATCTGCGAGGTACAATGCGCGCCACGAAAGATGAGACTTGACCGCGCCTCCCCCGCTCTTTCCGCCGCCCCTATGACGTCCGGTCCCGTCCCGCACTCAGACCTCATACCGCTAAAGATACCTAAAACCGTGTTCTGCGCATGTCAAACCACGTGGTGTGTCAAGTCTCATCTTTCGTGGCACGCATTGTAAGTTACGTAAAACACTATCAGTATAGCAATGGCTTTCATTTTGATAGTTCATCAACATTCATTGTGTTATTTATGTTGTTGAGCAGACCAATTTTTCGAACATATTATGAAGCAATGAAAGGATTTCTAATATCCTTCAAAATGATTCAGATGGTGATTGATAGTGTGTTACGCAATTAGTGTACAGCCGGTCGATTCTGTAAAAATCTCACCATGAAAACTTAGGTGATGCGAGTTTGTTTTTGCTAGGAATTGACACTATTGACAGCTCACTCCACGCTCCCTTCACTTAAGTTTTCACGGTGAGATAGTTACAGAATAGCACTGCTGGTCTACATAGTATTCGAGGAGACAGGAGAGCTAAGTTGTCTATGATATAAACGCGAACACACGTTATTATAAAAGTAGCAATGTTGAGAGAAAGCGTGAGAATGAATTGCTATCTAAAATGTTATTAAACGCAGAGGAAATGGTAACTTAACCACTTCCTCGAAACGGTATGTATTTGCTTTTACGCAAAGGAAACTGCCGGTCGATTCTGTAAAAATCTCACCGTAAAGTGAGTTTGTTTTTGCTAGGAATTGACGCTAGTGACAGCTCACTCCACGCTCACTTCACCTATGTTTTCACGGTGAGATTTTTACAGAATCGATCGGCAGGATACATTTTATCTCAGAATGAACACGTAAGCCATTTTCAATTTGTTTTACAATGAATTCATCGTTCTAGAATACCCACTCTAGAACGATAAATCCATTGTAAAACAAATTGAAAATGGCTTAGGAAATACTAGTACGTAAGAAGCCGCTTACTTAACCGGCTACTTACGTACTAGTATTTCCTCGTGTGTGCCAGTTCTTCATTTTATTGTGTCGAAGGCAATCTATAAACAGTGAGCCCAAAATTTGACGAGATTGGCACCTTTTTTTCATCCCGCTCTTGACCACGATCACGCCTGATGGAAAGCGATGGATGAGGTCTATGATGGAACGAGCCCAGAAGATGCCTAAAGCACTGGAATTCCCATGCATCGACGAAATATATCAGGCTGCTTGATGTCGGACTCTGATGGGAGGGTGGTCACAAACTAGGCGGGCGTTAGCCCTACCACCGCAAGGGAAGAATTGGCCAGTCAAATAAGGTGTTGGGTGTGACTGTCCAGGATACGCCGAGCGCCCGTTTTAGTTGAGTAACTAGCGGAAAAAACTGCGCTACACGAGGATACTTTTTCATGCATCCCAAAACCACCTTGGCACCTTCAGCAGCGTGCAGGCAACTAGACACGCTGGATACGATATTAAGTGTCCCATTGTTTGTCGGACAGCACCACATTTATACTCCAGTTAAGCGTAGCATGACCACCAAAGAAACGGGTTTTCAGTCAAGTTACAATCTGTCATTTCGTCTATTCTTCCTTCGATAAAACCTGTTTCTGTGGTGGTCATGCTGCGCATGCTACTGGAGTGTAAATGTGGTGCTGTCTGGCGGAGTCATCTGTAAATCTCCACCTGAGGAGGTTTTTTTTTGGTTTGGCTTACCGAGTCCAGTGTAGCTGATGCCAGTAACTAAGGCAAAAACATTGGCTGAGAAAGAAAAAGTGTACAATTTATGTTGTAGTAACGCTTCAAGGCATTACTGTTAGTGCGGCCACATAATGTGCTAAACGGCCACATTTTGTGCTAAAACTTCCACAACATATGTGCCGTAACGAATAAAACCACTCAGCTGTATTACGTACACTTTTATACTTTTTCGTTGGGCAAACTGAGAAGCTAAAAAGGAAATTAAATTATTCAGATAGAGTCCATCGCTATTTATTTTCTTGAAAAAATGTCTTTTGATATCTTTGAAATCGCAGAAATGAAATACGAAATGCATTTAATGCCATCGCTAGGAGGAAAAAGTTATGTCGTAAATATGATTGAAGATGCATTCAGCTATAAATAACATCTCGGTTAAACAATCTAGTCAGTTTACTAACTCAATTAACGTTAGTTAAATTCGCAATTAATAAAGAGCTTATTTTTTATTAAGTCTGGCAGATATTTTTTTATATTCTGTAAGTTTCTGTTTATAATTTTATCTGTTAGTAAATAACCACTTATTTACTCTCTTACCAGAAAGTTTGAAACAGGCTCTTAAGAGGAAATGCGGGTGGTCGTTTCTCCATAGAAACGCTCTCGCGTTTTCTTTCTGGTTAATGACCATAAAGCAATGATTTTTTACAGAAAAGTAAATATTAACTACTTAATGTATGTCCCTATGTTTTCCTTTTTGATGATACATTATTTTTATAAGCACTAGAAACCTCGAAAAATGCCGATTGAAACCAATGTCAACAGAGGCCTAGTGTACAAATTTGAAATATATTAATGAAAAAAAAAACATAGGGACACAGTACAGTATATTATCCTTCTTATTTAGTATAAGAAATATATTTTAAATTGGTCCAATATTGGAGAAGGAAATAGGCGAGAGCCAAACCTCGAATCACTACTTTTTACTAAGGATTTTTCAGAAGTTTCTCTGACCGCAGATGTGTAAAATATATTCACTCTTTGGTTTTACTTTGTCCAGTAGACCGCACGTCAGTGGTAACACTTTGACATTGAGCTGGCTAAGCGTAGTACGGAGTTTCAATAGAATTACGATAGAATAAGATTAAAATGAGAAGCCGGTTTATACTGGTTTTTTACCACCAACGTGGGGCCTACCGTACCTTATATACGGATGACTCGAAATTAACGGATAACCTCTTAAGGGTTCAACTAGAAATCTCGAAAAACGTCAGCTGTTCCCTATATTTATGTTCGCATAACTCGTCAAAATGTAGAAACAGCTGATTCTTTTTTCGCGATTTCAGGTTTGGTCCCATAGTAATAGTTGTTCATAATGATAAGTATATTGACCCCTTAAGAGATTATCCATTAATTACGGGTTACCCTGTATAGTTATTTTTGCATTTCCTAGTATCCTTGGAGAGTCTCCATGGTGGTCACCTAAAGTCCGTATCCTGGGGCTTGGGCGAGCACCCACGAGGTACCTTGGCTCTGATCATCACTCCCAGCAGAGTGAAGCTGGTCGCGGGCTGCAAGCCCCTGCACTGGCACAACATGTCTGGCAGACACGATATGCTAGCGATGTTATCTAGTCAGAAGATGAAACTGGTAAGTAACGGCTTTTTATGAATGATTTTTTGTCGTTTACAGGCTGGCAGGGCCATCGACACACAACCTGCTATCCATGGATTCGGGTCATGATTCTGAACTCTGTGCTGAAATGTTTCTTTAGTTAAAAAAAAAAATTAGCTCTGCCTCGCTCTACCACATACCTTTTAACAGTGTAGGTATTGATTGCACTTTTCTATGAAACAGCAGATTTTTTTTTACAACTGGCGAATAATTTCTTCGCTAGGGGGGATCTAATCACGTGCTGAATTCATGGTTTACTCGTCGATGTCTCTGCCATCCTGACGTGTATCGTTTTATTCGAATATCCAAAAATATAAACAAACTAGCAGCGCTCCGCGGTTTCGGTTTCACCCGCATAAGTGTCGATGCCGTGGGAATATCGGGGTAAAAACTATCCTATGTCCTTCCCCGGGATGCAATCTATCTCTGTGCCAAATTTTATCGAAATCCGTTCAGTGGTTTAGGTGTGAAGAGGTAACATACAGACAGACATACAGACAGACAGACAGAGTTACTTTCGAATTTGTAATTTTAGTATGGATGATGAGACGGCAGCGGTATCTACTAAGTTTGAAACAAGTAATATTTTCGTTGGTTGGGATTTATATAATTTTCTTCTTAAAGAATTCCAATCTTCAATTCTTTTGTAATAGAAAGTCTACGACCATGTCAATGGCAAAATTAGTAATCTTTTGGAGTTTAAATCTTTTTCAGATTGGATGATGAGAGTTTCGAGTACCTTAATAAACCAGTATTAAATACTTGAGTTGAAAACAATGGCCGTGTTTTATTTTCAAGCACCCTTTGAGCAGGCCTAACCTCACGAAACTGAAAACGCGAATGTGCTTGATAATTTATAGGACTTAATTTAAAAAAAAAATTAACACTATTAATAAAAGAAAAACGATCAACGTGGAAAACTTATTAAGGCATAATTATATTTTTTTAAAAGATGATGTCCTAAATTATTTAGAAGCTAGTTTAAGGTTTTCTGTATTTTTTTTAAAGTATTCCATTATTCTTACAGTACCACGAAGAAAATGCACCAGTGGAAGTTTACAACAGCGAAAGGGCTGTTTTACAGTCTCTTAACTGTGACCACCATGAAGACACCATGAGACCTCCAGCTCTCACGACCGTAGACGAAACTGACTATGAAGAAGTTAGAGACTTCATGGCGAAGGACGCGAGAAGGAAACGTGAGGAACAGATGCAAGGAGATGATTACAGAGGAAACAATATTGATCCTAATATTAATCTGCCGCAGCCGATTCCCAACAGAGGAGATATACCTTCAAACGCAATTGAATCTTGTGATGGTAAGTTTGTTTCTGAATGTTTTGTCTATTCTTTTTTTTATAAATTAAACTTATTTGTAGCATATAAAGCAACGCATACGATAGTAAATTATTATTCAGCTGAATGTTTACACTAATATTATAAAGGCGAAAGTTTATGAGTGTGTGTGTTTATATGTTTGTTACTTCTTCACGCTCAAACGGCTGGACAAATTTTGATAAAATTTTGTATGGTGGTAGCTGACACCCTGGATTAACATATAGGCTTTTATCCCGAAATTCCCACGAGATCGACATTTACGCGGGTAAAACCGCGGTGCGCAGCTAGTAATACATATATTCAAAACAAAAGGACATTTAGGCGTCGAAGTACTGTTGATCTATCTATCTTTGTGTATTTAGAATCAATGATAAGTTTCCAATGATCTATGCTAGATACGAAATAATCTGCTTTAGAAGCTACAATTGGAACTTAAAACATACTTTTTCGGGACCACGCTTTTTTCCAGGAGCATTGAATATATCATTAACTGAAACTGCGGGGCTTCGCCCTTCTTCAAGCATTGTCATTTCTATAAACGGAATCTTAAACACTACTCTAACGCCTCATTCTGTTTCATCTTCCAGACGAAGTGATCCGTCAGCTGACTCTCCTTCGCCAAACGATCGAGCTCCTTCGGCGCGAGGTCGGCGAACAGAAGGGTACCATCGACAACCTGCGCTCTCAACTGCGTCAGTGCTGCAACCGCGTGCCCACTCCGCCAGCTCCAGACAGATGCACTGGATCTTCCTGCTATCCTGGTTATTAAATATTACTATGAAAAACTATATATTCAAATAAATAATAGTCTTGCCAGTTTTAGATATATTTCAAGAGATTTCAGTTTTGCATTTATCGAAATTCTAGGTTTTTTCGTACTGTCAAGTTAGTATTGAAAAAAGATTTTGTTTGTGTGTAAAGTTTGTTTTGGATCAGTAAATACAGAGTTATCAACTTAGGATTTATTTCACAATATAACAGTAATATTGTACGAATCTAAATAATCGTCATTCTTAACATTAATATTTTGTACTTTAGCATTAACTAACACGTATCCTATATTTACATTCTCATTACAATCATTAGTAATGTTAGCTTCAGTAACTTTAGTAACATCATCTAGTTCTTGCCGCATCACATCATCATTTAACTTAAGGTGTATCAAGCAACTTTTCTATATTCAAAGTGTGGGTTTTTATTAAAAGTGTTCTTTTAAAATCGCTTTTTATTTCATATAGTTCGCTAGACGGTGTATCAAACTTTAAATTTCTAATGTAAGCTGACCTTTTATTGTACGGAATGCCTATACGATGAGAGGTCAGCTAATTCTGGAAATAATAGCTTGATATATCGTCGTGTGTACTAGTCCATATGTGTCAGATCATTGTCTGCCTACAGAGTCGCGAGTCTCGCCCACCCTAATATCAAGTTGCTTGATTAACCTTATTCATATTTGTGAATGAATAACTAGATTTGTCAATTATAGAGATGATTAGTGACTCTGTAGGCGAAAGTGTATGTACATAATGATGTTCCTTGTTCGAGGTAATTTAGGTAAACGAAGATAATCAATGTTGCTTTTGAGTTATTTATACAGTTTTTGCTTTGATATTGGAAATTTACTGTGGACATGATGACATTTTTCTAGGTTGAGGTTAAAAATGTGATGCTACCTATATCTCTCTTTCAAAACTGTTATTTTTAAGAACTTGCAAAGAAATAAAATTACTTGTTTAACTCATTACAGTTGAGAAGCAGCATTCAATCAGAGGTTTAGTGACGTCGTGATCGATGTTTTACTGGTTATCTTAGGCGGATCTCGTAGCCGGCACGGACGTAAAAATATCGCGCCGTAGGTTTTTCGCGCATTGGATTTTCAACTCTCGGTAAGCTATCCAACCGCCAGCCAATCCAACAGTGCGTCAAAAAATACACTGTTGGATATGAACTCTCGACGCTTAGCAGTGCATTGAAAATCGAGTGCGTGAAAATAAATCGCCGCGGGAATAAAGCGCGCGTGTGTACCTGGGCTTACCTACCACGCGCCACGCTCCGGTACGCGGGACCCGCGGCGACATATTCAATAAAATCGCGTTTCCGCGCGAGGCATTTGGCCCCGTTTCCAGCGCTCCGTGACATGCTGTAGTGTGAGATCCGCCGCAGAAAATATTATTGAAAATGTAGTAATTTTTTACAATTCGATGATAAATCTGGCTAAAAGACACCATTTTAAAAGAAATTTGCAATAGTCAATAAAAACACACACAGACATTTAGATTGCCAACTTTTACTGTACTAATGAGGGTGTAAGAGAAATCCCCCATCAAGGTGATAAATCTTTTCTAATCATGTTATCCATAACATCGTGTGACACAGGCGTGGAATGCCGTAACACAGCCACTGGGTATGACTGCGGCTCCTGCCCGCAAGGCATGGAGGGCGACGGCAAGAGATGTAGACCCATCACCTGCAGCAGACGACCCTGCTCACAAGGTAGGTGACACTACATTGATATACGACTTTGTCGTCGATAATAAAATTACGTCTTGAGGATACAAACTCTATACGGAGTCACATTAAATTAGCTGGCGAAACTTCACAGACCTGGGGGCCTAAAAAGGCCACTTTGGCAGAATCATAAAAGGATAAAATTATGAATCATAATATGGCGAAGACAGTTCGTTTTTCTTTTTTTCGCTGCACTACGTAGGTATAATCAAATAGATTGGGATTGGATTTGAATAGGATTGGATTTGAGTACAGACAAAAAAAAAAACTGTAAAATCTTTCATCAATGGGATTTGATACGATTAACTTAACAGTTAACTGTTCATTATACTTAATTCATAATGTTGTCCTGTAATGTTGTACTGTTTGTGTACATAGTAAAGAGTATTCTATTCTATTCCTTTTATGATTCTGCCAAAGTGGCCGTTTTAGGCTCCCTGGTATTAAGATCTAATGATGATAAAACAAACAAAAAGAAAGAAAAAATTCGACCCATAATTTCAAGTTCAGCATACAGCTCACTACGGAGTCAACGACCGCTGGTAGAGTTGTACCTTGTAATCTTTTTTATCTTTATTAGATACTGATACCTATCACGCCTACAAAGAACATGGATAAAGTTTGACCCAGCACAGACATTGAGTTAATTACCTATTTTAAAAATAACTGATAATATTTGAAATTTCACTACAGCTATCATTACTTGGCAAAACTTTGCAGGAAATATTTCATAATAGCTACATTTTGTTTTATTTGTGTTTATTTCTGGGCCAAGCTTTTATGGGAGAGTTATCAATCTTTTTTAATTTGACCTTTGTTTTTAAAAAGTTTTAATAAATCTTTTGCCTGGTTGGAATGATGATGCTTATTTTATGTCTTTCACTCAAATGCAAAAGAAAGAGTCATGTTTGTAGTGCTATCTATCTAGATAGCACTACAAACATGACTCTTTCTTTTCTCTTTCTTTATTTTCTATTCTCTTTTGTTTTTAATCAAATAGTCGCATTGTCTTAATGCCACTATTTGATTATCAGGTTAATACAGAGTAAATATTATATGTGACCATTTCGGGATCACAAAAAGGATGCTCTTAAGTATATACTTTTATATTTATTGTCACCGAGTCTTTGGCATAACTCCAAGTCCAGATGCTGTCTGGTAAAGTTACTAGCAGTTGTCACATTAAGTTCAAAGAACCATTAACTGCCATTGTTACAAGCTACCCAGCGTCGTTTAATGAGCCATATGCGGATCATCACATTATTTTAATAACAACGACACGCGCCCTGTATCTTCCTCTAGTTATAAGTGCAGAAAAAGTATATATGAAAACATCTCTTTCGGAATTTATTTTTTTTTGGCTTTTCAACAATGAGTACACTGTTACTTTATAATTTGCACATTGCAAACTTAAGTCTAAGCGCCTCATCACTTACAGAAAAGCACAGCATGCACTACATTATGCGCAGATAATAACACAGTTAATTAAATAAAACAACATAACATGAAGATTGAGAAAAATAAATTGATAAAAAAATAAACTGTTAAAGCATAATTGATAACAATGAATTAAATAACAAAGATTAAATTAGATTAGATTCTATTTTTGATTTTTTTTTAGATATAGTTAGGATAATATTTGATTTTAGACTAGAGAAACCCATTAGATAGCAAGCGCATTATCAAGGCAGATTGTGATGTTGACAATATTGGTTAGTAGTCCCAAGAGTTGGTGGGTTAAGGAGATGGCAAGCTGCAGTAGGTAACGTATCCCTTGATAGCAGAAGATTGAAGATGGTTACGTCTTGTCACGATTAAACATTATGCCTCGGTTGTTGAGTTTCATCTGTTCTCCAGTGGAACGCTGCGTGGACACAGAGCAGGGTTACCGGT
Source organism: Luperina nickerlii (assembly GCA_963855955.1). Classification (NCBI taxonomy): domain Eukaryota; kingdom Metazoa; phylum Arthropoda; class Insecta; order Lepidoptera; family Noctuidae; genus Luperina; species Luperina nickerlii. The sequence goes on along the minus strand of OY979679.1, from coordinate 5,271,133 downwards.
GTGAGCGATGTCCAGGACGACAGACCAGCGACGGGCAAACATGTCACACCGCCTGCAGTGCCAACCCTTGTTTTGGTGGACGTGAGTACAAAAGAGTTCTTTTTCAAAATCAAATTCGTTTATTTGTTTATTTCTAAAATGGCCGTTACGGTGGATCTTACAATATAAAAAACAAATGGGTTTAATAAAAATATTTAAAGCATATATTCTGTTTTTTCTTTTGGAAGGTGTTCAATGTCAGGACTTGCCGGATGGTAGCTACCGGTGTGCCTCTTGTCCAGAGGGTTATCATGGAAATGGAGAGAAATGCTACAGAATGTCTTGTCGCCAGAGTTCTTGCTACCAAGGTAAATACCTACTCCTGTAATAATTTCATGAGCCGTTTCTGCGCAGCTATTGGAACTTGATAGCTGTCCTTTTGATGTATTGATTCTGAAATTATAGTCAATACGTTCCTATGTCAAATTTCCAGGTGTGGAATGCACGGAGACAGCCTCAGGTCCTCGTTGTGGCTCCTGTCCTGCTGGGTACAACGGCAACGGACAACAGTGTCAGCATATCTGTGACACCCACAAACCCTGCGGAACTAGACGGTGCAGTCCAAAGCCTAGCAGTCCGTACTACGAATGTGAAGGATGTCCTAAAGGATTTGATTGGAATGGTGAGTGAAAATAAGCTGAACGTATCTAAAAGTCATCGCTTAGCAGCAATGTTTGGAGCAGAAAATGATATAATCTTGGTGAGACTAAAAGCAAAAAACGTTGTATTTATAAGCATAATTAGCCTATAACTTTCCCACACACAGGCCACAGGCCTCCTCTCGGTGAGACGGAGTGGGCCATAATCCACCTTACGGGTCCAGTGCGGGTTGGTAGGTGCCACATGTCTTCGAATTTTTGATTCTAGGACATGCCGGTTTCCTCACAATGTTTTGTTTTACCGTTTTGAGAACAGTGGTGATGAAATTATTTACACAAAGTAAAATGCCTGCAAAAAACATTGATTTTGTAAATAACTCAAGACAATGTGCACCAATTTTCAGTTGTTTTAATTGCTCTGGATTGTGAATTGGACGCTGTAAGAGACTATTTTCACAGCCAACAATTGAACAACATATTATTATTTGAAAAATACTCTTTTTTTCTTCCAGGGTATTCTTGCGTTGACATAGACGAATGCGACCTGATACGTCCTTGTGACGAGGTCGTGTCCTGTCGGAACGAAGAAGGCGGCTTCACTTGCGGACCCTGCCCCGCCGGGTACGAGGGTAGCTCCGGATGGAGAGGATCTGGCAGCGAGCGGCGAAGAGAACAGTGCGTTGATGTGGATGAGTGTACGGACGGACGAGCCAATTGTCCGAGAGGCAGACTGTGCGTTAATACTCCGGTAAGATTCTTAAAAGTGTGCAACCTACGTTCTTAGCTGCAGTGCAAAACAGAGAGTTCCTGTATTTTTTTTTTTCCTGTATTTTTAAGAAGGTTTGCAATCTAATCTCAGTCTTAATCAGTCAAAAATATGTCTAATTTCCCTACATTTTTGACATTGATTGTCACTGAGATGAGATTGGACAATCATTTTGCTTAAAGATTCTAATATAATTTTTATTGTGGTTTTTTTTACGTCTATGAATTTGAAATTCGTTTTTTTTTGAAAATGCTTTTGGATTTTTGTAAAACTTTACATTGTTGAAGAAGAGATTTTACACGAATATTATTGAACCGTCCAACGTTGCCGAGTAGTATACTCGGCAACGTTGGACGGTTCAATAACAATTTTTACATTTTTCATTTTCACCGTCCAAATTTCTTTTCACTGAACAATCTCCTTCGTTTGATGGTCTATCATTCTAAGTACGTGAAATTGGCAAAATTGTGGTGTTTATTCCACAGAAGCCATTAATCAAGAGTTGAAGTTGAGATTGGACAAGATTTTGAAAGGTGTGCAAGAATTTCAACCAATGTTTATGGTTAGCGTTCGAGATTTAAAATATAAACGACTATTACTAGGTTTAATTGTCGCTTCCAGTGCCATTGGAAACATCAGTCGTTTTACTTCATGCGATCGTTCTTTCAAAGAGAATATTTCCATTGATCATTTTCACCCATTGTCTCTAGGCTAGGCTAATTACTTTGTTCTTCTCTCAGGGTTCGTTCACCTGCGTGCCATGTGGAGGTAGCTATTACGTGAACACGACGCGGCCGTGCTTCGGTCCGGGCGAGCTCGTGCAGCGCTGCGACCCCGCGCACTGTCGCCGGTACAACGCCGTGTGCGGCTACGGGTACAAGTGTGTCTGCGCGGTACGTATACTGTAGGTAGTTACTACGTGAACACGACGTGGCCGTGCTTGGGTCCGGGCGAGCTCGTGCAGCGCTGTGATCCCGCGCACTGTCGCCGGTACAACGCCGTGTGCGGCTACGGGTACAAGTGTGTCTGCGCGGTGCGTATACTGTGGGTAGTTACTACGTGAACACGACGTGGCCGTGCTTGGGTCCGGGCGAGCTCGTGCAGCGCTGTGACCCCACGCACTGTCGCCGGTACAACGCCGTGTGCGGCTACGGGCACAAGTGTGTCTGCGCGGTACGTATTCTGTGGGTAGTTACTACGTGAACACGACGTGGCCATGCTTGGGTCCGGGCGAGCTCGTGCAGCGCTGTGACCCCACGCACTGTCGCCCGTACAACGCCGTGTGCAGCTACGGGTACAAGTGTGTCTGCGCGGTACGTATACTGTGGGTAGTTACTACGTGAACACGACGCGGTCTCGCGGCTTCTTCAATTTCGACTTCCGATGATTTTAAATAAGTTACTCAAACAATACTTTAACCTGAACAGAGTCGATTTACTCTCTCAAGAGATACTTTTGGAGCAGACTATATAATATCTACCCTTAATGTGAAACTTCACAGACCTGAACATAGCAACGCTGCTTGGCGGCAGAAATTGGTAATAAAGTACTTCCCCAGACCTTTACATAGAGCTACTACTCACCGTTAAGCCTTATAATATTTACTAGGCAAGTATTTACGGGCAAAACGTGACGCTCGACATGTTTGGCAACGGGTCATAACAGCAGGCGATGTTGCCGAGGGAAGCTTAACATGACGACCCTTTGTCTACACAACGATGATAAAACACAGTTACTTCTTGTTACTAGGTACTTGACGTGTATACACGCAATATATATATATATAATTATATATCTGTTGCCAACAATAATATCGTTCATCTGGACAAAAAGGCTTTGCCAGCGAAATAAGATGGGATAAGTCATTAAATATAGCTCCAGCTATACAAACAGCTGCCTAGTTGCCTTGCTGGCCCCAGAATGCGAGCATCTATTATCTCGGCCTATAAAGCAATTACATCTTATGAAGAAATCCTTTTTATTCAAAATATTAGACATGAATTTAATGGACCCTCTAATAATTCGATTAAAATATTATTGAACATTATTACACACACACTACACATACCCACACACACACAACACACACACACACACATCCACGCACACACACCACACACACACACACTACACACTTACACACACTACACACTTACACACATACACTTTCACACACTACACTTCTTTTTGTGAACCTCAAACAAGGAATTGTTTGAGGTTCACAAAAAGAAGTGTAGTGTGTTAGTATTTTTAGGACACCAAAATAGGAATATTTTGGTGTCCTAAAAATACTAAATAGCCAAGTAACTGCGACCTACTTGGATATAGCGCTCACCGGCCTCTTTTTATTCGCTCGGCTCGCGCGCGTTTGGTCACTGTTCCAGCCTAATCTAACACGTTTGGTCGGGGTACCCCCTACCTTAGTTACTGCAATGAACTGTGAGAAAAGGCCAGAAAGTTAAAAAGAGACTAAATTATTTTAAAAAAGTGAACACCATTAGTAGCGCAAACGTTTTTAGAGGTTAATTCATTACAATAATAGGTTTTTAGAGGATCAGTTAAATATTTCAATCGGTACTTTTATTCCAGACTGGCTGGGCAGGCAACGGTACAGTCTGCGGTCCTGACAAGGATCTGGACGGTTACCCAGATCACCAGCTAGGCTGTTCCGAACCCCGCTGCAAGGCTGACAACTGTCCTGACGTGTCCAACTCGGGACAAGAAGACGCTGATGGTGATGGCATTGGGGACTCTTGTGACCCAGATGCTGATGGTGATGGTATTGCTAATCTGCCGGTGAGTTATTTTAATTTAAAGTAGGCAAACCTTTAGGGCAAGAAATATAAGAGACTACGCCATGTAAGGCTGTCAATTATAGTCCTGATGTCTTCAACTACGAGCAGGAAGACGTTGACGGCGATAGTATTCGAGACTCTTGTGAGCCTGATGCCGATGGTGATGGCTTTATAAATTAGATGGAAAAAGATGCTGACTGTTAGAAGAAAGATGGCGATGTAAATTGCCGGTGGCCAATAACTATATTTAAATCTTTTGTGTATTAATACAGTTTTGTTTCGTCATCTATTTACCTCCAACTTCTTCAAAACTAATCAAAGTTTCAAAATCTGTCCGCATACAATAAATAGCCATTGGCTTTAACAGTTAAATTTGGAAGGTTTACTGTGTTTTATAAGAAAAATTACTGACGTAGCTAAAATTTCGTTAATGTAAGATTCTAATCTTCCAATCTGCCAATCTATTGGCTAAGCAGCTAAGCGAGCCATAATCCCTAACACAGTAAACAAACAGTTTTTTCTACAAAAGCTTTTTAAGTTCTAGCAAGGCATGAAACATTTTCTCAAAAAATATTCGTGAGATTTTTGACTTTTATCTATTATTTAGCAGCAGATAGCTAGACTCCTTTGTTCTTATTTGTTTTATAAAGTTTTCATGCAAACAAGACAAAGACCTTACTGTGGCATTAAGTCCGCCTTTGTACATTATGTGCATAAAGTTTTAATAAATAAATAAATATTAAAATATTACAGTATTAAATTATTCTCATTTTCACGAAGCACGGAGATAAAAGAATTGTAGAAGTCAATGGATTTAATTACGGAGAGACAATAACCGCCGTCTTATTCATAATGAGAATATTTAATGAATACTCTTTGTTTGAAGCAGGCACGTGGGAGCGATCCCGTCGAATACAAAGAACTAAATATATAAATAATAGTTAAGTAAATGGACTTGGAGAAAATTTACAGACTTTTAAAACGACTGCCGTAAAGTGTTTAGACAACTGCAATTTTCAGCCAGAGTTCATGTTTGAGTTCGAAAATGTTTCTCTTAGCGTGACGATGTCATTCTAAATGGACTCTGCCCAGAATTCGGCTACGTTGTTTTGCACCACCACATCCGATACCTTGTTCAAAAAGGTATTTTGAATTGTGGGGGCATATTGAAAGTGTTTCACCTGGGCTAGTCTTCCATTTTCCCCCTCAGTAACAGGAAAAAGAAGATAATGTTTAAAATTTATTCGAGTTCTCATTCTGTGCATTGTGTTTTTCGTCATACGGTTTATTCGAGTCCTATTCTGTCCATTGTGTCTTTCATCATACGGTTTATTCGAGTCCTATTCTGTCCATTGTGTCTTTCATCATACGGTTTATTCGAGTCCTATTCTGTCCATTCTGTGTTTCGTCATATGGTTTATTCGAATCTTTATTTTGTCCATTCTGCCTTTGGTCATACGGTTTATTCATATTCGAGTCCTATTCTGTCCATGCATTGTGTCTTTCATCATACGTTTTATACGAGTACTTATTCTGTCAATTCTGTTTTTTGTCATACGGTTTGATAAAACGTTTCCTATAGGAAACCCGTTAAAATGTAAAAGCACTGATTTAAGTCTAATACTCTTGAAAGCCTGATAAATATACATAAAATATATAATTCTGTTGTTCCCAGGACAACTGCCCCCTAACTCCCAACCCTGACCAACTGGACCGCGATGAAGACCGCAGCGACAAGCGAGGTGACGCGTGTGACAACTGTCCCCGAAGGTACAACCCTGGACAAGAGGACACCGATGGAGACGGGCTCGGAGATATCTGTGATCCTGATATGGATAATGATGGTGAGACAATGCTGTTTTTTATCGTTGACTAGTGACCCGTATACATAATTATATAACTAGCTGTGCCTCGCGGTTTCACCCGCATAAGTGTCGGTCCCGTCATCCCGTGGGAATATCGGGATAAAAACTATCCTATGTCCTTTCCCGGGACTCAAACTATCTTTATACCAAATTTCATCTAAATCGGTATAGCGGTTTAAGCGTGAAGAGGTAACAGACAGACAGACATACTTTCGCATTTATAATATACTAGCGACCCGCCCCGGCTTCGCACGGGTGCAATGCTGATACTAAATACACTACAGAAAAACTGTGAACGTTGTATATAAAAACATAGCGGCCCGCTCCGGCTTCGCACGGGTATAAAATATATAGCCTATGTGATTAAAATCGATTCAGTAGTTTTGATTTATTCATTACTGCCCGTGGCCCGCACGCGTTAAATTTGGAGTAAAACAATCCCCCTTTCCCTATACCCTGAAGATTTCCTGCTATCTTTGGAATATCTAAATATCTCTCTATCTCGTTTTTATAATAAACGCGTCCGATCGCTGCTAAATTCAAAGTGCTATAGGGAAAACCGCGGCCTCAGACGCGCTATTTATAGGCACGCTCTTGCCGCACCGGGCGGCCGGCCGCAATTTTTAAATCTGTAATATCTTCGAAAATATTCACTTAAATCATACGGTGTAAAGAGCCATATAGATCTATATTAAATGAAAAATGTATTCAAGGTATTTAATTGGTTCAGGATTAATGCTGTATTGGTTAAAATCGCTTCGAAAATTAGCCATTATTTGTCGTAAAAAGTAAATGACAAAAAAATTTATTGTGGGTTATCCATAAGAGATAGACATATACCATCACGGACTTTTCTGTAGACCTTTTCAATGTGTACAATACTTAGTACATTATTTTGATAAAACTCGTAGGGTTCAGCCTGCGTTTGCAATGTAAGCGGAAAAAATGTAATTATTTACGACATCACATTAGAAAACTCAAAAATAACAGTACTTCTCCACTATTTAATGGATGTTATTATACATATAAACCTTCCTCTTGAATCACTCTATCTATTAAAAAAAACCGCATCAAAATCCGTTGCGTAGTTTCAAAGATTTAAGCATACAAAGGGACATAGGGACATAGGGACATAGGGACATAGGGACAGAGAAAGCGACTTTGTTTTATACTATGTAGTGAAGTACGGATTATGTATGATATACTCGTAGTTGGGCAAACGGGCTGTGTTTGGCTATTTTTACACCAGATGGTTAGCGATGATACGGTCGAAGATGGAGCACGTTTGCATAGAAATAACCTGTTCACTCGTAATTCCAAAAAAATAGTATTTATATACATACCCCGTTTGAAGGCATAATTTTGATGACATTAAGACCAAATTTATGAATCGTTTAAGGACAAATTGGTTTTCATGCCCTAAAGCTCGTAAGCAAATTTGTCTGATAACGTCATACCTAAACGAATTTAAACGTTGACTATGTAATGAAGAATAACAAGGAGAATCTACATAAATAATTGATACAGAGTCTAACTTTTTCTTCAACAATTTTGAAAATAAAAATGGTTTTCTTTTTGCATTCTCACTTTACGGCCCAAGGGCGGTGTCAGAAACATATAGCCTTTTATTTAGCTTTAAATTCGCTTAAACATCTAGTCTATATATAAATTAATCTTTTACCGCGCGGTAGTCTCGCAAAAACTCGAAAATGACTCGACCGATTGTGATGAAATTTTGGTAAGTTGTTGTGAGTGCGCCGGATAAGGTTCCTAATAAAAAAACAAACACGAAAAAGACATTGCAATGCTTGTGGGGCATTAGCTAGTCTTCAATATTCATTGACAATGTCCCTCGTCCAGGTATACCAAACGAGATGGACAACTGTCCACGTCGCTACAACCCCGCTCAAGAAGACTTAGACAACGACGGCGTAGGCGACGCTTGTGACAACTGTCCACGTATGCGGAACTCTGCGCAGGAAGATATTGATAGAGACGGCGTGGGTGACAGCTGTGACAGTGATGTTGATAGAGATCAGTAAGTATACATAATAATAGAAGATAGTCAAGTTAAGCAAGAACTACTGTCTGGTACTGTTGGTTGGTTGGCTGTCGGTGGTTGGTATTGTTTTATTGTTGGTGTTACTAGTATTCAGCTACTTCCGGTTAGATTGAAAACCGACCCCAACTTAGTTGGGAAAAAGCTAGACAGATGAAGATGATGAGTCAAGTTAAGTAACCACGAAACCCTGAAGACATACGCCCGAAGCCAGCTGTTACAACAATTTTTCGGCAGATAAAACTTGATGCGATTTTGACAGGAATATGTGTGCTTTAGCTGTGTCTTGGTTATATGGCAAGTTTACGCAATTAAAGATGTCGTATTTCAAATTTTGGAAAAGTACCATAAACAAATGAATATTGATTAACAAATGAACGATCCCTTTACAACAACAGAGAAAAATATAAGGGCTTCCCATGATTCCTGCCCAAACATCCATTGTATTACTACAATACGTAGGTATTATAGAATCTACTACAATGGATTTTTGGGCAGGAATAGAAGTAGGAAGAAATATTGTTTCATGTGCCAAATATTGGTGTTAACTGTTAACCTAACCTATGAACTATGTGTCTCGATTAACACAACGCTAATTTATAAAAGATATCTTTAGATGATCATCATAAAGATAAAGATATGGAAGTATACACAATCTTATTAATTAAAAAATGTGCTAACCTTAAAATATTTTCTAGGGACGGTATCCAAGACAGCATAGACAACTGTCTGACAGTGGCTAATAGTGACCAGCTGGACGTGGACGAGGACGGCATCGGCGACGCGTGCGATGATGACGACGACGGAGACGGCGTGCTCGACGTGGACGATAACTGTCCTTATGTCAAGAATAGGGAACAAGTGGATTCTAATAGTTAGTGCGCTTGAGTTTACCTATTAACAATATGTAGGTGCGCAGAACGACATATCACGCTATACATTTCCAGTATAAACTAACTTCTCATTGTACGAAAAGATTATACAATGCGAGGTAAACTAACACTGGTAACGTATAAGCTTGATATGTACCTATGTCATCGTTTGTTCCTTTAATTTCAATATGGATGATGTAGCCAATATTTTGTAACAATGTCTATATTGAAAAGATTATCCACGGAGTTTTTTGCCCGTTCTTCTCCATAGGAAACTAATAAGCTTTGGAATGGGCAACTAGCTTCATCTTTGTGACTGACCGACTCCTTGACGATTCAAATTTGCTTGTAAATGGTTTAATTGAAATAAATTTTGGGTTGAACTGAAATTCTGTACTTTTGACCCTTTACTAAAAAGTTTGAGTATTCTTAAGAGATTAACAACTTTGCAGATACTAAACGAGACAATTAAGATTTATTGTTATGACAGTTATAAGTCATTTTATATTAAAGGCTTTAGGTATTACTTTTATTGTTCGAAGAGTCTACCAATAGGTACATTACAGAAATATTCGTTGTATACATAATTATGTATTTAACAACATTTTTTTTTTCAAAAATATAGATGACGGCGTTGGCGATGCTTGTGACAATGACTACGACGGTGACCATGTGGTGAATGAGTTGGACAACTGTCCGAACAATTCCAAGATATATCGCACCGACTTCAGGTAAGGTCGTACTATTGTGAATTTTCTATTAAATTCGGACAATTGAGAAATACTATAGAGCATCAATTTTGAAAGACCTTGTGGCGACATCTACAGCGCCACATGCGAACTACGCATTACAGTGACGTCACGCAAAACCCTGCATCGCGCAAGCAGAGTTTACCGCGCGACTAGCATTGTATATAACGTCTCGACATCAATCGTCGGGTAGTAACCCACCAGACACTACCCTCGTAAGGTCGGATGACACTCCCATCTCTATGGCAAATGAGTGAACTTTACACCGTGTTCCTCATACCTCTAAAATCTCAAAAATATGGTTCAGGAATACAATGGAAATAAAACATTTAAATGTATGAAATACAGACTGTTACGATGAGATGATTTTATTGTTCATCTACATACTTACAAAAAAAACTTAAGTGCACCGACAGACGCATAGCCTACCGTTGGGTTTAGAAGCTTGAAATATTACACAAGAGCTCCTTTTATAACAAAGGTGAGCACAAAGAAAGGATTTTTGAAATTTTTTAAAATAACTGTATTACTAGAGTTCCATAGAAATTCTTTATGTGCGAGGCGCCCCGTGGCGCGCCGACAAAAATGTTCTGGGACATTCTAGACGACGCCAGCGGGACATATCAGTGGATACATGGATAGGGAAGCAAAGTGTGTATGGGAGTTTGTCATTTATTCTGATGGAAAATCACATCGGGTGCACGACTTGTAAGTTATTTACCAAGTGTGAGAAAGTTAATCTACGAGTAAATAGGTAAACTTAACGGTGAAGATTTCAGACTAGTGAAAAATGTTTTGCAACAAATCACTAACGCTACTGACGCATCTAATGCACTTCACTGAAAGTTTAGCTCTCGAGGAAAGGATTAAAGTTTAATTAGAGCGCGAGCGTGAAAACAAGATAGTGAACGAGAGTGACGTGGAGCGAGAGCGTGCAACGGTGCAACACCCGTTCAGATATTTGTAGTTAAAGTTTCATGAATTTAGTCGTATTTATTGTATATCGTTTATTACACTCTTCTGAAGATGAAGGTTTTATGAGATTGAAAATGTCAGCTTTTAGATAAAGACCGTTCTTAATCATAAGTGAACATAATTATTTGGAAACATACGTTATATGACGAAGATGTTATTCTTGGCTTGTCTGCTCGTGACTCAGACTTACATCCGCCCCTGCTGGCACGGTGTTTACGACTTGACTTGAAAAGATTTTAAATATTAAATGTCTGTTAGATAATAATACGCATAAACCTTTCGGAATACATTTTCAAACTGTTGGTAAAAACCGCATCGAAATCCGTTGTGGAGTTTAGAAAAACAAAGCGGTCACGCAGACGGACTCGAAAAGCGACTTCATTTTATGATATGAACAATTAACATTTAATTAATTTTCTAGAAACTACATGACAGTCCGGCTAGACCCTGAGGGTGAGTCCCAACAGGACCCTAACTGGGAGATCGCGAACCAAGGCGCAGAGATCCTTCAGACGCTGAACTCGGACCCCGGGTTAGCTGTGGGCTTCGAAAGCTTCAGTGGAGTCGACTTCGAAGGGACGCTGTTTGTGGACACACAGATCGATGATGACTATGTTGGATTTATATTTGGGTGAGTATTTTTTTTTCTTAAGATGTCCTACTCATCCAAATTAATTTTGAAAACAAAATATAAATTCTTTCTGGAGATTCTTGATTTATTTATTATCTTGCCGCGGTGGGTCTATGTATTTTTTATCTTTACGTACCGAGACTCGCCGTTGGTCCCTGGGGTCCCGGCTGTCATTCGTGGATCTTCGACAGTCGTTACGGGCAGTCAGAAGCGCGAAAATCTAACAGTCTTACCAAGGGGTATCTTATTACAGTAACTGGATTGTGGAGGTCAGATAGGCAGTCGCTCTTCGTAAAATACTGGTATTTAGCTGCATCCGGTTAGACTGGAAGCCGACCCCAATATAGTTGGAAAAGGCTTGGCAGATGATGGACCTCTTGGCAAGGGACAAAAAAATGGCATTAGGGTCGTGGTAAAATATACACGTGTAGGTACTTACCTCTGTCTTTCTGATAGCAACATTTTTATTAGGGTTTTGAAAACTTTGTAGAGGAGCCCTTTTTTGTTTAATAAAAATAATCACGTAGAACAGAAACTATTTGAAATCTAAAATGCAGTAAAAATTAATCAGCTTGATCTGGCAAAAGGCTTCTATGAAATAAAACTTGATGAGGGTCTGTGCTTAAACTGCATGAACCGTTAAACTTTCAAAAAGTTACATCGTTTCAATGAAAATTAATACCACGTGATGTTCGAAAGATGTTTTAATCCGAGTTATTCCGGTTTGATCCCCTGTTTTTTCATAAAACTCGATTTTCTGAAGCACTTTTCGAATTATTTACGCGCCTATCAGTTCGGAACGGTGTTTCTGTGCGTGAGAACTAGACGTTGTTCGTGTAGACTAGCGTCTAACCGCTGTCGGACATGTAGCCACGTGAGACATCGTGCTTTTTGGCTATGACCACCAGTAAGTTCGAGGTCGCGACTACTTTACTCTTAACCGCAAACAAAATGATTCTTGTCTCGCAGTCTAGTCTGTTCGTCTACATATGCCAATTAAATAGAAGTGCTTCAACTATGTGCTCCTAAAAGCCTCATTAAATCTCTAATTTGCTAGAACGTTAAAACACAAACCAGACGAATAAACATAATTATTAAAATCAGATGTACCTACTGGGTGACTTTGAACTCATTTGGTGTCCTTCCAGAGGGTGAAAGTTATCGTGAATATAAACAACTGTTGTAACGGGACCAAAATTCGGTTTATTCTGACAAAAATACAAATCAAAATGAGTGTAACAAATCCTTTTTATGGACTTCATTTTTAGTTTCGATTTCAATTTTAACCTGTATTTGAAATGATGTTTTTAAACACAGGTTTTTAATGTTTTCTTAAATTTACAACCGGAAAGAAAATTTATACTTGTACGTGTAGTGCAAACTGTAAATGTAAGTTGGTTATTACATTTATACCTAGCTATCAAAACAATAAGCGTTTCTACGTGGTCATGTGGAAGAAGAACACACAGACGTACTGGCAGACCACGCCGTTCAGGGCGGTCGCCGAGCCTGGCATACAACTGAAGCTGGTCAACTCTAAGACTGGGCCTGGCAAGACCCTGAGGAACGCGCTCTGGAATACTGACACTACTCCTGATCAGGTGAGTACTACGTAGCAGCTATTGATTAAAAAAAATAGCGTAATTTTGTTGCTTTTGTCATTAAAACAGCAATTTCCATTGTATAGGTATCGTCATTATTTCAGCCCGGAATCATCCACTGATGGGTGATATTAGCCTCCCCTTTTTTTACCATACTTTCCGATTCCGTGCATTCCTCATCCAGGTGTTTCCCGCGACTTTGGCGATATAATGATTATAATATAGGTGTGCTTGAGAAAAAAATACAGTGCTGAATTTAAAATAATAATAATAATATAATAATAATATTTATTGCTCAATGGTCATGATTGCACCTACCACTATTTGTCTCTGCATCACCCAAAGGTTGACTGGTAGAAAATGCCTATGGCATTAAGTTCGCCTCTGTACATTTATTTGCTTGAAGTATTAAATAAATAAATAAATAAATGCCTCATTGATAAACAACACTTTATTAATTAAACTTAACTCATAAGAAACAATGATTCTAAGCTAAAGGAAAAAAAAATTAAAAAGATTATTATAACCTTTACTCTTAGCTTCATTATGTTTGACTTATAAAGAAACTAATTTTGTTTAGATTGTCGGTTTTTAGTAGGGAGAAGGGAAGCCGAGAGACCCTGAGAAGCTAATTTCATGAACAAACTTTGTATTTCATAAAGAAAACCCCTGGTTTTTTCTAAGTTTAGTTTATTAAATAAGCAAGTCGCTTCGGGTTTTGTTCTCGACTGTGATCTAATTGGTATGAGTTACTTATTATCAGAAGAAAATGAGACAGTGAAATAGTTCGGTTGCTATTAAAAGAAAATGAATATTTTTTCTTAGGTTCATTTCTGTAGTTGAAAAATGAATATCAATGTTAAAATTTACACATGGGTTGCTTGCAAAATCTAAGATTTCTGAGATAATAATTACATTTTGTGAGTTAGAAGCACTCACAAAATGTAATTATTGTCTCAGAAACCTTAGATTTTGCAAACACATTCATAACTTCTAATATACTTCTCAGAATTTATTTCGTTCTGTTTGCCTAAGAAGATTTTTTGTTTTTTTTTTTTTGTTTACCTTTCTAGGCATTATAAGCTTTTAAATGGCAATATTGTAAACGCTAATTGTTAATATTTATCTATGTAGGTGATAGGGTAATGAAACGCGAAAACTTTAAGTAGACAAAGGGAAAAGACGCTGGTGCGAGCGGAACGATTCAACGCGGCGGACATACTCTTACCAACTGCGGGTGGACGAATTTTGCATAGAAAAATTTACCAAAATTAATGCTGCTACCCACTAACGTCTTTATAATTATTTATTTATAAATACTCCAATAGATGGCGTTACACGTTCAGAAATAGTGCTCTTACAACTAACTTAATTGCTAAAATGTTTATGCTAATTTAATTAATAACAATATTAATATGCGTCGCCTACAATTCCACCCCCTAGTGATGACTAGTCATCACAATCATACTCAGGTGCGAGTAAGGCGACGCGTGTGACTGGTCGTCGCAGCACGCCCGTGCGAGTGCGCACGTCCACCACGCGAATGCGCCCGTCATCCCCGGGGAGTGTCGCACTCACTACACCATGCCGCCATGAACCACGCTCTAAGTTTGGTTCAACTATCAAAACATAATCTCCTACACGCAATGACCTCTGCTCACTACTCCACTTTTGACGCGGCAAAAGTGTGGGCAAATATTCTTTAACCCAACGCGACCAAAACATGTCCGTCAGTCTCTGCGCTATACGCCACTGCTTCCTAAGGTGGAGATCCACGTCTGTGTACCTTCCATAAGATGGTCCAATTGATGACGTACCTATTAAAAAATGGTTAGGTGTCAGAGCCTCGGGGTAATTTGGATCAGTCGAAACATATGTGATGGGTCTACTGTTGACTAGAGCTTCAACCTCAGCCATCAAAGTTGAAAGGGTTTCAGGACGGGGCGCACGCTCCTTTAATATAACTCGGAGAGCCGTCTTAACGGTGCGCACCATACGTTCCCAAGCTCCTCCCATTTCGGGTGCGCCTGGGGGTATAAAACGCCACTCAATACCTCTAAGTAGCCCATCATTACGCAGAACATCTACATCGAGCTCAGCGATGCTGCGTTTCAACTCGGTGTCCGCTCCTCTCAGGTTGGTACCGTTATCTGAGTAGATCACAGTAGGTGCCCCTCTACGGGCTATCATTCTTCTCAGGGCCATCAGTGTAGAATCAGTGGTAAGACTCTCAGTTATTTCTACGTGAACAGCTCGAACTGTTAAGCACGTAAATAACATGCCGTAACGTTTTTGTCTACCACGACCCACTGTGACCTCCATTGGTCCAAAGAAATCAATACCTGAGAATGTAAACGGACGTCGGTTGTGCTGCAGTCGAGCCGACGGCAAGTCACCCATGCGTTGCGGTTGCGGCGTCGCACGTCGGTACTTGCAGAATAGGCAGCGCGCTGCCACCGCGCGCACAGTGGGGCGGAGCTTCAAGATCCAGTAGCGTTGCCTTAGTTCGTTGACTACTAGTTCATGAGCTCCATGTAGCGCTCGTCGGTGATAGTACTCCACCAGAAGTCTGGTCGTCCTCCGTTGACCATCGAGAATAACAGGTCTCCTGGTATCCTCCGTTACACCTTCGGTCTTGTCGATGCGGCCACCAACTCGTAGTAAGCCCGCACTGTCAAGATAAGGTGTTAGATTTAATAATCGGCTATTTTTTAATAATGGCTTGTTTTGTTTTAAACTTTCTATCTCCGCAGCAAAAGAATCATATTGACACTTTTTTATCAACAGCTCCTCTGCCTTTCGCAACATTTCATTGTCAATTCGATTGCCTTTACGTTGACATTTGTCGATAAACAGTAAGACCCTTGCAGTTGTCATTAGCAATCGAATCCACGATGAAAAGTTGTTCTCATTAGGTACTGGAAACACAGTACTATAATTCGTCGTAGCTATGACGTTAACAATTTTTTGCTCACAAATTGTCTCAACTAACTGCTCACATTTTTTAAGATCTTTAGGCCATTTACTTTCTGGTTCTCTTAAAAAGCTCGGACCTTGAAACCATACATCCTGAAACTGTAGTGGTGGCGCATCATCGCGCGTGGCTACGTCAGCGGCGTTCAGTCTGGATGGCACGTACCGCCATTCCGTGGTG
Organism: Luperina nickerlii; assembly: GCA_963855955.1. Lineage (NCBI taxonomy): Eukaryota > Metazoa > Arthropoda > Insecta > Lepidoptera > Noctuidae > Luperina > Luperina nickerlii. Next base: position 5,255,028 of record OY979679.1, on the reverse strand, counting down.
GTGGTCAGCTCATCGATTTCACCTAGACGATGTGAAACATACGGCTTATAGTCTCTAGGATCGCCACGTATCCACTGAAGGACAGTGTGCGAATCAGTCCAAAAGTATCTTTTGTCTGCCTTTATATCTTTATGCTCACTTTGAACTGTGCTCACAAGTCGAGCTGCGAGTACGGCTCCTTGCAGTTCAAGCCTCGGGACTGATACAGGGCGCAGAGGTGTAACCCTGCTTTTACCGGCTACAAAACAGACTGATACAGAACCATTTGAGCGAATAAATCGCCAATAAATCACGGCTGCGAAAGCCTTAGTACTTGAGTCACAAAATATGTGCAACTCGGTCCTAATAATCTTAGGCGCACTCACCTCATGCTTCATGTCATCGTAGCATTGGCTCCAAACTCCTGCACTAGCATAGCATCGTGGTATGCGCAACGAATCTAGAAGTTTTAATTCGTCGAGCCACCTTACCCATCTACTATGTTCGTCGGGTTGGATGCGGCAGTTCCAGTCAATGCCACTACGATGCACATTCTGAAAAATTATTTTACTTTTTATAATAAACGGCGACAAAAAACCATGAATATCATAAACAGACATTATAACACTAAGCATTTTAGCTTTAGTAGGAGGCTCCAATCCATTTAATATCGCCTCCGAAACCCGATTAAATGATACTTTAAATCCAAAGGTATCATCCGACGGATGCCACATCAAACCTAAGGTGCGCTCAGTTGTGTTCATAGCTCCGTCTTTGAATTGAACAGCTGTGGGCGCGAGCGCATCTGGCGGTATTGTTTCTAAAACCTGTTTGTCATTGCTCAACCAACCTCTTATCTCAAATCCACCGTGTTTATGAATTTGAGTAATTTGTTGTATTAACTTGATAGCATTATTTGCATCGGGAGTCGAATACAAACAATCGTCCATGTAATGATTTTTTATAATTACTTGTACGGCTTCTGGGTATAAGTCGTCATATTTAAATGCGTTTTTATTTTTAATATACTGTGCTATAAAAGGAGAACATGTTGCACCAAATATTAAACTTTGCATGGCGCATGTTTTTATGGGAGCGCTTGGTGATTCTTGCCATAAGAATCTAAGAACATGTTGATCCTGTGGCCTAATTTTGACCCTTAAGAACATGTCCTTGATGTCCCCTACAATAACAACCTTATTTTCACGAAATCTTAACATAATTCCCATAAGTGAATTATATAAGTCCGGACCTGTTAATAAATAACTGTTAAGACATAATCCATTTACCTTTGATGCGGTGTCGAAGACGAGGCGTAGCTTTCCCGGTTTGTTAGGATTCTGGACACCAAAATGTGGAAGGTACCATACGTGGTCAGCTGAGAGTTCATTTTCCTTAAGTTCCCGAGCGTAACCGTCAACAAACAGTTTGTTTACCTCCTTCCTGTAACGATCTGCGTACGAGTCGTCTTTAAGAAATTTCCGCATCAAAGTCAGCAGTCGCAAAGATGCGGCTTGATATGAATCAGGCATGGTGAAAACGTTTTTTTTTGAAGGGCAAACCTACTTCCCATTGATTTCCGATAAGACGTGACGTATCATCCAATATTTGCAGTGCTCTTAAATGATCACTATTCTCACGGCATAAGGTTGAAATTCCAATGGAGTCCAGAGAAAAATAATGTTTAATTAAACTATTTAATTCATCAGTTTGACCTAGGTCTGTGTGAGAGAGAGTGAACACATTGGCAGCGTTGCTGGAGTGAGTGCGACCGCAATAACCATGAATTGACCAGCCTAACTTACAACGAGTGGCATAAGGTTCATTTTTATTTCCATGAATAATTTCTAGTGGCGCAATCAAAACATAATTATCTTCGCCAATAAGTAATCGAGGCACTACATGACTTTTACATACGTAATCTTTAACTTTAGACAAATGTTTACAATCTAATTCGTTAATTACAGTTAAATTTTGTGCTGGCAAATTTAATTTAGACACTTTGCGTAACTTAATGTCATAATAATTGTTTTTGTTATATTCACTTATCTGGGCACTTACGGTCGGTGCATCGGATTGATACACCTCCAGTCCAAAGGCATCAATGAACTTGATGTCACATGATTGTTCACACTTTAGTCCTAGTTCGGTAGCAAGATCCGAGTCGATTATAGACACTGAGGCCGCATCGTCCAGTAGGGCATACGTATTCACTACACCATTAGGTCCACACACTTTCACTGCAACCACTTTTAACATGACGTGATCCGAAGATAAGCGTTTATCACAGCTTGACGCGACGTGCGCCACAGTAGTGTTTACAGCGGGCGCCGCGTCCGGTGCGGACGCTGACAGCGGCGGTGGCGGTGATGACGGTTGCGCGGGCTCCGGGGCCGGCGCAGCGGGCTCGCGCCGCGCGCCGCCCGGCGCGTGTGTCGATTGTGATGACGTAGGTTTGCTCCAGTGTAGCAACTTGTGGTGTGCAAGCCCACAGTCATCTATGTCGCATACAGGTGCGGGGCATGTATTCCTATCATGTCGTGACGTCAGACAACAATAACACAAGCCATTCATTTTTACAAACTTCCATCTATCACGGCGCATTGCACGTTTGAAAGCCCGGCACTCGGGCAGTGAATGATTGATCTTTTTGCAAAATTTACATTTATCGCCCTCCTCAACAGCTGTAGTAGCTAATATGGGTCGATTAGTGCGAAATTTGTTGTCATCTCGTTTTGTCACCTCGGTCTGCTTCTTTTGTTCACGACATTGAGGTATTCCGATTAGCGATAACATTTCTGCTTCATGTTTAAGAAATGCTGCAACTAACTCCAACTTTGACTGATTTTCACTTAACTTCTGGTAGGCAAAGTCGGTCCATTTTGCTATCAGTGTGCTCGGCAGCTTAGATAGAACAGCTGACGCGAGTTCAGGGCTTCGTAAATAATCAGGTTGATTTAGTGCACGAATAGTAGCCACACAGTTATTAATTTTAATAGAAAAATTTATTAGATCGTACTGGTACGAAGTAGGTAACGCAGGTTGCTTCCTTAACTGCGTCGTGAGGTTCAGAATAATCACTTCCGGTCGACCAAACCTCAAGTCTAGGGCTTCCATTACAGCTGCGGGCGGAGTATTACCGATTAGCAGGTCGGTAACTGCCTCCTTAGCGTCGCCTCGCAACGCTTTGCGTAGTCTCCACAGGTTTTCGGATTCACTAAATTTACACACTCGCGTGGATTCATCGTATGCACTCTTAAAATGTAGCCACTCAACACCGTCTCCACTGAAGACAGGTAAGTCACGCGGAGTAGACAAGCGACTGAGTAGACGGTCCTCGCGTTGGCCTGACGAGGTTGCCATCATGTCTTTTAAGGTAAGTGCGAGTTGCTGAATACTATCAACAGGAACATCAGTGCACTGGACGGGGCCGACGTGAGCACGGCTAGTTGATGGTGCCGGCTGATGCTGATAACTGCAGGTAGGTTCGTTGTGATCTTGATTTAGCCAATCCTCGACGTTAGAACGTGCTTGCTTATGGAGGATCTCATCACTACTAGCTTCGCTGCCATCACCTTGGAGCTCTTCAGCATCAACTTGAGCAAGGTCAGCTTCCAGCTTCTTATCTATCAGGGCCAGCTGAATCTGTGCTTTTGCTTCAGCGGCTTCTAATTCCAATTGCTTGCGTCTAGCAATGGATGATGACGTAGATCGCTTCGATTTTGCAGACGTAATCGAACCACTTTTTATAGACGCAAACGGCGTATTTATTTTTGCTGTTTCACTCTTCATTCGTTCCATGTCCTTAGACGGTATGAGACTATCGGTGCCTAGGACAGGTAATTTGACTTTAGATTCCGTAGGTGCGTTGGCCGATGTGCTCGCCATTTGCATTTGCTGGCGCTCGAATTCCCGATGCTGTTTGCGAGTCAAAACTTTACGCGGGGCGCGCGGCGGCGATTTAAACATTACACTGATTAATATTTGGCTCGAAGACCACACTTATTGTAGGTGATAGGGTAATGAAACGCGAAAACTTTAAGTAGACAAAGGGAAAAGACGCTGGTGCGAGCGGAACGATTCAACGCGGCGGACATACTCTTACCAACTGCGGGTGGACGAATTTTGCATAGAAAAATTTACCAAAATTAATGCTGCTACCCACTAACGTCTTTATAATTATTTATTTATAAATACTCCAATAGATGGCGTTACACGTTCAGAAATAGTGCTCTTACAACTAACTTAATTGCTAAAATGTTTATGCTAATTTAATTAATAACAATATTAATATGCGTCGCCTACAATCTATATAGATTTTAGATTGAAGGTTACTGAAGAATACATAAATAATTACTTGTACAGACGCCAGCACATCAAGCTACTACAATCTGTCAAATTTCTTTAATAGATTTTCGACTTTATCGCTAAAGCATAAGGTTCAAAGTTCATTAGGAAAATTTGACAGTTTCGGGTAGCTTGATGTGCTGGCGTCTGTACATAAAAATTAAATACATACTTATCCTTTTGTCAAATTATTTTACCTGCTTAAAAAAGCTAGGTACTGAGGTTCTTATGACTAAGTAATAACAGTCGCACGGGTCGATCGATCAGGTTAAGCTACGCTTGCCGTGATCGGTCCGTGGATGGGTGACCATCTTTACATACTAAAACCCCTCCATGCCTCGGAAAGCACGTTAAGCCCCCCGCCGGGGTATCGAATACAATACCCCGGCGGGGGGCTTAACGTGCTTACCCAGTTACTGGGTAATAACCCAGTAACTGGGCTGTGAATGTCAGATAGGCAGCCGCTCCATGTAAAATACTGGTATTCAGCTGCATCCGGTTTGGAAGACAACACAGTTGGGCAAAGGCTATTTTAAATAACTAGGTGGCATGTACCATGCACTAATTAAACTAAATTACCAACTCGACGGTAGCATACGTGACTACGTGACGTCCGGAAGGGGGCTACAAATTGAATAGCGTTAATTGCATTGTCTATGGCCGGCAGTCCGTGAGTCGCGACGAGCTTATGTTTGATTGCTTGCTACTCGTGATGTGTAGACAAGAGTGAATCTAGCTCTACTTGATTATCAACGTTTCATATGAAATTGAGTTTGTTACGTTACATAATTTCGTGTTCACAGCTTTATTCTGTGCTTCTTAAATTGTGATAATGGCATTGGGATGCAATATTTGAATATCGCAGAATACCCATAATTCGTTTAACTATGGTGTTTTACGGAATCTATTTCCATTCATCAACTCGAATAAAAATCCCTTTTAATTTGTTACCAGTTATTATTTACCGAGAGGTAGTCAGCGTTTCATACCTCACAATGTGTTTTCCACGTCAATTACTTGGTTCAGTACCATATACAACGTCACTATTAATTTGCAAGTTTCAAAAAAAATTTCAACCATTTCCCCAGGTGACTCTCCTTTGGAAAGATCCTCGCAACGTAGGCTGGCGCGAGAAGACCGCCTACCGCTGGCGTCTGCTGCACCGACCGAAACTCGGTCTCATCAGACTAAAGGTAAATTATACGGGGCCATTTTAATTAATAAGAAAGCATAAGCGGGGGACATTTTAGTTAAGAAGTCTAATATGACGTTTTAACCAACAAACTTATCAAATTACCAGGGGGGCAATTCCCGTCATTTTAAGAACTTGATAAAAATACTTACCTAATTTCCCAAATTTTTGTCTAGTTTTTGACATTGTTTGTCGCGGAGATAAGATTGCTGATTGATTTTTAAACGTTTGTGTACAGTGCGTGCCACGTAAGAAGAGACTTGACACACCACGTGGTCTGACATGCGCAGAACACGATTTTAGGTATCTTTAGCGGTATGAGGTCTGAGCGCGGGACGGGACCGGACGTCATAGGGGCGGCGGAAAGAGCGGGGGAGGCGGGGTCAAGTCTCTTCTTACGTGGCACGCACTGTAAGTCCTATTGCCATCAATCGGGTACAAATCCAGACTCCTGACTGCTACTGAGAAATTCCTGATGGAATAACTCAATAGATAACACTTTGCCCGAGCAGGGAATCGATCCCAGGACCTCATGTACATGATTACTATATCATGTTCATGATTACTATATCCAGGACCTCATGTTCGTGATTACTAGACCAAGGATGCAGTCCACAATAATAATGTAATCTAAAATCTAATGGTTTATACAGAGAAAAGATTTGCTTTTTTGTATGTTTGTTTATTACGCTTTCACGCTAAAACAGCTGAACGGATTTTGATGAAATTTGGCACATGGATAAGACCATGACCTGAGGGGGCAATTCTAGTAATTTAAAGACCTCAGTCTCAATCTGTCAAAAATACCTATAATTTCGCTACATTTTTGACAAGTTTTTGACATTGACTGTCGCTGAGATGAGATGAGACTTTTTATTTTTATCTTAGTTTTTATCTAATGTACGACTATTATCTAACTACCTGGTGTATCGTGTGTCTCTTAGTCTGTGCTAAATAAATGTATTTTCTTTCTTTCTTTCTTAGATTGCTATCAGATTTTGAACGTTTTTAATTAAAGGGAATTGGCCTTCTGGATTAGGACATAGGATACTTTTCATCCCGATATGCCCACGGGAACGAGATTTATGCGGGTGGAACCGCAGGGCGCAGCTTGCAAAGCATTTTATATAGTATTCATGATAATAGGTGTACGAGAACAACCGCCTGGTGGCGGACTCCGGCAACGTGTATGACTTCACGCTGAAGGGCGGACGGCTCGGGGTGTTCTGCTTCTCGCAGGAGATGATCATCTGGTCCAATCTCGTGTACAGGTGTAATGGTAAGTTGATTTACTGTTACGACTATTTTTGCAACTGTGTTCCTGCTTTTTATACCTGATTTTTATTTTGTTCTTAAGAGGGAAGCGCTAAGGTAACGCGTGAAATTAAATAACCCGCGAAATTAAAAATTTCTTACGTTTTTTGCAATTTGCTGGTCAGTATTAAGTTGTACGTCGATCAAAATATTATTCGCGGCCGTAACAAATATGTATTTACAGAATCATAATCATTAGAATCAGTAATACAACTTGTTCGGTTAGTATAATCCCAAAATATCAAGATTTCATGAATTAGTCATTCTGTGGGATTACTTGGTCGTAGAGAGTTGGGTTGATGACTTTAATGATTATAATTATGTAAATACATAACCATCTCACCCGCACTGCAGGTCTGTCCCTGAAATCCTATAACTTTACTCAGTTTACTCTGAATATAGGTACATACTTTCTGGGAACACCAATCCAACTACTCAAGGCTTTGAAGAAAGGAATTTAATTTGAGTGCTTCTTTTATTTAGAAAACCCTTTTTTATTCACAGATAAAATCCCATCGAACATCGCGACCGAGATATCAACGAGGAACAACTTTGAAGTAGACCACGACTTCGTCTACGTTTAGCTAATAAGATCAATGATCCTCCTGTAACACTTCTCCAAAACGAGCGTAACAATGTGTAAAATAAATAAAAATGTTGTATTTATATTGTGCTAATCAAAGAGAGTTTCAATAAAATTGACGAATGTATGTTTCGTCAAAAGCTTTGATGTTGCGAATCTGTTTGTTGATCAAATCATTGAATTGTATAGAGATTCTACACTGGATTATTTCCAATCGTGTGAATTGTTATAAGTTTCATTTTAGATTTAAGATCTAACAGTAATGATGTAATAAAGTTGACACATAAGTTTTTGTTTGTTTGTTTTTGAATATGTTCATCCATAGTTATTCCTTGTAGTGCCAAATGAAAATAAATCAGTTGGTGTCTTATTAAAATTGCACGTGTCAATTGCAATATACAATTTATCGTTTTTAATTTCTACTAGAACTGGCAACAACGCCAAATTCTTGCTGAAGTACATTTGCAATGAATTTGCAGTTTCTTTGAACTTTGTGTACTTACCTCTTTTCATTCACCAAAAAAAAAAAAACTGAAAATTTTATTTGTCAAAAAGCTATTTAATAAATTAGAAAAACCTTTTTGCTCTTCCAAATAGTCACGTTGAAATAAAAGATTTTTGGTCATTCGATTTCTTGACGTTGACAGTTTATTTGTAAAACTTTTTTATCATTGATTTTACTGATTTTTATGTTTTGTATTGATAATGGATTTTCAAGAAATGGAAGTACAGGAAGTACCCAACGTGAATCTAGACGAGATAATTAATGAAATGCCTTCTGAGAAAACTGAAACGACACTGCCTCTTGTAGGAGAAATGGCCACAGACATGGGTGCTATACAGATGCCGCACTATGGGGACGATGTAGTAGCTCCAATACAAGAGTATCTTTTATATACTCCAACGGCGACCTCAAGCAAGGCCAAATATAACAACGCGAGCAAAGACACGAAGAAGAAGAAGATTCAAGAATTCTTTAGGGTCATCCGTCCTCATCTGCCAAGGAAGTCGAAGAGCAAGGCTTACAAATTGCTGAAGAACATAGCTAAAGGGACCGTGGTCATGAGTTCATTTCAGCAAAGAATCAGGAAAAAGAAACCGACGAAAAAGCGACCAGTACGTAAGCAGAATACTAGACGGCTGAAGACAAAATCTCTGAGTATTGTGCGTAGAAACGAGCGCAGTCTGTGTAGCTCGTCCGATTCCTGTCGGTCAAACACGTCGTGTACTCACTGCGGTTACTCGTGCTCCAGAATCGCTAGATGGTGAATTTTGAAATACTGTTTTATTTGCACAGTTGCGGCCGGATTGAAGATACACAAACCGTTAAAGAGTCAATTTCGAGTAAAAATATCATGTGTTTTTATGAAATTGTTATGATTATTGTTTAATAATGTAATTATTGATTATAAATTATTATATTCTTTGAATACTTGAGCCTGTCTCTGGAGACCTGTGGGGTAATTGCATAACGCACTACCAGTAGCAATGGCGTTCATTTTGACAGTTGAACAACATTCATTAAGTCAATGATTGCGTTATTTACGTTGTTGAGCAGACAAATTTTTCGAACATATAAAGCAATGGATTAGCAAAATCTTTTTTTGATTAGCCTTTAAATGATTCAGATCAGATTGATAGTGTATGCAGGGCCGGATTAACCATCTCGGGGCCACTAGGCACAGCTCGTTTTGGGCCCCCCTTTTTCATACCACAACAACGCAATTTGGCTTTTACCTTATAATGTGAAAAAAAGTTTCACTTTTACCGTGGTTTCATAAAACCACATAATCCCCTTTTTTTTCATTTTTTAATCGGGAGTGCTGGGCCCCTGGTCATAGTGGGCCCCTAGGCACTGGCCTAAAGTGCCTTATGGATAATACGGCACTGAGTGTGTGACGCAGTTGGGGTGCTGTTATGTATTGTTTCATGGACAGTTGCCATTAGGTACACTGTTTGACCATTTCTTATCAAACTGCCTGTAGTGAGCTTGTTTAAAAGTTTGTAGTTGCAATTGGAGTTTTTAGATACAGTGTGTTGTCACTGGACGGCAACATGGAACTTTGCGAAATGTCAGTTTAAGTTATCAAACACCACTGCCTAACTAACTCTTTAGGGAGGAATACAGACGCTTTGTTATGTTTTATGTACAGACGCCAGCACATCAAGTTACTACAATCTGTCAAATTTCTTTAATATATTTTCAACTTTATCGCTACAGCATAAGGTTCAAAGTTGATTGGGAAAATTTGACAGTTTCGGGTAGTGTAATGTGCTGGCGTCTGTATATGAGTCGGAAGTCAATATAATTGGTCGATATACACTTCAGTACTCACCTGGACCCGGGTAGGTACTTCCATAATTAAGTACAGATCATAGGGAATTCACTCGGCTTAAAGCTGCAATATAATTAATATTCCAACGATTAATGGTCACGGAACCGACAGCACCAACTTTTCAAATACACTCGTACCTACATACAGCTTGCTAAAATATCATTACTTACATCTAAGGGATTACATTTCCATTTCAGTGGCAGGTTTATGGTTGGACACCAAAGGAAAGACCGTTCTAAGGATTTCAATAATACGTTTATTAATCCTTTTATTTATATATAGGTGTGTTTACTAATATTACGTGAGACGTGTGATCTCACACAAGGCTAATAGAGTAGTACAGTTACTTTGCATTGCGAGCTCCTCCTTGTACCGAAATCTCCCTTGTAGCATTCTCACTTCTCAGGCACAGCTTTGCCCTAAATAGTTACATATATAGCGTTGTTTACATGCGTGCCATTTTCCATTCGTACAGTAGGACGTAGAACGCTCTCTAAAACGCACGAACACCACAGGAGATGTAGTGAGAGACATTATCATACTATTCGGCTCTCTGGAACAAGTGTATCTGTCAGTAACGCCCCTTGTGTTACCGACAGATCATACACTTGATTTAGCCGGACGGCAAAATCGAATTGGTATATTATTATGAAGATATATCTTCGGGAAGCCATCTTTACATACCGTGACCCCTCCGTACCTCGGAAAGCACGTTAAGCCGTTGGTCCCGGCTGTCATTCGTGGATCTTTGACAGTCGTTACGGGTAGTCAGAAGCCCGAAAGTCTGACGACCAGTCTCACCAAGGGGTATCGTATTACCCAGTAACAGGGTTGTGGAGGTCAGATAGGCAGTCGCTCCATGTAAAATACTGGTATTCAGCTGCATCCGGTTAGACTGGAAGCCGACCTCAATATAGTTGGGAAAAGGTTAGGCCTCTGTCTAGCCTTTTCCCAACTATGTTGGGGTCGGTTTCCCGAAGACGAGCTGCTTCCAAAGATATCATCATCATCTGATATCTTTGGGAAACCGCTCGTTTAAGCCGACCGTGTATAAATAGTAATTGATTCGTATCAGCTTTGTTATTAAAGAACGTTCATTCCGATCAAGTGTGTAGGTAGCACCCCTTAGCCGATACATTAACCACAAGATTAAAACGCCACCCTTGTCAGCCACACAACACTAATTATTGGCCCCCATTGCAGTTAGCAACAGATGTTAATTCACTTATTCCATTAATTCTGTATTGTTTGTCCTTTTTAACTAAATCTTAAAACAAATCAATTTCAATAAACAGCTCAATTTCCCTTTGTTCAATGTTTCAATGGCGTCAGTTTTGAAAGGAATTTGTTTATCTTCATTTATATAGCCGAGTAGAAGCGTCAGTTTACGAGCAAAATCCACGTAATTTGCTGTGAGTTACGCAAATTATTCTCTCTCACGACTTTGATCCAATATTTGCTTTTCATCACTTTTATTGGAAACTTGCTTTTGCCCGCGACTTCGACCGCATGGAAATTTCCACCCCCCTTTTTACACCCTTAAGGGATAGTTTAGGGGATAAATCTATTCTATATCCTTCCTCACGTCTAGCCTATGTGTTAATCCTGATTATAAACTATCTGATCCATCCTAATCCATTCAGCCGTTTGTGCGTGAAGAAGTAACAAACATATAAACACATACACTCACAAACTTTCGCCTTTATAATATTAGTGTGATGGATGTGGATTATATATTGGATATGGATTACTGCGTCATATTTTTTAAAATATATATTCGACATCTTTTGTGCGTTTAATTCGTCCAATGTGTAGGTATCATGGAACCTATGTAGCTTATAATTATTTACAGTAAAATGTAGTTAATTTTCAGCACGTCGCGTAATTAAGAAATAATTACTGTATCGCCAATAACGCCGATGTTGCCAGAGAGATCCAATAAATACATTATTGGTGCCTACGTAATTAAGCAGTGAAATCGAGCGGCTGTTACGAGAAGCAATAAACTGCCGATAAACACCGATACAATAGTTTATAGACGATCAGCGCATATTACGATATTATCCTTTTATCGCATTATTTATTGGATCGCAAAAATTGAGGTAATGTACTGAGAGACAGTAAAGAGATTAATACAAATTGGAAACAATAAAACAAACATACTGTAATATCACAAATATAATATTTATTTTACCATTGTACATACTTTATAGGTATAACTCAGATGAAGTAGTTTTTATCACTCTGAAAAATATTGAATGAATTGAGTCTAGAATAAAATATCACAATAAGGACAAGTCGTTTCTCTTGAATAATCAAAACGTTGTGCTAAAGATAAAGATGATTTAAAGATTTAAAAATTATGATTAAAGGATTGTGCTGATGAAGCATCAGGGGGCCTAAAAAGGCAACTTTGGCAGAATCATAAAAGGACTACATTATGAATCATAATGGACAGTTAACTGTTAAGTTAATCGTATCAAATCCCATTAGTAAAGAATTTTTCAGTTTTTTTTTGTCTGTGCTAAAATACTAATCAATCCAATCCAAATTCAATCCCCATCTCTTTGATTTTACCCACGTAGTGCAGCGAAAAAAAAAAACAAGGACTGTCTTCGCCATTATGTTATCCTTTTATGATTCTGCCAAAATGGCCTTTTTATGCCCCGAGGATGTTGGTAGCGCTCTGCTCGCTCGCTCACAATATTTCATTTTGGTAAAAAATAACAACTTTAACATTTACACATTATGTACAATTACATTATTCCCTATTCTCCGTAAAATATAAACTATATGGAATATAATTGGACTATTCGGAACATATAACTTGACGTCTCAATTCCACGGTTGTACGGATCTCGATTCTTGTTTGGTGACATTTATTTCGATTTGAAGTATTATGTAACAATAACGCGTTCCCTAGTAAATGTAATGGTGACAATAATGAATTTTCAGTTACATGGTTTCTTTTCTTTAATTGCTTTAAGAGTTTCTTTGTCTAAAGTAGCTGGAGTATGAATTTTAAGGTTACTTACATAAATCAAATCTTTTTATAAAGTTATAAACTGGCCTATTAAATTTGTTTCATACTCATATTGTTTCCATCGCACTCATTGGTCTTCCAATTACCACAAGTAATTTTAACTGCTTTTGGAAAAAAAGAAGTCCACAGAGATATATATCTGATATATCTGTAATTCTGTAGGTAATAGGAGATAGTGTGTTTACCGTTCTTCTATTGCCCAAACTACGCATTAGGTCTCTCACAAATCTTCCCTGACTCGCTGAACGGAAAATATTTCGTTGGATATCGCAAGCTCACGTAGGTACTCACAAACGGTCGTCCAGATATACGACAGTATAAATTCATGCTTCACTCGACTGAAAATCTAATACATATTACTAAATTATTGTAACTTTTTCTGCACTTACAAAGCCATAGGAATATAGAAATAAATGTTGAACTTACAAAAATTATTGCTTTATTGATACCGCCCGACTAAACGCGATTTTAAGATATGATAAAATCCCTATTCAGTGTCTACTAAAAAGTAAAATAATTTATTGCATCTGTTCACCTTAAGAATACATTGATGCTTAATTATATTATAATAATCAGTATATTATTAACCTCCTATTAAATATACAATAATCAGCTCCATATTATTTCATGTTTTCTACAATTATATACAAAGATGCATTTTATTTCATTGTACTGCAAAAAAAAGTAAAAAAAAAAAGGTAAAATTTGCACAAAATATTTGGTATAATAGAACACATTGTGATGACCGTTATTTGTTGAGGGATTCAAAATAATTTAAATACAGATAATTGATAGTTTTATTATTTCTAGTTCATCAAAGCCGTCATCCCATTGTCGGAATTATTCGGCGACCCATTTAATTATAACAGTATTTAAAGTGTATAAAATTATTAAAATGCGATGTACATTCATATAAATTGGTCAACAATTATTCAAATAAAAAATGAAGGTATTCAAAATAAAATACGCAAGTATTATATAAAATTTTAACAATCTACGTAATGTTACGTTTCAGAACATAAACTCCTTATTTTAATAATTGTGTCTGATATGTTCAAAACGGTAGAAAGTGGTACATAAAACAATTGAGATGCGCTTGTTAGTGCTCACTGATTCGTTAAGCTTTGAAGAAGCGTAAACTCTTAAATTTCAACATGTTTATATTATATGGCTCCGAATGTTATAATTACTATGTCCTAATTTATAAACCTCAGTACCTTTTACTAAATCCTTTAACTCTGACAACATGTATGTACAAGGTGAGCACTAGTATTGTCGTTTGTCGTTCCCCTAGTTCTTATTTCAGAACCGTTTATATTCTGTACAATATTTTTATAAACCTATGTACAAATCTTGAGAGTAGGACAACTTGTATTGAAGTACTTTGTCCCCTCGGCACTTTTACATTATGCTAAATGTTCACTAAGTACGCTTAGTTCACGTAGGTAAGTATAAAATTATCCTACTCCTTAGATTCGATCTAAGTGAAACGAGTACGAAATGACATGCATTGGACCATGTATCTACAGACGATATATTAAATAGCGACACTTGGCGTATTTACAGCTAAATATAAATTCCCTCCAGCGGAGAAGAAAGATAGAACGCTTGAAGTGATTTTGAACCTTACATATTAAGCACAAGACCCAATTTTGTACAATTTTAAATAAATATATGTAATTCACAGTCTTCGTCATTGAAGCATCGCGATTAATGTTTTTAATAAAGATCTGAATGATGATCTTTTCGAAAATGATCTATATTATTTTGCGAACAATATTCATTTTTAATTAACTTTTGAGCCACTCATTTATAAGTTACGCTACATGAATGAATATTGCTCATGGATATTTAATAAAAACATAAGTATCATGACCGACTAACGTGTGTCACTATGTTGAAATATGAACGAAATCGAATTTCCTACCTTTAGAAAAAAACCTTAACTATACAAAATGTGTAGTAATTGAAAAGGTCCGATATGATTCGTTTTAGAATTGAGTTCAATTCAGTCTGTTAGCATCACGCAGGAGACGAGAATATCAAGTATCAACTAGGTAACATTGAAAAGAGTCCCAAAAGGCCTACGAAGGGCTCTACAAGTCGTCGAAACTCTAATGTTAAGTATTTGGTGTTAACAATTATTATGACTAATACTTCACTAGGTCAGTCCTTCACTGCTGTTCTGTAATTTACTAATTTATTTAGTTGTCACCTTGAAGAGCTGGGTTTCTTTGGAGTTGTGACTGTTTTGTTGTTACCTGCAAGAGAATTTTATTTATTAGAACTATTGCTGTTGGATCGAGTTTAACTGAAAAAGGTTTCCACTGCAGTGAGAAACAAAGGCTGATAAAATGCTGATATCAGGTATGATTTAATTTAATTTAAAGACTTGGCCAATGTTATCAACACCCTTTACCTTATGTATGAAGAGAAGACACTCATTATCTTAAAAGTACTCAAATCTATAATACGACCGAAGAATAGTATCCGGGCGGTTTAAATGGTTCTGTAGTGTCTACTCTACGTAATGTATACCAGGATCTAGCACATGGTCTCAGGGCGCGCGGGCGCGGGCGGCTGCGCGGGCGCCTGCTCGGCGGAGCGCTGGCGCGGCAGCTGCGACGAGTCCAACACGATGGACGGCCGCGGTGGGAGGTTCTCGCTCACCATGTGCGACAGGGACAACTCGCTCGACGCGTTCGTGTCACCTGGATAAATAAAGTATATAAGACAGGACATATTAACTTCGAGATTTTTCTAATGTAAAAACTCATCCGACTGGACCTAATTGATTGATATAGTCAAGAGATACCAATGAAATCCGAAATGACGGCATGATATTTATTATATTTGTTGAAATTAGTTTAGCAGTTAAGGATGTACGAGCTGATAAACTTCCTCATATACAGTGCATAGCCTGTAAAAACTATTTATTACCTACCCTTTCCTTTGGCAGCAAATTTCAATGCATTTCCTTCTATTTCAGAGGCACATATTTCACAAAAACCGTACTTTATGCAGAATACGGTTTAATACATTATAAACGATTAGACTAGTTACCAGATGGTTGCCTCGGCACGGGTAGCAGCACTTCTCCACACGCATCATCATCTAACAACGGCTGCAGCGGCGACGGCAACTCACGACTGTCGATAGCTGACGACCTTCTCAACGAATGCCTGTAGTATTGAGGAAGGTAACATTATGTATAATGGAGAAAGAAATAGTAAGACAAGTGTCTAATACTGCATATTTTAGGTTTTATAATTACAAAAGAATAGAAGAAAAAAGAAGGGAAGTCATTAAATCTTAGGTTCAGGAAGAAAGAAGAACTATGAAGGAACTACATTTGTTTGGATGTTCCTAAGAAATTGTTGACTGTAGGCAACAAAGAGAACTTACCAAGAAGATAGAATTTAGATATAATAATCAAACATTAAGATTTTATGCATAACACTTACAAACCGCATACCTGGAAGATTCAAGTTAACTGACCAAAACAATACACAAATAAAAGAGTTCACAAATCCCATACCTCTGATGCGGCAGGCGCCGATCCCCTACAGTGAGGTGCGAGCTGGCCTGCGGCGGCACGGCCGGCTCCTCGGCCGCGCTGCTGTTGACGCACACACTGATGCTGATGCCGCTGACGCCGCCCTCGGCCCCGTCAGCCCCCTCACCTTCCTCCTCCTCGTATCTGCCAAGCCCACCCATTTCTAGGCTACAGTACAAATGGCTGGTGAGTAAGGATCGAGTTCAGGACGCTCACAAAAGCTATAAGCCGAAGCAAGCTCAGCCCTTCTTGCCATGCCTTGCTGGTGCAGTTCCGTTGTTTGGTTTTTGAGGTACCGCAGTCGAATGAGTCCTGTTGTCGGGTGGTGTCACGTTTTTCCGTCTGTGTCCACAACTTTGTTGGGAAGAGAGAAATACGGACACGTGTTCACCCCTTTTTTTGATTGGTCTACTTAGGCATGTTTTAAAATGTTGTAAATTTTTTCGTAATCTTTTTTAATTCGATACCTTTATATTTTACTAGCTTCCGCTCGCGGCTTCGCCCGCGAGGTACTTATGTCTATAAAAACTATCCTATGTCCTTCCCCGGGATGCAATCTATCTCTCTGCCAAATTTTATCGTAATTCGTTCAGTGGTTTAGGCGTGAAAAGGTAACTTATAGACAGACAGAGTTACTTTCGAATTTATAATATTAGTATGGATTAAATTATTCTACGGTATAGTTTTGATTTTTTATTTTATATTTTCTTGTGAGGTAAAAACTTAATACTAGTATTTTGATTTCATGGATAATTTTTGTATTGTCTCTGTTACTCGTTTCTTCAGTCATGTCCCACGTCGTTGCTTCAAACAGTTACTGCTTTCCGTTATGTTTTAGTACTCTAGTTCCAATAATTTTATTTCAATGTGCTAAGTGTGATAAAAAACATAAAATTTAAGGCTATGGTTCTTAGTTGAGCAGTACTACGTGTGCTACTGAGTGTAATACGAATACAATATAAAACTAAGACTACAAAATGAGTCACAGCTGTTATAGGCTGACGTTTTCTAAACTGCGCAACAATGTACTGCTCAGCTAGAACGTTATGTAACATATATACAGCAATATAAACAAATATGCGCAAATCAAATACCCTCCACCATGGTTTCATGATCAGTGTAATCTTTCTTCGCAAGCAACGCACAATTCTTCTCCGTCTCCTAAAGGATCACTCACCGCCTCTGAATAAGGTTCTCCATGATGATGTAGTCATCTTCTTCGGCTCCCCGAAGGTGTTCCTTCTCCATGAACAGCGCGAACTCAGGGTTGGACATCTCGCTGGCGTGGCGGCGACGGACTGAAGGGGAGGCGGCTCGGGCCGGTGATAGGAGACGAGAGGTTATTGGGGTTCTGTGGAAAAGATGAACCTTTGAGAATTGTGATTCAGCTTGATCCTTTCAAGCAATACTGGATATTGACTAGCAATCTTCTTTTCAAAAACGGAAATAAAGTCCGCCAAAGTCCTGATTCGATTCCTGATTGTCAACGTCTTCCAATAATGGAAAACGATACATCGTTTATTTTTCGGACTGCTGTTGCCATGCTAAAACGCATCAACTTAATAGTAGGTCAGTCCTGGACTTCCATTTAAGTTAAAAATACATGTGCTTGATTGAGTTCAACTGTGAAAATGGGTTAGACTAAAACTTACAAGCTTTCTTTTGCCTAAACCATGTTGGGATATTGCCACTTCAAATTCCAAAGAACTTTTTATGCGACTGCCCCAGAAAGAGCTTCCGTTTTAAGCACGAATATACCACATTATTTTCTTATCTGTAATCTTTTACAGCTCCTCAGGGTTTCCTTACCTCGGCGTATGCGGTGGTGAAAAGAGTCCATACACGGTTTCCAGTTCATCAGTGATGCTGGTGTACTCGTGCATTGCCAACAGTAGGGAACGTGGCGCTCCACCCACTCGTCTTTGGCCTGAAGGGATGCCAGTAGCACCGCCCGTTGCTTCCCAACCGGACTGACGACCTGGCACATGGTAATGGGGTTGAGAAAAATGAGACTTCTGGCGAAGAATAAACTCTCAATCTTTCTCTCTCTAATCTCAAAGCGATAGAATATTGAGCGGGATAGCATCATGCTATTTTCAACATTCAACAACAGATTACCATCAATGGAGTTGTAAATGGAGTTTTAGAGACCTATGCCGATTTATAGTAACAGTCGGGTATCGTATACGTACTTGTCCCAGTGGCGGAGTTGTGCACGGAGCCAGCGTCGACGGCGGAGTTGTCAGGCTCGGAGTGCGTCTGACTGTGCTGACGGCGCGGCGCCAGATGCTGTGCCGAGTAGTGGCCGCCCATGCCGCAGTCGTTGCCGCCTTCCGAACGCCTGATAATAACTCCTCGTTTTATACCTTTGACAGTAGCAAATGGACTGTCTGGCGTTTGAAGATGTGCTGACTGGTGTCAAACGTTTTTTATGTGGCTAATGAAGCCCTCTTCTTTTCTATATCATGATTGTTACTTGATTTTTTACTGTGCTATCTTCGAACCAACTAATGTTTAGATACCTTTTTTGCATCTTGTAACAATTTAGTAAGGGTATATTGCAATGACGAAGTCAACACATCTTCACTGAAAAGTAAAATAATAATGTCCCCACAAGAAAGTGGCAGAAATATGTGTGCAGTGGCAGTTTAGTAGAAGTTTTGTTGAAGTCTTTGTTGAAAAACAATCAAAGTGGTTATAATCTTGAGTTTAGTAAGAATTGTGAAGATAAGACAATCGAAAATACAACAGAGAACAACAGTGATGTTAGAAGATTAAATAATTTTAAAATTGTAAAGTTTGTAAATTAAGAAATTTGGAATTTAGTCGAAGCTTACCTTAGAGCAATCATTGTAATTACATAAGAAAAGAAAAATGTCGAAAATGATAGCCACAATATTGCAGTAAATACGTTCCAAGTTGGCATAATATGGCACTTTATGGAAACATAACAGCTGATCATATAAATCAATAGCCAAATAGAAAGATCAATGTTGGTATGGCTGAAGTAAGATTTGATTTGTATAGAGATGTATAGAAACACAGACAGATGCTTAAATAAAATTGCGTCACGTTAAAAACCGTGTTGTGTGTGACTGTCGAAAGTAGTGCTTGTTAATGCTAAACATATTGATATCGAGCGTGTACACAAGCTGTAGATAAGTGAATGTTTATTATACAGTAAGGCAACTACGTCTAACTACAGTCGCTAAGAAGCTAAGCCAATCGCCAATGACTCTATTTGACTTACTGTTTCCACAACCGTCTCCTAACAGATGCAAGAAGGTAACAAAAAATAAAATTAAAAACAATTATGGCGATGATAATTTTGGTTTTATACAAATAAACACAGTATTTGCCGATTTTGTGAACGAAGTATATAGAAATGAACGAGGTTTGGTGGCTGTGGAAATGCAAAATGATGATTGCACTCAAGAAAAACGACAACTTTTTGTTTAGATTTTAGAAATTTTGTAAAAAACCAATCGATCTGTTTTTTCTTTACTATAAACAACCAATTGTAATAAATTATCTTAATAATAAGTTCTATCTCAAAATTTTTTATACACATATATTTTTGGAGATATTCAAAAACTCTCAATCCAGAGCGGCCAAAACTCCATCAAATATAGTTCTTCCAAAACAAATAATGGTTAATGAGAATGGCAATCAAGAACAAAAGGTAACGCGTTCATGCTTGACGATACGACATGGGACCACCTGGTTTAGATGGCACTTCCATTGTAAGCTGTACCTATGTATGGGGAAACTCTTGTAATGTCTTGGTCGTAATTTGGGTCGTAATTTGGTTGAAAATGAATGCACATGCACCTTTTAATTCTTTGCGTGAATTTGATGATTCTATTGTTTTTTTGCTTACCTTTAGTGACATGTAATTGGTGCCCAGACTATACTGAGTAAACATGTTTAGTGATATTTAGTTAATGTTATTATTTCAAATGTGCTTATTTACATATTATTACACAGACCTACAAAATTACTTATATTGTAAGTTAAAAGTTAATCCAAAGTACGGCCTGAACATTACTGAAACTGGTATTAAAATCAAATCAGTTTCAGAAGGTTTTATATCATTGGCTTCTTCGAACTATAATGAACGCTTTGCAAAGTCGTGTAACTCAGTATAATGTTTTACCTATATCTTCAAAATGTGAAATACATGATAATTCAAAGTCAGATGTTTGCGTAACTTACCGTCTTGTGTTGGCAGTGCGTCGGGTTCCAGCGGAAGTGGTGCGTGGGCGTAGGCTTTGAAGATCTGTTGGTACCTCACGCACTTCCGGTAAGAAAGCATCGTCGTTCGATGACGCTATCAGACGAGGATGTGGGTAGATAATATTATCTAAAAAAACATAAGAGTAATCTTGGGCAATGAGGAGAAAAACTTATGTATCCTTTTTTGGAGTATTTTGCATGGAAAAATAAATGTATTTTAAAATTCTGTTTAAATACTTTTGGTAATTTACCTTTTTTCTCGTCACTAGGCTCCGTCCTGTTGCTATCGGAGGACCTCTGCCTGGCCGGCGTGATGGGCGGCTGAGCTTTGACCACCGTTATGTTAGGACCTGCATGGCCTTCCCCAGATGATGTTGATATCGAGTCCGCGTCTGGTTCCTTCTCCAAAGGAGCCTCTGGCCCAGATTGAGGCATTTCATCCTGTTAATGAGCGATGAAGATGTAGCAGGAAGCGAAATGATATTTGGTAAGTATAGAAATAATGTAGAGACAATAATACCTTGAGATTTAACGAGCGATTTTATAATTTCAGGAAAAAAAATTGAAATATTTTTTGACAACCTAATATAATTTGATGATAATAATAAAGGGTGTAACTTCAAGGTTTTATTGCTAATCGAAGTTTCAATTATATTCTTAGGTGGAAATGAAGAAGACAAGTGAGACTGCGCCGATAAGCCAAATTAGAAAGCCAAAAGTGCGTACATTGTCAACGCGTGGTTCAAAAATTTGATAAGCTTTAGTGCTATGCAGTAATTAAAACTAATTTGCATAATATGCATAGTACGATTGTGAGTAATAAGCGTAATTAACTGGAGAACTCACGTAAACATAAAATAGAATAACTACAAGATTATGAATCTGCAGAGCTAAATATAATAAAATAGTAAGAAATTTGCATATTAAACAAAATCAACAAGAATAAAAACAAAAAGGTTCACGGTGCTGTCCCACACGACACAAAAGCATTTAATTTCTTTGCCATTAACTTCTTATTACTTATAATGAATTACTAATTTTAATAGGCAATTGAAATACCTACAGTGTACTAGTTCGCTGGCTGCCCAAACAAACGTGAGACACACATGTGCCGAGGAAGTTGGACAACACAATACAAATTGTAGCAAATGCTTAGTTTACAGAGGCTATTCCAGTTCTGTTATTTAAAAGCTATCATAAGAAGTTGCATTTGTGCACAAAGGAGATAATCCTGTTCAAGTTTCAGGTAGAACTCTATAAATAGAGGTTCCCTTTAAGTGCTCTAAAATGTATCAACTTGCCTGATGTAAAACCGATATTTCGCCGTCGTCCTATGGTCGAAAAAAATATTTTGTATCATCATAATTTATAGAAGTAAAATTTTAAAATGAGTTAACAAGACAGCTAATGACGTAGTATCAATTTTTGCTCAGTTTGGAAATGTGATGAATATTCTGGATTTAGTAAAATAATCTATATATAGACAGTTCCACCAAATAGCCCTATAATCTCTTCAGTCGCTGATGTTATGACAGGTTAATGTTCATTCATATAGCTTACACTTTCATCTACAGTAATCATTGGTTCTTTGTCATGGCATATGAAACCCGTGCAGCTTGTTCGGGCAGCTACGCGGCAGAGAGGGCCGAGAGGGGTGCTTACATCGGAGGGTTTCGACCGCTCATCCTCCTCCTGCACCGGTCGCACGGTGAACCGCGCCACGCCCGTGTCGCTGTCCGACAGCACCTGTCGTGACGTCACACATAGCCACCTAACTAGCATTTGGTACAACGTCACCCGGAGATTTTGGAAGCCCATGAACTTGTTTAGTCTTATGACCTGTTTTACCACTGAATAAGTTCCAGTAAAGTAGCAGATATTTCATACAAATTCTGATCCATTTTAAAATTGACCTGATAGATAGTGCCTAATCGGATATTGTGGAACAGGCCATGAATATCTAAATGAATTTTGCTAAGAATGGCTATGAAAGCAATGGGGTTGACTTTGATACACGTGTAATAAAGCGGTTACAAATCTCATACATTGTACAGTTTCAGAATTCGACGACGGGAATTATATGGAATTTGGCTTTGTTTAAGTAGGATAAATAGAGTTCCAGCGTTGAAACTAAGCTAAAACTTGATTTAGAATACTAATTGAGCCAGAAGGGAATAATTGTGAACTCGTCGTTCGAACAGGTATAGACGTATTTGTGTAGATTAAGTAGTCTTGTTCGTTTTACGAAGTAAAGTAACTATGTACGTATAAAACTACACATTGGAATGTAGTTTGTTATTGTATATAGAGAATGGCAAGACTTTTGATATGAAAGATCTTAGCATCCAATTGTTACGACGGGTAAACGCAAACGTTTCACATTTCTAACACACATTAAACAGAATGCCGTCGAAAAGGCAAACTATAAAATTACAGAAACTAATTTCAGTTTCAGTTTTAAAATTACAGCCACAATTCTCAAGGTAGGCAAACTTAGAAGTTGTAAAGTACAATATCATATAATTTGTAGGAGTTAGTCTCAGTTTTGTTGAAGTTTAAGTTGCTAGTGCAAGAGGGAATTGAGGGAGTTCTATCGATCCGAGTTGGGCCATATGAGCATAACTTGATGTCGCATATTGCATATTAATGTTGATTATAACTTGCATATTGATAAGATGTAAATCTCCGAATGACGCAGAATCAAATACACTAAAGCGAGTGCAAATTGTCAGACATTTTTTGAGACTTCCACTCCTGTTATTATTTTATGTCTCACTACTAGATTTCCTCTTAAGAGCGTTTACGACGACGTACCGCATTTCATACAAACTCTGGCCCTTATTTTTCGAAATGAATGAACCAATTTTAATGAAACTTCATACGCATAAACAAAATACAAAGGTCTAAAAGTTAGTAAATAACATTTTCAAAATGTCTTGTTTAAAAAAAGATAACTGGAAATCTCTGTTTCTAAGGAAAATTTAAAATCGATCTAATTTGGCTGTAACACTATTTTTCGAAAATGTTCTTAACTAACTTTTTAGACCTTTGTATCCTGCTTATGCGTATGAAGTTTCATTAAAATCGGTTCATTCATTTCGAAAAGAAGGGCTTAAAAGTTTGTTTGAAATGCCATACGTCGTAAACGCTCTTAATAAAAAGAAGGACGGAGCTTCAATCAAGTCAAAATATTCTGTCAATTTGCAGGTTAGGTGGGGGTCACAAACATTGAATGAAAGACAAAAGTTAAAATTAGCATTAACGCAAACATTGACTATCATGCTAATGATTAACATAAAACGTTGCAATTAGTGTTCTCAAGCATTCTTGTTGAGGTCGACATCAAACACATAATGAAATTAATAGATACATTGAAAACAAAGATTGATGAATATTTTCATCAAAAACGTAAATGATGACGATCTTTGTAAGTTTACTTCGATGACTTATTTCTTTAGGTAATACGTTTAATTTTTGTTGGGGTTGAACCAACGTAATAAAGAAATAAAGTTTACAAATTAATTAAGGTAACAATTATTACATAATTTCTTTACTGTTAATTCAAATAATGATATTCTACCACCAAGAAGTAATTCTAACATAACTCTTTTTTTACACATTAAAGCAAACATTATTTATACAAATTTTAACCCTACTAACCTCAGAACGATCACTGGCAGTCCTTAGCCTGGCGGCTCCTGCCTGGAAGGTGGGTGGTGGAGGTCCCAAGGTGTCAGTAGACCCTCGGTTCACGAGAGACGGGTGCGTCGCCATGAATCGGTGGATCACTGCTAAGTGGTTCATCGTCTGCTCCGCTACGTCTTCTAACTTTCTTAACCTAAATTCTACACTCTGGAAAGGTTTTATTATTTTTAATATCGTTACTTTTTAACGGACTTTCTTGAATAAACTGTGAATTGAATTTAAGAACATATTGATCTGAAAAGTTTCAAACGCTCTTAAAAGCTTTTAGTAATTTACCTGAACCGATTGTATTTGGCAATTAGCTTTTTGATTTAAGTCTTCCATTTTGGTCGTGATATGTTCTACCCTATCAGTTGTGTTTCTCACTCTCTCTTCTATAGAATTAGACAATTTAACTTCCTGAAAACATTTTTTGAATTAATTTATGGGAGTACCACTTTTATAACTAAATATTTGTATATTTAATTAATTACTTACTTGTTCCCTAAAATACCCTTCAACGCATTCTTCTTCAAAATCATAAAGTCTTTCCATATCCTCCTTCTCTAAAAATAGTTTGAGCCCGTTGTCATACTGGAACCGTTTGTGTGACACGTTCCTCGTCACCCACTTGCCTATTGCGTATATGTGACATAAAGTT
Organism: Luperina nickerlii; assembly: GCA_963855955.1. Taxonomy (NCBI): domain Eukaryota; kingdom Metazoa; phylum Arthropoda; class Insecta; order Lepidoptera; family Noctuidae; genus Luperina; species Luperina nickerlii. Next base: position 5,230,097 of record OY979679.1, on the reverse strand, counting down.
ATCAACGGAGGTGGCAACACTGGCTTCTGCTCATACTCCATCACCACTGTGAATCTTTGGAACATCCATACCTGAAAGGTTGGTTGGCTGATTTAGGATGAGGAACCGCAGTAATCGGCACAATTTATTTCAATATTTAATGATTTTCACAATTACTTAATCATTTTCAAGGGGTAATTAATTGAAAGAATGTTGAAAAGTGGAATCATAAAGAAACTGATATTCAAAAATGGTTTAACACAAATAAGTAATAACATCAAAGACAACTAATGCAGACGTATTTGATCTCGAAATCGTTGATTAACAAAAATATAATGCTAAAGGTAAACACGATCTTAACGAAATCAAAAACGTCTACCATGCAATTTTGTTGGAATCACTGTTAAAAAACTGTGGAATAGACCATGATTCTAACAACATACAAAAAAAGCAAAATGCAAATCATTCTTGCGAAATTAGTTTTCCGTACCATCAGTTATTTGAAAACCTTAAACTCAAATAAGCTTTTAATAGTTAGACAACAGTATCGTACACCACTTAGGTATAATTAATGTAGCTATAGATGAAAATATCAGAAATTGTTTCTGAAATTTAGTTTTTCATCTATTGGGTCAAACATCACTTTAAAAGGGAAATCCCTAAGAATCTCTATATAAGTAACATAAGACGAATGATTTCCAACTCCGGTACGAACAACTAAAAAAACAAATAAAGAAAAAATAAAATAAAAAACCTGATGCGAGACTTCATTGACTTCATTAAATATATTGTTGAAGACGGCAATAAGAAGGTTTATGAGTAAAATGTTCGCGACGAGTAAGTAAATGGTCATGACGACGGGCGTGATCCACCTCCCGGTCACACACTTAGGCTGTCCCGGGTTCTTCCCGCACTCGGGGTCAATCTCAGGAGCGAACACCTCGCCATACAACATGAAGTACGGTTGGAAGAATACCTACGGACAACGGGAGCTCAAACTAAAATGGCGGTCAAAATAAAATGGGTAATAATGAAAGGAAAATTTAAATAAAAATAATATTCAATCCAACTCAATATACCGGGAAACTAAATACGAATCAACTTTATAAACTAAAACTACCCAGGTGCTAATCTACTCAGGATCATAGACGATACAACTACAGTCGACCATTTCACTTTGTACTACAGAAGCATTTCTTTTACATTTACTAGGCTTTGTTTCCATAGACCCAACTATCTCTAGTATAGCCAATTTAATCAAATTGTTAAATCAAAAGTTTACTCATTAAATCTCCGGATATAAAAGCAACCTTTCTAAATACAGAGTGAAAATCTACCGTCTACTAAATAAATCCTCGAACTCCAACCGTAACGTAATCAAATCTCGCAACAGGCACTATAACAACATCGAAGCTACGACAGTTATCGAGTTGGCCGCAAACCTGATGCGACACACCGTTGACTTCAATGAAGATGTTATTGAAGACGGCTATGAGAAGGTTGACTAGTAAAATGTTGGCGATGAGCAAGTACACGCTCATGACCACAGGGGGGACCCAGTGGCCCACGCGGCACTCCTCGAGACCGGGCAGGCCGCAAGGGGGGGCCATTTGCTCAGCGAACACTTCTCCGTATAGCATGAAGTAGGGTTGGAAGAAGACCTGCAAATGTTAGTAGATTTGGATGGTATATTTGATTATGGCTTGTGATCCTGTTAGTATTTATTTTAAGTGCTAGCATATTGATTCTATGTTGTAGTGGAATAGAAAAGATATGATATGAATAAACAGGATTTTACAACTCTTGGCTCTCATTTAATAGTTAAATAATCTTGACATTTCTTTACTTCAGCAATCACTTATTCACCCTCAATGTGCTATAACCATCGCCTTCTTAAAAAAAGTTCTTGTAGGTTCAGCAACAGATGATTTTCAATTAATTTTATTTTAATATTTTGTATATTTAACGTGAATTTTAACAAATTAATCTTTATTATCTTCTTTATAATTATCAACGATGCTTAATACAATCATTTCAACAGCCAATGTGTCATAAACAAAAGTTCAAACTTACTTCTCTGATTAGATGCCAGCTTGCTTCCTCGTCTGGATACAATATAGCTTGCCGCGCCACGCCAAAAGACATTAGCACCACCAGTAATAGCACCACGAAGTATATCATGTTTTTTACCATCTTACCCATCATTGTGACTAGAGGACCTGTTAAAGAAAATGAAATAGGTAGAAGACCAGATATGGATGTATATGAAAACTAAGTGGTTCATATAGCGTCTGTAAGCTACAACGATGGTGAATTTGATATCATAATTATTATTCTATTAAACAGTTTGCATAAACATATAGACGAGAAAGAGTCTATAACAGAAATGAAGTTTGTTAAAGTTTAGGTATGTTTTAAAATAGTGAGAGATTTAAAGTAGGTAACGCAAGAGACAGTCCTTACCTAAGTACTTATTAACACCCAATATATTCAATATCCTTAAGTACCAATAAATAATATCGACGCAGTAGATGACCCTGCCCACGTCCATGGACACAGATCGCAGCCTCAGGGTCAGGCCCACCAGAAAGAATATGATGAAACCTGCGTCGTACGTGTTCCATAAATTCCACGCCCATACGCTGAACTTATGTCTGAAAGAAATAATAACATAGCTTGTAGTTCAAGAATGTTTCAAATATTTTTTGAATACCCACTAGCTGTGCCCGCCGCTTTGCTCAAGCGACTGTTTTGAGTATGTGGAATTAAAAAATAAATATCATTCATTTCTCCTGGGACCCAACAGTTATAAATATTCAAATTCGAAAACATCTTAGTAATAATTTGTTTCAATTCTTTGAGAACATGATCAGCCGATGGAAGAGCAATAGTGAGAAAGTGCCAAAACACGCGTTAGAGAAAAATACTAAATAATCTCTGAATTTGTAATTTTGTAATAGGTAGGTTTGTATCTCAGTTTAGCCAAGTGTATTGCACTGTGAGAATAGTATCCGGTATCATTGTGTGATTCGTTTAAGCTCAACTTTACATCGTAAAGCTTATATTAATTTATTTATTCATTACTCTGTTTTACATTTTATAAATCCTTTAATAATTAATAAAAAAATACCACAACAATCAGTTACGAAACATTTCAAACGTTTCTTTAATTTTTAATCATTTCAGTCTGGCATTAACTCGAAAGCAAATAATATTCCAGCTCGCTATGATGATTGGAACTTAATTAATATGCAGTTTAATTACCGTAATGTGTCCTGCATACCACAAATTAGCGGGAACCACTAATTTGCAAATAAAATACTAATTTCCTATTGCTGGGTTTAATGATTGATCGAACTGTTGCGAGGACAAGGACGGATTTTAATGTAATTGGGTATATGCAATTTTGTTTATAAGAATCACATAGGAACCTACACCTATTTAGTTTTATGAACCTACAATGATAAAATTATACTTTCACTGTGTAGGTGGTTTTGTTTTTAATTTACATAAGCGAAACAGATAAATAGCAATAAAAAATATTGACTTTAAAGTATCCATTCGATCTAAAAATATTTTGAAAGAATCAACTGCCTATAAGTTAGCTACAATGAGCAGCTAAATTCAGAGATCATCCTCAAACAATATCGAAGTTCATACTGTTATTGATAGAGTCGCCAACGATCCTCGAATTAATATAATGATTAATGGTCCTATCATCTTAATTGAGATGAGGGACACTTGAATACAAACTAAGGAAGAGGATCGATACTACGAGATGGGGATTATGGAAGTATTTTAGTTTGATTCTGATTTAATAGCACAGCTTAATATTGATATTTGACTTTCAATCTCGATGCAATTAATAACATCACCAAAATCTATCTATCATCACATCTAAACTTTGAAGAGGAAATATAAAAGGGGATTTATTTGAATGTAAGAATATTTATTGGTTGCTCGTTAAGTATACAAGGTTCACAAATTAACCATCTACTTAATGAAAATGTTGGGTACCGTACCCTTACTAATAAAGACGAAGAATCGATAGCTTACCTAATAGCAACAGGTTCGGACGTAATGATTTCCCTTATCTTCTCACATAAGAAAGTTAATATATAACATATAGAATATATCTCGGGCCAAGACGGCGTCGGGTCCATCTTGACTAATACTGTATATGTAAACATCAATAGGAACAATATGTAGGCTATCTGGAAACAAGAATACATGAATTAGTCACAATAAATTTAACGCGAACATAAGGTAAAGATTATGGATGCTTTTGCTCTGAGTGTCAAAGCATTCCTGGGCTTTGAGCATCAATTTCAAAGGATGTCCACTTAGTCGATTGAGATCCAATATTATATTTTAGACCTTTTCGCACAGACGACTAATATTATTAATTGGTGGCTTCCCGGCAATATTATAAAGTAGGTATTCACACAAATATTCATTGACATGAATCTTTACCGTCGAACAAAGAGTCGGAGCATAAATTTTAAATGTCAACAGAATGAAATATAGCCAATTATTGCATTAAAACTGACGCAGAAGGGAATTGTAAAACAATCATAATGCTTGGATATTGATTTGTCATTTATCGTGCACTGCGACAAAGTATCCATGAACGTTCATACGTATTGTATTGATTTGTAACCTCAGCAATTTTAAATTGATTGAGATAGTGTGAGCAGTGTTCTTATTACAGCGAATTATCGTGAAGAAATGTAACAAATACAACGATGTAGGGTAAACAGTCTCCAGAGCCACTGTCCACCACATAAATTGAAAAAAAAAATTTTTTGTTAATTTGCATGAAACTAGTTAGTTTGATAGAGAAGTTAAGATAGGTTAGGTAAGGTAAAAACTTATTTGAAGATAGGAAAACAGTCCAAAGTCAGCTAAACTTAACAAGTACATTGTAAATACATGCAATTCTACGCCTTTAACGGAAAGTATACAGATTTGAGAAAAAGTAATTTAGTGTGCCTTTTCAGTTAACTGCAATTGCTAAGTTTAAACTGTATCGCAGTTACGAATTCGCTTCATGTACAGACGCCGAACCTACTACAATCTGTCAGATTTCTTTAATAAATTTTCAACTTTGTTGCTAAAGCATAAGGTTCAAAATTGATTGAGAAAATTTGACAGTTTCGGGTAGGTTGATGTGCTGGCGTCTGTACACAAAGAAGTTTTTCAACTGAATTCGAGTTGCTTAAGTACAAAATTACTAAATCCGACATAATTTGCGCAAATTCAAAAGTAAGTAAAATTCTCTGATTTTAAAACGTTCGTAATAAATTAAGGTTAATACCGAGTTACTAAAGATTACAGTAGCAACAAAATTATAAACTAAAAAACCAAAAAGTGGTTTACAAAAGCAATGCTGGAATGTTACGGACAACAAAAGAAATAAAAGTGAAATTAGAGAGCAAGCAAAAAATTAAAATAATGAAGACAAAATTATGCAAATCCTACAAAATTATAACAATTTTCTGACAGTAATTATTGTCGGGTATGGAGTAATATGAGATTCCTTTATTCTTTTTGTATTATAATAGATGCATGAATAGGACGAGCTTTCGTAAAAACAAGGAAAGGTTCTGACCGGCGAAAATTGTTGAGCCTTTGTATCTCGTATTATGTTCAAATTCAGCGCTATTTCTTCCTGTTAATGACTTGTAATCATACCTACCTGTAGTGTAAGAGTTTATGAATGTAGGTATATTTTACGCAAGTTGCGTCAATGCAAAAAACACCTGCTTTGGCGGCATTGCCTAGATGCATTCAGAACATTAATATTTGAAAATTGCAACCTAAGTGCATTAAAATGTAGGTATAATATTAGGATTATTGTTGCAAAAGTTGATTCGGTTGACGGACACTGAACGTGCCACAATAGAAGTTTTATTGCTATTATGACTATGGGCGTTTAATGTCCCTCAAAGTGATAAGTAATGTGTTACTTACCGAATCGGCCCAGAACTTGGTGATAGGCGCTGTAAAGAACTCATAAATCTTCTTCTTGAGCCTCAGTGGCCTCATCATTTTGTCTTCAGGCGAATGGGGCTCCGGCAGCTCTCTGTACAAGGGTTCCCACCCTATTTTACCAACTTTCCCGTTCTGATCGACACGAGTTTCGCATTCGGCCCCTGAGCCAATCAACGCCTGCTTGAGTCCAGACAAAATCGTATTTAAACGTTACAACAATATGTGCACACCATAATAAAATAGAATAAGACTTGGTAATAGAAAACATTCAGAGTAAGCTTGAATTTAATAGTAAACAGTGACTAAATTTGAACAGTTGCGGCTTTATTCTTCAAAGACTAGGTCGAGATGACAACGATTATGATGACAGTACGTTAGTACAAAATTCAAGACGCAAGCATGACAATAAGCAGAATATTGATATTAACAACGCATACAATATCCAAATATAAGCTCACGACACCACATCAAGTGTAAGAGTCGACGTTTACAAGCTGAATCTTAGTAAAATCATCCATATTTTGAGTATAAAGATAGTCATAAAATAATTGTAAACGTAAAAGCCTCGAACGATACGCTAGCAAATATAGAAAATATCTTTGAAATATTGAGACGACAGCTTGAGATAAGGATTGAAAATAATAACAAAATCTAACTACGGTCCACATCGACATAACTTGAAATTTTACATTTAGATAAGTACAGAGAATTTTATTGTCACCGTTTAAGCTTCACCTCGGATTTATTTTAATAAAAACCATATTAATTAGTGTCGCCATTTTATTTTATGGCGGCAATTAACCGCTGCAGGTTGTTAGAATTTTCAAAAGCAACGAGTATCTTTAGAAAAATGTGTCCTTACAATTTTAATATCGATGTCACTGGGTAAATTAGAAAGACGTCGTAAATTGAGCTTCTTCAAAGTGTCGTCTGGTACGAAAATGTTCTTAGAGTGCTAAAATTCAAGGTGAGCTATAAACGAATGACGTGGCCCATAAAGACGGGCATAAAGACAGAAAGGGGTGAATTGAGGCTGGAATGGAAGTATACGGAGCGCCACGGAAGCCGACTATCACGCAAAGCCATCGAAGTACCGCGCAACAAATATATTGTTTTGTGTGTGCACTTTGATGTAATACGAACACAAGAAGGTATATCGTGTGAAGTGTAAAGAGATCGTGAAGACGAGACATATAAATATGACTGTGCCAATTATGACGTCACACATAGATCAGAAGGCCAGTTCTAGTAATTTAAAACGTTCAAAATCTAGTCGCAGTCTCATCTCGGTGACAAACGTCAAAAACTTGTCAAAAATTTAGGGAGTTTAAAGGTATTTTTGACAGATTGAGACGGGTCAGACTGTGAACGTTCTTAAGATTACCAGAGTTGCCCCTCTGGTATTCTTTCACCTAAACACGTATAGAATAGTGCAGACTTCTTTCATCTAAACAAGTATAGAATAGTGCAGACTGTAAGACACTGTGTCCAGTAGAATGTCAAACTGTTGAATGTATAGTATCTACGTTTCTACTAATGTGTAGTATTATCAGTGCGATTTGTGTTCGTATCACAGTAGACCACTCAGGTCGCAAAGACTAGTCTACCTTCGTTACTTTACACGGCTGTCCAGGCGGAATTATCTTCTTGATCGATAGCGTACGCCTTTTCGCAACTCCAACCTACATACGCAACAATCACATAGTTTATTCTAACATTATATCTAAGTTCTGAAATTAAAAAAATATTACATATACATAATATTATCTGCTTCTGTATGAGTGAACATGGAATATGTGTGAACACAAATAATTCCATCACCGATCGTTACATGGATTAGTCTCTTTACTCAAAAGAAGAAATGGAATTTAATTAAGTTGTTATAGTTTATTATAATAAGCTTTCCCCAACAGAAAGATTCTTTAATGGGATTTCAAATAAAAGTCCCTTTTTGTAGAGATGCAATTAATTCAAAACACAGCAAAGATACTATTATATAATCCCTGTTGAGAAATGTGTATTATGCTTTTAATAAAGGTGACTAGATAAATAAATGGCCAACGTGACGTCGTACTTCTTATGTGAATGGAAAACTAAGATGGTGAGCAACAGAACACGAAATCTTACCTCAGCGTCGTTGGGGTCCTTGGTACTCTTGTCATCTTCGATGCTCTCGTTCTCGAGGTGTTCCTCTTCCGTCTGCGGCATCAGCTGCAGTTCTTCCTTCGACTTGAACTCCAGTTGGAGAATGTACAGCGGACACAGCAGGCTCAGAATTACCTTCACACATCACGACAAAGCCGATGTGGCAAAGGAAACGCTCGTCGATGCTAACTCACTTTGACTTAAGCGGTACATGCTATGTTTCTAATTGAAACGGGGTTTCGACGCCGATTATGTGCAAGTGAGATAGCAATATATTTTTTATTAAAATCTTGTTTGCATGTCTATGAGTCGAATTAAAGATTTTAATTTGTCATTAATTTTGGACACACATTCTTGAATACAACAATGAATTTCTGGAAAATCAAATTGGACTTGCATAAATCGGCGTCATAAACAAAGTGCATGCGAATTTCCAAATGATTATAATATATAAAGCGACTCATTGACACACAGACATCAAATTATATATATCTTTACAATCGAGTTTCTCTGTTATTGTCTAAGTTATAGTCTAACATCGAAATCTACTGATCGTGCCCTTTACTACTAATAAGGGAGACGTGTTATGTTTATGTCAAACCCACGTATCACCCACATATAGAGTGAAGCTCTCTTATTTACTACGCAACCATCTCTATTCCCCATATTATCAAAACACGTTTCTCTTATTTTCGCATTTTGAAATGTGCGAATGACAAGTCTGTGCGTTAATAAGATGAATGACTAAAAGAAAAGAGATAAAAAATAGAAATAAAATTGCAATTACCTTAAGGTTTGTGTTTTTTCTTGTTCTGAGTCCTCCCATCCATAGATCAGCTAGTATGATTTGTGAGCAAGGATGAGCGAGTAACGCGCGGTGATTGGCTGCGACAGCTAAGCTAAGACAGGTTTGACCAGACCAGTTCTGAAGTTCGCAAGTTAGGAGCTGTTGGGCTTGGTCATCATCTTGACGGTAGCAGTAGTCTAGAAGCTCCAAGGCTAGATAAAGACGATGAAATTTAAAATGAGTCTTGTAGAAAAGTCGTTAATTAAAGTTTACGGTCGAACAAATTAGGTGTCTCTAGTTTTATGACGCAGTTAACTTTATAAAAGCTTGCAGTATTAACAGGTAAACGTTTGCCACTTAACGTTAAAGTGAACTATTAACATGCCATTAATTAGAGGTGCTTCTTTAAGAATGAGAACTTACATCTACGTGGTTAAAGTTTTAATTTATACAAATCTTTGTACTTGAAATTACGAATCACAAATATTTCTTTAGCAAAACTTTGCGATTGCTTACACGTGTAAGCTTAGGTACTTGTGAACTCAGTGAAATGAGTTCGTTATACTCAAATAATAATCGATTCGCAAGTTTTAATACAAATTGGTCGTAAAATAAAATGTGATCAAAACTTTGGTGACTATAAGAACTTTATCGATTATTTTATTCTGTGTACTTAATTTTGACAAAATGTATTTCATTCCTCAGATTAGCGACGTGACTCAGATATGATTTATTTGACCAAAACTTTGGGTAGCTATTACAGCAGACAATGCTAGAGAAGAGAAATTGACAAAGTTAAATAATTAGAAGTATTACTACACAGGTGTTTACTTAAACAAATAACAGAATAAGTTAAGGATTTAATAAAGAAGAACAAGCCAAGTGTTCATCAGAAGTACCTGCTAGTAATAATGATCTAAGAGTCACATCCTTACCTTTATTCTCAAACTCTTTGCCATAGTGTCTGAGTTCTTCATAGACCTCAGTCTCCATGTCATCTTCAGCTGCCTCGTGTGCCATCGCCTTGTACAGCTTGCAGGCTACCAAAGACTTAGCTAATGCCTCCTCGCCGTGCGTCCACATTAGTAACGCCATTTGATGCCGTTTTGTTAATACTGCCCACATCTGGTGGTAGGACGAACTCATTTAGAGTGTGCAGTATTTTCATCGTATTAGCCAAAAAAACTACCACTAGGAATCTATTTTAATCTTTCACTTTCATGGCGATTGTAGCTACTTCACGGAAAATGTTATAATATTTATATTATAGTCGTATGCTAGCTCTGACTACAATATAAATATTTTTAGAATTTTTTTTAACTCAAGAAGCTTCTATAAATCTAACAAGAGAGTTCTTACGGATGAAATACCGTAATATTAGTTGAAAAGACCTTCGCAAAAACCGTACTTTGAAAGTCAGGCTGAAATAGCATATTAAAAATACAAAAAAAATAAGGTTTCCTTACAAGAAGTTCATTAAAAGGATAGTCGAAGAGCGCCATCTCGGTGGTGACAGGCATAAAGCCGGTGATGAGGGATAGGCCGCCAGCGTTGTGCCTGGTGAAGGAGGCACTGTTCCTATGGACGTTCACACTCTTGTTCATCACCTTCGCGTAGATCGGACGGAACTTGCGTCTTGTGTAGTAGCACCTGGTGAAAGAGAAAAAAAGATAGTAGGTACATGTTTTGAATATGTGCAATGCAATCGCAATGAACTTTTAGAGTTAATGTATCTAAAAAGAAAAGTATAAAGCTCAAAAGCAATAATGAAGGCATCAAAAAGATTTGAATCCACCTTTGTAATGCAAAATATTCAAATATAAATTTTGTTTAAATCCTAGTAAAACCATGAAATTTGCGAGTTTATGAGAATTTACATTGCCACTATCAAAGAACCCTACCAAGTTATGATAGCAGAGCTATCTATATGAGCTTCAGATTTGTAATAATGCGCTTAGAGATTTTACTCTTTATTACATTTAAAGCTATGTTAGAATTGACTTTAAAATTACTTGAAATAAAGTTTTTGTTCAAATAAAAAAGAAAAGTGAAATATTAAAAGGTTTAATTGATGTTGATGACATTATTTTGTCTTTTAAACGTGCGCCTTTTTTTTTCTTAGTTATTATCTATTGTTAAGTTTTATAACTTACCTATAGGCACCACCCATAAGCTTATTGATGACCAGCCCAATATCATGTAGTGTATACACATATCCCCTCGGCAAGTGCGGTCTGACGTCTCTGAGAATATACCTCAGGGTATTACTGGGCCCACTCTTGGTGTTATACAGCTCTTCCAGCCTAGGTATTGTTAGGAATTTGCGCATGGAGACACCATTTTCAAGAAGGAGTTTGACGAAGTCTATACGATCGTGTTCTAACGCTTGCATCATAGCCTCGTCGAGAGCACCTGGCACAAAGAAAATTAAGAAATATTAGCATTTTTTGTTATTTGAGGGATGCCTCTTGGGGTTAAATTTTCCTTATATTTAATGTTTTAGTGGAAAAGGATTGAGTTTTAAAACATGTTCCAAGAAGTGTTTCTCTCTTCTCTCTACCTGCGTTTGTGTTTCCGAGTGCATACAACCCGAATCTCTTCAAAGTAAGAGTGAACAGGCTTCTTCTGGGTGAGCTCACTCCATCGTAGACTTTGTCTCTGTCATCTCTGACCTAGACTAGAGTCAAGAGCAAGCCCATTTCAAATAAAAAAAAAAAAAAAAAAAAGTGTCTTCATTACTTGGAAAGTATTTTGCATGCCTGTGTTAAGGCTCGTGCAAACAGGTGCGACGCGCGACGCGAATCGCGTGCGTCACAAAGGCACCTCTCGTTGCGTGACTTGCGGTGCCTTTGTGTCGCGAGTCGCGTCGCGCCTGTGTGTACGAGCCTTTATGTTTATTTCTATCGTATGGAAGCTTTTTACAATTCTCTTTTACATACGGTAATTGAACTAGCTACGGGCAACCAATTACGGTATAATCCTCCAATGGTTATGTGCAGGAATTTAACTTTAATTGGAATAAAATCGTCCGTATTAAACTTTACATTCCTAAGGATGCAGAAGGGATGGCAAACCAACGATTAAATACATATATCGTTTTCTTATTGTAGACAAACTGGTTGAAGAAGCACCTAGTTAGGTGGGATAGAATAAATTGCACATACCTACATGTAATCGCATGTTTCAATCTGAGAGAAATTGTGAGAAGTAAATTAGTGAAAAGGTAAAGTAGTTTTTACTAAACGCAATGTCCGATTTACATAGTTGTTCGATCTACATAATTATCGTAATCATATCATAATTAGTATATTTACACAAACGACGTTTTTTTAAATATTAAAGTAAATTTTTATCTTCGTGCAAAACAAACTTGTAATTTAATGTAGTCTGAATAAAATATATTAAAAATGTGAAATGATCATAGTTTTAATTTCATAGTAGTAGAAAACTGTGTAAAAAGCAACGTTGTTATTGATACGGCAACTGCCGTATTATACGGCAATCCACGATTTTTTTTCAGAAAATACGGCTTACGGCAGTCCTCTCATTGCCGTGAAACAAAATACGGCAATTAACTATTGGTGAAACAAAACGTTTTTCACTAGCTTAATGAATGAAACGAAACGTACACAGGTAATTTTATGAGCACAGCCGGGAAAATCCCGACTACAACAAACATGAAGTTGTAATTGTAACGCTAAAGTGGCATCTCTTGCGCCTTGGTTAATAATAAATGAAAAGGTTGCAAATGGCACCACGTACGTTAGTATGCTCTAGATAAACATTAATCAGCACCCTAATTGCGTAACACACTAACAACCGGAATCTGACTAATTTTGAAGCAAATTGTTATCCATTGCTTCATAAGTTCGAAGAATTTGTCTGCTCCACACGTAAATAACGCAATGAATGTTGGTGAACTGTCAAAATGAAACCGATTCCGATTGATAATGTATTACGCAATTGCCCCGCTCGTAATACAAACGAGAAACAAATGAGAAATAAACATTTTTTTATTAAATACGGCAATATAGTATTTTTTTCCTTAAAATACGGCAAACCAGACCGTGACATAAACCGTAGCAGCTCAGATTTTTACGATAACAACACTTGCACTGGTACAAAGCTACATTTATTAAGGTAGAATAATTTATGTCTTCAACTTTGCACGGCAATAAAATTGTGCCTGGACGTAAATTAAATAGCGATGGTCAAGAAATACTTAAGTTGAAGTCATGCAATTAACTGGCTTTTACAAGTCCGCAGAAATGGCAATGGAAATTATTATTACAGTCAAGTTTGTATTTTACAACTCTAGTTTATTTTTTTGTTGTAAGTAATATTGCCTTAGGTATATTTGTTTATTCAAAATGTTATAAAAGGTAGATACGCAACTAAATGATTAAAAAAAATATATTTATAAGTATGAATGAAATGATCTGTGATAACTACCAAACTAATTTATAAAAGACTAATAAAATCTTGCATTATAAACATAATAAGGGGCTTAGGATGATTATCCGTGTCTTTTTCTGTGGAGTTTCTTGCCCATTCTTCTCCATACAAAACTGAATGGGCAACTAAAATCAATTCTATTTTATTTTCAACGTTCAAAAGTCCATTTTATCAAAAAAATTGATACAATCCACAATTTTAGATCTTGCGCGCAGGCGAAAGTCTTTTGCCAATTTAAAACGGCTTTAGAAGTTGAAGCAGAACAACAGATCATCAAAGCAGGAATGCTTCGCAGTGCAATTCAAGGTAATCCTAAAGTCCCAGACAATCTCATCAATCGTAGCAATTGCAACTTTGCAATCCAGATCGGATCCATTTATCTATCGGTACTACGATCCTACGGCAGAGATTTTGATATAAATTGATTTAGCATATTTGCCAGATCTCGAGATTCCTAACGTTATCCCAATTTATATTATCTTTCGAAGAGTTTACGAATGCGGAAATATTGTTTTAGATGCGCCAATTTCTATGATAGTATGCAGATTGGATCCGCAAAATAGGTCGTTATGGCGATGTTTTGAGAAGCCTTTGTCTAGAAGATGGTGTCCATTTGTCGCTTGATTTAATGCAAATTCCAAGAATGGATAACTTAACATAGCTGAATATAACGGAAACTCGTTAAGCCGTTGGTCCCGCCTGTCATTCGTAGATATTTGACAGTTGTTACGGTCAGAATCCCAAAAGTCAGACAACCAGTCTTACCCGGGGGTATCATGTTACCCAGTTACTGAGTTGTGGAGGTCAGGTAGGCAGTCTCTCCAAGTAAAATACTGTAATTCAGCTGCATCCGTTTGTTAGACTGGAATCCGACCCCAAAATAGTTGGGAAAAGTTTAGGTAGTTTTTAGTAAGGAATTTTGTCTAATGTATTCGTGTGCCTAATATCCTTTGAAAGCTTTGCAATTTCCTTAAATCAACAGTATCGATATTCATAACCCTAGTTCATATTGTGGCAACAGCTATTAACCCTTATAATATAGAATTATTAATATTTATTTTAAAGGCAAAGTAGGTAGCAATGTGGTCGCCTGTACGACGACGGTAAATATTTTAGTAGATCGATCCGCTAGCTTACTGCAATAACTGTGAAAGCTGCAATTAAAACTTTGCAATATGGGTACAAAGTTACAACAGGTACGTTAAATGGTTTACTTATCGGTTTTTGTTGATTTTGTGTTCATTGTTTGGAAAAGCGTTGTTGTTATTTTTAGTATCGAATATTAGTTTTTAGTATAAATTATATTTTGTTGTTCCTGAATTTTCTTACTTGAATGGAATAGTTATCTTATTTAAACTTTTCGAACACAAAAAAGGTACAGACGCCAGCACATCAAGCTACCCGAAACTGTCAAATTTTCCCAATCAACTTTGAACCTTATGCTCTAGCAATAAAGTTGAAAATCTATTAAAGAACTTTGACAGATTGTAGTAGCTTGATGTGCTGGCGTCTGTACAAAGGCGGACTTGATGTCTTAGGCATTCTCTCCCAGTCAACTAAGTGAAGAGATTAGATTTCAACTAAGGTGAAGAGAATAGCAGCAGGTGCTTTAGTTGACAGACAACAGTTACCATGGAAGTGATTACAATGTTACGAATGGGATTACAAATTACACAATGTTTTATTCAAAACCGCAACTAAACCTACATATCTAGAATCTACTACTCGATCAGGAAGGACTTAGTCACGCAAGTAAAATAACTCTCGAAATTATTGAGAATGAATGTCATTCAGTTGAAGCTTGGGACCAAGTGCTAACTAAGTGCTGGAAGGAACACGGGTAGGTTTTAGTCAGTAAGAGTCTGACACTCCCTTCCGCTCCACCCAGAGCGAGAGGGGGGGTCATTTGATGATTTCCCATCCAGGAAAAAAAATCCCACTGTTAAGCATACTATAACTTAAAACCTCGCATGACTAGCTCTCTATTAAATTATTCCGTAGTCCCTACACAAAAAGCTTCCCATTCTCCGAGGAGCTTTAACAGAAGTGAATACATACTGCAGGCTTACCCGTTTGCAATACAGTGTAATAGCGAAACCCACTTCTTTCCAGCATTAAGATGAGAACTGGCAACCATATTAGTTACTTTAGAAAGACAAACATTGCCTTTATCTACGTTGGATTTGTTCCGCAAAATATACTGGGGTTTCAGTTTGTAATGGTGGTACTAGATAGTACTTATAACGCTACATTTCTTTTGCACGAGTGGTACATTTGTTTTAATCTTATTGCTGTGGCAAAACGGAAGGCTCATTTGGACATAAGTTTTTTTTTAATTTTTTTTATTACAGAATGGGCTTGACCTCGATCACGCCTGATGGAAAGCGATGGATGAGGTCTATGATGGAACCAGCATGCACAGAAGATGCCTAAAGGCACTAGCACTCCCACGCATCGATGAAACACAGCAGGCTGCTTGACGCCGAACTCCTGTGGGAGGGGTGGTCGCAAACCAGACGTGCGTTACCACCATAAAAAAGTTGTACAGTCTCATCTACCGTGATGTCGTGCGTCACAAATATTTTACTATAATTAGTACTTGTTGTGTGGAGCAGTGGTGGCTCAATGGTAACGGACACGACTTACGAGTTGTTGTAGGTCGTAGGTTCGAACCCAGACAGGCACTTTACTTTGTGTAAATTATTTAATCACCACCGCTCTCAAAACGGTGAAGGAAAACATCGTGAGGAAACCGACATGTCTTAGAACCGAAAATTCGACGACATGTGACATCCACCAACCTGCACTGGGCCCGCGTGGTGGATTACGGCCCACTCCCTCTCACTGAGAGGAGGCCTGTGTCCCAGAAGTGGGAACACTATGGGCTATAAGTAATGAGTACTTGTTAAGCAATACATATCGCGTACAACAACTACTGTGAAACTAAACACTTGTCTAAAAGAAAGAATCGCTTCTAATTTTATTCTTGTAAATGTTTATCTTCCATTCATTATAAATAACTTTTATCTTAAATAATGGTTATGTTTTTATACTCCAATAATTTTCTTACCTACTTAAACAAAACATAGTGCTAGTGTATGGTGCTTACAACCATTGGCCCATACATAAGCTGTAAACCATGTGACGATGGTATCCATGTGAAGAACTTAGTTTCTTTCGAAAACAGGCAGGAAAGGGAAATCGATTCGCCTGAAATTGAAAACCCCTGGAAAAGAAGAGTACCTAATCTGCCGATCTCCCTGAAGCGCAAACTCATCGACATGTGTATCCTGCCCGTCCTAACCTATGGTGCTCAGACCTGATCGCTCTTTGGTGGTTGCCAAGTGATGGAGCGCAGCATCCTGGGTGAAAAAAGACAGGACAAAATTCGGAACACCATGCTGCGTTTCAAAACGGGTGTAATAGACGTAGGCAAGAAGGCTGCTAGACTCAAGTGGGATTGGGTGGGTCACATCAGCCGCATGCAGGATGACCGCTGGGCAAAAGTTTCCACAGACGGGGTACTTGGAAGATGGACGGCACCGTCGAGGTCGACCAAGAAAGCAGCGACCAGTGGCGATGACCTGGACGCGTACCACGAGGGCTAGTTTGAGATGGAGCGGGAAAAGAGTTCCTGGAAGGACTTGGGGGAGGCCTTTGCCTAGCAATGGGAGAGAATGGGCTAAAAAAAAAAATGGTTTTTCGTCACATAAATTATGTCAGGACGTTGTTTTATATTGGTATGGAAGCCTTCATCAGTCTGTGTTTGTTTATTTATGTATTACAATATCCAGAAACACAAACATTTAGAGTTATATTCACAGCACCATATTTTTAACAGTAAACATACATCTAACAGAACAAACAGCATTTACGTTCTAGAATAATACATTTGTGCAGTAAATAACATCACAGTTGGCTGCCGCAATAATTTTCACGCTGCTGACATTTATATTACCAGTAACAACTAAACTTTTAACGAGAATACCAACTAACCATACAACCATACCAACATATTTGACCTAAAACTACACAGTAATGAAATTACCGCATTTTTTCTAAAGAGCTGCTAACAAAATGTGTAGGTCACCCCAGGTGAGCTACCCACCATAAAGCTGTATTCATTTTGTTGGAGTGCGACCATGGTTGCGCCACAATGGTGTCCCAGTGTAACTCTGTCTGTTGTTATGTCTGTCTGTAGCCTTTTCACGCCTTATCGGCTGAACAGATTTGGATGAAATTGGGCACACGGATAGACAATGAAACAAAAAGAAGAAAGAAACATAAGTTTATTGCGGTAAACATGACGCAGAAAAAGAACACAAACAAAAACGAAAAATGTGCGTCACATCCACGAAAAACGGCCATCGCTCAGCTTGGTGCTAACCCTATGTGAGACAGAGCCCCAACGCTGGTTTTCAGCGACATCCCGTGTGGACGTGATGACCTTGGTTAGGATATAGAATACTTTTTCATCTTGATATTAGTACTCGTTCCTACCGGCGAAGCCGAGGGCTGAATCTAGTATAGCTATAATTGTAATGGACATAATAAAGATAATGAAATTGAAGTTCTTTTCCAAGAAAAAAGCGGAATCTGAAGGCAATTTAAAAGTTTGTGCCGTCATCTGATGCTATCACTACTTAGTTGAAAGTTTGTGGACAAAGTATTATCGTAAAGTAAGACTTGACTTGAGAAATTAATACAATGTTGCTAAGATGAGAGACTATATTATATTGTATTGAGCAAGTTTCTCAAGGAGGACACGGTGGAGCATGCGGTTGAGGTCTGCCCAGTTTGGGCAGAACACCGCCGCGGCAGCGATCGGCGGCGGCAATCTCTTGCGTCCGGCCCTAGTCCAGGCCATGGTATGGAGCCAGAGTGCATGGGAAGCCGTCGCCTCCTTCTGCTAGCAGTAATGCTCGCTAAGGAGGAGGCGGAGCGCGTGAGGGAGAGGCAATATTGGCACCCTCACGCTCCTAGTCGCCGCAGGAGACGTCCTGTGCGTCGGGAATCGACAGCCGATTCACGGCCACCGTAGGCGTGGGCTTGCGGATGGCGAGCAATGGACATCTCGCCGTCCGGTAAGGACCAGGCTTGTGTTCCACACGAGCCTCAAAGAGATGTCAGGACTAACTGACGGGGTCCGCTAGGGACGATGCCTGCCAGGGTCACGGGTTGTTCGAAAGAGATACCGTGGCCCCTGGCACAGGCAACTGAAGGAACACGGGTCGGTTTTAGTCAGTAAAAGTCTGACATGCCCTCCCGCTCCACCCAGAGCGGGAGAAGGTATTTGATGATTTCCCGCCCAAAAAAAAGGAGTAACATGTAAAGAAAAAAATGGCGAACAAAAATTACATAAATATTTTTTTCTAAGTTTAAACATAATCTAATGATTTGCTTTAAGCTCTCTACGTCTACACGCACTTATGTAACTAACGTAATCTTCAAGAATGTAATTAAAAATTCGCATTCAAACTATAAAAATCCAGTTCATTCCACCGACTTCCATCATAATCTGTCAACAATAGATTCCACTGAGAGCCTCATCCATTGTGTGAGAGAGAAAATCTTAGTTTGTTTTGAAGCGACATCCTTATTCCCCAGACGTGACCTGTATCCATTTTACTATACGGGTTGAGACAGAAGTTCAGTCCAGACACACGAATGATTTTTCTCAAGCATTCTTCTGGACTGCGAAAATTGTCGAGGGAGTCGAGGACTTTAAGGAGAGAGATGTTAAAACAGTAGCAGTTACAATAGAAACCTAGGTAACACAGTAGGCAAGTTAATTTGTTGCCTTTTCGAATCACTAAATACAGCATTCCTGAGGAGGACACTGACAGGCAGATATGACGACAATACATTATTTCGCACCTAAAAGCCTCCACGAACTGGTCTATCTGCAGACCTGGAAAAAGAGCGTAGAAATAGACTACGTACTATGGTATATTCGGCTTCAACCAGTTTGGACCCGACTGCCGAAGCCTCTGATAAGTTAATTCAGTCTTGGAAGCTGAGAATAGCGGGCAGGTTTGGATACAAAGTCTAATTAGGTGCGAAAGACGAAGCTGAAAACGATGTATCTGACTGCAAACTGGGACAGTTTTACAAGATACATAGGTAGGTGCAGTAGGATTCCGTTTCACACTTTGCGAGACACTAAACGCCCCCAGTGAAAACTTCAATCGTGTCTCGTTCAGTGTCCTTCAATGGGTTAAATATCGCTCTTTGTGCAAAGATCTAAATAAGAGGACCAATATACCTTTTACCTCATACGGTAAAACAATTGAAAACTATTTTTCTTTCTTACTGTTGGTTTTATAAAACTGAGTCTTTTGCAGTATTTACTTTGTTGGTACGCAGGGTAGCGGATTCTTTGAATCTATTTACAGGACACCTGATGCCTATCTACGCATCTCACCTCATATACGGCCCGATATTGTGTTTATGAGCGCCGTAAAATATAGACGTAATAAAATGAAATAGAATCGTGCTGAGAATGGAGTCGTTTTGGCAGTATCTCTGGCAATTTTCCGAAAGTACATAATTATGTAGATAATAAAATAAAAAATTTAGTATTCATATTTTCAACAAGGATGTCCCCAAAGAACAGTATAAACTGTTCCACCAGTTTTTACTTCATCTATAAAGATGAAGTAAAAACTTGTTATCTGCTCTTAGCGGTGTGTTGTACGTGCTCAAAGATCAGTATATGCAGAAAGTCTATTGTGCAGATGATTGATTGGTGTAAATATCATACCACCCTTCATGATCATAGTGGATTTTTATACTTTAATTATATCAGGACAGACATAACCAGTACCCACTGGTTTGTATTTTAGGTACTTGGCGTAGAAATTTGAGCGCAACGTCATGTTGACGAAGGCAACCTTCTACCTAAGTGTCAAAATTTATTTTGTATATTGTCTGTCTCCTGTCTGCTTTGGAATGCACGCTTTGCAACGATAGTTCCGCTTTATTATTTTAATCTTTCTAGTCAACCCATAACACACACATAAGTTTTCATCACATGGATTTCGTAAATCGAAATCCAAGTATTTTTCAGGATATAAAAAAAGAAAAATAACTTGACTTCTAAAAACGCAGCGAAAACTCACAAAAGGCATTATCGTGTTTTTCTGTTAATGACAAGGCAATCATGCCGTGTTCAGCACTTAACCTAAAAGTTAACGAGCAGTAACCAGAGTTTTTAAAGTAAAAAGTTTTACCCTGATACTTGGTTTTGTAACAAAGTAGTTTTTGTACTTGTTCTGCAACATTGAGTTAGGTTATAATGTGTAGAAGATAAAAGAAAAATGTAATGTAAGTTGAGGGAGATGTTGCTGTTTGAATGTGAAACAACTTAGCAGATATAATAGAGAATATTATTTATTTCGGGAGTTACCAGCTATGTTTTGTCGTGTGTAACGTGGTATTTAGGTGCCAACAAAATGAATGCCTTGTGCAATTACGTAAACTTTTAGTCTTCTATATCCATGCCAAATGTCTGGCCTTTGGGTATTTGGCATCATCTAACCCATTCACACTCTGTTTGGATTTGAAAACTTACATACAAACCACTCACACTTCATTCAACACTTGGCAGAGAGAATGTTTTTAGTAGGCGAAATGCAGGTAGCATCCTGTATATTCATTTTATGTCATAACATATTACATTTGTTATTACACCTATGGATGGAAAAGGGTTGAGGGGCTTCGTGGACCTTTGATAGTCGTTACGGGTCGTCAGAAGCCCGAAAATCTGACAACCAGTCTTACCAAGGGGTATAGTTATTACCCAGTAACTGGGTTGTGGTGGTCAGATAGGCAGTCGTTCCATGTAAAATACTGGTATTCAGCTGCATCCGGTTAGACTGGAAGCCGACCCCAACATAATTGGGAAAAGGCTAGGCAGTTGATGATGGATGGAAAAGGGTTGGTTTTTTCTTCACAGAAAACAACATGGGCGTTAAACGTATTTATCAACGAGTGAAAATAAAAACCAGAGCTTCTAAATCTCCACGACCTTTTGGCTACAAAAACAATAAACAATTGAACCCTTTAGATTGTTACGATTCGATTGCAAAATTTATACAAAGATATGCGTTAAAACTTTCCTCTTTTGTTTGGTATAAAAGGAGGAATCCAAAGGGTCCCTTAAGCTTGTTCTCTTTAGTCCCCATACAAATTCCGTTAATTAAAGTCAGGAGTCGAAGTCAGGACGAGAAGTCTGGGAGGCGATAACCGATCCCTATGTCTGTGCTATTTAAAAACAGGACGCTAAGCTTTCATTTGCCTCGCTTTTACGTTATTTGGTATTATTATTTACAGCTGAATGGAAACGGTTCCCAAAGGTTTTTGTATTTTCGGATGAAGTGGTATAATTCATAGATCTGTAGTTTTAGCATGGCACCAGCGGGCATTACCCTTTCCCTAATACCTCTCCGTAACCCAAACAATAAATTATGTATGGTTTTCAATACTTTTATATTTATTGGAGCATTTTGAAGATCACTATAGATATTATTGATTCAGGACGTTAACGGACTTTATTTCAGCTTTTGAAATAAAAAATGTTTTGAAATGTAGGTGGATCAATGACCGCTATTGCCATTCTAAAACGACACAGCTATAGTCGTTGGTGAAAATTGACGCTGTTTTAGTGTCCGTTTAGTAAGTTAACAACATTCAATCAAGAATGTATAGTGAGCGACAAAGCAAAAACTGTTTGAGCTTATGACTCGGGAAAGACTGGTTAACAAGGGCCAATGGGGAATTGAGGATGGTTAATTACTCAACTCCGAGTCTCGATTTGTACCATGTTTGGTTCGCCCCCTATTGCAGGTCCGGCCACGTAAAAAGAACGCTGAGCGGCGGTGGAGGGGGTGTGTCTGCGCTCAGTAAAGGATGATTTCCACCAAACGGCTCGTACCGCATCGGATCGGAAAGGATACGAACGGATGCGGTGACAGCCGATCGCGTCCGGCAGGATGTCGACGCATACGATCGGCTTCGTACGTCTCTTGCGAACATAATTATGCGTTTCTGCGCCTAGTCAAATAGTTTAATTTCTACTGTGTTGACGTGTTCTAATTTTTTAATGTGGTTGAAGTTGACGTAGTATTGTTGGCTATTGCATTAAAAGAAGAAGAAAATAATCATAAATCACAGAAGAGAAAAAGGAAAATTTGGACGACAGACGAAAGGATTCGATCGGATACAACGACAGGCGTACGGAGCCGTACGCGTGTCGCGGAAGAGGCCTACGGTCAAGTTGCTGTGCGCAGCTTGGTAATATAGTTTGAAAGATTGTAAAATCCGTTCCGATCCGATGCGGTGCGAGCCGTTTGCTGAAAATCATCCTTAAATAGCTCAGTGCGCCGGTTCAAAGCCAGCATTCTTTTTACGTGACGGGAGGTATACATGGGGACTTAAACATAACTGGCTGCCTAACCCTTTGGAGATTACGCTGTGTTGTGTGTAAACTTTCACCGCATAATAAAACTCCACAACATGTGATTTCGTTTCCATACAAAAAAATATAAAAGCAGAAAAGTTTCCATCCCGGAAAATAGAGGGCAACCCTAGGGATTCCACAACAAAAGCTATTTCGATTTCCTATAAGCACGCCTCCACGTGTCTAATATTTAATAACTTATATACCACAGGGGTAACATGCCAATTGTCGGCGAAAATGGAAATATTGTTCTAATATTGACAGAAACAGAATACTTTACTAATTTATTTATTTATTATGGCACTCCAACGATTAATTCACATAAACATTAACAGGGAGCTTAGTCTTATTATATAAAGTAGGTACTACAGTTAACTCATCACTTAAAGGTGTGCACAGTACTTACATAGTTTGCCTAATTGATTTACTAGGTAATTAAAGTGATAAAAATAATAATATAATCAAATAAGTTAATAATAATACAATTAAAATGTAGGTAATGATAAAATCAAATAAGTTAATAATAATAAAATCAAATAAAACGGAATAAATAAAATAATTACATTAATTAAAAAGTTAAAATTGTAACAAAGGAATACAGAACAAAACATGAGTGACGGAATTCAAACAAGAATCAATTATCAGCAATCTTTTAGTTGTCGTAAAAGATGATTGCGAAATTGAGCCAGGGTGTTGGAGAAGATGTCAATGGTATCGGTACAATTTTAAGAGCGGTGTTCATTATACGTCGTCATTAAACGGTTCATTGGGGCTGATCGCCTGAGGTTGGTTCGAACTGTAGAAACCAAAGAGAATATAACCACAGTCTTTGGTGTAAACACATCTAATTTGCGGTCAGTCCTGTATTGACTACTACGGGGACAGATACATTTACGTCTTCTAGAAGTTTTGGAACATGCATCAAACCATTAATAATTTTGAAGAGCATAATTTGATCCATCAGTTTTCTGCGGTTTTCGAGGGATGTAAGGTTGAAGTGAGTCAATCTTTCATGGTAATTAGATATATTGGGTGGGATAGCTGATAAATTTATATTGCAGGTACCTAGTAAAACATTTTTGAACGTGTGCGACTCGATCGATATGAACCTGGTAGATAGAATTCCACATCTGAGATGTATAATCAAGTACACTTCTGATGGGGGTGAAGTAGAGGAGTTTGAGTATGCGAATAGACGTAAAGTCATGGCAGTCGCTTCAGAAATCCTAATATTTTAGATCACTTTTTGACAATATTGTCTATGTGTGGAATGAAAGTAAGCTGACAGTCGAGACAGACTCCCAAATCGCGAAGTGAGTTAACCTTACTAATAATAGATAATTATGTTTCTTCTTTGATTACTGTTACGTGTATTCATATTCACACAAGACTAACAATATACTGTCACTTTTATCGACATTTCTGACTATACATGATATATGACTATAATTATATGATTCTGAACCCCACTGCATACATTTTTTTTGTCGATTATTATAAAAAATATTTGCTATTCCATACATTTTGACCGCATAGATATTGGCACTTTTCTATGAAATATTTCTTTTTTAATTTGCTATTCCATACATTATACATTGCATAGATATTGGCACTTTTATATGAAATAGAATTTTTTTTTTATAACCGACGAATATTTTCTACGCTAGGGGTCTAGAGCCTAGAAAAATTAAACTATGAATTCAAGGTTACATTTAACAGTAGGTATAGACCGTACTGAATGGCCAGATAAAGTATCGGTTAATTACTTCGCGCTAAAAACATTCCTATCGCAAAGTCCTAGGAGATAGTACTTCATCATTGTCATCATTCATCATCATCTACAGCCCGACTTCACACACAGCTGGGCATAGGCCTCTAGCTTATCTTGATAATTGCGTGGGTAGGTACAAGAAAATATATACTAGTTAGTGAAAAAAAGTGCTGTGTCGTAAATCACACAATGTCAATCCAACCATGTCATTTTTCATTCTGACGTGGCCAGGACAAGACTGATTTATTAATGTTTGTGAAAATATTTATTTTTGAGTTTTTTATTTTTGGTGTAATTACCAGCACACGCTAGTTAACGCCAGATATTTCAGAATATTATTATGTTCTGAGAAGTACGCTGCTCTCAAAACGGCGAAGGAAAACATCGTGAGGAAACCGGCATGCCTTAGAACCAAAAATTCGAAGACATGTGGCCTCTACCAACCCGCTCTGAGCCCGCGTGGAAGATTACAGCCCACTCCATTTCGAGAGGCAGAGAGAGGAGGACTGTGTCCCAGCAGTGGGACCATTATAGGCTGATTATCCTGAGAAATCATCATCATCATCTGCCTAGTCTTTTCCCAACTATGTTGGGGTCGGCTTCCAATCTAACCGGATGCAGCTGAGTACCAGTATTTTACATGGAGCGACTGCCTATCTGACCTCCACAACCCAGTTACTGGGTAAGTTGTCAGACTTTCGGGCTTCTGACGACCTGTCGGTCGATTCTGTAAAAATCTCACCGTAAAAATTTAGGCGATGTGAGTTTGTTTTTGCTAGGAATTGACACTATTGACAGCTCACTCCACGCTCACTTCACCTAAGTTTTCACGGTGAGATGGTTACAGAATAGCACCGCTGTATCGAATGTCAAAGATCCACGAATGATTGCCGTGACCAACGGCTTAACGTGCTTTTCGAGGCAGAGACAGGGTATTGGTATGTAAAGATGGTCACCCATCCACGGAACAACCGCCGCGGCAAGCGTAGCTTAACCTGATCGATCGACCCGTGCGGCTGTTATTACTTAGCCATAAGCCCCTTTATGCTGAGAAGTATGGAAGAAAAAGACATGTTCCGCCGACTCCAAAAAATTGCAAAAAGAAAAAGAAAGAAGCAAAAAAAAAAGAAGGGCAAAGGAATGATGTATGTGTAAGTACCTATATATTTATTTAGATTATTATAATATACTTTATGGTATGTATTTATTGTATTATGTAAACGCCACGCTACAGACGCTACGGCTACGGACTACCTACAGTTTTGTCTGTCCTTCCCCTTTTTAAATCCATCCTAAGGTTGTCTTTAAAAGGTCGCTCTTAGCGATAAGACCGCCCATTGTGTCACCCTTTGTACAGTTTCTATATTTATATGGTGTACATAATAAAGAGTATTCTATTCTAATAAAGAGTATTCTATGAATATGAATGTTGATTCGTAAGTTGATCGAAATAGGGAGAAGTAGCGATGACTGGTGGAACAGACTTTTAAGAGGAAATGCGGGTGGTCTTTTCTCCATAGAAACGCTCTCGCCTGTTTTCTTTCTGGTTAATGACCATAAAGCAATGATTTTTTACAGAATAATAAATATTACTTGTGTGTGTATACTCTACGTCCACGATAATATCGTCACGTTAGAAATAATAAAAGCGCAAAGGTAAACTTCTATCGATCAAACTAAATTAAAAGATAAAGAAAAATAAAACATCAGTTCCATCAGGAATTTTGCGTGTTTACTTATCCTATGCAATGTTGTAAACAAATAATGATACAACCCACATTTCCATTTTGTATCTCCATACAAAATATTTGTGCAAATTTGGCTACGTCCAATTCAAATCGCAATATGACGGTAAATCAGTTTTGTATGCCCAAAACCCAATATAAGGGTCCCAGAACCCATGAATTTATTCCGTAAGGTCCAAATGTAATTTATTTGTGAGCGCTGAGAGTTGGTAAGGGTCTGTTAATGAATATACCCTATAAAGTTTGATTCCACTGTTTAAACTGTGGACTAATTTACGTTTATTAGTTTGGAATATATTCATTTGTGAGGGGTCTCTATTTGCAGTATTTCGGTTGAAGACTTTCGTAAATGTGTTTTTTTGTGCAGTTTCATCATAATCATCATTATTTCGACCGAAAGAAGTCCACTGCTGGACATAGGCCTCCCCCAAGCACCTCCACTTCGACCAGTTCTGTGCTTCTCGCAGCCAACGGGTTTCTGCGGCCTTCACAAGGTCGTCGGTCCGCCTTGTGGGAGAAGTTCTTGGAACCTTTCGGCCTCATCGGCCATCCGTTCTGCGAGCAATGTGCCCTGTCCACTGCCACTTAAGTTTGGCAATTCTACGGCCTATGTCGGTTACCTTGGTTCTCCTGCGGATCACTTCATTTTTGATTCGATTACGCAGGGAAACTCCAAGCATAGCTCTCTCCATTGCCCTTTGGGTGACTTTCAGCTTTCTAATAAGGCCCATTGTGAGCGACCACGTTTCAGTGCCTTAGGCCATTACTGGCAACATGCACTGGTCAAAGACTTTCGTCTTGAGACACTGTGGTATGTGGGACGAGAAGATATTGCGTAGCTTCCTGAACAATGCCCAGCCGAGTCGGATTCGATAATTTGACCTCTTTCTCGAAGATGGACCTACCCAGCTGGATAGTTTGTCCTAGGTAAATATATTCGTCCACGACTTGTGAAGTTTACTAATGAGAATTCTACAAATATTTTGTAACACGTAGGAGTAAGTTGCAACTTTGCACGGATCGATCTTCAGAATTAAGAAACGCTTGCTGAGGACGGTCCACGGATGGTTGACCATGAAGAATATGCCTGTCCGTGACTTGGAAAGTACGTTGAGCAGCTGGTCCCGGCTATCATTCATAGACCTTAGATAGTCGTTAGTTTGAAGCCCAAAAGTCTGACAACCTCTCACAAACGAATTTCGAGTTATCCAGTAACTGGGTTGTGCAGGTCAGATATGTAGTTGCTCCATGTAAAATACTGATATTTAGCTGCATCTGGTTAGACTGGAAGCCGACCCCAACATAGTTGGGAAAAATTCTGGGCAGACGATGAATTTTTACGAAAGTACATATTTATGAAAATGTACATTGTAATGTGTTTGTTTCTCTTGCTGTAGATTCGCAGAGAAGTATTCTCAATAACACTTAATTTGTATCTATTTCCAGCACGTTACATGTTCTTTTCAACTTCCATATAACTCAATCTGAGCATTTTATAAACGTTTCATGTTGGTAAGTGTAGTAGCTAAAACAACCCCCAGGAATGTCTGGGTAAACTATGACGTAATTACTTCTCGTAGCTTTAAATATTATCATTTTACCTGTACTTAAATTTAAATATGCTAATCAAGTTCGCGTTATTATGAGGTAACTAGTTTGTTATCTAAATGCTTTGAACTTTTGAAGTACTGAGTAGTTCACTAAACGGTTTCGGAAATTCTATACGTTATTACAATAGTAGATTATTGCATCGAGCGCAAAGTGAGTTATTAATGCACGAGAGTCATGTTGGTGCCCGAGCGCACGCGAGGACACTAAATTAACACGAGTGCATTAATTACTCACTTTAGTAAGGTGCGTAATCTACTTTTCCTTCAACTACCAATCTACCTACCGTGATAAAATATACCTACTCAAAATAAAAACTCAAGTTAATGAAAACAATATTTTCCTAAGCTTTTAAACATTTAAGCTACCCGAAACTGTCAAATTTTCCCAATCAACTTTGAACTTTAGCGAAAAAATTGAAAATCTATTAAAGAAATTTGACAAATTGCAGTAACTTGATGTGCTGGCGTCTGTACCACATTTAATTTTGTCTCCTGTGGTTTTATTTGTCCTAAAAAAACAAGAGTAACCGCTTGTTTGCTTTTAATGATCCCACTGCTGGGACACAGACCTCCTCTCTGGCCAGAGGGCGCGGGCTTCAATCTACCACGCGGTGCAGGTTGGCTGATGTCACATTTATGTCTTCGAATTTAAGGTTCTAGGACATGCCGGTTTCCTCACTATGTTTTCCTTTACCGTTTTGAGAGCAGTGGTGATGAAATAATTTACACAAAGTAAAACGCATGCCTGAGTTCGAACCCTCGAACTACAACTCGTAAGTCGGGGTTGAAACCACTGAGCCACCACTGCACGTTGATTGCGTTGTAGAGTAATAATACTGAAAGAAGCCTATGCCAGTTTCTGCTGTCGATATACCTACATGGTGGCGATTTAGTCACCTGCATCCGTCAAGGGGACGATTCTACCCGTCATACTTAACAACTTTTGCTATGAAAATATCCGATCGTGAAAAAAAATCGAATTCTTATACAACAGCAGACAACCTATTTTGATACATGTAAGAAAAGGTTTTTGAAGTGACAACTTCTTAAGGCGCATTGGGCATTTTTTGAGATGGGAAATAATTATTGAACTCGCGTCACTGTTGCCGCAAGCGATACCACGCGTTTTGTTGATAAGACGATTAAAAAAATACCCGTTTCAGATGTGTTCGGCGGTCGTCGGGATGTACTATACAATGCGTGCCACGAAAGGAGAGACTTGACACACCACGTTTTTTGACATGCGCAGAACACGATTTTAGGTATCTTTAGCGGTATGAGGTCTGAGTGCGGGACGGGACCGGACGTCATAGGGGCAGCGGAAAGAGCGGGGGAGGCGGGGTCAAGTCTCTTCTTTCGTGGCACGCATTGTACTCGGTTTTCATGTATAACCGATATGTCAGTGAGTGATGGTAAAGTATTCTGTTTGTGTTTTGTTTTCAATTCTGTCGGCACTCCCGGAGTGCCACTGTTTTTTTTTTTAATTATCTTAACTTATTCCACATACCTGGAGGCCATTCCTGCCCATAAACGAAGATCTCGGACCTGGCGATGTCCACTCGGTTCCATGTGAGGGCCAAGGAAAGCTGTTCACTTGGAGACAGGTGCTGTGCTCTGAACAATGCTGTCAAGATGACTTGATCCAACTCTTGGACCTCGCCACCTTCTGCACGCTCCTGGATTCGGAACACCGTGATCTGGGGAAGAAGATTATGTTTGAATTACCAACCTGCACTGGGCCCGCATGGCAGATTATAGCCCGCTCCTCTCACAGAGAAAAGGACCAATCAGTGGGGAACCAGTGCCCTTTGTAAAGTGGCACAATTGGTGATACTTTATTTACATTACAATCTAGCCTATTAGCTAATAAGTAATTTAAACATAACTTAGGCTGTTACGTAACTACAAAATTAAGGAATCGTCCAAGAACGTCTTTCTTATTCACTATAAGTTAAAGTTAAGGGGAACTTTATTAACGTGTTCTTTATAAGATTCGGCACTTGCACTACAGTTGTTTACTTACACTGCACTAAACTAACTCAAAAGGTTTAACCCTTTTTAGTCTTCGCACTAATTCAGTGTTGTCAAGGATTTGGATCGCCTCGACATTCACGTGATGATGAAGTCTGTGTTCATGAGCTTCTGCATATTTTTGTATAACTATGTTTACGACATCCATCTTGAGGTCCCGGTGAAGGTCGCTGTTTCTAATGTACCAAGGCGCGTTGATTCAAAGTACTCAGGGATATCCCTGAGTACTTCATTTTGGAATCGTTGTATGATTGGATGGTTGCTTTGGCTGGTGCAGCCCCACAGCTGAATATCGTAGGTCCATACAGGTTTTAAAACTTGTTTATATAACATTTTATTAGGTTGTATGAAGCAAACATAATAATTCACTCGTTCCGTTCAGGCGAACGAATCTATCTCAGTCACCATTCGCAACCTGTCGGTGTGTAACACATTGCTTTTATTGTACCTTGTGCATAATTTTAAATACAGTCTATTTTAATTCCAATTTATGTGGTTTCATTACCAGCGACTGCCACATAAAAATAGTCCTTCGAGCCGGATCTGAACCAGCGACCTATGGATTGATAACGGCGACTGTCTAAGTAAAAAGTCTAAATAGAAAATGAATAAGAAAAACAGAGCCAGGTGAATTATTGCAAGATATTGTTGAGAGAATCGTTCGATATGTTTTTGCCCAGGTCCGCATAGTTGATTCTTTTTTGCGCACTCAATTTTCAACGCTCAGCTTAGCGCCGAGAGTAGAAAATCCAATACAGGGTTATCTTGACGCGTTGGGATGCGCTCTGTTGGATTCTCAATGCTCGGCTTAGTAAAGAGAGCTCAAACTCAAACTCAAAGCATTTATTTCAATTAAACCATTTACAGGCACTTTTGAATTGTCAAGAAGTCGGTCAGTCAGAAAATATGAAGCAAGCTGAAAATCAAGTGCGCGAAAAAAAATTGTCGCGTAAAAAAAATGCCCGTAAGAACCTGGGCTACAGTGAGGATCGCATGTGTGAGTGGTGAGTATACCTCACACTCCCAACTCATGGTAGTAGAAGAAGCTATCATCTGCCTAGCCTTTTCCCTTGTTGGGGTCGGCTTCCAGTCTAACCAGATGCAGCTGGACACCAATATTTACATGGAGCGACTGCCTATCTGACCTCCACAACTGGGTAATACGATACCCCTTGGTAAGACTGGTTGTCAGACTTTCGGGTTACTGACTATGCTTAACGACTGTCAAAGATCCACGAATGACAGCCGGGACCAACCGCTTAACGAGACGAGTCTCGATATGTAATGATGGTCACCCATCCACAGACCAACCGCGGCAAGCGCAGCTTAACCTGATCGATCGACCTGCGCGGCCGTTATTAGCCACGGACCCCTCGGTAGTAGAAAAATCTGTGGAGCTTTAGTCAATACGAGCCCGACATTGCCCTCTCCTCCCAAACAAACAACAAACAATATTTACATGAGGTTTTATTACCCCACGGAAAAATGTAGCTAAATCCGACGTTCTTATAGGAGCGTTAGTCTAAATATTATCTTTCGTTGAACATCTCATCTTGTTTTCATCGTCTTTCATTAAATCGGTACTTCCATATAAAAGGCTTTTAAAAGGAATTTGACTCTTTAGGATTCAAATTATTCAGTTTGAATGAAAAAGGCTTTTCATTTCAACAAACGCCTGAAAGGAAACAAGGTCACTTGTTCATGTTAGTTAGATATTACTTCTATTCTATCTATATATCTATCTACTATTTTGTTGTACTCCTGCTTTTCTTTGAACATACATATAGAAACGACAGGGCCAACAACCTAACCTCAATATAATTTAACACCGTAATCGCTTCGGAATTTTAATGGTTTATTCTAATAAACCCGTGAAACGCAAAGAATTTGACACGAACTCACTTTAATTATCGATAAAGGGCTTGCTCGGGTCGGCTATATTGACCTTGAGAACTTACCTACGTAGAAGTCGGACGCTGTCCTTAAGAAATTGATACAAATTGGGCAGTCCCTTAGTTTTATTAGTCTAATAGATTTATATTGATGGAATCCAGTGGTGGAATTGGCTCGCATAAACAAAAGGTCGAAGGTCTGATGTATCACGAATATAAGGACACGCAAGGTGACCCATATTTTCGTCTGCTGTCTTTAATTTATTAGGTACCGTAGAGACTAGCCTATTTGGTGTTTACATGCAACCTCCGTGAGTCAGTTGAAAGTTATTGGCATGAAATTTAAGGAAAAAATTATTTTTCCTTTTAAGAAAAAAATGAACGTACAGATGGCACATCAAGTTACTACAATCTGTCAAATTTCTTTAATTGATTGTCTACTTTATCGCTAGAGCATAAGGTTCAAAGTTGATTGGGAAAATTTGACAGTTTCGGGTAGCTTGATGTGCTGGCGTCTGTACGTTATAAGCCGTAGTTCAATTTATTCCTCCTGGTATTGAAGCTCGTAGAGAGCCTCCCAGTACACTAGTGACCCGTCCTTGTTTCGTAAGGCTGGTGTCAGGGTGACAGGGACATCGACGCGCAAAGTGTAACCATACATTAGTGCTATTTCATTGACTTTTATTATTGCTAGGGCTATTTTCTCGTGGTCCTACTATTTTGTCCTATCACATGATTCTAGACCGCTGGGGGTAGACGTAGATATTTTTCGTCAGTTATTAAAAAAAAACTGTTTTATAAGGGCGCGATATGATCTACGCGGTCAAAAGGTATGGAACAGTTTTTCTTTGAAATAACCGAGTAAAAATTTCACCGTGGCGGAGCAAACGTAGCGTAACCTCTGCGTTGAAATTTTTCGTCGGTTCTTCTGTACCAATGATCAGTACATGATTCTTCATGTACTGAATCCACGGTGAACGGTTGCACGTCGATGTCCTTGTCACCCAGTATACTGAAGTGGCGCCATGGAAAAGGTTGTTAATGTTTTACCAATAACCCTGTCTAAAAAAATACAAAACTTTAAAATACCTACTCGACCCAAATATACATAGATGGCCGATTATTTTTTCTTGATTAAGGTAGGTATGTCGATTTTGTGTCAGACTTTTGTTTCCCTGAACAAGTTATAATAGCATAAATACTCAGCCTATAATGTTCCCACTGCTACGACACAGGCCTCCTCTCTTCAAGAGCCCACTCCGGCTTGTAATCTATACCACGCGGGCCCAGTGCGGGTTGGTAGATGTCACAGTCATGTCTTCGAATTTTCGGTTCTAGGACATGCCGGTTCTTCACGATGTTTTCCTTCACCGTTTTGAGAGCAGTGGTGATGAAATTATGTACACA
Source organism: Luperina nickerlii (assembly GCA_963855955.1). Taxonomy (NCBI): domain Eukaryota; kingdom Metazoa; phylum Arthropoda; class Insecta; order Lepidoptera; family Noctuidae; genus Luperina; species Luperina nickerlii. The sequence goes on along the minus strand of OY979679.1, from coordinate 5,196,821 downwards.
AAGTAAAGTGTGTGCCTCGGTTCGAACCCACTACAAGTTATAATAATTAGTTCTGTTATTTATTTATAAATAAACCTCTAAATAACTTTAGTCCACAAATTGTAACGTTCAGATAAATCCCAAATAATAATCGTTATTCTCACTACTATATAACATTTAATTGCTGCACAAAGCAAAACACACAGCGAGTAGTAAACACAGAATATCACGCCACCAATTATAATGTCAGCCAAACTACAACCACAAATGATCGAGGCACATATACCCAACAAACAGTTGTTTACGAAATTCCCGACACTAAAAACAAATCACGGTATAACACACACAGTTAAGGCTCCTTCAAACAAAATACACGATTATTCGTGCCTGTTTGTAGGAGCCTTTACGGATCTTGCAAAAATCTAATATAATAAAAACAATAAATAAATGAGAGGAAATGTCGAAACATTTAAATAAAGCTAAACAAGTTTTCAACCTACACTTAATATGTAACTAAACTATTTTTAAATCTGCGTAAATGGTTCAATGGACAATTTCGTGCTTACATGAGGTTCCATGGATTTATGTCGAATATCGACAATACATCGACTATTCAGCGTCGCTTAACATCAATAATTCAATTCCCCGTAGGTGTAATCAATTGGCCCTAAATTATAACCCAATTGCAAATTGAAATTGGTAGGTAACTTTGAATGAAAGCCATCACTAAATGGTTCCGAGCAGCCAACCTATTTTTGAATGTAGAAAATTGGCGCGCGAATTGGAAAATTAGTTTTTAACGAATTTCTGTGGCAACGGAAGTGTTTCGGACAGCCACAACAAAGTTATTATGAAAATACTAAAATAGTATGCTTTCAATTTGATTACAATCTATTTTCATAAATTATTAATAGTTTTAAAAAGAGAGTTGTTTATTTTGATACGAGTATGTAGGTGAGGTCAATGAGGCTGACACATCGTTTATTTGCAATCGCAACACACATTTTAAATATTAGTAAGTAAATTATTTTAAATGCCCAAAGAGCGATTTATTCAATTTTATCGTTTTCTTATAAAAGTTCTAACGATAACACCACTCTGTTTTTGTTGGGGGTTTAAAATCTGTGTTAAAATAAGTAAATTAATTCAAAGAAACCGTTTGTTACAATGCACAATGCCTGGGTTAATTAAGTTAGCGAAGCTTCCGTAAAACTTTTTGGGCTACATGACTTCGTCTACTTAATCAAGTCCAAAGTTTGCTTAAGTTATTTTTGTTATGAAGTAGCTGCGTATTTTTTTCCTTTTTTTTTCTTTTTTTCTTTTAATAATACCTACTGGATACGAACGGATAGAATAGGATGTGAGTATGTTATTTCTGCTAGTTTTCAATGTGGTCATTGAAAACTCGAGGGACTTATACCCAACACACATAAAATGGCAATCGACCGCAATGCCTTTATGTTTGACAGTTCAGTTTTTGGTATATTAATTTTATTAGTTTAAATTTAATAGTTTGGAACTGGGGTAATTTGTAAGTAGGTATAGAAAATTCCGTTGAATCAAAGGACAGTGCACAATGATGCAGTATTGCACCAATATTTTGTCATGACCCAAAATTGCCATCCTTTGAAACGTCAATCGTGTGTGTACTCGTAATTGGTTGTCAATCATCCAGTATTAATTAAAAACGTACCTACGCCGTTTCGAGGGGAGGAACAATGACAGCTGATAAGCAAAGCACCTTGGTTCTCAATAGACTTTTTTGCAGCGTCAGTGCAAAAAAACATTATTTAAACTTTTTGTTTAATATTTTAAGCGCCTTTATTGATTTCACCTATTTCTTGTCTTAGGGTGGGTTGTTTCACATCCACTTGATGTACGCGTATACGTCAAAAATGGAGCTAACCAACCAAAAAAAGCGTTGTTTCAGATTACAATTACAAAATTATGACCTTCAAATAATTATGAGTACGTAATTATTATTATTTGACGTACGCATGTTACGTTAACCAACCGTTTGAAACAACTGGCTTTTAGGCTGGATTTAGTGTTACGCTGACGTCGGTTATGTACCGTCGGTCACGCGTACCAAGACGCTGACGATAAAGTGTCGTGTACAGTGTAGCACCGACGGCCAACGAGCGCAAGTCCATATAAATCGGTACCCGAGCGACGACGTCAGCGCAGCGCTGACCGCCGCCGGTCGAGCAATAAATCCAGCCATAAACATTAATTAACACATTTTTCAAATGTTTAAGTATTTGTAGTTTTTTGTTGCTAAATGACTAACTTATGCCCCGATTAAGAATGAAGTTGTTCTTAATGATGTCCATCTTGATGCGTTAACGTAGGCCGCGATTTTTTTTTTCTATTGTCTGCAATTTACATGTCAGTATCAAGTTGTACTTATGTTGATCAAAATATGATTCGCGATTGTAACAAACATGTATTTACAGAACTATGATAATTAGAAGCTCGCGTAGTTTGAATTGGCCTAAAATGTCAAGATTTCATAAAATAGTTATTCAATAGCAATTTGAACTTTGATTTTGAATTTAAAATCGTCAGCATAGTTTATTCTACACAAATTTTGATCCCAGATCCTTTGTAACAAGGAGTTTCAATTAATAAAGGTTGATTTATAGAAACTCGTTCAATTGTGTGGACTACTGCCATCGTCGGCGTCTAGACAAAATTTAATTTCGCAAACAGCGCTTGAAGATGTAAATATGAAGGGTTAAACTTAGGCATTGTTCTTTTGATGTCACCCTGAAAACGTTTTTGGGAGTAAGTACCTACTTGAAAAGATAAAAGAATTTTTCGTTTCCTCTGACTTCGATCCATAGCCTATGGAACGAAGTAAATACTCGTCTGATACAAGTCAACCACTCAGATTTATCAACGTGGGTGTTTAAACTGATAACAGGTAACTAAGGAAAAGGCTTTAGCTCTTTACAAATTATTATCTTGAATTATAAAAGCCGGCAAATATCTATCTAAATATAGGAACGCGCCCCCGGACCCCATACGCTCCTATGACACAATATTATCGTTTTTCGTGCATGTTTACTTGTCGGCAACTAAACAATACAACCCCTGAAACTGGGATGTACAGTCACCAAAGGAGATAAGTAACCAGGGTCGTCGGATATAGATGAAGTTTAATAAAAAACCGATGTCTTGAATAAAACTTAATTTAATTTATAGAAAACAAATAGTTCATTTATGAAATTAAATTTCATTCGAAAACATCAATCGGTTTCTTTCGTGACCATACCTAATATAAAAATTAGGTACGCAAAGATTAGTTAAACCTATACGAAAATGATTATGCTTTTAAACATAATCTGACAACTATTTTGAGATCTTACTTTTTCGCTCTCTCCGCCTTGTGGATCCAATTGAGAGGGAGAAGAAGGCATATCACTGAGTAGAATGTAGAACATATGTAGCGTTTAAAATAACACTAAAAGATATTGTAAACTGTTTAAAAATAAGTATATTAAAGATACTGAAGCTATTTCAGAAATAGGTAATCTAAACTTGTCCTAGAAGACATTGTTGATTACTAGAATTTGTTACTGCAACTGCAAACATTATGTCTGAAATAGTAGTCTCTCTCTCAAAACAATCTCCTTTCTACATATTATTAGTAATTCAATATATCTGGCCATCTGTCTCACTATTGTGACTTTAGATACCTACTAACTACAACTTCACTTAATTAATTTGCAAAGATTTCATCAATCATTTCATATATCACATCAATCACTGTTTTGATACCGCATTTTAAGTTTGGTAACCTTACCGTTGCCCTTTTTCTGATGTTTGATACTGTTGCACGCCACAAATAATGCTTGATACATGGCGACATTAGTTAACACTAGCGCCATCTAGTATCGGGTAGCGGAACTAGTACCTTGGTACTAGGACCTTGACCCTACTTGACCTTTTTCTAAGTACTAGTAATTCCGAGAACTATCGACGTCCAGTCAGTCGGGACCGCTATGTACTCGAACATACTAGATGTTTATAGAATAGCTCCGTGGCACTATATAAGGCGGGCGCGAGCCGCGAGATATATAGTTTCGATTAAGCGATAAGAGCGATTACATCGAAGGCGATATTCAAGTGCGACTAAGAGTGATCAGTAGTGCAATTATGTTCCCTAATTACTGTGTTTGACTTGTAATTAGTGTTGGTGAGTAAAGTGTCATTTTTTTGGTTATTAAATCGGCAGTTTTTATTGTCACGAACCCCAAGCTCGTAACAATTGGTGTCAGAAGCGAGGGATAAAATTATGCCGATTTTACCCAAAGACGACATGGAGGGTATTCGTACCCGGAGTCAACGCCAGCAAGAGACGGACCAGAGGCGATTCGGTGGAGCAACGCCACAGAGGTCGGAAGGCCAGCTACCGACCACTGAGGCCAGCCCGTCCACAGCTGCTCCAGCATCATCAGCACCAGATTTTGCTGCTCTGATGATGATGCTGCAGGAGCAGGCTCGCCGACAGGAGGAACAGGCCCGCCGACAGGAGGAACAGGCTCGTCGACTGGAAGAACAGCTCCAGCGGGACAAGGAGGAACAGGCTCGCCGGCAGGAGGAACAGGCTCGTCGGTTGGAGGAACAGCTCCAGCGGGATAAGGAGGAGCAGGCGCGCCGCCAGGAAGAGCAGATGTTCCTTATAAAGGACCTTCACGCTACCTTCGGGAAAGACATGAAGGAGGTGAAGGATAAGGTTGCTCAACACGACAACCGTCTGTCGGAAGCTGAAACCCGAATCGACCACGTGAATAATCGGGTTGACAACGTGATGGCTGACATGAAGAAAACGCTGGACAACCTTAAACTTGGGGATGGAATCGCAACTCCCGTAGCTACAACACCTTCGCTACGTGGATTCAAAGTGCCACCATTCGATGGAACTTCTTCCTGGTCGGCCTACAAAATCCAATTTGAGGCTGTCATGAAGGCGAACGGGTGGAATAAAGGTCAGGCCATGACTGCCCTCACCCTGGGCTTGCGCGACCAGGCCTTAACTGTTCTGGAAGCTCTCGGTAAGGAAGTGACTTACGAGCAGCTCCTTGAGGCATTGGAGGCTCGGTATGGCGACGCTCACCTGGAGCACGTGTTTCGTGGGCAGCTCAAAGATCGCGTGCAACGCAGCAATGAAAACTTGCAGCAGTGGGCCCTTGAAGTGGAGAAGCTGGTTCGCAAAGCTTACCAGTCCGTACCTGCGCTTATTGATGGGAACCTGGTGCAGGCATTCATCGACGGCATCCGCGACCTTGAAGTTAGAGCTGCTGTGAGGCTCGGTCACCACGGGACGCTGAAGAACGCCTTGGCCCATGCACTGGAGGTGGAAGCGGTGCGGCAGGATCATCGTTCCCATCGCGTCAGGGAGGTTGCAGCGGCTACAGTTCGCAACCGCAAGAAAGGATACAGTCCTAGGTGCTACGGCTGTGGAGAAAGGGGCCACCTTCGATCCAGTTGCCCTAAGCGGACTGCAGAAAGGGAAAGTGGCTGGACTCGAGAGGGTAGTGCGGCTAACAGCAACGCCCAGCAGCAGCAGGACGACTTCGTGGTCGAACATCGCAGCGGAAAATCTCATGGCAACGCAGATGCATTGTCAAGAAGACCTTGTCCTGAAGACTGCAAGCATTGTACTAAGCAAGAGAGTAAGGAAGTGGTACCTGTGAGGATGCTCAAGACAGACCTCAACAACGAGTGGAAGGAAAGCCTAAAACGTGCACAGCAGGAAGATTCGGACATCAAGCCGATTCTGGAGTGGATGAAGGCCAGAGCTCCAAAGCCCAGGTGGAGCGACGTCTCAGCGATGAGTTCGGTCACAAAAAGCTATTGGGCTCAATGGGACAGCTTTGTGGTTCAGGATGGAGTCCTGTGCCGTAAATGGGAAAATGCTCGGGGAGACAGCTGTCATTTGCAAATGGTTGTCCCTAAAGCTCAAGTACCGGATATTCTACAGCTGTACCATAATGGTTGTTCAGGAGGTCATCTGGGAGTAAAACGGACTCTACTGAAGATACGAGAACGGTTTTACTGGGTCCACTGTCGGGACGATGTCGAGGATTGGTGTCGCAAATGTACAAGTTGTGCAGCTGTAAAGGGACCTCAGACTCGTAGTAGGGGTGCATTAAAATTGTATAATGTTGGTGCACCATGGGAGAGGATAGCCCTTGACGTTGCGGGGCCGTTTCCGGAAAGTGAAAGTGGTAACAAGTATTTCATGGTTATGATGGATTACTTCACTAAGTGGCCGGAAGTCTTCGCCATTCCAAATCAAGAAGCTTCGACAATTGCAGATAGATTAGTTCATGAAGTCTTCTGTCGTTTTGGAGTACCTTTGGAGATTCACAGTGATCAAGGAAGGAATTTTGAGTCCCAAATATTCCAGGAAACTTGTCGAGTGATGGGTACTCATAAAACAAGAACGAATTCTTACCACCCACAATCGGACGGAATGGTGGAACGATTTAATCAGACACTGGAGAGGTACCTAGCCAAAGTTGTAGAAAATCGGCAACGAGATTGGGACAAGCACATACAACCGTTTTTGTTGTTATATCGAAGCGCTGTTCACGAAAGTACATCGGTGACACCAGCTCTCGCGAACTTTGGAAGAGAATTACGGCTGCCTGCTGACCTGATCACCGGAATACCACCTGATGCCCCACGAAGTGTAACCGATTATGCGAATGACTTGCGGAGCAAGATGAATGACATTTACGAGCACGTCAGACAATCGGGCCAGCAAATGTCTGAGAAGATGAAAACCCGTTATGACCGCAAAATGAATAATAAAGGGTTCGACGAAGGTTCACTCGTGTGGTTGCACAATCCAGTCCGCAGCAAAGGGAAATCTCCTAAGCTTCAAGCTAAATGGGACGGACCGTACCGGATTGTGACGAAGATCAATGACGTAACCTATCGGATACAGAAAGGTGCAAGAGGTACTCCTAAGATCGTCCATGTGGATCGACTGGCGCGTTATTATGGGGCCGATAATGCTCGGGACGAGCATGTCTTAGGAGGGGGCAGTGTTGCGCGCCACAAATAATGCTTGATACATTGCGACATTAGTTACCACTAGCGCCATCTAGTATCGGGTAGCGGAACTAGTACCTTGGTACTAGGACCTTGACCCTACTTGACCTTTTTCTAAGTACTAGTAATTCCGAGAACTATCGACGTCGAGTCAGTCGGGACCGCTATGTACTCGAACATACTAGATGTTTATAGAATAGCTCCGTGGCACTATATAAGGCGGGCGCGAGCCGCGAGATATACAAAGTTGATACGACAGAGGGGCTTTTCTTTAAACTGCCTATACTAGATACCATTTTCAAGCTCTGTACCAAAAATCAATTAAATAGGAGCAGTAGTTTAGTCACAAATGATTTTTGAAGTTTTTGCTACGTTTGAACACGATGTATATTTCCTAACAGCTGATTATCTCATACGCATAGGTCATGCACCTTAAAACGATAATCTGAGTATAAGATACATTGTTGCCGCACAAGTACAACCAAATATTTCACGAAGCAATAAATACACACACACTTGCACTTTCACTATGAGAGTGACAATCATAGCAAAACCCCCGCGCCTTTTTCCCGCGCGTAAAAGGAATAGAAATAGGTCAGTATGTTGCTATTGCATTCTAGATCCTTGGGAATTTGCTAAAAAACTTTCTTTCAGTGGACAGTGCGCAAGCGTAATCCATTCGGGACGTACGTTACGTAATACGGGAGCCCCCCGCCGCCGCGCCTTTATGTTTTGTCGAACTCGCTGACAATAATTGTGATTTTGTTTTGTTATTGTGATAGACACTAAATAAGTTTAACTTGGGAATATTATTATTTAGTGTTAGTGTTTTTTTGTGTTTGACTGTTTTTATTGTGATAGGATACGTAATTAAACGTTGGTTGTGTGTGTGTGTAATCATTAAAGTGTTCAGCAATGCCTCGTGTAACTTACACGGCGTCAGAATACACTTACATGATTTTAATTTACGGTGAATGCCGTGGAAACGCAGATTTAGCTCTGCGAACATACCGAGAAAGGTATGGTGACCGGCGCAATAGCCCTAGGAACGCCGCGCGCCGGCACCATACAATTGGCAGTACAAAGATTACGGGAATTAAAGTGCTTAGCGACGGACAGTGATTTAATAAATAACAATATTCTCCGTCGGTATAATTTGTGCATTAATATGAATCGAGGACACATCGAGAATTTAAAAATTTTGTGTTTTTGTGTGTGCGCGTACTTAACAACCAGCCGGGCGCGGACGGCGCGAGCGGTCTAAACCGCCCGCCCCCCGCGCCCCCGCCAAGAGAGATAACACACACGCACACGCGCTCCTGCGCGACTTTGTTACCTAGGCATCTAACTAAGGTCAGTCAAATTTATTTATAAAGGGTGGTTGCGTTTCACTCTGACTTTAAGCTATTTAGTTTGTTTGAAAAAAAAAAAATCTCATTTTTGGCGCTTTCTATTTTTGTACTGTATCGAATTAATACTATACACGTATAGTATACGTAGTGTAATTTAATGCCCCTCTGTCATATCAACTCTGTATAGTTTCGATTAAGCGATAAGAGCGATTACATCGAAGGCGATATTCAAGTGCGACTAAGAGTGAAAAGCAGTGCAATTATGTTCCCTAATTACTGTGTTTGACTTGTAATTAGTGTTGGTGAGTAAAGTGTCATTTTTTTGGTTATTAAATCGGCAGTTTTTATTGTCACGAACCCCAAGCTCGTAACAATACCAAAGTTCCAAAGCACAAAGTATTCGCTAAGTCAGTAAACAAAAAATAATTTTGAGCCACAGAAAGTTGGAACAAGGTTTCCAGCTCGACGTTTTAGAATAGTAATAATAAAACTAGTACAATAGGAAATGTTATATAAACAAGCTTTACCTTACTAAAGCAAATACATTTAAAGGCAAGAACATAATTATTTATATTCCACAGGCACAGTCGCAGCCATAAGCTAGCTTTAGGTACTATAAACAGGTAAGCGCGCCAGGTATAATATATTGCACGAACGTGTTCAGAACGCGGTGGAAACTTTGTTTCACTTTACGTGCAGTTTACCTGGCTATATATTATTACACGTGGTTAAGTAATAAAAACCTTTCTTTCTTACCAACCGTATTTATCTTCTAGTCTATTTAAAATGCAATTATACTCAATGTGCAATTTGCCATCAGTAGCGGGGTAATTACAAAAACCACTAACAGTACGTAGCAATCGCTTTCATGTTGACAGTTCAAAAAAAGTTGTTGAGCAGACACATTTTTCGAACATATGATTAGAAGAGTTTTTAATAAGAAGCAATGGGTTAGCAATACCCTTCAAAATAATTCAGATTGTGATTGATAGTGTGTTACGAATTATATAACAATACCTCTAATTGTTGTTCGTGTATTTAAACCTAACTTCAATGTGCATTGGTTAAGGATCTGTGGCTATGAGTTTGTAGTTTTAATCTCTTACAAAATAAAAGGTGATAAATATGCGCACAAAAATAAAACAAATCAAACAAAATCAACAGTTTGTCTTTACGAGCATACAACTATACAGCGTGAAAAGGAATAGCCAAATAATTGTTCAAACCAATCCATAATATATTGCTATAGAAAATAATTGTCGAGATAAAGCTCATCCAATATCATAGTGAAGGTAATAGACAATAAAATGCACTTGTGAACGCGTCTATAAACCTTTTTATTAGACTGTTATTTCTGTAATTATTCAGCAGTAAAATAATACCGTAATACTCGACACTACTGCGCTTAAATTGCTTTTAACAAAGGCTTTTTAATTTGTGTAGAATATGTTATCACTACATAGTATAAAACAAAGTCGCTTTCTCTGTCCCTATGTCCCTATGTCCCTTTGTATGCTTAAATCTTTGAAACTACGCAACGGATTTTGATGCGGTTTTTTTTAATAGATAGAGTGATTCAAGAGGAAGGTTTATATGTATAATAATAATAATGTTTCCGTGCGAAGCCGGGGCGGGTCGCTAGTTAAAAATATACGATGACATATTTGATATTACTGGATACTTTTTCCGTAAGGTTCTCTCATATACCCTCTAAGCCACAAAGGTGTTAATTTAATACGAGAGTCCCTATCCGTAAAATTCGGGCACAGTTCCAATTTCTGACTGTAATTGGGAAAATAATAGAAAACTACTACTATTGCTACCCGGCTTAGTACTCAAATAAAAGTAGCTACAAAGGTAAGCACAATTTATGGACTCGTAGGTGTAGGTAATGGGTACACGAAATGTGTTTGTTTAACACCTACAATTGGCTTTTGTAAATATGAAGATAATCAGTTTAGCAGCCGCAATATAAGCAAAATTTCAAACAAGAAAAAGTGTAATTTAAACGCTAAGTCTTAACTTAACACAAAGCGAAATTTAACAAGAGTGGCAATAAAAAGTGCAGGGCCCAGAATATCTCCCTGCAAAACGCCTTCGTTGGCCGCCGCCTCGGGTCGTCCATTAAACGTGCTAACAAGACACGCCCGTCAATTGGACCTTTCCATTATGCTGCAAACTATCTCTGAAGGAGAAAATTATATTTTTTATGCTGAATTCTTCATTACTGCCATGATTAACATTCTCTGACGTTAAAAATACAAAATTTTTCATTCTGGTTGCGAATCGTTTTAATTTTAGTTGTGCTCTTGGTTTTATAATATATATATAATGGTCTGTCCGTTGTTTGTTTGCGCTTAGTTTGAAATTCTAATTACCGAGGTGAAGGTCTTTTGATTTCGTGGTGACACACGTTTAAATTATGAGTGCGGACTTTTAAATAATGAGATTGGTTAGATGACATTCTTTGTTTAATAGCCGTGAGGCACACTTTCCTGCTAATTTCTTACATCGGACTTTGCACTTTTTATTTTTATCTTAGTTTTTATCTGATGTACGACTATTATCTAACTATCTGGTGTATTGTGTGTCTCTTAGTCTGTGCTAAATAAATGTATTTTCTTTCTTTCTTTTCTTTCCCTAAAACGCCCGCCCTTCACTAAACCTTTACCTAACTGACATTGATTAGGATTAATTTTCGTCTACAGCATTCTTAGGTCCATTCAATTCATCGATTCATCTCACGTGTAAAGATCACGGTAACATTTTCCTGTGTGGAACAACGAAACCTATCCAGCCGCATCTGCAGGGTTTATTCGGTAAAAATGTAACCGTGAAAACTTAGGTGAAGTGAGATGACATTTCACCTGAGGGTAGGAATTGACAGCTCATTTCACTTCAATTTACCAGAAACGATCGGCTGGTCAATCAAAATAGGTACCGAAACTAACATACATACATATAGGGAGCAGAGACATTGACGCGCAAACTGTAATCATGAAATTCAGCACATGATTCTAGACCTCTCCTCTAGCGAAGAAATTTTTTTAGGGGTTCAGAATCATATAGTGAATACATGAATGCGCATCAATCTCCCTGCCACCCTGTACATAACCATCCGAAGGGGACCGTCAGGGCCGAAGCCTGCCGGGCCAGCGGGATTGTCCGAAAGGGTTACCGCTGGCCCGGAACATAAAGGGCTAAGGAAGGAACACGGGTGGGTTTTAGTCAGTAAGAGTCTGACACTCCCTTCCGCTCCACCCAGAGCGGGAGGGGTGATTTGATGATTTCCCATACTGAAAAAAAAACCCTGTACATAACATACTGGCTTCGGCCCGCGACTTCGTCCGCGTGAAATTTCGGCCCACGACCCATCGCGTCGCATCCCATCGCTCACCCGCGTGTTACTACTCCATTTTTGCTTAGCGTTGTTTCTGACGTTTTCTTTTTCCTTTTGCTCGGCTCCTAAGGATCGTAGCGTGAAGTTAAAGAGCCTATAACTTTCCTCGAGAATTGGGCTATTAAATGCAAAAAGAATTTTTCAAATCCAACTAGTAGGTAGTTCCAGATTTAGATTACCCCCTACATACAAACTTACAAACTTTACCTCTTTATAATATTAGTACAGACATACATATCCCATGAATGGATCAAGCTTGTATTCAACGTGACCCTTTGTGTTTAAAGACCCTTTCATCATCGCCTAATTACTTGGCATACATGGATCTGATAGACACGGACGTAATTATTTGTGACCACCCTATGATTTCACCGTAATAGACAAAGACGACAATGTCCACGTTAATGGTACTGGGACAGATATGAAGGTACTTAAAGAATCATTAGTAAATACAATGATTCTTTAAGTACACGAAAAGTTCTTTAAGTACAAGTACAGGAAAAGGTTTCTTATTAAAAACACAAAACATGTAGGATCTGAAGGTCGGCTTCATACAACTTGCGAAAACGCAAGCACACGGAAACACATCGCACACATCGACCTTTGGAAAGAGACAATCGGCTAATTTCGGCTTCGTAGAGCGATATCTCTGTCGCACGAAATACAAACAGTCCGGTATCTATTAGGAGCTGTTAAAACAATTATGATTTGCTTCTTTTGATAATTATTTTTATTCTTTGTATAAAATACAAAAAAGGTAAAGGTCGATGTGCAATATTTATCGCCGGGTACTGTAAGTCGGGGCCATTACCCATTACCATCAAATTCTTTGACAATTCAAAATTGCCTGTAAATGGTTTCATTGAATGCTTTGAGCTTAGCACGCTTCACGTAAGTACAGAAAGTGCAAGCGCAATCACGACTGGCTTTTGTCCGGAACCGTCCTTCTGTAAATATATTTAAAAAAAAAAACTTTTTCCGAGCGAAGACGTATAGGGTTATAGAGGTATGAGGAACAGGGTGTATGATTCACTCATACTCTATATAAAAGGGAGAATCCTAAGACCAGACGGGTGTTGTGTCTGGCGGGCAACTGCCCAATGATTCATGGCGGGCCGTTGTATCTATGCTAGTTGCGCGGTTAACTCTGCTTGCGAGATGCAAGATGTTGCGTGACGTCAGTATGAGGCGTTGTTCGCACGTGGCGAACAATGCGTCGTTGTGCGTGTGTGTGTAGTAACTTAGTCCTTAAAAACTATTAATAATAGTCGGGTTTTATGATTAAGACCGTATGAGTTAGTAAACAACACGATACGGTTACACATGTTACTGATAGCACTGAACCATATATTTTTGTACTAAAAGCTTTCCGTGATATTTATGAATTAACTAGCTGCGCACAGCGGTTTCACCTGCATAAGTTTCGATCCCGTGGAAATATCGGGATAAAAGTAGCATATACGTTAATCCAGGGTGTCAGCTACGTCCATACCAAATTTTATCAAAATTGGTCCAGCCGTTTGAGCGTGAAGAAGTAACAAACATATAATCACACACACACACTCACTCACAAACTTTCGCCTTTATAATATTAGTGTAATTATTGAATGCGGGCAGTCGGAAATGACCGATGATTGATGGATCCCATGGGCGAAATAGTAAACAATGATTATGTATGACTAATGTCTATGTTATTACATTTATTTAAGGATGGTATAGCACATGATAAGAATGTCATAATTAGGGCATGAACATTTACTGTTACATAATATTTGTTATTGTTCGTCCAGTCATCGAAAGGTATAGTAAAACTATGAACAGATATCCTGCAGTTTAGAATGTTATAGGTAGGTATGTAAGTGACGAGTTAGGTTGCGAAAGGCGGAGAACACGGTGTTTGGTGCAGCCTGGGACAGCCCTATGTCCAGCAGTGGACTGCGACAGGAGTTCATTGATGGAAATAACGAGTGCAATTTGGAGGAAAGCGTCTATTAATCAGAAGCCTCATGCCACCTATTAAGGGGCTTACAGGACCTAAACACAAAAAACGCAAGTTTTAGAAACAATAAGGCTGATTTTAGTCTCACGCTCACCGTCAGCGCTCATAGCTCAGCGCGTAGTTTGTCAGCGCTGAGCCTCAGCGTGGCTCGTTTAAGGCTGATTTTAGTCTCACGCTCACCGTCAGCGCTCATAGCTCAGCGCGTAGTTTGTCAGCGCTGAGCCTCAGCGTGGCTTGTTTTAGTATCGTACCTACTGACCGCCTTACTGATGCATCCCACAATTTCTTCCTCAGGCGTACCTCATCGATAACTCGACCTGTATCCACTTCGCGATTCGCCATGACTGTACGCGCTGACGATGTCCGCTCCGCTTGACACTAAAACGCTCACAGAAAGCAGAGGCGCTCGTGCGATTATCAGCGCCGATAGCTACGCGGGGCCGACGCGCGACGCGTACGGCCGCGTAGCTACCAGCGCTGACCACCGTGCGCGCTGATAGCTACGCGTCATTGAAAAACGCTTGCTAGAAGTTCATATATCTCGGCCATCAGCGCTGACGGTGCGCGTGCCGTCGGCGTAAGACTAAAACCAGCCTAAAAGTATATGATCGAATACAGTAAACGAAAACAGTAAAAAAATCAGAAAAATATATGATATTCTTCAGGATATAATTTTATATGCTAGGTAGATAGTGCGTTGAAAACATAATACATACAACTAATTTGACACAATAGAAAAAAATCATGAAGATACCTCTAAAAACTTTCTTTTTACAATAAAAACCATACTAACATACAATAATTCTAATTTTTTGTCAGATTATTCTACAAGCAACATACTAAAATACTAGTGTTTAAATTTTTTTGTCCAAACAATAGATTATTGTAATTAAATAATTGCTTCATATTTTGCAATAAATTACAAGCGTTGTGTCATCGCGCTTCTCTTTCTTTTTTATGCAGTTCGACAGTGACCGCGCTTTAGGTCATGTAAGCCCCTTAATGAAACTTTTATCGTTAAACATAACAGTTCTTTTTTGAATCGTCTAAAGAAAGAGTCACTCAATGGAAAATTTTTCTGCTCCAAAGGAGAAAGGACCTCTTTATAGTTGGGTTTTTAGACTTTAGAAAAAGTTTCCGGTACTTAAACGTGTCTCCATTTATACCTTTCTTACTCTCCATTTCATTTGGGTATAAAACCTTTGAAGAGAAACTTGTGAAATACTAAAATAATATTCTGTAAAAGAAGATCAGAATTTCCTAAGTATACAAAATAATTCTTTAAAATATCTACTCATAATCTGTTGCTATTTAACAACCATCCAAACAAATCCATCCATTTAATTTATCATTCTATCATAACAGGTACCAAACAAACATTCATGAAAATACATGGCAGGGAGAGCGCTAAGTGAAAAGTCTTGTATATTACATTTACGTTCCAGAAGTAAAAGCACTACAGTAGAAGTATTTTTATTGTGAAAAGTTAGAACCTACGCGCTTCTATAATCCTATTCCCGCACTGAAAAAATAATTTCTAGAGCGTTTACGCCGTACGGCATTTCATACAAATTATCAAGCACTTGTTTTTCGAAATGAATGAACAGATTTTAATGAAACTTCATACGCATAAGCAGGATAAAAAGGTCAAAAAGTTACTTAAGAACATTTTCGAAAAATGTCACGCGAACAAAGTCGCGGGCAGCAGCTAGATTTGCAATAAGAAGACAAAAAGAAATAAAAATTAAGAAAATAATTTAGGTTTGATATTCGCTCAATCATAAAAGTAAAGGTTTTATAAGTTCTGTTAAGTCTTCAGCTCGAGAAATCATATTATTATTTCATGAAGTTTTAAGTTGAAAATTGCTGGAAGTGAATAAAGTCGATCGTGCTACGAGTAAAAAGTGGGAGTTTAAAAAGTGCTGTGAGAATTTTGTTTTCAATTTTTATTGACTAGTTTTTAAAATCCGTAAGTAGTCAGTAATCCTGAAAGTTTACTAACTGGTTGATTACTAATACCCGAATAATCTCTAATAATTACCCTATAATATCTGTCATCATTTCAGCCCAGAATCACACACTGTTGGGTCTGGCCTCCCCCTTTTCCTGGCATACTTCCCGGTTCCATGCGTTCCGCACTCTGTGTTTCCCGCGACTTTGACGTATCACCAACCCAACGCGCTTCATTATTTTTATTCTAAATTATTTTTGGAGCAAAACCGTGTTGATATTATGTTTCTTACGGAATTATAAATGAAAATTGTTTTCTTATTGTTATTTTCACAAATCACATTTTTTTGAAGTGAAAACTTCTTTAGCGGCGCTGTGTACTTTTTTTGGAATGGGTAAAAACTTCTAAATTCGCGTCAGGTCACGTGACCCTGATCGTAAGATTCGTAAGACGTAAAACGAAAGACGCGCGTTGTTGAGGACAGCGCCATCTATGCACATCGGGAAGAACTACGAGGGCCTCGCGTACTAACTACGTAGTTCATCCAACAACGACGAGATGGCGCTGAACCACGGATATATAACTGACGACGAGCTCCATGGGCTTGCTTCTCTTACCACTGCCGCGACCAACACCACGAACTGAAGTCTATCCTGTGTGCTTATTTGTAAATCTGAATAAATTCCTTTCACGAGAAGAATAAACCAGTCACTTTGGTCATCATACCTGATTTGCAAAAAACCCTATAAAATAAGGAACACACCTTAACACGCGTGTTTTGTTTATAAGACGATTCACAAAATACACTCGTAATTGTTCAAGTTTTCACTTCTGTCGGCACTACCGGAGTGCCAGTTTTTTATTTGCTTGCCGGATGTGTGTTATTTGTCTACACAGGGTTATTGGTAAAACATTAACAACCTCTTAAAAGGTTATAATTGTACTCATCATTATGAACAACTTTTACTATGGGACCAAAGCTGAAATCGCGAAAAAAAAATCAGCTGTTCCCTACATTTGACGAATTATAGATACGAACATAAATGTAGGGAAGAGCTGATTTTTTTCGCGATTTCAGGTTACACGCTCTAGCCACACGTGTCTTGTGAGAGCGACTACGGTGAAAGCAAATGAAAGAAGTTGCTTAGAGCGTCACTGCGTCGTTGCGACGTGATTTTCAGAGTGACGCGACGCGCGACGGTCCGGCGCGTGTTACTTGCGCTGCCGAAACAGATGACGAGCGATTTGGCGCGTGCGTGAATAACATTTACTATCTGATACCGTGGCGGCCACGACTTCAGGGCGGGTGCGACCGTCGAGCACGGTCTGACAAGACGCCGCCGGCGCCACTGACGGGTCATTGCATGGCTTGAAGTCGCGTGCGCGTGTTGCTGGACGCAAATCGCGTCCCAAGTCACATCGGCCAAGGTCGTGAACGGGGCCTTTAGTTCCTCAAATTGTCTAAAGGCAACAGTAACCACTTACCATCAGCTGGGCGACTGTCCACCAACCATTCACAAAATAATTAAATCCTCAGGTAATTACTTACCAGGTTCTTCTTCCTGGTACACTGCAGTAACTCGCCGTACAACAACTCTGCCTGTTGCAAGCCAACCTCGAAGGTCTTCTGAATGGTGCTGATCAGGTAGTCCCGCATGGATTCCAGGACTGTCTGCTCGCCCGTCTCTGATGCATACCTGTAATGGATACGATTTATTTGTCAATAAATTAATTAGAGACTGAGGAGGAGAAACTGGAATGACGGTATTTCTCCTCAGCAGCCCACGGGTAAGATACGCAAGTGTACATATAATATAGTTGTACAAGAAACTTTTGGCTCGACACTAATGCTGCCATCTTGTTTTTCTTTGTCCAGTATTTTTATCTCATGAAGCGACGCGCGTTACTTGTGGTAACCAAGTGTACAAACACGCTATAAATGTGTGTGTAAGCGCAGGAGCTGTCAGTACAGTCCAAGACAATGGAGAAGTCGGAAGTGTGTGTCTGTGTTCGCTACTCGTCTTCACGCATATATGCTCAGTTTTTTCGCGACGCTTCGTGAGATAAAAAAAATACGTGCTATAGTATTTTTTTTTTATCTCACGTAGCGTCGCGAAAAAATCTGTGCATTAGCTGGATCGGCCACTGCGGCCCACGGCCACGTGGTTTTAACAAATGAACCGCTGCAGCTATCGTGGGCAACCTCTCGAGTTGAAGCCTTGAAGGTTCCGATAAGCTTAGTAAAGTTTGGCCTCAGAGGTTATGAATTTTACTAATTCAGAAGAAATAATTAAGTACTTAGACATCCAAGTGGGGGTGACGTCACAGGTATAAGTAGATATCTATAAGTAAATATAAAAATCAGCTATCTATTAGTATTATGAGCTGTGCATTCACTTTTTAATTAATTGCATTTTTGTCAAACTTTTAAATCTACTCCATTACGGCGAAAAAATCAGGGTAGCCCGCGAAATTAAAATTGTCTTACGTTTTTTGCAATTTGCCGGTCAGAACAACAATCAACATCAGGTTGAATGTTGATATCTTTTACTTAATTTCAATAAGGTAATATAAACTCTCTAAGTTCATATTATTACCCTATTGAATGTCTATTGCATGAAATCATGACAATTGAGGCCAATTCTAACTTAAAACGATGTATTGCCGATTCTAATGATTATAATTCTGAAACGCCATATTTGTTACGGTTGCGAATAACATTTTTATTGACTTTCGCGGGCTGCTTAGCGCATCCCCTTTAAAAATTTTATAAACCTTACTAAAAACTTGAAAATATTTATAGTTCGATATCTTACAACTTGAGTGTGCAAGTAAATATCAACAAGTACTTAACTTCAAAGTACGTACACTCAAAGCCGAGCGGTTCTTAACATTTACTTTGTGAGCATCTAAGGAAAATCCCTATCCTTGCTTACTTAGGAAACGAAATATATTTTTCACACCACCTGCTCGAAAATGTCAAATTATATGTCAAGCAACGTTAACCTAAAGTGAGTCATTAGTGGCCGGGGGCACAGCCGGTCAATAATGTTGTACTGGATTTTATTATGACCCGCTGGTCAATAATGTGATTTGAATTTGGAATCTCACATGCTCAGCTAAATTGGCAGTATAGTACTAACAAACACCCTTTGGTGCCAGAAAGAGGAAAGCTATTCTCGATACCCTTACTACGCGTGGATGATATTCTCGATTTCCTACAAAATCATAACGCCTGCTTCTTCATATCGTTGCCATGTTTTCGAAGACATAATATTGTAAGAATAATTAGATAACTACGAACCATTTTTTAAAAGGAATGGAAGGTCATATAAGTAACTAGTTCTATTATGTTATTCTTACTGTTTGTTTATTTAATAAATACTTTGTTTTTCGTACTATGGCTATTATTTTCTCATAGTATGTGTAAAAAGTAGAGTATCCTCCTCTGGGCTAAAGGTGTCTTTGCCTTGGGCTAGCTTGAATCCCTCGCTGCATTCAGGATTCTTGTATTAACTCCCTCGCTTCGCTCGTGAGTTAAACTCTTAATTCCCTCGCTGCGCTCGGGAGTTTAATCCCGAATCCTTCATTGCGCTCGAGATTCAATATGACGCCCGTGACATAAGACACAACTTTAGCCCCTCGGTGCATAATCTACTATTAATTCTACACAATAAAGTTCAGTTTACGCTACAATTTCAAACATTTTTATAACTTTTTCAATAATAAAAAAATAAAATAAAAATAAAAAAGCCTTTTATTTCATGCATAAAATAAGATTAACAATTATAGATTGATTCAATTTCATAATAGTACATTATGATATAAGTGCGGTAAGTTGAAAATTACAGCCGAGGCGATATTGCTTGCCCGAGCCGTAGGCGAGGGCTAAAAGAAAGCAGAGGCTGTAATTTTCAAAGCGCACGTATGTCATACGACGTTTTATAACATATGTATTTGCGAGGAAATAAATAAAACTCGGACTGAACTTGCATATTTGCTTGTTTTCCATATGATGAAATTTTGATACGCTTGTAAGTATCTATCGGTCGATTTTTCGGGCGAGGCTTAGAGTAGCCTTTTTCGCTGCCTCTGAGACTTCTGGCGGTGTGGAATTAATAAATTCATCATTACTTGACGACATTTTCAAATAAAAAAAAGTACAGCGAAAAGAAAAAGCGCGCGGAATAATTTTTACTTCTTACAACAACTTAAACTAACAGATAAGCGATGCGCGCGCGGTCGCGCTTTTTTTTTCAGGCATAGGCACAAAACAGCCAGTATTATTAATAAAGTAAATTAATATTTTTGTTTTTGTTAAGTACAGATATTAATGGTTGTAATTTATTGTCACAATTAATTAAATTATAGAATTAAATGTTTATTTATTACTTATATTTTATCTCCTAAAGTTAATTTTAATCATGAAATGTTGACATCTTTTCTGAAATAAAAACTCTTTGCTAAGATTTAAAAAAGTACCGTTCGTTTTGACGGAGCATCTTGATAAACCGTGCGATTTACTTTACATTACCGCACAAGTGCGTAATGAGATACATTACGATATTGAAATTGGTGAAATAAGAGACCCTTTACGAGCAAATATGTTATAAATATTATTGTTTAGTTTTCATTTTCATTATTGCAATCAAAAATGTATTATTTTAACTTAGCAATGTCAATATAATGTACAAAATTGCAATATAATATTAATTAATTAAAAGTATTTTTTTATATTTTAAATAAGAATTCAATATTAATATTCATTAAATAATAAAAATAAATTTGATTATTATAAATAGATTTAAAAATTTAGAAAAGAAAATAAAATGCATGCATGAACCCCTCAAATATTGAGGGTGAAGGCCTCCTCCAGAGAACCCCAGCGGTCACGGTCTTTGGCTACTGTCATCCAGTTCTTCCCTACAACTCGTGTGATGTCGTCTGTCCATCTAGTTACAGGTCTTCCTCTTTTCCGACTTTAAGAAAAACTTTTTCAGTAGTCACTCTGAAATCAACTTAATTTTCATTAAAATAAAGTTGATATTTATTTGACTTGAAATAAGACCAATTTGAAACATAAGTTTGAATAGACGATAGGTCCTTTTTTTACGGGCACTCAAAAATCAACTTAGAATACATTATAAATAATTAGGTGGCACACTGTTGTATTGGGTCCGACCTTTAAAAACAAATGTACATACCTAAGTGGTAATAGTAAATAAATACTATACATTTTCTTTTCTGCTATTTTCACTATGTATACATAAAATATTTGCACAACATGATTGACATGGAAGGCGGTTCTCGATACGATCCGAATTCAATTTCTCAAAACTGGATTTCAATCTTTTCGAAGCAACAACTCTTGTGAAACGAAATTTTGTATCTAGAAATAAATGTAGGTAAATCCCAATGTTTGCTTCTGAAATTGTCAGACCATTTTGCTACTTTTTTCACTCGACCAGTAAATAAATTATTTTCGTTCCATCGCGTAGAACGAAATCCTATATTTAGCAAACGCATTTCCAATACAAATAAACAACTTACTTAGTCCTTTAAAGTTATTCAGCATTAACTCGTAAACTAAGTGTAGACGCTTATGAAATACTTCATCCGATCAAATATCAAAGAGTATTGAAGCCCCTTTGACAAATAACTCGGTAGTACTCAAACAGGTAATTAATACCTACTCCTGAATATGTGGGTAGTTGAGGATTTTGTGTCGTCTCGTAAGTTTGATTATTAAAATGAAGTGTAGAGGTAATTTCGGAGGAGTCTGGCGGTGACAAATGTTTAACTAGCTGCGCTCCGTGGTTACACTAGCATAAGTGTTGATCCCATGGGAATATAGGGTAAAAGTTGTAAGTAGCCTTTATACTACTCCAGGATGTCAGCTACCTCCATACAACATTTTTTTTTTCAGAAGTAACAATCATATAAACACACACACACACTCACAAACTTTCGCCTTTATAATATTAGTGGGATGTAATTGTAATGGGGAGATGTTACAGCGAACCCAATGTGTTATGTTTGTTAAGGTGCTCTTCCAAAGGTGACGTCAACCACAAACCGCAAGTGGCAATGTTGCCCAATCACAATATCCGAACCAACAACGACTATGAAAACGCTTCTGAAAATACTTTGCCGCTTTTCACCGTTTTCATAGAGTTACATGCAGAGGTCTGCTTAACACCGGCAAATACATTTGAGATGTGTTATGTTATCTTATTAGACTGTTTTGTAATTTGCGACGCATATTGTATCGATGAGTCAAATAAAGTAAAGTGGTGATATTTAGAAATGAAAGCAAGACATTTTTTTGTATAAACACAGTGCAAAAACACTTTTTGTTCAACCTTCTTGTTCTTTATCCTCAATGATTCCCACAGCAATTTGCCAGCTTAAGGCAAATAAGTTAAAAATTCCTAAAAAAAAGCAGCAGTTAAAGTAACACTTACTTGTGAACAAAAGCGATGAGATCCGCTGCTCGGCCGCTGCCATCACAAACGACCACGGGCACCGGTGGCGTGTCGGTGACGTATTCCAGCACGGCACGCACGGTGTTGGTGCCGCCTTCTATCACCAGGCAGACCACAGGGGTTGAGGAGTGTGTGTCTGTAACAATGACACGGTGTTTCCATTCAATTATAATGTTTATGGCTCCATCGATAAATAATAATAAGGTTAGGAGATTCCTCTATCTGGAGCCCTGACCGCCAGTAGCTTGGACCCTGTTCCGTAAACCGGTGGACTATTATCTTTTAAGTGTTTTTAAATGTAATTGGTATGTTTAATGTGTCATCATTATCATCTACCCTAGCCTAAAAAGCGTGTTATAGTGTAATAAACCAAAATAATAAAAACAAAAAAAATATCTCCACAAATTACATATAAGTAGTCTGACCCCCTGGTCTGGTCTTCTTATTTGCAAAATAGTTGGGTAAACGTAATCTAAAACTATTACAAATTTCAAATTGATAGCATTAGTAGGTAGTTCTTGAGATATCCAGCTGTGACAGACAGACAGACTGAGTCGCACCATAAGGGTTCCTTTTTACCATTTTGGTACGGAAGCTTAAAAAGCGTGGTGCGGCCCGCTGTAGTGGGTGATAGGAGGATTTGTTGAATGCGGTGCGACTCGCCTAAATGATAAAGGCCCTCCCCCACAGGCGCGTTATTATCTGTCGATAATATCGGATGTGTAATTGTGATATCTGTTTTCAGTACATTTTGTATTAGGTCGGCTACGAAGTTACACACTGCTGCGATAATAAGGCCGCAATAGAAGTAGGACGCTTGCGTTCCTCCGTACTGCGATATTTTGATATGAGTTCTTAGAATATTTTGTAATAGGACGCGTACAATCTTACACACACCTGCGTTAATGACGTTAGTGCTAGTAGTATCTCGATAATTTGGTTTTAACGACTGGTATTCTATTTAATAGTGGTGACATGATATACGAGTTTTCTTAAGAAATAAAATAAAATACACGAACACGTTATAACTTGTTCACTATAAACTTGTTGGAGACTTGCACTTGCATCTGCGGACTTCGTTCGCGTAGCCGGAGGTGGTGTAGTGCGAGCGGGGGTAGGCGCAAGTTGGAAATATCGGTAAATAAAAACGCAGCTGTGTGGTAAGGAATCGGGACGCATTATCGCATTTCGCAATAACGCTTCTGATATTATCGACCGATAAAACGCGCCTGTGGGGGTGAGCCTTTATTCATCGGCCTGCAAGTGTCACTTCGCCTATTTAATATCTTGCGTATGAGTACTAACTACGATTGATGGTTCCCGATTGCATCCTATTCACTCGAGACCTGAGAACTTCTAAGTTATTTATAACTCTTCTAGCTTTCATTGTTGATATATTTAGAAGATAATATGGTGCCTTTGATGACGACTTTTGGTTTTTTCACGATGTTTTCTTTAACAGCATGTCAATGATTAGCTACAAACGAATTAAGACGAATAATTGGGAAAACGGGCTCGGCTCGAAATACTTTCTCAAATATTAAAAAAGTTTCCAACAGACATATTTCATCACAATTTTAAATATTAAATATCCAACCGTCTCGTTTACTTCATTAACGTTTAATTAAGATTTCAATTAGTGATTTTGAGATATACCTGTGAGGTTAATTATTAGGTTTCCAAAGTACCTCCAAAGCTGCTTTCAAACTTTTAGATTTATTTGCTGTATTTATGGCAGCTTGTTAATTATTTGAATAGTTAGAAAGATTTGAAATGATATTTATCTTGATAATTTGAAGCTGAAATTAAATTATGAACTCCTTTGATACCATTTTTTTAAGTTTTTGATAGTTTTTAAGTTCTTAACGTTATTTTTTCACCTTGATCTGTAGAACTTGTGAGCTTTGCAAAGTGCTTGCATATATCTTGTTATCACTTAAAATTAAAAATGTCATTCAAATACAGTAGTCCCGTTCTGTAAAACTCTCACCGTGAAAACTTAAGTGAAGTGAGTTTGAAGTGAGCTGTGAATCTCTAGATTCCCTAGTGTCAGGTATGATGACAGTTCAATTGAAAGTCACATCACCTAAATTTTAAACTTAGGTGAAGTGAGTTAAAATGAGCTGTCAATCCCTAGATTTCCCTAGCGTCACGTAGGATGACAGTTCACTTGAAGCTCACTTCACCTAAGAGCTTGTCCAGAAAGGGCGAATTCGCCGTGATTCTCTCGTGCGTATTACGCGCGACCGTTGCGTCCAGAAGGAGCGTACCAACCCGCGAGCATATGGGTTCGAATTTCATTTGTCAGTATAAAAAATTGAGTTGAACGTTCTGAAGTTTGCGCGTCAACTGGACGCAACAAGGAGTCTCTATAACTCGACTCGCGCGCAATACGCGCGAATCAAGCGCTAGTCGAGAGTCTGGCGAACTGCATGCGATTTACGCGCGTATTTTGAAACCGCCGCGCGATGCTTGTGGACGCAATGTATTGGCGCCTAGTATCTCGTTGACGCGTGAATGAATTCGCGCGAATCGTTTCGCGGGGAATTCGCCCCTTCTGGACAAGGTCTTAATTTCAAACTTAGGCGAAGAAGTGAGCTGTAAATCCCTAGATTCCCTAGCGTCAGGTAGGATGACAGTTCACTTCAAGCTCACTTCACGTACATTTTCACGGTGAGGTTTTTACAGAATAGACCGGTAGATCCGAATCCATGAAAATAGTAGAAGAATAGGTACATAAAACTCACGCCTACAATCCCCGATGGGGTCAGCAAAGGTTTTCTGCGTTTACAGTAGTGTTTGCACCCAAGATTTGTCTTTGTTATTGGCATTGTATGGGCAATATGCTTGCCAACTATTACATGAGACTTCCCATGTGATGATAAATGGCGAGCATAGAATAGAATAGAATACTCTTTATTATGTACACATAACACACACACACACATGTGTGTTTGTGTGCATATTGCCATTTTAGTAGAAGAATAGCTACTATTATTAACGTAACAATTCGTTTGAAGTGTATTGGTGAAACCCCAAAAGAAAACGTTATAAAATAATGGCGAGAAATACGCAGTAGGTCAAAGGGAAGTCTTAACGGTCAAGCAAAGGAAAACGGTCATTCAGCCACAAAGGAAGGGACAAAGAAAATAATGTGCCTTCAAGCGACATGTGTCTGTGATCCTATATTATGTTAACACTTGTACAGACGCCAGCACATCAAGCTACTACAATCCGTCAAACTTCTTTAATGGATTTTCAACTTTATCGCTAAAGCATAAGGTTTAAAGTTGATTGGGAAAATTTGGCAGTTTCGGGTAGGTTGACGTGCTGGCGTTTATACCTAACACAATACTACCTTAAGACGTGGCCTTCGTGTTTTTTTTTTGCAAAAGGTACTTTTTTTTTGTATAAAGTTTTTTTTTTTTAGATTCCGACAAACATTCTTGCTATGTATTTATTTAATATAAGATGTAGTGGTATTATAATATAATCAACTAAAAAAAGTAACTGAAGCAACTCAAAAACCACAAATCAGAACTTTACCACCACATAGGACTACCCTTAAGGAACCCCCCTTTTCTAATAAAAAAGAATCATCCAAAAGGGCCATCAGCCTATAATGTTCCCACTGCTGGGACACAGGCCTCTTCTCTGTGAGAGGGAGTGGTCCATAATCCTGTATTTCAAGTAATGGTATCATCAACATCATTTCAACCGAAAGACACTCACTACTGAACATAGGCCTCCCCCAAGCACCTCCACTTCGACCGGTTTTTAGGCTGAAAGTCACCCAAAGGGCATTGGTGAGGACCGACTTAGCCCGAAGAATTGCCAAGCTTAAGTGGCAGTGGGCAGGGCACATTGCTCGCAGAACAGATGGCCGATGGTTCCGAAAGATTCTGGAGTGGCGACCGCGTACCGGAAGACGTAGCGTTGGAAGGTCTCCCATAAGGTGGACCGACGACCTTGTGAAGGCCGCAGGAACTCGTTGGATACGAGAAGCACAAAACCAGTATTGGTATACTTGCACAAATTCTAGTAAGAGATTTGTAAGAGTGTCCATGGAGTTTCTTACCCGTTCTTCTCCATAGGTAGGTACCTACGATTTGGAATGGGCAACCAGCTTCATATTTTCTGACTGACCGACTTGTTGACAATTTAAAAGTGTCTGTAAATGGTTTAATTGAAATAAATGCTTTGAGTTTGATTCTAAAACTTAAATGGACAAGGTAAGGTCCCCTTCGAGATACTTAAAGTTTCCGAACCCTGTTTTCAATCGTATCTTGGACAATCGTATCAAACTGCTGTACTGCTACTGTACTGTAACTGTAATAAAACTTTCAGCGACAACACCTCTGTACTAGGTTTTACGTCAACAAGACGCTTTTATTTGAAGCTGTAAAGCCTTTTTATATGTAGGTATTTAATGTTTACGGCTTTCGAATGAATAGGTATTTACTTTAAGTGTTTTTGTAAGGCGACTGGTACAGTGACATGTCATTGTGAATTTTCTTTTCATGTCATTGTGAAATTTCTTAATAAAAGCTTAGAAAAATGTATAACCCTGTCCTTGCTGTTCGGCTGTCTCATTTCAAAACCTAGTAAGGGGGACACTTTTTACAAAAATCGTTTTATTGCATAATCTTGCTAACCTAGAAGGTCTCTACCAAATACAAAAACACCAGCGTTTTAAACTTACAAAAAAGGAGATATATTTAAACATCGATACCTAGTAAGTGCACCTTTCACTCCCTAGTGACCATTTTAAATCCTAGTAAGTCACTTTAACCAATTCAAAAAATACATTCCAAGGCTGACCAATATTACGTTTATGCGCTCTCCTGTAAAATTTCATTTTTAAGACCTTACTAGGTTTTGAAATGGGGCAGCCGTGTTGCAGTGGGTTGGATAATCAGCCTATAATGTTCCCACTGCTGGGGCAAACAGGCCTCCTCTCTTCGAAAAGGAACGGACAATACTCCACCACGCGTATCCAGTGCGGATTGGTAGAAGTCGCATTTCTTCAAATCTATGGTTCTAGGACATGCTGGTTTGCTCACGACGTTTTCCTTTAGCGTTTTGAGAGCAGTGGTGATGAAATAATTCAAATTATTTATTAATCACAATTTCTACAACAATGGAATAGACGGTGACCCCCAAACTAGGCATATGCCTGTATCTTGGGAGTCAGAGTTGCGACATTTTCAAAGTGGTAAATACATAGTGCATAGTCAAGACAGGAAAACAAAAACTAATAACTAAATTAACAAAAAGTAAAGTAAAAAGTAAAGTGTAAAAATAAAAGTAAAGTGTGAAAAGTAAAAGTAAAGTGCCTGCCTAGGTTCTAACCCCCGACCTACAACTCGTTAGTCGGGGCCAATGCGTCACCACTGGTCAGTCGGGTAAAATGCACGTGTTCCTGTGACAAATAAACCTATTTTTTTCTTTCTAATTATCTGATCTATCCCTGACTTTAAAAGGAGTTACTTAACATATCTTCTGCGACAAAAAGCTGTGACAAGATTAATATACCTAATTTAGTCGAGGCTCACAAATTCTGGAACACATGTCGTGTCCCAAAAGTAGTTGCTAGGCAGTGAATATTTTTAAAAGAAAGGGGCTGTCCATTAATCACGTGAGGCTCGAAAGGGGGGGGGTCATAAAAATCACGAAATATCACAAGGGGGGAGGGGGGGTGTAGTAATATATCACGTGTATTTATTTTTTCAAATACAAATTAGATGATGCTTATACCTGTATTTTATAAATATTAAAAAAAAACTAAGATTCTTTGTAGGTACTAAAAATACACGTGATATAGGGGGGGTAGTCGTAAACCTCACCATGTATCACCAAGGGGAAGGGGGGGGGGTTAAAATGCCAAAAAGGAAACATCACGTGATTAATGGACGGCCACAAAGGAACAGAGCTAAAGTGTGTGTGTGTGCTTTTCATTTGGGCCCCCAAAATATAGGCTGTACCAAATCTGAGGCCCACAGCGACTCCTATTAGAGTTGTCTGAACTTTGCTTATTATAAATCATCATCTGCCCAGCCTTTTCCCAACTATGTTGGGGTCGGTTTCCAGTCTAACCGGATGCAGCTGAATACCAGTATTTTACATGGAGCGACTGCCTATCTGACCTCCACAACTCAGTTACTGGGTAATACTACTACCCCTTGGTAAGACTGGTTGTCAGACTTTCGGGCTTCTGACGACCCGTAACGACTGTCAAAGATCCATGAATGACAACCGGGACCAACGGCTTAACGTGCTTTCCGAGCCACAGAGGGGTCTTCGTATGTAAAAAATGGTCACCCATCCAGGGACCAACCACGGCAAGCGCAGCTTAACCTGATCGTGCGACCCGTGCGGCTGTTATGACTTAGCCAGGCCCCTCTTTGCTTATTGTTAATCATCTAATTTATTAAAACTTTATGCACAAGTAAAAAAATACTGCACAAAGACGGACTTTATGCCTAAGGCATTCTACCAGTCACGGCGTGCTATGTGTTCTGGTGCGCCGGTGATGGGGAGTACTCCCCAGAGGAGGGTCCGGCAACGGACAGCCGCGGCGGGTTCACGGATGAGTGCTAACGCGTGCCCGTGTTCCCGCCGTAAGCGGCAGAGGAGGACACCGTGGAGTTTTAGTGGGTTAGAGTCCCACATAACTGCACTATCTCCCCGTGGTAGTGCAGTATGCATGAGCATTACTCCACGATAAAAAAAAGGCTTTCTACCAGTGAATCTTAAGATTACAAAACATGGCAGGTGCAACAAAGGGATAGATAATTCGAAAAAAAAAACTAATACATAGATATAATACATACATACATATTAGCAGAATAACTTTGTCAGGCGAAATAACCATAGGTAGAGGAGAAAACGAGTACAGCAAATCAGCACTGTTAATTATTTCTATGTATGTAATTTGTGAAACTTGTGTGTACCAATTATTGATTATTAAATTATTATATTATTTTATTGATAAACGCAACACGCGCAAATTGTGTCGCAACAACGTTGTGCAACACTATTGTTGCTAATGCAGCGAAGCACTTGAATAATTTCTTAAACTGGACTTGAATTTGTTAATTTGATCACTAATGAAAACAACAAAACGAATTAAATCTCAACCCAACCTCGGCTTACAATCATACTAATAACGTTATTTTTTTTTTCATGATGGGAAATCATCAAATGACCCCCTC
This sequence comes from Luperina nickerlii, assembly GCA_963855955.1. NCBI lineage: Eukaryota > Metazoa > Arthropoda > Insecta > Lepidoptera > Noctuidae > Luperina > Luperina nickerlii. The sequence goes on along the minus strand of OY979679.1, from coordinate 5,167,373 downwards.
CCGCTCTAGGTGGAGCGGAAGGGAGTGTCAGACTCTTACTGACTAAAACCCACCCGTGTTCCTTCCTTAGCCCTTTATGTTCCGGGCCAGCGGTAACCCTTTCGGACAATCCGGCTGAACGTTATTATACCCTTACGAGCCACCAATCACAATTAGTGAAATAGAGCGCCATTTGTGCCTTTGTGTCGCGGTAGGCTGCGGGCGACGGACACGTTCGTCGTGGCGGTTGTGGACAACCCTATAACTGTTAGGATGTTAAGCATCATAAATTAAAGAATGAAACAGAATGTGCATGCAATTATTCGCCTTTTAGGATAACTAAACCTCGAAATGTATCCGGACGTTGTGCAAGAGGCCATAATGAAGTGAAGTTTCTCAAAATAGTTATTCTTAAAAGTTGTAAGTCGCCCAAAACTAAACCTAATTTACTAAGAAATCCATTGCTGCACATATGCCTATCCCAAGTTGAGCTAGAACGACCGGTGTTGTGATCAGCGGTCAATAAAAAGACAAACCATTAAATAAACACCTCTGTACCTTTAAAGAGAAAAGTTTAATCGGAACGACCGAGTCTCACAACACAGTAAATCTTAGTGTGAGGTCTAGAATTTCAATCCACTTGAAAGAATCCATACTAATATTATAAATTCGAAAGTAACTCTGTCTGTCAGTCTCTGTCTGCCTGTATGTTACCTTTTCACGCCTAAACCACTGAACGGATTTCGATAAAATTTGGCAGAGAGATAGATTGCATCCCAGGCAAGGACATAGGATAGTTTTTATCACGATATTTCCACGGGACCGACACTTATGCGGGTGAAACCGCGTGGCGCAGCTAGTTATAAATGCGAAAGTAATTTTGTTACCTTTTCACGCCTAAGCTATTGAACCGATCATTCAGAAATTTTGCATATACGTTGTCAGGTGTACAGAAACGGACATAGGGTACCTTTTATCCCGAAAAAAAGTGCTGTTCCCGAGGAAAATAACAATAACGTTATTATGATAATAGATGGCGCCACGTGCCTTTCGAATAAAAAACAGGACAATGTCTGTCGGGTCAGCTAGTGAGACAATAAAAATGGATTATTGCTCAAGGAATCCTGCAAGCTAACCTCATATTACAATGATACGAGTACTTATGTATATTGCCATACGTTTCCCTATCAGTAATACAGGTTGACGTAATTTGTGCATGGGTGTCGCGGTCACAAACCGCAGGCGTCCGGTGACACGTTGTGAGCATTTGGGCCAGCCTGTAGGTTTAACAGATATAGCTGTTTGGTTATAGAACGTAACGCCGGAGATAGGAAACCGGGATAAACACATATTTGGTAGCGTGAAATCGGTGTGATCATGTAGGAATCGGTGTTGTCGTAAGATCGTGATGTGGTATTGTGTAGCTGTGCTGCTGGGGAGTTGGCTGCTCCACTTCTTCTTCCCAGCGAAAGCACTAGGAAGTGGTGAAGGGCGAGCGTTTTGGGCGACTGTCTTTTGTAATTTTGACGTTCGAAAAGTGCTGATTCTCAGCGTAATTTGAATAAATAACTTTTCATTTTGATTTTGTGGATAAAAAAGTCAAAGTGCGCTCCATTTAATGTTCCAATGTAATGAGGTTTTATGAACCTACCATTGCCTACAGTTCATAATAATATGGAGGCAGGACCATCGACGCACATCCTGTGTCCATGGATTCAGTACATGATTCTAAAGGCCCCTGCGTTGAAATTTCTCGTCGGTTATAAAAAAAAACATTAGCTGTTCCATACATTTTGACCGCGTAGGTACACTTTTCTATGAAGGAGCAGATAGACCTTTTTTTTTTTGATAACCGACGAAACGTGAAAGAAAAATAAATGTGGCAGAATACAGGGGAGGCCTTTGCCCACCAGTGGAAAAGTACAGGCTGATGGAAAAAAACAAAATTGACGAAACCATTTAGAATCATGTGCTGAATGGTTACAGTTTGCACGTCAATGTTTCTGCCATCCTTTATACAAGTTATTGGGATTAGTTTACACGTTAAAGAATAAATGAACTTAAAAAACAAAGAAATGTTTAAACTTTGGACGCGTGAGACTACGCGTTCGTAGCACATAACGTGCTAGCTACGCCGTAGCTAGTCGCGTAGCAAGACAGATTTTGCAATAACAACAACAGTGTTGTGGGTAAGCTTACTTTTGTAACAATTAAACATAATCTTATGTTTTAAAGTACTTTCTCTACTTAAAATATATATACTCGCTAGCTAATACGTTGCAATGCCTATTCCATTTTTTTTTGTATAAGGAACTTTCTCTGGCGTGCATACAACAACTTACCTAAGTTTCATCGCAATCGGCCATTTTTTAGTTTTTGCGAGACTAACGCACGGCAATTGATTTTTATATTATATAGAAGATACATACTAATGGAATTGTTAATAAAACTTAGTAAGATCTTTGTCATAGACTGACGTTTATTCAGAGTAGTTAGTTTTACCATAGATACCATACAAGTAGTGTACAGATTATGTTATAAGATTAACAGGAAGAAACCAAACTCAAGGCATTTTTTTCAATCAAACAATTTACTGGATAGGTTCCGTCAAAATTGGAAGGAGGACGAGCGGGCTCGCGAAAGATGGAAGGAGTAGCCTTTGGCCAGGAGTGGGACGCGTAGGATATAAAAAAAAATCCATTTACAGAATTTTTAAGGAGAGTAGGTATAATCATTTTTGAGATATTTTGAGTACAACAAGTTTCTATCACACCTAAAAAATATACGACTCTATGCCTGTAGTAAATAGATATTTCTACGTCTCCAGGGATTCTAAAGTTAGATTTACTTGGGAACCCGACAATATACAATGTAAGGTATCCCTAGGATAGAAATATATTTTCTAATAAACCTATTCCCGAAGTTTTAATGTTGATGTTTTGTTTATTGTATTTAGAAAATTGAAAACTATATTATAAGGTAAAATATCGTCTAATTATAATAGAAAAACTTTTGAGTAAAATATTATAGAAAATTGCTAAAGTTTCTATGAATTTGTTTAGCTACCAAGTTCTCCAGTTATTTATACAAAGTGGAGATGACAATACAACAATAAATTAAACTTCGTGTACCTAATGACGTTCCCAGTCTGCATACAAAAATTCAATCAAATATATTCAATAGTTTAGTTACTGGACATCATTTTTCATTTTTAACATTTCCTACATGATGTATCTGTTAACAAGCCAGCACCGAGAGGTTAAAGACATCTGCAGTTAAACACAACATGTTGCCAGCTCGCTAGTTCAATAACCTTCGCCTTTGTTCTTAATTTTCTTTTTTTTGCGAACTAATGCATATACCATAGGCTTGAGACATGAGTCATGCAAGCGGAAGTCATTACTTACTACAAATGTTACATTTTTTACAAACCTGCAAAAAACGGGATGCCGGGTACATTGACCTATACAATTTTATCAGATTTCGGCCATATCTTTGTTGGGTCAATAACACCGCGCTGTAGCTGCAACATTTAAAGTGTGTTCTTTTTGTTTACACTTTTATGCTATTTAATATGTTAGAAAAAATCACTTTTTTAATTTTAACGCGGCATCGTAAGGATTTATTTGATGGTTCCTAAATACTCCTATGCATTAGTATTGTTAGAGTTCTCATTTATTGTTGTATTGTTATCTCCACATTGTATACATACTTATTATAGACTAGCTTCTACCCGCGACTTCATCTGTGTGAAATTTCTTGTTTCCCCGACTCACCCCGTCGCATCTCATCGCCTGCCCGTGCTATTACTTCGTTTTTTGCTTAGTGTTCTTTCTGACTTTTTTTCTTTTTGATCGGCTCCTAAGGGTTGTTAAATAGCCTATAGCCTTCCTCTAAAATTGAGCTATCAAATACTAAAAGATTTTTCAAATCCGACTTGTAGTTCCAGAGATTACCCCCCTACATACAAACTTACAAACTTTACCTCTTATAATAAAATGCAATGGTATTTTACGTTTTTTCAGGGAGAGAGAAAGGGGCCCTAATTGATCAGTTTCACCCGGCTTCGCTGAAAAAGGGTGCTACACACGTATTCGGGTCGGCATGATTCGGAACAGTCGGGCGGCTATTAATATATTTGCCGCCCGGTTGTACCGATTTTTTCCGAATCATGCCTCCCGAAAAAATAGGTAACTTATCTAACATTACTTTTAGAGTAAAAAAAAGTGTCTGTCATCACACTTCTTTTTTCCTCTTACATATGAAAAGAGTCAACGGTAGGAAAGAGAGAGAGAGAGTGTGGAAGATCGGCTTTATTAAGAGTGACAATGCGTGCGCGTGAATGAGATGGAGCAATATCGCCATTCGGTGGGTTTCGTGGAATTTCGTAATACAATCGAGGAGATCGGACATCGGACAATTTTTTCATGTTGTGTTTTGTATAGAACATTATTTTGACGTAATAATTTGTTTACACTTGTGTAGTCAATTTGCATTCTGTTCGTTGTATTAATTGAATTTATTAGTATAACAGTTGGAAATTGTTTGTAATAAAACAGTGATTAATATTTAGTATTAGAATTATACTTTCCTTTTGTGTTGTGTGTAGTGAAAGTAAGTTATAATTAGGTATTTGGGTTAAGTAATTAAGTTTAAATTACTTATTTAGACTAGATTTTTAGGATAATTAGGATGGCATTATTGGTAGTAGATTGTTTGTTTGACAAATTTTTTGCTTTGTGAGGAAACATGCTTTTCAAGGTTAAGTTTTGAATATAAGAAACACGTTGAGTTACGCCGTACCGTGTTTATTATACTTTTCTTAGATTCTAGTAGGTAGTTTATGGAATAAAGGGGTTTTTACATCTGTAAAAACCCCTTAAATAATAATGTAATATCTATTAATAATCTGACGAATTCATATTATTATAAGGAGTTGTTTAGTATTAAGTACATGAATTTGGTACTGTCATTTTTCGCTAATTCACATGAAGCTCATACCTTAGAAAAGTAGATTGAAATAGGAATTTTATGAAACGGTTTGTTGACATTTTTTGGCATTTTTTTGCTCCGACTTACCTCTGTCATAAATTCACTCTTCGTCACTGGTCGGTGCAACAATTTAATATATACCACCCGCGAGTGGCGGGTAAACCACCAACAAAAGAATTCCCAAGGAGGGTTGGTGTCAGGCTGGCGGCCGACTGTTAAACTTTACCAAAACCTAAAGCTACATGAACATTTTTCCATCGCCAGGTAACTTTTATTCGAGGAATAAAATTGACGTTTGACAGTTTTTGTACAAAATAACTGACAAAATTTCAAAAATTTTCCTCGAATAAAGTTATCTGGCGATGGAAAAATCAGGCCTTAGTCACATACTGCCTTAAATACTGATAAACAGCTTTAGCCAGTACATTCAGGCACCAAAGAAGGTTTTTATCAAAGCAAACCATACTTTCAATCCTGGTCCTGCAGTGCGATTCTGTAACCGTCTCACCGTGAAAACTTAGGTGAAGTGAGCGTGGAGAGAGCTGTTAATAGTGTCAATTCCTAGCAAAAACAAACTCACATCACCTAAGTCGTCACGGTGAGATTTTTACAGAATCGACCGGCAGGTCCTGCAGTGCGATTCTGCAGTGGGATTCTGTAACCATCTCACCGTGAAAACTTAGGTGAAGTGAGCGTGGAGTGAGCTATCAATAGTGTCAATTCCTAGCAAAAAAAACTCGCATCACCTAAGTTTTCACGGTGAGATTTTTACAGAATCGACCGGCTGTAACCGTCTCACCGTGAAAACTTAGGTGAAGTGAGCGTGGAGTGAGCTGTCTATAGTGTCAATTCCTAGCAAAATTAAAACACATCACCTAAGTTTTCACGGTGAGATTTTTACAGAATCGACCGGCTGGTCGGTATTTTATCAATTTCGGTACACAAAGAAATTCACCTTAAATCTTTCTTTATGGCCGTTATGGTGGATTTAGGGTATCGGCCGATACACGGTTACACTCTGCCGTATATATGTAGGTAAGGGGGATATTTACTGGCCGGATTTGCAACTCCGAGCTTATGGTGTTAACTCAGTAAGTCAGTACCAAGTTATTTATTGCTGTTTACATTGCTATGGAGGAAAACTGGCTATGTGTATTCTCGGAACCGAGATTGTTTGGAGGTTTTAAATTGGACGGCTTTTCTTATACCTACTTGTCGTGATTGCCCATCGGGTTAAGACCTCGCTTCTCATGCACGAGGTTGTGGGTTCAAATTAGGGATGTTATGGATATGAAATTTCGGATACGGATTAATTACGGATACAGGAATGATTATTATACCGGATACGGATACGGATATGAAATTATTTCGGATTATCCGTTAGTTTCGGATAATTTCGGTTACGGTTATTAATTTTTTTAGGAATTTTAAAAGTACAATACAAATAGTTAATGAAATAGTTTTATTTATATGTAACTATTTGGTAGGAATCATTCTGTGAGTTATTACAGCTATTTAAATAAAAAATGATTATAAATAAATCTTGAGTGTTATCTAATCTACCTACCTAAAATGAAAATGTAATAATAAATTATTAAGTAGGTACAGACGGCAGCACATCGATGTAAACTCTATACATATCTATAACTACGACGCGCCAAAGTACTCTTGGTTTGATTGGTGGAGTTTTCAACGTTTCTAATATTGCCCAATGGTTGCACATACTAATAATTGGCAGCCAATTATCATGTCTCACTAGGAATAAGCCACACCCACGCTAATGTCACTCATGACATTGACAATTTGACATCGTTCGTTTGACGTTTATTCAGTACGTCAGGTGGAGTCGTGTTTGTGTCGGTTCAGTCGGTTGTGTTTTAATTATTTTACAAGTTTGTCTTATTATCGAATGCATATGCTTATCGACGCAAATTGAAAGGCATCATAGCCCTTCGATTGAGTGGATGACGAGATTGATATTTGTCGGCAGACGGGCATATCGGTGAGTAATATTTTTTGTAATTATCATTTTATAAAGGTTAGTAAGTATTGAAAAATAGTGTCAATGGTGTTTTTCTATAGAATTTTAAAATTAACAGAAGGGATAGGTAGATAAGTAGGTATCTTCTTTGTGTTCTTTCCTAATGAGTGCCCGCTGTTCCAAGCGTCATCAAAATGTAGGATAAGTAACAGAAAGTTTATATTCAGATTTATACCTACGTAAACAAAATTCGATGATCTATTGTTTTTGATTGCATTGTCATGGGACATTCTAAACAAAAGTTATTCCAGTAGGTAGTGATGGGATTTTAAAGTAAATACTCAATACTTTTATTGCATTCCACATGTAGGCATTCTTAGGTGGCAAACTTATAGTTAGATCATATGGACTAGGGATGTAACGGATGTGGTTTTATCGGAACCGAAGTCGGAATCGGATTTTTTAAATTTGGTTTGTCGGAGTCGAAAGCGGAACCGGATTCGGAATCGGAATCGGAGTCGGAATCGGAGGCGGAGCCCGAGATGGTGGCAGAAGAGATATGAGTTAAGAAAGGCGGGCCTAATAAAATAAAATAGTACGAACATTATTCAGTCACGCTTCTTTAATTTCAATAAAAATATGATAAACCTACCACAACATAGGTATGAAACATAAAAATAATCATGTTTTTAATAACAATTAGCAAATTAAATCAAATGAATTGACTCTAATAGTAACAAATTATACTTAATGAACAAAAGCTTCGCTGCTTTGTTGCCGTCCAATCTATTTCTTAACGGGTCATAGATTAGGCCAGCACCACTAAAAAGTTGTTCGCTTGCTACTGAGCCTGGTGGACATGACAAATATTGGCGGGCAATCGATTTAAGGGATTGGAATTTTGTATTCCCGTTCACTTTCCACCACAATAAGGGATCGTCACCGATAGGTATACGTTTTTCTCTATTGTACTCATTGAGTAAACCTTTCAATATAAGAAATTTGTCCAAAACGGCATGTTCGTTGGATGTGGTATTATCATCGTCATCATCGCTACTTAACAATATATTTGATAAAATTGTTTGGACATTACTATTGCTAGGTGCCGCTGGTGACGCCATTCTTGCCCGTTTTTCTGCAGGAACTTTAATATTTTCAGCTTCATTTTTAGATTTACCTCCACCATCAATTAATGTCATCAATTCGGTTTCCACCTTCTCCTTAATTACTTCGTTGAAAAATTTTGTTTTATAACGAGGATCCAGATATGTAGCTATTGCAAAGAAACTGTTTAATTGAAGGTCTCCAAATCTTGAGTTTAATTGGTCGATGATACATTTTATTATAGTTTTAAATAGATCATTTGTGTCTGGCTTACTGTCTTCTATTTGTAATGTATGCTTTAGTGTGTGTATTAATGGAATTACTGATGAGATGCTGGTATTATTCTCACTCATATTTCGAGTAATCTCTTCAAAAGGTTGCAGTATGGTCACGAGTTTTTTGAGCTGCAACCATTCTGCAGGAGTTAATTGAGAGATATTGAATTTACATGCATACAGGCACAGTGAATCCTGTATTTTAATCATTCGTTCCATCATATAAAATGTAGTATTCCACCTATAAAAAAATAATATTAATTAATTAACAGTAATAATTTCTAAATCAATTTAATTTTAAACAATATTTAAATAACTTTATCTAAATACACGCAATCTAATTCATGTTTATGTACAGAACAGACGCCAGCACATCACGCTTTCAAATTTCTTTAATTGATTTTCACCACTATCGCTAGAGTATTAGGTTCAAAGTTGATTGGGAAAATTATTAGTTTTGGGTAGCTTGATGCGCTGGCGTCTGTAGTTCTGTACCATAGCAAGTTTTATCAAAATCGATTTAATGGTTCGACCGCTAGGTTTAACAGACACTCGTTCGGATTTATTATATTTGTGTGAATAATTATTAAGTCTTTGATTTGAAAATATTTCTGGATAAAAAACAAAAACATTAAATTTAAAAACTCACCGCGTACTACACTCCTGCACTACACCTAAAACTTCTTGGTTTAGTTGTTCCTTTTGTATTTTATGCAATTCATTTTGAGCAATTTGGGAATGATTAAAATGTGTCGATATTTTTTTGCATTTCGTTAATAATTTTTTGATTTCTTCGTCACAATCTAACGCAGTTCGCACACATAGTTGTAACTGATGTACGGTGCAATTGACATCAGGTATATCGGCGAGTCTCATTGCTCGTATCATGTTAGATCCAGAGTCGCGGATAAAACAGTGAATTTTCTCTTTTTGTATGCCCCATTCCATCAACATACCATTAATTTTTTCTTGAATTAGGTCTCCTGTATGTCTTCCATCGAATGTGTGGCATTTTAAAACAACTTTTAGTCTTTTGAAGTCTTTATTTATGCCGTGCGCTGTTAGACTTAACAACGAAACATTCGAACTTGGTTCGCTCCAAATGTCTGTTGTAAAGGAAATTTTCTCAAATTGTTTCAATAAATCACAAATTTTTTTTGCTAATGTTGCATATAGCTCACCACAAATATAATCTGTAAAAAATTGTCTTCCCTTTAACTGATAATTTGGTGCAAGGAACTGCATCAGTCGTCGAAATCCAATACCTTCCACGAAATTGAAGGGAAGATCTTGCAAAGCAATCATTTCAGAAATCAATCTGTCTATTTCCATTGATTTAGCATTAGAAACACACCATTTTTGATTCTTCATCAAAGTTTCTTTAAGAGTAATTTGTTTTTTTGCCTCTTGTAGAGGCGTTGAAGTTGAAGGCTGTACTGTATTTTTCTTTTGAGTTTCTAATTTAATTAATTCTTCGTATTCAGTAGCATGCACAGACTTTAAATGATTTTTTAACGATGTAGTCGTACCTCCTTTTCGTGAATATGTCTTCTCACAAAGTTTACACTTTGCCGTATTTGCACATACTTCAATGAAGTAGTTCCAGATAACACTTGATTTTGGCTTCATTATGTGAATCAAAACCAGATAACTTAAATTGTAACGCCGCACAAAACAAAACAAACCTTCCATCAAGATTGCATAACAACAAGTGAAAGCAATGACGACAGAAAGCACGTGGGTGGGATTCCCCGCGCGACATGCATAAACCTGTTCGTACACGTTGACCGCGTCCGCCACGCTCTGCCGCCGCTATCTGATATGCTTCGACCTCCGATTAAAACATCCGATTTAAAAGTTTCGGAGTCGAAGTCGGAACCGGAGGTGTAATATCAATCGGAAGTTCCGACCTTTCGGAATCGGAATCGAAGCTCCGTAACATCCTTAATATGGACCCTGTCGGGCACAGCAAAATAAGTGAGTTAGGAGAGAGGAAGCATTTGTTAATTTTATAACATTACATAACAAACTACTATATTATAGGTAATAATGATGTAGGTATTTTTAGAGATAAACTAATAGCTTCTATATAAAATATAAACAATAAATATAAATATTAAGAGATGTAATAATCCATACTAATATTATAAATGCGAAAGTGTGTCTGTCTGTTGGCGCTGCTAGTAATAAATAAATAAAATTTAAAGTATCAAGTTCTTCTTAAGTTCTGACTTAAGTCTATCACTTAGATATTTGTTTACCGAGTAGTAGCTTTTATTCAGCAAGAATTGTCTAAGTTTTTTTAAAAATGTGTTAATTTTCTCTTCTTTTTTTATTAGTGCGGGTAGTTCATTATATAATTTAATGGACATTACATAGGGACTTGTAGAGTGCATTTTTAGTTGAGAACTTGTCTGAATAGATAGCGTGTCTGAATGTCTTCACGTTTTGAATATAACTCTTGATGTTTCCGGTCAAATTTGCATGTTTCTAAAATATACAGGGAAGGGTTCAAATATTATGTTTTTGAAAGAAAGGTTTGCAACTATCTGTTTGCTCAATGTTAACCAGGATTCTATCATCTAAGCATAATAGGTGGTGAGAGCTGTTTGTAAATTGGTGGTCTTTTTTATGTCACGAAGGGCTTAAGAGAATTTGAAATTTTTGAGTGAGTTTTCTGTATGTGTGATTTCCAGTTTATATGTGTGTCTGTGTGTGTGTTTATTGTATTGTATGTGTTTTATATGGGCCTTGACACCTGAAATAAATGGATAACTAGTCCTAGTAGAGTAAATTCGTTAATGGTTTCTAATTTAGAGTCATTGAAAGTAAAATCTAAAGTTATAGGTGTTTTTTGGTAAGGGTGGAAAGTTATTAATTTGGTTTTGGAGTAGTTTATCTCGAGGTTATGATTGTTCATACAGTTGCATGTTTTAGTAAGTATGGAATTGAGAGTTTCTCCTATATTTTCATTGTTTTGGGAAGAGACCAATATGGATATATCGTCCGCAAATAAGACACGTGGCCCTTCTATGGTCTTAGGTAGGTGATTAATATAAAGTAAAAATAAGAGGCATCCTATGACACTTCCTTGAGGAATTGAGCCATTAATTGCTTTACTATATGATCGGATTTTTTCGATTTCATTATTTTTATGGTTAAAATATTCTATTTCAACTAATTGTTCCCTACCTACCTACCCTAAATACCTACGCAATTAAGCACTGTAACGAACACCGGGCGTGCGAATAGTGTAGTGAATGATTATATAGTATAAAAGTGATAGTATAGGAATATAATACAATAGTTATATAGGACCCTATCCGCGCTCCAGGGCACAAGTTGATACCGACTATTAACCATCGACTTATTATAAACTACTAGCGTAACTACATATTACCTACTGTTTTACTGTACTCAGTAAAACAGTAGGTAATATGTAGTTACGCTAAAATATTTAAATCGAATTAGAAATTCAAATCTTACTAGATTTGAATTTCTAATTCGATTTAAATATTTTGTATTGTTCTAATTAGCTTTCCAACTTGTTTTTATTATTAGTATGTATCTGACAGGAATTTTTGAGAATTTTAATGCGAAGAAAAATTATAGGTAGAATAAAACGTAACTTGAAAACGTGGCTTTTCGTTTATAGGAATGTTTGCGTGATTTTAGTGTCAAATGAGAGGATTATTTTTAAAACTGATATTCCCGTTTGAATTACGTAAATCGGTCCACGGGTTTTAGAGATAGAAAGAATTTTGTATATTGAAAACATGCCAAAGTTTGATTTCAGTAAGTTAATGTTTTAGAAAGTTTTTATTGTATAGAGATAGGATACTTAAATGTTGTTACGTAATACGAAAGAAGATTACATAGAACTACGAGGCTGGCATAATCGCGTCGCGATTAAAGCCTTTTCCAAAATAAAGATTAAAAAAAAAAAAAGATTACATGGGTTACACAATACAACACACAGGAAATTGTAACGAACAGGCATAAAGAAATAAAAAAAAGGGCTTTAAAGTGACAGTGTGTGTGTGTGTGTGTGTGTGTGTGAAAATTACATGTAAAAATGGCTTAAAATCAAGGTTCTCTCTGCCTATAGTGATTGAGTAATAATAATGGGCAAATAAACTACAGCTATTTGTTTCGTTCCAGAAAAAAACAGTTTACTTCTGGCTTCGGCGGTGGGAAGAAAGCGGAAGCATAGCTCATCACCGCCGATCCACTCTGCCGATCCTTTTTTAAGCACACGAGTAACCTCAACTTCGTACAGCGTGAGTCCATGTGTAGATTGTAATAATCACACTTACCTATCACCTTAACTTATTCATCACTAACATAAAACCTAGTTTCCTTTAAAAGTGAATAACAAAATTGATTAAAATAATACCTACCTACTAGCTAAGTGTGCGTCCTGAGTAAAGGCTCCTACAAACAGGCGCGACACGCGATATAATCGCGCGCGACACAAAGGCACCGCTCGTTGCGGTTCAGTTCTTTACAACCTACCTCAACAAAGGTGGAAGTTGTCAATTCGGCAGATTGTTTATTTGTGTATGTTTATATTTTGTAGAATATTTTTTTAACCGTCTCATACTAATTTAAAGTTTATTCAAACTTGTTTCAAATTAATATTATTTGAAGTTAAACAAATATCAACTTTATGTTAATGGCAATTAAGTTGATTTCAGTGACTAGCACTATTGAAAAAGTTACAGTTTTAGCGTAAACTAAACTTTATTATGTAGGATTTAAAGTTATTTTTCCCTAAAGTCATTTTTTGTTTACGATTTTTGGCAAATAAATCGCGAATGTAGATAAGTTAAGCTCTTAACAAAGAATCCTATGTATGTATTGAAATTGACAAAAAATTCTTTGTTTTAGATATCAACGGACACAGTCAGAAGGCGCCTGAAAGACGATGTCCCCAGGTTTCAAACTATCTCCATATTTTTCATCACAATTGCCCAGCGGTTTAGCCGCGAAGGCATAACACACAAAGTTCTTTTGCATTTATAATTAGTGTGGATCTTCTAATATAGTGATAAAGATAATTGATAATAATATTATAAATTGAAATTTTATTTTTCTTTTCACACCATTGTTTTTGTTATATTCTTGAGAATTTTTCTTTACTATTGTTGGTGATAATTTGAGTTAGGGCCGTCATTCACTGGCGGCATGGCACGACAAGTGATTTTAGTAAGCGCAAATGATTTGAGATCTTATTTTATCATGGTTAGCGTTCACAATTCGGCATGCCAGAACGTGCCGAAGGATACCAAAGCAGGCATTTCAATGCAATGTGAGTGTTAATAGTGTTAAATTAGATTCGAAATCATCTGTAAGTATTACAAAAATCCCTTGTCGTGCCGTGCCACCAGTGGGTGCTGAACCTTATACATATAGCCCAGTCAAATTATACTAATCTGGTTAAAAGCTTAATTATTTTTGTTAGGCAATCAAATGCTACCGCATTTGATTTTGCTTGGCAGCCATTGTTGGATGTAACTGTATAATTAATCTGTTACAAATAAAAAGAAAAGCTTGTAACAAATAAATATTATCTACTTGTTTTTAATATATCTATTAATAATAATAATAACGCCTTCCAAAGGTCTCCGAGATGTGTCAAAGACATTTTAAAAATAATAGAAATAATTCTTTATTGACGTAATAGGTTATCGAAACTTTTATGTATGAAGCATGTATATATGGGCGCAGAGCTAATAATTGAATTTAAATTGTAATAATTTGATTATTTTTCATATATTTAATAAGTCCTAGAATTCATTCTAAATATCATTTCCGTTTAATTGGTATTTGTTTTGACAGCTTTAGTTTTCACACCTTGTAACTATTTCATTTTTTTGTTCTTCCGGTCAATTTAAAATAATGTTGATATTACCTACGTCACATCCACTGTATTTCTTAACTATTTATTTTTAACTTCCGGTTGATTTAAAATATCTGTCCTGTTACGTCACATCCACTGTATTTTACTATTTTGAATTTCCGTTTGTGAATTACATTACTAGTTTTTGATTTGAACTTCCGTTTCCGATTTAATTTAAAATGTAGTAAGTTTCTATTTTGAATTTCCGTTTGTGAATTAAATTATTAGTTTTTGATTTGAACTTCCGTTTGCGATTTAATTTAAAATATAGTAAGTTTTTATTTCCGTTTAAGAATTAAATTAGTATGTTAGGATTTTATTTTGACTTCGACAGCATTTCTGATTGGTTTATTCTATTTTTATATCGCTTCCGCTTTTTGTTTTGACGAATTTGATTGTGAACCGTTGTGAGAAATCGGTATAAATAGGCCGTAATGTGGCCAGTAAGGGTAGACTTGGTACGCTCAGCAGTGAATAAACACCTCAAGTTTAAGTAAGTGTTTTCCTTTTCGCCATTATTATCTAAATCTATATTTGTGTGAACTTTCGTAAAAATTATGTGTGAACGTGACAACACCGGCGATGATGCGCCGACAGCAGCGGTGGGATCCACCTCGCCCCTGTTGAGGTCTTCCGGATCCAGGGCCCGTAAGCCCGCCCCGGCTACGCAGCCGGAACCCACCTTCTCTCTGGAGCAAGTGATGAGCCTCGTGACCTCCATTACGAAGCAAGCTGCATCCAGCGCTGCCTCTAGCGCTGTGACCGCTGCGCTAAATGCTACTCCAGTGCCGTCTCGAGATCGCGGTAATTTCTACCTACCACCATTTGACCCTGATGTGCGCTCACATGACATCCGGGACTGGTGTGCCAACGTTGACCAAACTATTTCAACGATTGGTATATCGCCCCACGAAGCTCGTATGAAGGCAATACTGCAGTTGAAAGGCAGAGCGAAAACCTGGGCAGACACATGGTCGCTGCAGTCCACTACATGGGAGCAGGTGAAACAGGACCTGATCCAGACATTTGGCGAAGAGTTCCGGTATGCTGACGACGTCCAGCGGTGGCGCAACTTCACGTCGGAGCAGGCGAGCAGCTACGCGGACTATGCGACTACGGGGTGGACGCTGTTCAAACGAGTGCGGCCTGAAGCCACAGATGCCGAGGTAATTGATGCTCTTATTACCGGTATCTACCCTGATTTTATAAAATGTGAATTGTTACGTAATACGCCTGACTCTTTGCCCAAACTTGTCTCAGTTTTAAAAACTTACCGTAAGCGTGAACGAGCAAAAACTGACAGTACAGACAAAAACCCTCTCAACAAAAAACCCAGACTTTCTGAAACTCCCGCAGCTACCCCAAATACTTGTTTTAAATGTAAAAAGCCCGGTCATCTCATGCGTGACTGTAAAGAAAACTTAGCAGTCGCTTCAGAATCGAATCCACCCGCAACGTCCGCACCTCAGGTTACGTCCGATCGTACGAGTAATTCAGTAGAGTGTAAATATTGCCATAAAAAGGGGCATGTAGAGAAAAATTGTTTTCGTAAACGGTATGATGAAAAATCCAATCCCCAGGTAAATTTTTGTGGTCCTATAAATCGATGCATGACTACCGTTAAAATTGGAGCAAATACCTACCCTTGTCTGTTTGATTCTGGCGCAGACTGTTCATTAGTACGAAAAAGTATTTCTGGTGCAATTCCAGGCAAAAGAAAGACGGTCAATACAATTTTTACTGGAATTGGTGGCATTGATGTTATGTGTTCCCAAAGTATTACAACCATTGTTGAGATAGATCAAGTAAGTGTAGAGCTAGAGTTATTTATTATGGAAGATCATCAAATCCAGTTCGATATCTTAATTGGCTATAATTTAGTTCAAATTCCTGGTCTTGCTATTACTTTATCAGATACAAAGTTAACTGTGACCAGAAATATGATTGCAAATGAATGTACCCTGACAGAGTCGGAAACAAAACTAAATACCGATGTCGATGATCCTATTTTATTGAAAAAGTTAAATGTAGTTTTGGAAAAATTCAAGGATAGTTTTACTTCTGGTAACAAGGTTTCAGAGGTTAAAACTGGTCAGTTAAATATTAGATTAAAAAATCCTGAGAAAATTGTACAACGTAGGCCATACAGATTATCACCAATGGAACGTGAGAAGGTCAAGGAGATAATTGATGATCTTAAGCAAAACGGTATAATCCGAGACAGTTCATCTCCATTCAGCAGTCCCATTCTATTAGTTAAGAAAAAGGATGGGTCCGATAGGTTATGCGTAGATTTTCGGGAATTGAATGCAAATACTGTTAGGGATAATTTTCCGCTGCCACTTATTGCCGATCAAATAGATAGGTTAGGTAAAGCTCGTTATTTCACTTGTTTAGATATGACTGCAGGCTTTTATCAAATACCTATTGCAGTCAAATCCATTGAAAAGACAGCGTTTGTTACACCTGACGGCCAATATGAGTTTTTACGAATGCCCTTTGGGCTTTGTAATGCACCGTCCATTTACCAACGTGCCATTAATAACGCGTTAGCTGATTATAAAGATAAAATCGCTCTAGTTTATATTGATGATGTGCTTGTAATATCTGCTACCGTAGAAGAAGGATTAACTAATCTGCAACTCGTTTTGGAAAGGTTAACTAACGCTGGTTTTTCTTTAAATATTAAAAAGTGCTCTTTTTTAAAAAGATCTGTTGAATATTTAGGAAATATAGTAGAAAACGGAACTGTAAAGCCTAGTCCTAGAAAAATAGATGCACTTTCTAAGACCTCAGTCCCAAAAAACTGTAAAGAGTTGCGTCAGTTCAACGGTTTAGCTGGTTATTTTAGGAAATTTGTTCCAAACTTTTCGAAGATTATGGCTCCTTTATACGAATTAACGAAAACGGGCGTGCCTTGGAAGTGGACAGAACGTCAGGACAATGCAAGGAATGAAGTAATTGCTAGACTGACGTCCTCCCCGCTCTTGACAATTTTTGATCCCGACTTTCCGTGTGAACTCCATACAGACGCTAGTTCTCTTGGTTATGGTGCTGTTCTAATTCAACGCCATGATAATAATCCTCATGTAGTGGGTTATTTCAGCATGCGAACAACCAGTGCCGAGAGCAGATATCATTCATATGAGCTCGAAACATTGGCTGTAGTTAAAGCTATTAAACATTTTCGCCATTTCTTATACGGTAGATGTTTCAAAGTCATAACAGATTGTAATTCACTTAAAGCATCTAGAACAAAAAGAGAACTAACGCCTAGAGTGCACCGCTGGTGGGCATTCTTGCAAAATTTTCAGTTTGACATTGAATATAGGAAGGGTGACAGACTTTCTCATGCCGATTTCTTTAGCCGTAATCCCGTAGAATTCCGCGCTAATAAAACTCGTAGTGAAAATGTTCCGTTAGAATTTTCAGTAAACTCCTCTACATTAGATCATAACTGGCTGCTTATTGAACAAAAGCGAGATCCTGTTCTTAAAAACATAGTTGAACAACTGGGATCCGATACAATTCCAAAAGATATAGCAGACACTTATATCATATCTCAAGATAAACTCTTAAGACGTAAAGTTCAGATTGATAATAAAACTCGTAAACTTATTATAGTGCCTCAAAATTACAGATGGAATCTTATTTCCCATTATCACGATAACCTTCAGCATT
Source organism: Luperina nickerlii (assembly GCA_963855955.1). Lineage (NCBI taxonomy): Eukaryota > Metazoa > Arthropoda > Insecta > Lepidoptera > Noctuidae > Luperina > Luperina nickerlii. Next base: position 5,149,459 of record OY979679.1, on the reverse strand, counting down.
TTAGTTGGGAGAAAGTACTCGCTAAACTAAGAGAACAGTATTGGTTCCCAAGTATGTCAAAATTAGTTCGAAAGTTTATTGAAAATTGCGTTAGTTGTAGAATTCGAAAAGGTATGTCCGGTGCTAAACAAGTCACTCTCCATCCTATAGACAAAATCGCTATCCCTTTTCACACCATCCATGCTGATATAACTGGACGTATGAATGGTAAACGTAACAATACTGAATATGCATTTGTATTTATAGACGCTTTCACTAAATATACTCATTTAATTTACACCAATGATCGGACGTCAGATACAGCTATATCTTGTTTACAAGAAGTAATTTCTATTTTTGGTACCCCAAACAGACTCATAACAGACCAGGACAAAAGTATGACCTCGACTGACTTTAAAAACTTTTGCCAGCGCTTCGGTATTGAACATCACGTAGTAGCTAAAGGTGCTAGTCGGGCAAATGGTCAGGTGGAACGGATTATGAAAATAATTAAAGATAATATGTCGGTTGTAGAGCTTAATAAACCTTGGCATAGTGCTATTCGAGATTTACAGTTGGCTATTAACGCTACTATATCTAAAAGTACGGGAATATCTCCGATGGAGTTGTTATTTGGGAAAAAGTGTTCACCACCAGGTATTAAGCTCTTACAAATTGACAGTGATGAACCAATTGAAGATCTTAACGCTGTAAGATCATTGTGTAAATTAAGGATGGACGAGCGATCATTTCAGGACAAATTACGATTTGATAAGGGTAAAGCTCGTGTAAATCCTTTTAAAGTTGGAGATTTTGTCTTAATGCACAAACATGAAAGACATACTACTAAGCTTGGCCCTAAATATGAAGGCCCTATGGAAGTTTTAGAGATTTTGCCAAACAATCGTTATAAAGTTAAGCATGTCAATTTACGGGGTTGTTCCGAAAAGATCGCTAGTCATGATTTTTTGAGACCAGCACCTCTGGCTCAAAAAGATCCATTTATGGATGATTGTAATGATATTAATTGTATTGATAATAATGCTCATGATTAACCGACCGTATGGGCGGACAAAAAAAAAATATTAGTTTACTTATCCACTTTTCCTTCCTTAAACACTGGCTGATCACCATGTGTATCCTTGTTCCCGGTCTTAGGGCTAGACCCCAGGCGGGTGATGCCATGTGGTATGGCTAGATCCAAGGCGGGTGATGCCATCTAGATAGGCTAGATCTTAAATGTGTGGTGCCTTTGTAATGTTTGAATAAATATTGTAATTGCAAAAAATATTGTAGCTAACCTATCCACCTTTCCTTCCTTAAGCGCTGGTTGGCCACCAAGCTTATCCTTGCTCCCGGTCTGAGGGCTATATCCTAGGCGGGTGATGCCATATGATTGGCTAGATCCAAGGCGGGTGATGCCATGTTAGGGTTTTTGGCTAGATCCCAGGCGGGTGACGCCATATGGTATGGCTAGATCCAAGGCGGGTGATGCCATGTAATGGAGCTGATCCTATATAGGTCATGCTTATTGAACTTATATACAGCGCAGAGAGCGCGCTGGACCAGAATGGCCGTATGGGCGCAGAGCTAATAATTGAATTTAAATTGTAATAATTTGATTATTTTTCATATATTTAATAAGTCCTAGAATTCATTCTAAATATCATTTCCGTTTAATTGGTATTTGTTTTGACAGCTTTAGTTTTCACACCTTGTAACTATTTCATTTTTTTGTTCTTCCGGTCAATTTAAAATAATGTTGATATTACCTACGTCACATCCACTGTATTTCTTAACTATTTATTTTTAACTTCCGGTTGATTTAAAATATCTGTCCTGTTACGTCACATCCACTGTATTTTACTATTTTGAATTTCCGTTTGTGAATTACATTACTAGTTTTTGATTTGAACTTCCGTTTCCGATTTAATTTAAAATGTAGTAAGTTTCTATTTTGAATTTCCGTTTGTGAATTAAATTATTAGTTTTTGATTTGAACTTCCGTTTGCGATTTAATTTAAAATATAGTAAGTTTTTATTTCCGTTTAAGAATTAAATTAGTATGTTAGGATTTTATTTTGACTTCGACAGCATTTCTGATTGGTTTATTCTATTTTTATATCGCTTCCGCTTTTTGTTTTGACGAATTTGATTGTGAACCGTTGTGAGAAATCGGTATAAATAGGCCGTAATGTGGCCAGTAAGGGTAGACTTGGTACGCTCAGCAGTGAATAAACACCTCAAGTTTAAGTAAGTGTTTTCCTTTTCGCCATTATTATCTAAATCTATATTTGTGTGAACTTTCGTAAAAATTATGTGTGAACGTGACAACACCGGCGATGATGCGCCGACATATACCTATTATAAATTACCTAATGTATTAAAAATATTAAATTGTAGGTTATTCAGAATTAAACTATATAAATGGTTGAATGAACATAATTTTTATAATATTAAGGAGTTTTTTTGAACATAAATTATGTTTATAAATTCAAATGTGTTTATTTGTGAAGTTTGCATGCTTTAATTTTTAAGCAAAACATATAATCTCATATGCTTTAATAAAACCTATGTATACCATGTTTTACGCAAACAAATTATCTTTTTGGTTTTATAACGTTTGTTGTAAGCCCATTCATTTATTACGTAAGACGATTTAGGGGGGAGTGGCGTCGACCATGTCTTATTTTCTCTTCCAAGGGGTTGGGAGGGAGTCTTGATAGTTCTTACGTAAGATCACAAAAATGTGCAAAGTTAAAATACAATACTTTTGTCTATGCATAGCATGCCTACGATTGGAGGCGCGCGATGGCGTCACGAGGGTCGCGGATCTGAAGACGAAGAGAGGGACAATTCGGCGCGGCTTTAACAACATTAATTGTCCACTCCCTCTTTGAAGTCCACATCAACCCTGGGAGCATGTCTATGCATGGCATGCCTACGATTGGAGGCGCGCGGTGGCTGAGGGGGCGCGCGGGCTGCGGCATCAGCATCGGGCGACGGCTGAGGGATTCAGGGAGCTCCCCGCTTGTGAACTAGTTGTCACTTTTTGCGTAAACAATACTCATTAATGATTTTAATATTGTAGATAGTTAAAAATTGTTACTTTGAAAATAAACATTACAATAAACCAAACGTGTCCTATTCATTTTTTCCTTTAGATTCTCACGTATTAAATATTATAAGTACAGGGGGGTGGGGGTCAGCCGATTCTTATTTTTTCTTATATATGGGGGTGGGAGTCAAAAACTAGCAAAAATAGTCTTACGTAATAAATGAGTGGCCGCTATATGTATTTTAATTTCAAGTAGGTATTTGTTTTTTATGTTTCCAATTATATTAATGTTTAAGAATAAAAAGATTATTGATTGTTATTGTGCATTTTATTATGATATTTTTCCCGCTGTTTCACACGCGTTCCTGTAGGAACCTATCATATATCCTTTTCTGATTGGTAGGTGTGCAAAATTCCATGATGATCGGTTGTGTAGTTAATATGGCACCAAAAGCAGGGGGTAGCTCCGCCGTATCTGGGATAATAATAGATTAGAATTTGATTTGAAAATTCATAACTAGCGCAATAATGTTGAACTTCATGTAAAAGCAAACTTCGGTAGGTATAGGTAATTTACAAAGTTCAACCTTATCGTTTTAGTAATAAGATCGTGTTGCGACGAAACGTTAATCTTAAACACGGTGGACTGACAAAAGGCTGTTTGTAGGTATAATTAATTGCCTAAACTTCACACACGTGACACGTTCGTGATGGGGTAAGTAGGTATCCATATTTTTTTCAAAATTTCAAGCAGATTGTATTATGGGTTTTTACTTTTTAGCATTTAATTTCGTGAAAATAAAATAAAATAAAAATCGTTTATTTCGGAACAATAACGGATACCTACAATAGGTATTATAAAAATAGATAATCGATGATAACTACAGAAGTTTATAACAGTGGCGCAACTATCAATAATAGAATAGAAGAGCAAGGAACGAGTTAAAACAGGTGACCTCCAGCCCGTCAGTAAGTAGGTAAACAAAAGTCGGAAAAGGTCTATATATTTAAAAAATAATGTTTTTCTGACATCAGATTATACCTACCTGTCTGTCTACTTAACAATATTCATCGAGAGCGTGAAGTTTCGCTAATTAATTGTGTAATGTGCACCGTACTTACCTACCTGTTTAAATGTTATACTTAGGTAAGTAATTTTCCAATAATACCTACCCATGTAAAAATGAAGGATTAAGTAAAAGATCATTGAAATAAAAAACATCGATTATAAACTTTCATAGGTATTTTAGGCATTGCGCGGGCCGCCGCTTTTATTACTATGAAATTATTTCGATTCGATTCAAGTGTTCAACCTGCTACGCTACTTTTTATCGCACAGTATTTTATTCTACACAACGAATGACCTTACGCACACACCCTCACGTACGCGCTGCAGCACGAAACATTACAAGTAAGAACAGACAAAAAGCTATATATCTCTTTCGCACGATTCTCGCTGTTGTTGCTCATAACGCGTTCAAGGTCAATGTGTAGTAACCTGATGTGCTGCCGTCTGTACTTATACTTATTTAGTAATTTCGTATTCAAAGAAAATATTAAAATTAGATTTAAATTTAGAATGCACATTGCACATATTTATTTACTATGATTTAAGTTTAACATAACAATCATAGCTATCTTTATCTTGTGTCTCAATTAGGCTCCGCCCCTATCCGATATTATCCGAAACTTTTATTTCGGATTCGGTTACGGTTACGGATAATTTTTTATATCGGATATCCGATAGTTTCGGTTACGGTTACGGAGCTCCCTAACATCCCTGGTTCAAATCCTGGCAAGTACCAATGTGACTTTTCAATTCATATAATTATACTTTCTGATTTTATCTTGGTTATTATTGACATCGTTGAAGGAAAACATCGTGGTCTTGTTGAGCAACCGTGGTGATTGATGCATTTACCTTGGAGTGGGACTTTAGAAGGCTTATATTTATTTTATTTTATTATATTCGGGAAACTTACAGCTTATATAAACAGTGTTCTAATAATATGCTTTTGGAGGCCATTTACTAGTTTCCACTGATAAACACTTACAACACAAAATTTCGGTAGGTACCTAATACAAACTAAAAATCATATGGACGCAAACAATTACTTTTATCTTTTATTATATTACTAGCTGTGCCCCGCGGTTTCACGCGCGTAAATGTTGATCCCGTAGGAAGATCGGGATAAAAAGTAGCCTATATGTTAATCCAGGGTGTCAGCTACCTCCATACAAAATTTTATCAAAATTGGTCCAGCCGTTCGAGCGTGAAGAAGTAACAAACACGTACACACACACACAAACTTTCGCCTTTATAATATTATTAGTGTGATTTGTCGTAAACAGGTAAAATATGAAAATCCGTCCAGTCATTCTAGAGATTATTAAGGCTCGTACACACAGGCGCGACACGACACGCGACACAAAGGCACCGCAGGTCGCGCAACGAGCGGTGCCTTTGTGTCGCGCGCGATTCGCGTCGCGCGTCGCGCCTGTTTGCAGGAGCCTTTATACAAACTTGCTTAGGAATTTCTTACTATTTTACAAAGTTTTCGGATTTATACAATCAACTGCACATCAATGGTACCTACACTATCAAAACGAAAATCGCCCTTACTGCTGCAACAGAAAGGACATCAAGGTCAATGTCAAATTGTTACCACTGATCTGATGGTCAATTCTCGTCATTTAAAATGATTAAAATCCTGCCGCAGTCTCATCTCGGCGACAAACAAATGTCAAAAACTTGTCAAAATGTAGGGAAATTAGAGGTATTTTTGACAGATTGAAGGCTCCTTCAAACAGGCGCGACACGACACGCGACACAAAGGCACCGCAAGTCGCGCAATGAGCGGTGCCTTTATGTCGCTCGCGATTTGCGTCGCGCGTTGCGCCTGTTTGCAGGAGCCTTTCCTCTTTAAAATGTTTTACAATCTCTACAAGAAACGTAAGTCCATGTGATTAATTCACAATAGAACGAAATAGCCTTAACCCACAGCTTACAGTCTGCTTTCTAGCGATTGGAAAATACAGAACCAAATGAAATTGTAATCTCTTAGAATAACTGTTTCTGATAGGACTTACCGCTTCGCTGGGTTCATAAAAGATTCAGATTGCTACTCTTAAAACCAACGGATGATTAAATTTGAATTGAAATATCGATCGTTACTTTTAGACACTTTTCAATGTTGTAAAGACTTCGAGTTTTTGTTTACGTGGCCTAGTAAATACTCCAAGGGTATATTCTGCCAAAAGGGTGAGAATGTATGATTTAGCGTAATCAGCCAATAACGTTCCCACTCTTGGGACTCTGGCCTCGTCTGTATGATGTTTTCCTGTTGTTTTGAGAGTAGAGGTGATAAAATAAATTACATAGAGTGATTGCCTGGGTTCAAACCCACGTTCTACATATTATGCGATGTAATCTTGTAAATAAAACTGGTATCATCTTTTCTGCAACAGCCGTAGTATTTCTTAGCCCATTGTTGGAAAGGTGCGAAGGTGCCTTTTAATATTTTAATAAGAACAACCATGACGCAAAGCAAATTGTTTATACTGCATTCGCGATTTATTTGCCAAAAATGTAAACAACATATGTACTTGTTTATGGAAAAATAACTTTAAATCCTACAAAATAAAGTCCAGTTTACACTACAACTTCAACATTTTTATATTTTTTTCAATAGTGTTAATCACTCTGGAACCAACTTAATCTCCATTAAAATAGAGTTGATATTTGTTTAACTTGAAATAATATTAATTTGAGACATAAGTTTGAATAGACTTTCCTTATATTTTAGAGAGAACTCAGCAGTAATTGTACATACAGCCTAACGTTATCTTAAATTCCACATGGCTTCAGAAAATCATCTTTTAACAGAGTATTTTATCATCAACTAGCTTCTGCCCGAGGCTTCGCCCGCGTGTAGATCGGAATTATCCCACGGAAACGTAGGTACTACTACGTCTAATAGACCTTTTTAAGAAGAATAATTCCGTAATACATTGTTTAATTTGTATAGTTCTATTGGTTTACGCAGCGGACACCAGTAAAGTTCCTAGTCAGCATGATTTTTTCCAACATCATCAATAATCATCGTCATATTTCAGCCAATTTATACAAAGCCTTGAATTATACACTTAAACCTTCCTCATAAATCAGTCCGTCCATTGGTGAAAAGCCGTTTGGTAGTTTTTAAGTTTATCGCGTTCAGACAGACAGACAGGCAGTCAGACGCGGCGGGGGTATCTACTTTGTTTTATAATATGTAATGACTAATATGACTATTGCAGACATACCATCCTAAAACCATTCTAAATTAATTTATAAAATAATCATAGAATAAAATTGTAGCTACAGTATTACTACATCAAAATCATCATTTCAGCCAAAATACGTCCACTGCTGGACATAGGCCTCCCCCAAACACCTCCACATCGACCGGTTTTGTGCTTCTCGCATCCAACGAGTTAAACTTAAAAAAAAAAAGAAAATGCCTATGGCATTAAGTCCGCCTCTATACATTTATGTGCTTGAAGTATTAAATAAATAAATAAATAAACGAGTTCCTGCGACCTTCACAAGGTCATCGGTCCACCTTGTGGGAGGCCTTGTTTTTCGGTACGCGGTCGCCACTCCCAAACTTTTCGGCCCAATCGGCCATCTGTTCTGCGAGCAATGTGCCCTGCCCAGTGCCACTTAAGTTTGGCAATTCTTCGAGCTATATTGGTTACCTTGGTTCTGCGGATCTCTTCATTTCTGATTCGATCATGCAGGGAAAAGGGAAACTCCAAGCGTAGCCCTCTCCATTGCCCTTTGGGTGTCTTTTAGCCTTCTAATAAGGTCCATCCACGTTTCAGTGCCATCAACACGCACTGGTCAAAGACTTTCGTCTTGGGTCACTGCGGTACGTGAGACGAGAAGATATTGTGTTATTACTACATACTTCTCACAAAATCCCCGAAGCCTCAGGTTAATAAAAGCTCATATCTTATAATATAGAAGTATAAAGGACTCGTTCCCATGGATTTTGCGCAGAATATGAGTAGCGTGCGTATAATGGAACATGGGAAGTAATAAAGTGGCAACTTTTCTTTTCTCTCGTGTGTTTTTCGGATACAACAAGATACGGTTTTTTGTCTTTGTACAGAAAACCTCGAATCTTCCTGTTATTTCGTTCATAAAGTTCTATTTTTGATGGTTGGTCGCATTAAGTAAATAAAATAAATACGTAGTGTGAAAGAAAGACAAATAAAATACTTTTATTTGCGGTAAACATAACTCAGAGAAAAAACAAAAACCTTTTACAAGTTGGGGGAAAATATGCATCGCATCCACGCAAAACGGCTATCATGTGTGATCTCTAACTTCAAAGTTGACGTAACTTTTTTTTGGTAATTTACGAAAATTTCACTAATGTTGTCAATATTAGTTATTATTAGACCATTGAGACACATTAAATTTTAAAGGCCTCCCCTTTTACTTTCCATACCTCCTATTGCCTATATTGTGCAATCTCTGGCCATGCTGGTCCCGCAAACATAAATAGCACCCTTAAGGCTCCTACAAACAGGCGCGACACGCGATATAATCGCGCGCGACACAAAGGCACCGCTCGTTGCGCGACTTGTGGTGCCTTTGTGTCGCGCGCGATGTTATCGCGTGTCGCGCCTGTTTATAGGAGCCTTTATTGCGTAACACACTGTCAATCTAAATCATTTTGAAGGATATTGCTAATCCTTTAGCTCATATTATGTACGAAAAACAGCAACAACAACAGCAACGTAAATAACGCAATGAATGTTGTTGAGCTGTCAAAGTAAAAACTATTGCTACTAATAGTGGAATGGAAAGCGAGGGGGGATTGTGGAATCTGTGGGAACCCAGCTCACAGATTCCATAAATCTTAGATCCAAATAAAATAATATAAAATAAAATCTCAGATAAAATAATAATAAAAATAATAATCCTAATAAAATAAAATAAAATCTTAGATCTAAATAACGCAATGAATGTTGTTGAACTGTCAAAGTGAAAACTATTGCTACTGATAGTGCGTTACGCAATTACCCCGTTGATCGTCATACCACCGTTTGCCGCGGTTTTAACTTCTCATAAAGAAAAACTGTTTACAATTTTCTTACGTATGTACGGTCGCGTCGCTACCATGACCATGCATTTTGTGTTTTCATCCCTACTTATCGCTACGAGGATTATAATCCCTCAGGAGAGTCACATGTGAAATAATCCTTTGTATATTATGTATGTACTAAGGACGTGGCTACATAAGTACCATGTGTTATACATGACATGTTGGTAGCTTTAGTCTTTTGTTATGAGCATGTTTGTTGGCATTACCTTTTTGGGGTAATAACAACAATGCCTTGAGCCGGACCCTTTTTAGTAGTAGTTAGTGGGTGACACAGTTGTATGTATAGGAAATGTTTTCCATATTTCTCTAAAGCTATGGAATATTCATCAAATTAAAAGCCTTTGCAGCAATTCTTGCCTAACCAAGTTGTAACAACATGGAATAGGCTCCCGGAAAATGTTGTGACTTCTACACTGAACTGCGAAACTAACCGTCAGGATAGATTAAATTAGTGCAATCCATTTGAAATACACTTATTTATTAGTTGCTTGTTATTAATTAGTTGCTAGTCTTATCAAATAATAATAATAATGTTTCTGAAGGTAACTTGTTGAGCTCGTGGATGTCGTAATAGACAATTTGGGACAACAGCTACAATAATTTAATTGCGTATTGAGACTGAACTGTATTACCCAGTAACTGGGTTGTGGAGGTCAGATAGGCAGTCGCTCCATGTAAAATACTGTTATTCAGCTGCATCCAGTTGACTGTATTTAATGGATGACGACGATGGAGAGGTAGACAACGGATATAACTAGTTATCCTTCTTTAGTCCCATATCAAAATTGAATGAGAATGTTTATTCTGTAAATAGGTTATCGGAATCACTTTTAAGGCTCCTTCAAACAGGCGCGACACGACACGCGACACAAAGGCACGGCAAGTCGCGCAACGAGCGGTGCCTTTGTGTCGCGCGCGATTATATCGCGTGTCGCGCCTGTCTGCAGGAGCCTTTACAAGACATGTTGTAAAAATAAAAAAAAATGGTTGAGGTCGGTGTTTCCTATCTCACTACTTCGAGAAGAAAGGCCATAACAAACTCAGAGGTCACAGTCTCTTTTAAAATCCAGACAGGTAATCTTGGTCAGATCATAAGAAGACCTTCGAGATTGATGTCTGAAATGGTCTTTTGAGGACCACTTAAATCTGTATGGTACCTACTTCCATACAGATTTAAGTGGACCAGTCCAGTCAGTTGAAGCATTTGTCAGTAATCGTGTTGCTCAACTCGAACTTGAGGAACCCAACGACTCCACGACCAATACCAAAGAAAGGATATTGGGTAATTGACATAAATGGTCGTTGGGTAGGCCGCATAAGTACTCAAATTGCCAGACCATCATTAAAAATAAAGGAGAAAGAAAAAAAGGAATGACCAATAATTAAAGTAAAATAATATATGTATGTCAATGTGTATAATAAAGTGGTGTATAAATGGTTTTGCATGTAGGTATACCCTTCTTTACAAAGTCACAGCTTTTAAATAGTTTATTGGGTAAATTTCGAATGTCAATGGGAAGTTTATTGTAAAAGCGACATTGACCCATGAACGAATTGCCTACTCTGTGGAGGCGAGTGCGATATACAGCAAGATAGAGTTTATTCCTGGTATTTTAACTACACATAACGTCGTAAAGTAAAGGGGAATAAATACACGTATTAAAAAATACACATATTATGTAAGTATTTTGTTCTTTGTAACAAACCGTCGCGCCGTGCCACCGCGCCCGGAGCGAAACATTTATTTTTCTAAAATATTAAGCGCATGCCTTGTACCAGTTGTACCCAAGGACAGGGTTCATAATGATGTAAATATTTATATCCGAGTCATTACTCCCTCAAGTACACAACAACACAACACAAGGAGGTTGTGTTGTTGTGTACTTGAGGGAGTAATGACTTTTCAAGTGTTAATTTTAAGCTATACTTGCAGCTTAAAATTAACATATGAAAAGTCATTACTCCCTCAAGTACTGATACCAGTAAGGCTGTGTTTCGAAAATATAGGTAATTCGTTTGGCGTATTTAGGGACAGGTTTATTTTCATTTAGCTTGAAAACAAACCATAGATAAAAAATATCTAAGTAGGTACCGAAGTTTTTATCATCCACGAATCCAGCGAATCCCTCCAAAACACAAATTCGTTCGCTTCCGCAAATATTCTCGGCTAGCCAGTGAGCCGAGCACGCGTATCGACCGTGCATACAAACATGTTGGCGCACAAAATATACTTTGTATAGTCAGTGGGGCCGGCCACAGCGGGGGGACGCGTCGCAGGCGGGGTGCGGGAGGCAAACCTGCGCAGTAAAAATGACCCAACACGCTCAGTGACCTGCGCGCCGCGCCGCTCGCCGAACGCGTCAAATACCAACAAAATGGCCGACGCTGTGAACGTTGTCTTCCCGCGCAAACTAGTCAAGGAATTCATCACACTATACCAGAATCTACCATGCCTGTGGGACAAACACTGTATTTCATATAAAATGAAGCACAAACGACACGAAGCAATCACGAAGTTGACGCAGCTTGTTCAAGAATACGATCCTAGTGCTACAAGAGTGCATGTTTTGAGGAAAATAGAGAGTCTGCGGGCTTGTGTGAGGAGGGAACATAAGAGAGTGCAACATAGTAAGAAGATTGCGGAGAACGAGGCAGATATCTACACCCCACATCTGTGGTATTACGATCTGTTCTCGTTCATGTTCCAGACTGATGCGATGAATGAGGATTATAATAAAACGAAAGCACACGGTTCTTCGCCCCAGCCAGCTACAGAGGTAAGTAAACTCGTGCATGGTCCGCCGATTAATCTACCGGTATGTTACAAGCACGAACGCGCATGTGCGGTAACAAGTTGTTTCAGATGTGAGGCAACGCAACGTTCTTTTTATTTTTAGTAAAACATAGGTATTCCAAAATCGACTAGCGTATTGCTTTTTGTCAGTTTTATTTTTGTCGGACGTTTTCACCCTTCCTTTAACGCCAGTCAAAAGGAAATCTTCACACTAAGTGCTGCAATAACTAAAAGTCGACGATATGGATAATATATTCAGTGTTGCTATTGTTATATGTCTGATGCACAGGAAACTTGATAAAAAATTGATTAACAAGTCATTGAATGAAATGCATCTATACAAATAAGTAAAATTGAAGTGTCTGTTTGTAATAGGTATCAAAAGAACAGCTTTTTACTAAATGCATATGAAAGTATATAATTACGCTACTAAAAAAATATTTTTGTTTTTTGTCTGTGTGATTGTTCCGGTCAATCTCAGGTCTCTGTGGAAGAACCCCAGGTAACGGTTTCCGCAAGGCCAGATCGAAAGATTCTTCTTTTTCAATGAAGGAGTGGTAATTACACCTTTCGTAAGCGACATATTATTGTTTTCCGATATCGACGCGAACAAAGTCGCGGGCACAGCTAGTTTTTGAATAAAATTAGGAGACCTCATTAAAACAATTTTCCAGGTGAATTACCAGATTTCGACATCATTCTGTCTAAATTCACTCCCTAAAGTTTTAGAAGGCCAACAATCTTGTGGGTTTACAGCCAGGTGTGCAGGCATAAATTTTGAAAGGTCTTGCCCAACTTTGCGATTAAATAAAGTTGAAATTTATTTATACCATCAAGATGGAAATTGGAAACTGCTTCAAAATGAAAAAGACAACGTTTTGGATAAAGAGTTGGTCTTGGTTTTTTGTACATTTATTTGCAGCTGCGGAAGAAAAGTTTGTTCCACTTTGAAAGTACGTTTTTTTATCAATGTTTTTTTGTCGCTGATTGGTAATTTGCCTGACCTAGTTTTAAACTGTTACCTAATGGTTTAAACTGGGCGTATTTGCAGTGATGTTAATCGTAATTGCAAGGGGTATTAAGTTGAAACTTTGTAGTTTGATTAACGTTGTATTTACACCACAACATACTGAGTGCCTAAACTATACATTTTGAAGTTACATTTAAAGTTACAGACTAAACAACTAGCTTCAATTTTCTGACTAACTGACCGACTATTTAATTTTGACAATTCAAAAGCGCCTGTACAAGGTTTAATTGAAATAAATGCTTTGAGTGTGAGTTTGAAACGAGCAAGCTCACGTTTGGTATAGCTGAAAAAAATAAGTAAATTTTTTCAGGAATTTTAATTTTGCAATACCCAACAACGGGCATTTAAAAGTAGTTTAAGCGCTCCATTTCACACTACTAAACGATCTATGTCCTGGTATAAAAGCAAACGATGCTAAAAAATCACCCCCTATCTATTGCCACTTACATGACATACGATAGTACCTACTCACATGAGTGTACCAACGTCGCGCTTTTTAACAATTTTAGGTGCTCCATTTCACGATATAAATTTACAAAACCAGCTTAGTTGCATACCTACGTCTGTCTGGCAGCAAAAAAGGAGAACCTTAAAAAATCGCTTAATACTACAGTACTCACATGGATGTAGTTTCTGCGCCGCGATGTATTTCTCTAGCTTCCGCCTCAGTACGATCTCCGCACCGTACCGGCCCACTGAACCGTTGTCTACGAGGAGGAAGTAAGCATGCCTGTTGTTTAGAACTGCTAGTTTTGATCTGAAACAAACAAAATTATAAATATTGGTAGCCTGAAACCGTGGCGGCATCTACTACGCCACACGCGAACTACGCTTTACACTGACATCACGCAAAATCCGGCATCGCACGGGCAGAGTTACCGCGCAACTAGCATATACAGGATGTGGCGTAAGTAGTGGTCCACCGTTAAGGATTTGATATACCAGACAATTTACTATAACATATTACAGTTTTAAGTTTTTAACCATTTTTACCCAATGGTTCCAAAAATATATTTTTTTTTGTTTTTTATTTATGAAATTTCTACCTTTTGTTACAAATTTGGTTGTAGTTTCAACAAAAACCATTATATTTTCATTTTGATTTCTGCTATTTACTGCTGAAATACGAGAGCTGCCGTGTAAAATTATGGTTTTTATGTAAATTTAGAGCTTTTGAAGAAAAAGTTAGTTCTTCTCTGTTTTAACCATAATTTTTCACATAATCATGCAAATTCAAGAGGGATTTTTGTATAAAAAGATAACTACTAAAATGGTTAAAATTGTAGTATGTTATAGTAAATTATCTGGTATATCGAATTTCTAACGGTGGAATGGTCCACCGTTAGGAATTACGCCACACCCTGTATGTATACAACGTCCCGACATCGATCGTCTGGCAGTTGTCCACCACATACGACACCCGCCTGATCAGAAGATCCTCCCTTTTCTATCGAGGATGAGTGAACTTTACACCCTTTTCCTCATAGCGTTTACGTTTGAATGGAAAAAATCACTGCTGTACCAAAAACATGTGACAAGTAGCCTAAACATATTATCTGAGACTGAACTTTTCACAGGAGTTGGTTTTGGAGGGAGAGCCATAAGATACCATAAATCTAACCATTTCTCCTTGCAAAAGTTTTGGAATTCGTTCGGAAACTCCCAAAATTCCGCGATTAGCTCAAACATGTTGGCAGACAAGTTTCCGAAGATCCAAAACCACATGCCTAGAAAGTTTGTCTTGACATGGAGCGATTAGGGTAACTCTAAATCAAAATATTTTCCAAGAGACAGAAAAATGGCTTGTTTAATAAAGTTAGGACAAAAATGTAAAACTAAAGCATAAAAGACGATATAGAACTGACGATGCGAAGCTCTGTGCAGCTGTCACTGCCAGTGCCAAAATCTAAACTTTGTACACGTAAAATAAAGTCGAGAATAAACAAAAACTAATTGATGCGTACATATGTTTTTTTTTTTACTAGCCGTCGCTGCACACTTCCTGGCCAAGACCTCTCTCCATTCCGTCCATCGTTAGCGAGCCCGCTAATAACTTAAAATGAAATATTTCAGAAATCCTACTATACGAGTATACACTAATAATTTTATAAAGGCGAAAGTTTGTGAGTGTGTGTGTTTGTTACTTCTTCACACATTAACGGATGAACAGATTTGGATTAAATTTGGTACACATATACTTTATAACCAGGATTAACATATAGGATACTTTTTATCTCGATATTCCCACGGGATCGATACTTACCCGGTTGAAACCGCGGGTCGCAGCTAGTAATATTATAAATGTGAAAGTTTGTGAAGATGTTTGGATGTTTATTACTCGAATCACGCGTAAAGAGTTGAACAGATTTGGATGAAAATTGGCACATAGATAGACCATTTCCTGGATTAACACATAGTATACTTTTTATCCCGATATTCCCACGGGATCGAAACTTAAGGCTCGTACACACAGGCGCGACGCGACACGCGACACAAAGGCACCGCAAGTCGCGCAACGAGCGGTGCCTTTGTGTCGCGTGTCGCGTCGCGCCTGTGTGTACGAGCCTTTATGCGGGTGAAACCGCGGGGCGCTGCTAGTTAAGAATAAATGTTCTTTTTTGTATAAGTACGTGGTTAATTCCATTTATTTTCGACACGACACATCAGCCTAGTGTGTTCGTTTCAATATTCCGTATAAAGCTTGGTAACAATTACAAAGGGCAAATCATCATGGCGGTATGTTCTCTGTATTCCCAGATTAATTACAATTAACGGTTCTCGGAGGCTGTATCTAATGAATTAAACTGTGTGTACAATGGTATAAACACAAACTGCGTTAATGCTACGCCTGGAATTGGGAATTCGCAATTTGATTGTGCGATATTAAACCGATGTTGATGATAATTATGGCTATTTTGTAAATAGAAAGGACACTTCAATTAATTGATGTCATTAACATCAATTGTAGTTCCAGAGATAAGCGCGTACAAGCTGTTTGCTTCAACAAAACTCTTCAGGATAATTATTATTATATGTATATCGTTATTATATGTGTATAGATGGTGACGGTAGGAAGAATCTTTACATAACACACAAAAGTAATCCAAAATATGTCCCTACCGTACGAAAAACACGAACACGACATTTTGAACTCTCAAAATGTAACCCATTGCTTGTTAGTGTGTTACGCAATTACCCCGCTCGGCTGTCCCATTTCAAAACCTAGTAAAGGACACTTTTTACAAAAATCGTTTTATTGCATAATCTTGCTAACCTAGAAGGTCTCTACCAAATACAAAAACACCAGCGTTTTAAACTTACATAAAAGAAGATATATTTAATCATCGATACCTAGTAAGTGCACCATTCACTCCCTAGTGACCATTTTAAAACCTAGTAAGTCACTTTAACCAATTCAAAACCTCTTTTACAACCATTAGCATTTTTTTTACCAATATTACGTTTATGCGCTCTCCTGTAAAATTTCATTTTAAGTCCTCACTAGGTTTTGAAATGGGGCAGCCGCACTGGTCACACACACGTTGCGAGTACGCCCTTGACCTTTCTGAAGAACATTACCAATACCGTCACTATAATGAAGGATATTATAGGGCGACCCTTTCCGGCGTTTCCACCATTATTGTCTCGAACAATAATTTATTACATTATATTACACTAATATTATAAAAGCGAAAGTTTGTGAGTGTGTGTGTGTGTGTGGGTGTGTGTGTGTGGGGGGGTGTGTGTGGGGGGGTGTGTGTGTGGGGGGAGGGTGTGTGTGTTTATATGTTTTTTACTTCTTCACGCTCAAACGGCTGGACCAATTTTGATAAAATTTTGTATGGAGGTAGCTGACACCCTGGATTAACATTATAGGCTTTACTTTTTATCCCGATATACCCACGGGATCGACATTTACGCGGGTGAAACCGCGTGGCGCAGCTAGTCTTCTATAAAAATAAAAATCAATCTTTGTCCTCTATGGTTTCGGAACACCGAAACCATTGGTCAGATTGCGATGAAACTTTGATAGGGTGTTCTGGGGACGCCCGTGAGGGTTCCTAATTATTAAAACATAGGATCAATAACAAGAAAAAAAAATCTGCGGCGGTACGGAGTTCGCCTGGTCAGCTAGCTTAAAATAAAATCGAGTAAAACAAAAACAAGACATGAATACTAGTGCAGTGAGTACAAACTTGTCCCAGTCCCACAGTGGACCAATCAGCTAAACGAATTGACATCTGCTGCACGAACACGCTGTATTTTTTTTTAAATCTTTATTTATTAGAAGTGTTGAACACGCTGTAGATTTTCACAAATAAAACGGGCATTGCCCTGTGAGATGTTTAAAAAAAGTGTTCTTTTTCGATTGGGTAAATAATGTGTGTAATCTGGGTCTGTTAGATATGAAAAGACTGAATCCAGCAAAATATTTGCCTAAAACATACATAGATAGCTAAATTTAGTTGGTAATTGAATTTCTAATTTGAATTACAGAATATTTAAGGAGGATGCACTAAGGTAGCCTGCGAAATTCAATTTTCTTACGTTTTTTGCAATTTTCAGGTCAGTGTCAGGTTGTATGTTGATTAAAATATGATTCGCGACCGTAACAGATATGCCTTTACAGAATTATAATCATTAAAATCATCAATACAACCCTCTAAGTTCATATAATGCCATGAACTGCAAATTACAAAAAAAAAAAAAAATTCGCTGGTGTTGCTTTCTCCTTAAGTGATATAAAATCATGCGCATAATGCAGTGAGATTTACATTATTAAAAAATCAAGTTCAACAATCAACATTATTGTGTTTTTGAATGCTACATGGATTTTTTAATATAAACATTTTATTCAAGCTATTATCCCTACATCAAAGTAATCTTATGACTGCTTCAGTGAGCGGAGTTCGCGCAGTTTAATATCGGGCCAAAGTTGTTTGAACTTTCTGCCATCGACACGCTAACGGCCGAACCCAATAACCTATTGACAGATCGCTATAACTGATGGTAGCCAGTATCTTTTTGCATTTGATAGCCCAATTCTTGAGGAAGGCTATAGCCAATAATTAATAAATTAATACTAATACTACTAATAATACTAACTACTAATTTAATTAATTTAATTTTATTTATTTTTTTTATTTTTAGCCTATAGGCTATTTAACATCACGCTATGACCTTTAGGAGCCGGGCAAAAAGAAAAAAAGTCAGAAAGAACGCTAAGCAAAAACGAAGTAATAGCGCGGGCAGGCGATGCGAAGCGACGGGGTGGGTCGGAGTAACAAGAAATTTCACGCGGACGAAGTCGCGGGCAGGAGCTAGTATAGTATAATGATATAATAGAGTAGTTGTAATATAATCATATAATATAATCATACAGATCGCTACCGATATAAATTGTCGGTACGTTAAAACCAGATATAGAGAGGTTTTTCTACCTTCTATGCCAAAACTGGTGATAGGTAATTGGGTTCGGCCGTAAGAAGAAAAATAATAATATAATTTTAATATAATCATAATGTAACATAATCATACAGATCGCTACCGATATAGACTGCCAGGACGTTAAAAACAGATGTAGAGAGGTTTTTCTACCTCCTATGACAAAACTGGTGATAAATAGGTATTGGGGTTCGGCCGTAAGAAGAAGAAAAATTCTGTTTTTATTTTGTAAATGTAAATGCAACGTAGGAATTTAGTGTCGGTTCATCTCTGAATAAAAATACGTTTGAAAAGTTACCCGCTCAGGTAGCTCGAGAGACGTTAATAAATGTTTCACTTTGAATGCACAAGAGAGCAATCTCGGGATGAAAAACGGTTTCCTCTGTAATCTTTTTATCTTGTGTCTGTCTGTCCGCTGGGTTTTCTAGTTTAAAATATCAGAGGCGGATAGAGCTCGTCTTTATTAAAATACACTATTATTGTTTGTTGTAATATTCTTCGGCAGAGCTATGACCAAAAATGTTTGAAGGCTGATATTACCATGTTCCCACTGCTGGGACACAGACCTCCTCTCTTCGAGAAGGACTAAGCCGTAATGTACGGACGCCAGCACATCAAGCTACTACAATCTGTCAAATTTCTCGAATAGATTTTCAACTTTATCGCTAAAGCATAAGATTCAATGTTGATTGGGAAAATTTGACAGTTTCGGGTAGCTTGATGTGCTGGCGTCTGTACCACGCGGGCCCAGTTGGTAGATGTCACATGTCTTTGTATTTTTGGTTCTAGGACAGAAATTAAAACATAATAATGACGAGCAGGGGATCCGACCGGAATAAAACGACATGCCGGGATCCTCACGCTGCTGTTTTCCTTCACTGTTTTGAGAGCAGTGGTAATGAAATTATTTACACAAAGTAAAGCGCCTGACTGGGTTCGAACCTACGAACTACAACGCGAAAGTCGAAGTAGAGATACAGTACCCGGCGATAAATATTGCACATCGACCTTTGGAAAGAGACAATCGGCTAATTTCGGCTTCGTAGAACGTTATCTCTGTCGCACGAAATACAAACAGTCCGGTATCTATTAGGAGCTATTAAAACAATAAAATTATGGTTTGCTTCTTTTGATAATTATTTTTATAAAAAAGGTAAAGGTCGATATGCAATATTAAATTTATCGCCGGGTACCTACTGTATGTACATCCCCGTCAACTGTGAACTGTAAAACGCGGTATCTGCCGCCTACAAATGTGTCTCTTTGAATGCAGCTGGCAATCTCGTTCTAAATGACATATGTTTGACTTGCCCACCGCGATTCGCGACACACTTACTGAGCCCGCAATATTTGTGACGTGCCACAACACAACTTGTTAGTAGCTTTATTTAAGGCGCTACCTTGAAAATAAATCGTAGCGACTGATCTACTAAGCGAGCGAAAGTGATGCAATTACTTTTGAAACGCAAAAGAAGATAGATGGATAAAATGTGCGTGCGCTCGGAATAAAACGACGTAAGTGCCAAAACGAATTTACTCCTTTTTAACAAAATAAATGAACTACTTTGAGTAAACTTTGATACGATAATTTTCTATGTTTTAAAGTAAATTCCATTGAATAACTCTTAAGCGTTACGCCGTGATGTCGAAAAAAGTAAAAAAATAGATTTAAAAAACGTTGCAATTTTTTTTTGTATCGAGAAAAATTCATTGAATCGTTTAAGTATTCCTTTTACATGATACTACCAAAGAGTCAAAAAACATATACCAAAATGAAAAATCCCTATTCCACATACTTAACAAGTTACAGGAAGTAGAAAAACCACATTTTTTTCAATATATCGCTTTAATATTCTGTGAGGGAGTTGTAAGATGTGATTAGGATAAATTAGGTTTATGTTAAGGTAGTAATGAAGCTTCGGAAGTATTAATTAAGAGTGAACAGGCATCTTCTGGGCACGCTCTTTCCATCATAGATCTCATCCATCGCTTCCCATCAGACAGACAGACAGATTCAACCAAATCATGTTATTGTGCTCGAGATTTTGTGAAAGACATTGTATATGAATATCCTAATAATTTGTTACTTAACCTAACGAAATGTTTTTTTTTATATTAACGCTGCACCTTCCTTTCCAGACGAAATTGTAATTTATATAATACATAAGAAATTAATTAATTACTGTCACTTATTTATAACCGTTGTAATTAATAATAATAAATAAATAAATAATCAGGCGTGATCGAAGTCAAGAGCAGGCAGGCATATTCATAAAAAAAAAAAAACTAATAAATGCCGCTAAAACTTTCGACAACCGAACCCTGAACATAGGTGTAGGATTAATATGAATGCAAAAATATGTCAAATGTCATTAATTGAACCTACATTATATTCTCTTTGCTACAGATCAACAATAAAGGCTCCTTCAAACAGGCGCGACACGACACGCGACACAAAGACACCGCAAGTCGCGCAACGAGCGGTGCCTTTGTGTCGCGCGCGATTATGTCGCGTGTCGCGCCTGTTTGTAGGAGCACACTTGATTTTTTGGTACAAAACCGCCGATTGATGACAATTGACTTGCCCCGTATTATATGGGACTTAAACGAGAGTGAGATATACAGGCTGTGGCGTAAGTAGTGGTCCACCGTTAGGAATTCGATATACCAGATAATGGTTTTTGTTGAAACTACAATCAAATTTGTAACAAAAGGTAGAAATTTCATAAATAAAAAACAAAAAAAAAAAATATATTTTTGGAACCATTGGGTAAAAATGGTTAAAATTGTAATATGTTATAGTAAATTGTCTGGTATATCAAATCCTTAACGGTGGACCACTACTTACGCCACACCCTGTATATCTCTGCCTAACCCGTCGGGGAAAACAGACGCGATGATATGTGAAAACTTCAAGATTTGAAACAATCTTTGATTCCCATTCGACATAAATGAAGATTCAGTAACCCAAGATTATAATTAGATTGAATTGAGCATAGAATTGGGCATTAACTGAATTATGCATTTCGATATTTGAATGAATGAAGCAAGACTAAAAAACAACACAGGGTCAAATGAAATTACCTAGCGAAACTCTTAAGACGTGATGAGTGATATCTTACCACGATAAAACAAAAAAAAGAAATTAATATGATCAGTTTTTTTTTGTGTAATTTTCACAGACCATATGATAAAACAAAAAAATAATAGATTTTCTCGGCTACTGCATACTTAAAACAATACACTAGCGGTCGTTGACCCCAAATAAAAAACCATTTTTTTTTTCTTTGTCGTGTTTCGATATTGATACTCACCACGTCTGCAGTTTCGCTAGCTAATTTCATTTGACCCTGTATAGAACTAACATCTATACAAGCTGAAGAGTTTGTTTGAACGCGCTAATCTCTGGAACGACCAGTCGGATTTGAAAAATTCTTTTTTCATTTGATAGCCCAATTCTTGAGGAAGGCTTATAGGCTATTTAACATCACGCCTTTAGGAGCCGAGCAAAAAGAAAAATAGTCAGAAAGAACGCTAAGCAAAAACGAAGGAATAGCGCGGGCAGGCGATGCGATGCGACGGGGTGGGTCGGAGTAACAAGAAATTTCACGCGGACGAAGTCGCGGGCAGAAGCTAGTCCTATCATAACAGGTAGATTTCAAACATGTCAGTTCATGTATTGTAGTTGTGTACCGGGATATTCCCTCCAGTGATACAAACGCAGCTGGTAGCTAGTATATCAGAATATGACAAACAACTGTTGAAATTGTATGCTAATGTAAACATTGTTAGTATTGTGACATTATTAACGGTCTGTTGGATTTGTGTGTTTAATTAATGTATCGTTTGTTGCATCTGTTATTTGGTTTGTATTAATTTAGGTATATGAGTGAAACTAGATACGGGATATCGTAGGTATTACCCAGTAATGGTTGTGGCGGTCAGATAGTGAGATAGGCAGTCGCTCCATGTGTGTAAAATACTTATATTCTGCTCAACTGGTAAGCTGCATCCGGTTAGACTGGAAGCCGACCCCAACATAGTTGGGAAAAGGCTAGGCAGACGATGATGGTGAGTGAGACGAGATTTGACATGCTGATTGTATTGTTCAAATCAATCAGAAGAAACCAGGAAGAAATTAAGTACCTATAGAAAACCCAGGATAACGATTTTTTTTTTTTATTATTTTTATGTTATAATAAGCAAGTTATAATTCATGTGCATTTAGTAAAAAGCTGTCATTTTGACATTACAAACCATAGAGACACAGACAAACAAACATTTCAATTTGATTTATTTGTAGTAGGTACTGTATTTGATGTATTGTATGTATGTTTGTGTGTATTGTATAGATGGTCTCCAGAAAATTCTGGAACCCACCAAATCTACAGCCGACTAATAACAAAACGGCTGTATTCCCACAAGATATAGACTAAGGCGTCCATCACATTCACATTTTGCCAGCTGTGTTTTAGTCCCATCTCATAGAGAGCGAGCCTTTTGCTCTTTTGCCAGCTGTGTTTTAGTCCCATGTCATAGTGGGCGAGCCTTTTGCTCTTTTGCCAGCTGTGTTTTAGTCCCATCTCATAGAGGGCGAGCCTTTTGCTCTTTTGCCAGCTGTGTTTTAGTCCCATGTCATAGTGGGCGAGCCTTTTGCTCTTTTGCCAGCTGTGTTTTAGTCCCATGTCATAGTGGGCGAGCCTTTTGCTCTTTTGCCAGCTGTGTTTTAGTCCCATCTCATAGAGGGCGAGCCTTTTGCTCTTTTGCCAGCTGTGTTTTAGTCCCATGTCATAGTGGGCGAGCCTTTTGCTCTTTTGCCAGCTGTGTTTTAGTCCCATGTCATAGTGGGCGAGCCTTTTGCTCTTTTGCCAGCTGTGTTTTAGTCCCATGTCATAGAGGGCGAGCCTTTTGCTCTTTCGCCTGCTACTATAATACCAAATTCTCTTAATCTCAGGAATCTGATCCCGACGATCCGGAAGAAGAAACCATGCCGGATGATGATGATGCATCATTCGAGGCTTCCATAGATGACAACTTCTCATCAGCCGCCTTCAGTATCGCCAGCAACATAGTCGAGGTGCCCGAGAGTACCTGCGGCCCTGCCCAGACCTCCAAGAGATTCTTGGATGAGGATAAAAACAAACGACATTGCACTGAAGTTGATGATGAATATGACGCTATTGGTACGTATTTAGGATAGACTTTCTTAATTGAATTTAATCAGGGTCGCCCTTTTAGTTTTGAACTTACTTGAAGCCTAGATTTGAAAATGGGCCCCTTTTTATGCAATGTGGAGACGACCATACGTCAGATAATGCAAACGCTGGCAATACTAATGCATAGGAGTATATTGAAACAATCAAATAGATCGTAACATTTAAAATAAAAAATGATATATGCAAACTAAATATTGGCGTTGGGCTGACTGTGGCGTTTGCCGGAACGTCATTAGATAAGTATACGAAGATTATTTTATTGTCGTGTTATCTTCTCCACCTTGTACGAGTATATTCGAAGAGATTTAAATTACAATGCTCAAATAGAGGACAATAAGAATAGAAGATTAAAAGATTAAGCTATAACTAGGCATGATCGATCATGTTGGCGCAAAAAATACCACGCATCTCTCTCTCACTCTCACTCTCTCACTCTTAGGCAACATCAAAATAATATAACATATCGGGTTAAAATAAATAGATTTAATTGATAAATAATTCAAAATAACCCGATATATTAAGATTATATAATATACGCAGTAACATTTTTCTCCCGGGATAGATTTTTTTGTACCCATACAAAAAAAAGTAAGCTTTCAAAAAAATATAAGCGTCATGCTCAGATGCCATTTGGGCCACCCCCGTCCGATCTCCCTTAGAAGTCCTAGCTTTTCGTAGCGTAGTTACAAAAAGACAGGATGATACTGACATGTTTTATCCAGTAAGAGATAAATATTTAACTTCTGGGTGATGCAAAGCTACCTAAATTGATGTTAGGCATGAATGAGATGTTACACAAATGAACCAATACTTACGACTCGGTTCAATGAACTTCAAGACAGAATGGACCCGTATCCGGGCCTAAAATAAGCAAAACGCAGGAACATAATCAACAAAACTTATCTATTTACACAGAAATTAGTTCCTTATGAAGTAGCATGTGAATTTAAATTTCTGGACTCTTTAGATAGATAGACAATATGAATAGAAGTGATTAAGCCTTATCTACAATAATAGGTTAAAAGTTAAAATCCATACTGAAAAGTTTTGTGTAAGAACGGTTATAAGCAGTGCCGTATTATCCATAAGGCACTTTAGGCCTTAGGCCAATGCCTAGGGGCTCACTATGACCAGGAGCCCAGCACTCCCGATTAAAAAAAGAAAAAAAAAAAAAGGGATTGTGTGGTTTTATGAAACCACGGTAAAAATGAAACTTTTTTTCACATTATAAGGTAAAAGCCAAATTGCGTTGTTGTGGTATGAAAAAGGGGGGCCCGAAACGAGCTGTGCCTAGGGGCTCCGAGATGGTTAATCCGGCCCTGGTTGTAAGACTAGGGGAAGACCAAAGAAACTGTGTGAATGATGTATGGTTAGAAAGGGGGTGACTACCGGGATGACGACTAATAGAGAAGTAAGGAAGAAAAAACATGTTGCGCCGACCACAAATAAATTGGGATAAGGACAGGAGAATGATCCTTTAGATGCGAACATTATGGGGGGTCAACTCAATATATTTAAAAGAGTAACGGTGGAGTTTCTTGCCCATTCTTCTCCATACGAAAACTACCTTTTGGAAGGGGCGACTAGAATCAATTCAATTTTACTGTAAGTTTTGACGTTCAAAAGTGCCTTTAATGTGCCTATTTGAAATAAATGATTCGACTTTGACTTTATACAGAAGAAATTTACTAACCCCTTACTGGTAAACGTATTATATCAGATGAATAGTTACACACTGATTTCTCTCTTTCAGTCGTCAGTAATTTGACTTTCGAAAGAAGAAGATAAAGCTTTGTGTAACTATACAAAGTCAAAAGCATCCCAAAAACAATGAAATTATAATAATGGCATCATATTTACGGAGAATTCTCGCCCGTTATGTGGCGAGAACGTGCATAGGCCATAACCGTCAGGTTAAAGTTGCACTCATTGGCTTAACTACAGGATTAGAGTCAAACCGGGCATTATAGTTTCTCATTGCTATTTAAATATTTCAGACATAACGATTTATTTATTTATTTTTTCCTCACAATTCTTCCTAAAGAGCCTCCTTGCCATTAAAATCACGATAAACATATCAAATTATTATTTTGTGTCTTGCAGGTGTAAACGTGGCCGCAAAACTGCGAAACCTTCCAGGAAACATGCGGATTCTGGCAGAGAAGCTGATCAATGATGTGCTGTACCAAGCTCAGACAAACGGACTGACAAATGCTACTTTTATCAATACACCCGATCCATTTAAATAGAGTCGACGGGTGAATGAACAGGCAGATTAAACTTGTAGCATATAAAATGGGAAAAGAAAAGTAGAGAGGTGTCTTGGGACACCCGGTTGGAGCGAAGTTCCTTTCGTTGTTTATTATGTCGTCGTTGCGCGTGCAAAAGTCGCTATGTGTCATTTAATTATTTTCGGTTCTTTGTGCAGTTTTAATCAATAATCACTAATAATTTAAATCACTAATTTACACACATACTGTAAAAACAGCTAATGTGATAAGTGTAATATTTAAAGAGTTAAGGAATGTAGCTATGTGATAGTCATACATCGAAAGTTCCGTATAAACACGCTAAGTGTTATAATTCATATAGCTCAAATAAGTTCACTAAAATACATAGCGACTTTTGCACGCGGAACGACCATGTATTAAATAACAGGAAAAATGAAATAAATTAAGAAGAAATGCGGTCGGAGACTTGAAAAAGCCTAAGTAAAAAGTCATAATTCGAGGTTTGGCTCTCGCCTATTTCCTCCTCCAATATTGGACCAATTTAAAAGATATTTCATGAACTGAATAAGGAGGATATGTACTGTGTCCCTATGTTTTTCTTTTTTCATTAAAGTTGTCAAATTTGTACACTAGGCCTCTGTCGACAGCGGTTCAAATCGGCATTTTTGAGGGTTCTAGTGCTTATAAAAATAATGTACAGACGCCAGCACATTAAGCTACCCGAAACTGTAAAATTTTCCCAATCAACTTTGAACCTTATGCTTTAGCGATAAAGTTGAAATTCTATTAAAGAAATTTGACAGATTGTAGTAGCTTGATGTGCTGACGTCTGTACCATCAAAAAGGTAAACATAGGGACATAGAACTACGTTAATATTTATTATTCTGTAAGAAATCATCGATTTATGGTCATTAACCAGAAAGAAAACAGGCGAGAGCAGTTCTATGAAGAATAGGCCTCCGCATTGCCTCTTAACAACGTTTGGTCGTTTGAGAGTATCTAGATGACAAAAAAGTGTCTTGACATTCAGAATGTTACACTTTTTCGGTCTAAATCTCATTCGCCAAGTGTACAGAGTATAACATGCAATAAAAGAGTGCAGAGTCGAACCCAATCAAAGGGTCAGTATCATAACCAGAAGTTTATTGTATTGGTTATTTATTTTATTGTATTTATTACATTGGTCACGTATTCGCAAGACTGAAGCAATGCTGCCCATCATAATCTACTTACAGTGATGTGCTTTGGCCCCAAGGTCTGATCTTTGATTAAGGTCAATCTCAATGGACGCTATATCCGAAAATGATCTAATCTGCATTTAAACACTCAAGTGAACGTTTATAAGGTATATCTCAAGCATTTTTGTGTATTTTTTAATAGTGTTTACCTG
The DNA here is from genome assembly GCA_963855955.1 of Luperina nickerlii. Taxonomy (NCBI): domain Eukaryota; kingdom Metazoa; phylum Arthropoda; class Insecta; order Lepidoptera; family Noctuidae; genus Luperina; species Luperina nickerlii. The sequence goes on along the minus strand of OY979679.1, from coordinate 5,122,157 downwards.
TCTAATAAAAAAGTTAAGAAGAAATGATCCTTTATTTTTAACTAGCTGTGCCCCGCGGTTTCACCCGCATCAGTTTCGATTCCGGGGGAAAATCGGGATAAAAACTATCCTATGTCCTTTCCCGGGACTCAAAATATCTCTATCCCAAATTTCATCTAAATCGGTTTAGCGGTTTAAGCGTGAACAGGTAACAGACAGGCAAACTTTCGCATTTATAATATTAGTAAGGATGTTTCCGTCCTCAAAAAAAAGATGTAACGAAACTATTTACATTCTCTCACTTACTAACATATAAAACCCCGACCGCCAACTTAAATATGAACACAGTGAGAAAATAAAGAGAAAACGTGGACAAAATTGGTCCATCACAGCTCCGAACTGTAGGGTGTGTAAATTCTTTTGCAAAAATTGCTAACGTGATACGAATCCCGAATGTTCTAGGATTTTTGCAAATATTACCCGGTAGAGAATCTTGTAGTGCAGGGGTGGCCAACTGGGCTAGACCCAAGATCTACTTGTTCGCTGACGACACCCTGTGCGATCTACCAATTACATACTTCTTGAAATCTTAAATGAAACAGCATAGTTCATTCAGTACACAATTATATATAGTTATTTTTATTTTATTAAGAGGGAAAATATAACTCGTCTCTGTCGTCAACTGACTGGCGGATTGACAATCACCCGCGCCCCACTCCCGTGTCCCACACGCTTCCCGCTTATTGTTATCGCGCACCGAAAACAAAAGAGAGCATAGAAGAGAGGATAAATAACGTGACGGAACGGCGATTGAAAAATTATACAAGATGATGCGTGCAGCAGTTGTGATTAGGTACATTGCGCAGTCTGTTCTACGTATTTATATTTTTTTCCTTGCCACGATCGACTGGACTTATAGTCGCGATCGACCAGTCGATCGCGATCGACCTGTTGGCCATCCTTGTATGTAGTGCCTCCCTATTTGTCAATGGGTTCGATCTATCATAAATTAGATTTTATTGAGATGTCTGGAGCAGGCAAATATCGCCTAGTAAGCGAATCAGCAGGGCGATTGTCACACTATCAGTAGCAATGGATTTCATTTTGACAGTTGAACAACATACATTGCGTTATTTACATTGGTGAGCAGACACATTTTTCGAACATATGAATCAATGGATTCATAAATTATTCAGATTGTGATTAATAGTGCGTTACGCAATTAGGGTGCTCGTCTTGTTTTAAATAGTTAATATGAGGAAAAGACTTCTGAGTTATTAAGTAGTCGAAAAAATGCAAGTTGTTAAGTTTATATTGTTAATATGTAGATTTTAACATTATTATATGTAAGATAAAATCCAACCCAAACCCTTAAACCGCCTATCGCTTAACTGAGACGTTGCCTGAGGTAGCCGCGCGGTGCGGGAGGGGTAATAGTCGTCGCAAGTTGACAAATCACTGAGCTCTCGCGTCACGTCACCACACCCCTCCCGCACCGCGCTGATACCTCAGGCAACGTCACAGTTAAGCGGTCGGCCTATAGCTAAACATTTTTCTCAATCAGCTGTGTCATAGAAAAGTGAAATACCTACGCAGTCAAAATGTATGGCAGAGATTTTTTTTATGACCCATAAAATGTAACGCCCGCTGGGGAGTTCAGCACCATGTACTGAATACAGGATAACAGGTTATGCGTTGATTTCCCTGCCAGCCTGTATAGTGGCAAAGACCAATTCAATCCTCAATTGCTAATGCAGTATTTAGATACTTACTGCAACTTTTCACAAAATTACTCGTACAACTAAACTAAACATTAATGCAGTCCCCGCAAAATCTGGGAACAAACCAAATAGAAAAGAGGACTACAAGTAAAAACACAGCAAACAAGTACCTACCGCCCTGTTAACAGTATAAAGACATATGTAAACATCGGATGGTGGGGAGCGGTCCGTGCGGTTGGGGCAGCCCAAAGGCAAACAGGCGCGACACGCGATAATATCGCGCGCAACACAAAGGCACCGCAAGTCGCGCAACGAGCGATGCCTTTGTGTCGCGCGCGATTATATCACGTGTCGCGCCTGTTTGTAGAAGCCTCAAATGTTTGCATTACCTAGCTCTGTTTGTTCCTAGTCTCGATGTCTGTGTTAGGTTTTATTGCTACTTTTAACAAAGCTCATGGGTTTAACTGGCGCCAACAATTTATTTTGCCTCGGAAAGCACGTTAAGCCGTTGGTCCCGGCTGTCATTAGTGGATCTTTGACCGTCGTTACGGGTAGTCAGAAGCCTGAATGTCCGTCAACCAGTCTTACCAGGGGGTACCTATCGTATTTCCCAGTAACTGGGTTGTGGAGGTCAGATAGGCAGTCGCTCCATGTAAAATACTGGTATTCAGCTGCATCCGGTTAGACTGGAGGCCGACCCCAACATAGGTGGGAAAAGGCTAGGAAGATGATGATGATGATGATGATTCGTTAAACATGCTGTTTGGGACTTAAACGTAACTGGCGGAATGTGGGTGTGGTATAGGTACAGACGCCAGCACATCAAGCTACCCGAAACTGTCAAATTTTCCCAATCAACTTTGAATCTTATGCTTTAGCAATAAAGTTGAAAATCTATTAAAGAAATTTGACAGATTGTAGTAGCTTGATGTGCTGGCGTCTGTACAACTGTGCCTAACCCTTTGGAGAAAACAGGTGTGGCGGCATCTGCATCGTCACATGCGAACTACGCATCATAATTACGTCACGCAAAATCCTGCATCGCGCAAGCAAAGTTTACCGTGCAACTAACGCATCAATCGTCGGGCAGTAGCCCACCAAACACATCACCCCTCTAGTCACAGGATCCACCCTTTTCTTTGGAGGATGATTGAACATTACGCCCTGTTTCTCATACCTCTATACAGGCATGATATGTTTTAGGCTTATGTTACGTATTCGTTAAGACACAAACAACTTCTTTTCCAATGCATCCTATTTTTTTTATGAGTAGACAGACCCCAGTCACTTCAAATCATTCAAATTAACCAGGACATATGTTCATGTTCCTAACTCTATCTATGAACAATATTATTATACCCTTGTCAAAATCGCGAAGTAAAGAAACAGTCACGCTATCCTCTAAAACACAAGGACACCGCTTTGGGTCAGGGTTCCCATTCTAAAAAAAAAGGACACCGCTTTTGAGTTATCTATTTGGGAGCCACGGCGGAGCGTACTACATCACTTTTTGCCACGAGAGGCTAAAAACGGATGTTGCATTATTCCTCAACGAGATTATGGAAAGAAAGCACACTTTAACCATCCCTAGAGAAAAACAGTTCCACGTAATTAAATAGCAACTTGTTCTTACCTTGGTGAAGCTATCGCATGATACGGTACGTCTCTCCCTCTGCCTATAAGTTCATTGGCGCCCTCGACGATGCCCCAGGGTGCTATACCGATGCTGACAACTCTGCCTGCTCGCTGTGATCGCTCCAGCTGTAACGCGTCACCTACTTGACGCGTGACACCTGTGGAAGGAGAATGGGTTAGTATTTATGTACTGGTACTATGGAATACTTTTATGTGTCATGAGAGATAGCACCAAAATAAGACAGCCGATCGTAACAATTTGGTGGAAACAATATTTGAGATTGGCAGTGCTTATATCGCGACGATAAGGGTGGATTTATTATGGTTTGGTTGGAATGAATGGAATAACTACCTACCAATCTTGGTTGTTATGGCCATTTCCGCTTTAACGTTTCAATTCTTTGGGGTGGGGCAATTTATCTAGCAATCTTGGTTACCTATTACGACAATTTCTATTTTATCACTTAAACACAATTTGAAAGACAGCGTACATAAACGCAGTAACTACGCCCAAATAAAAATAATTCAACAAAAACAGATATTTGTTTTCATACAATTGCACTGGAAACGTGCCACTGCAAGGAAAAGTTTTGGACAAATTATAAAGTAGTTTCGTTTCATCTTTTGAGGATAATAGTGCGAGGAAAATGCTGCGAACTTCGACTCAGTATTGTTTAGGTGGATTGTTATGATATTAAAGAAAACTTTTGAACAAAACACCATTGTTACCTGTGATAAACGACTCTGTAGAATGTTTCTAGCATATTAAAGTTAATGTATTCACAGTTTATGAGCGTCATTAAAAGACCTTCCAAGTGTGTAGATTTTTAATTACCCTGCGCGTAACCGTCTAGTCAAGTCAGCCTAGTTATCAAGCTGATTGGCTAATAAATTGACTCGTTAATTCATAAAATTACTCTTTGCTGCCAAAAGCCACAAACTTTCTTATCACAAGGCCGTCCACAGCTGGACATAATATGTCTCCACCAAACATCGCCACAACAACCCATCCTGTGACAATTTGATAGAGATGTAATTATGCAAAGCCAAAATCAAAACTGCCAACACCAGAAGACTTATTTGTAGCAAACCAGAAGACTTATTTGATAAACAATAAGCTAATTTTAAGAGACGAGTATCCTCATCGGAGAGTTGAGACGCGGCGCGGCGGCGACACGGCTCTTCCCGGCGACCAGTCGCTTCAGGCTCCTGCAAACATGCGCGACTCGCGATTTTATCGCGTGTTGCGCCTATTTGAAGGAGCCTTTTCACGGTATCTACCGCGACGGACGATACTCCTTTCTTAAAATTAGCTTATTGTTTGTCCGGGAAAGTTAATATTGTAAATAGGAGCGGCGTTAAACCATTGTCTAAGATACAGTTCACTCATTTATTGCTCCCCGCGCTAACAGTAATGTCAGGGAAACTAATTAATATGCAAATTGTTTACATAAATTGTCCGTAAATTCAAATGACAAATGTCATTCTCTGCAAGTTATATTATAGAGGTGTGAGGAACAGGGTGTAAAGTTCACTCTTCCTCTATAGAAAAGGGAGGATCCTCCGACCAGACGGGTGTTGTGTCTGGCGGGCAACTGCCCGTTGATTCATGTCGGGCCGTTGTATCTATGCTAGTTGCGCGGTAAACTCTGATTGCGCGATGCAGGATTTGCGTGACGTCAGTATGACGCGTTGTTTGTATGTGGCGTTGTAGATACCGCTACATCACTCCCCCCCGGAGACCGGAGGTCGATATTGGGCTGAGTCTTGTATCTTGCGATGCTTGCCAGGCCAGCTGAGGTTCCAGTGAGTCGGAACCGGTTGCCGCATAGTTCACGGTGAGTCGGAACTGTCTGCGAAGATGTCCCCAGTGAGTCGGGGTGGCGCTGCGTTATGCTCCAGTGCGTCGGATGTGGTACAGCGCCGAGTTGAGGCTGGCTGCTGCGTCGACCAGGAGAGGAATTGAGCTCTTCTTGTTGACCGGCCGAAAGTGCAGTGTGCTGTGCCGAGATTGCTGATGAGGCTGAGGGTGATGACCAGGTATGCGCGGTCGCTGCATGCTGGTGGTCAGGATACCCGTTGAAGCCGTGGGAGCTGGCTGGCTGGGTGACACGCCGCTAACGCTTGCGGGAGTGATGATGATGACGTCACGCTGAAGTATTTGCACGAAGGCTGCGCTGACGTTCATGTTCGGGGTCACCAGTATAGAGGTATGAGGAACAGGGTGTAAAGTTCACTCATCCTCCATAGAAAAGGGAGGATCCTCCGACCAGACCGGATGTTGTGTCTGGCAGGCAACTGCCCGTTGATTCATGTCGGGCCGTTGTATCTATGCTAGTTGCGCGGTAAACTCTGATTGCGCGATGCAGGATTTGCGTGACGTCAGTATGACGCGTTGTTTGTATGTGGCATTGTAGATACCGCTACAATATAAAATGGATATCAATCAATCTGCGTAGCTTATTCCCAACTACGTTGGGGTCAGCTTTCAGTCTAACCAAATGCAGCTGAATATCAGTATTTTACATGGAGCGACTGCCTATCTGACCTCCACAACCCAGTTACTGCGTAATACGATACCCTTGGTAAGACTGGTTGTCATACGTTCAGCCTTCTGACTACCCGTAACAACTGTCATAGATTTACAAGTGGGTACCAAGGTTTGACGTGCTTTCCAAGGCACGGAGGGGCTTGATATGTAATGGATGGTCACCCATCCGCGGACTAACCTCGTCAAGCGTAGCTTAACCTTCGATCGACTCGTGTGGCTGTTATCATTTAGCCATGAGCCTTTCGTATAAAATGGCTATAACACGAATAATTGACGTAGGTCGTCAATTTGCTTCTTTCCTCTCAATTCATATCTTTCTGACTGTTCATACAGGCTAGGCTGTGTTTTAATTTAATATGTACACATGCCTGTATCCAATTAACCGTGTCTCTATGAACAATGCACATGTTAACTTAGGGAACCGATAACTGGATAGTCTTGTATTAATGTGTGTATGCTTGGAAGGGAAGATTGTGATGTCAAAGTCAAAGCATTTATTTCACTTCTTCTTCTCTTCGTTTAATGGCTTTTGCGGAAAAACCACCACAATTTAGCCAAGCATTTATTTCAAATAGGCACATAAAAGGCACTTTTGAACGTCAAAAATGACAACAAAATAGAATTGATTCTAGTCGGCCATGATGTGATGCTAAGGTAAGAGTACATTGTCGTCTTGTTGTCATGTCATCGTCATAATATTGTCGCCAATGTAGCCGTAGCATTATGGAATATGGAAGGTATACACGTATGCTCTTTTTGATTGGCTAGCTAAACTCCGTTGACGCAATGGTTACAGATATCTAAACATGTTTTTTTGGGAGGTCAACGACCGCTGTTAGTGTTCTTACTTGAAGTATGAATTGAGAAAAACTGTTTTCTTAAGTTTTATTGTGTTAAGTTATCGTTTATCACCACGTTTGTGAAGTTTGCACAAAAAAACAAAACTGATTTTTAAACTGATATTTCAAGTGACTATAATAACTGCGGTCGATGAACCCACAAAAAAAAGAAACAAAAAATTAATGTATGCTTTTATTTTATCGCGTTTAGATAACGATACTTATCTGCGGAGTTTAGCTAGCCAATTTAAAAGAACCTAATTTATAATAGGCCAAAGGTGCAAAAGAACATTAGCAGCTGGGACAAGCTTAACACCACGTATTAATCACCACCTTAACTACATTGCAGGTGACTAAACCTTTTCTATTAATTATCCTTTAGCCAGAATTTGGACAGGAACTGAATTACACTTCACACGCTGTAAGTGCCAAAGTAGACGCCTAATGCAGGTATAATGTTATTACAGTGCTCCTACAGATGATTCAATTTAACGATGGCGCTTAGTTCCCAACTTTCCTGCACTACGAGGTAATGAAACTTTTGGGGATGAGCGAAACTAATTCGGCGTCATTGTGAACGTAGACATCATACGTGTCTAAACACACTATGCCGAAGGTACGCGACCGAAGTTCGACATGATTACGCCTGCAATGCTATTTAACGCTACGTAATTTCGGCGTAATGTGTCGTCAGTAATTCAAATAGCATTGCAGGCTTAATTATGCCGAACTTCGGTCGCGTACCTTCGGCATAGTGTGTTTAGACACTATCTGTAACTTTACGCTATTCATATAGGAGGGCTCGTGTCGAGCTGTCATTTGTAAATCTTTGTCAGACGTTACAGGTAGTCAGAAGCCCGATAGTCTGACAATCAGCCTTATCAAGGAGTATCGTATTACCCAGTAACTGGCTTGTGGAGGACAGGTAGGCATTCGCTCCATGTAAAATACTGGTATTCAACTGAATCCAGCTAGACTGGAAGCTGACCCTAACATCGTTGGTAAAAGGCTAGGCAAATTGATATAATTTATGAAAATACCAACAAAATGTGTTTCTCATCTGATCATCATCCGCCTAGCGTTTTCGAAACTAATCCTGGGCGCAAATGGCAAACAATATCTGAGGGGCAATTCTACTAATTTTAACAACGTTCACAGTCTGATCTCAGTCTCAATCTGTCAAAAAATACGTCTAATGTCCCTACATTTTGACAACTTTTTGACATTTGCTTGTCGCCGAGATGAGACTGCGACTAGATTTTGAACGTTTTAAATTACGAGAATTGGCCTTCAGGGCCCTAGTCCACTAAACTTTACAATTACAATTTGTAAATCTTACAAGTGCATGTACCACAAAACTCTAAGTCACATATGTAATTGTAACGGAAAAACCTTATAAATAAGTAAATTGTAGTGACAAGTCTACAATATGGTAACTCATACTTATTTGTAATTTCAGAGTTACGCAATTTTTTCTACAATTTAACAATTTTGTAGAATTGTTAGACTTGAATCCCTTTATTCATACACGTTGCTCAAAGTTAAATAGTGATAAGCCTGTATAACCAAGCATTTTGACATTCGTTCAAACAGGCGCGACACGACACGCGACACAAAGGCACCGCAAGTTGCGCAACGAGCGGTGCCTTTGTATCGCGAGCGATTATATTGCGTGTCACGCCTGTTTGTAGGAGCCTTAACTTTAATCATCGTTTATAAATATACCCCGTAATGTTTTGTGGTTTATGGCCCTGGAAGTACTTACCTACATTATTAGGGTTCCGTACCAAAATGGTAAAACGTTGATCACGTGACATCCATACTTTTGAACTTTCTTAGATCTTGTTGTACTATAGATGTTTGATTACTTTAAACTTTCAGAGTGATTATTTCAATTTCCGTTTGCATTGATGTCAACTACCTATCGATTTATATAGGGAAAATGCGGGGCCGAAATTTTGAAAAAAAAATCAAAATGGCGCGACAAACGCGGTATATGCCAAACTTCATATAAAAATATTCAATCCTCTTAAAATTGTATTAAAAATAATAATATTGCTACAGATGGATATAATAGATGTATGGAAGAACAAGAAATGAAATAAAGAAACCCGTAAGAAATTGGGGTTACCATAATATGGTAAATTTAACATTTTTAAGGTTCCGTACCAAAATGGTAAAACGGAACCCTTATTCTGTCTGTCTGTCTGTCACAGCTGGATATCACAAGAACTACTAGATAATGCTATCAACTTGAAATTTGGTAGTAATATATTAAAATTTGGTAGTAGTATAGTAATAGATTTACTGATTTAGATGACGTTTGCCCAACTATTTTGCAATTAATAAGAAAAAAATAAAAATATATTTCTTTTTATTGCAACAGGGACTGAAATGGGGTCTGAAAAAATCGAAGTGGGGTTACTAGGGCATGTAAATTATCATATGAAAGAGCGCAGTTTGCATATTTTCAAAAGTTTTTTTTTTAAGCCGGATTGTTTTCGACTTTTGATGAAAGATGTAAAAAAAATACCGTGCACCTCCCCATACCTCCGAAGTTTACAAAGAGAAAAATTGGAAATAATTCTATGTTTTACAAGTTTATGTAAAGATTACAGGAAAAATAAAACGATATCTCTAAATAGCACACTTTTTCAGAAATCATCAACAAACGTTACACTAGTTCCACTATCGGTCAAGACATGGCGCTGACCTAAAACTGCAATATTCTACACCGCAGTGCGCAGTGTTAAAATTCTCTAACGAGTAGGTATAGGCCTCGCCGATGAAAATTTAAAAACATAATTATGATGGTACGGAACCCTCGGTGCGCGAGTCGCACTTGCTCTTGCCCGGTTTTTTTAAATTTTTTATTAGGGCGGGTGACAATAATTTGTACTAATAGCACTTCCGAGCCCCTAAAACGTCATTATGGTCGCCAGAAAGTCGTTTTAGCGTATTAATTCAACTTTCGACATAAAAAATGTATATTCCAGCACACATTATATGAACGTTATAAAAGACAAACATACTAACTTCACGTATGTATTCCCAAAAGCTGTGTAATACCATTCTGTAATGTGTAAGGTCCATGTAAAAATGACAAGCCTATAAGTGCCACCAAAGGGCACAAATCAAGACTTAGGGCTGCTACTGAGAAAGGGCTTTGAAGATATGTGGCATACCTACCTGTCCGCCATTTTCTTTTTCAAAATGGCGGCCACGCATACAACCTATATAAATCGATAGCTGACATCAATGCAAACAAAAACATAATTAGACAAAACCCAAAGAGTGTCACGTGACATAATATTTTTTTTGAACTTGCTTACCTACATCATTATAATGCATAAATGATGATAAATGTTTGATTATTTTTAACTTTCAGAGTGATTATTTCAAATATCTATGCAACAATTTTGAACGTTAATTAATATCTTTGAAACGTGACTCTTTACGGAGTTTGGTTCTATTACATTTTCCGTTTGCATTGAAGTCAGCTATCGATTCAAGGCTTCTTCAAACAGGCGCGACACGACACGCGACACAAAGGCACCGCAAGTCGCGTAACGACCGGTGCCTTTGTGTCGCGCGCGATTATATCACGTGTCGCGCCTGTTTGTAGGAGCCTTTATATAGGTTTCATGCATGGCAGCCATTTTAGAAAAAAAAAACAAAAGGGCGCGACAATAGGTAAGTATGCCAGGCTCCTTATAAAAATCTTCAATCCCCTTTCTAATGGAACAACTAAATAACACCTTTACCGGCCGGGGATCAAATGCCAGGACCTACATCCCAAGAACCCACACCACGTGTTCTAGGTTACATACATCGCTGCGTAATCTTTTGGGGGAACACAGGCGTGATATTATATTTTTCATTAGATAATTAGTTACCTTATTCATTGGAAGCAGTGGTGGCTCAGTGGTAACGGCCGCGACTTACGAGTTGTAGGTCGTAGGTTCGAACTGAAGCCAGATAGGCGCTTTATCTTGTGTAAATTATTTAATCACCACTACTCTCAAAAAGGTGAAGGAAAACATCGTGAGGAAACCGGCATGTTCCAGAACCAAAAATTCATAAACATGTGAAATCTACCAATCCGCACTGGGCCCGCGTGGTGAATTACGGCTCACTCCTTCTCACCGAGAGGAGACTTGTGTTCAAGCAGTGGGAACATTTTAGGCTTGTGTGGGAAACACACAAGTTACATTAAGGCTCCTTCAAACAGGCGCGACATGCGATAAAATCGCGCCCGACACAAAGACACCGCATGTCGCGCAACGAGCGGTGCCTTTGTGTCGCGCGTGATTCGCGTCGCGCGTCGAGCCTGTTTGCAGGAGCCTTTAGTGAGAACAAATAATGTTTATGTTAATTAGTTACCTGTGTTAGTGCCTCCTGTAAATATCCACGCTCCAGTAGTCTTCGCGGCTTTCAGCAGTCCTTTTCTTAGCACCTTCTTGAGCTTCGGCTGCAGGTCGAAGTTGGCTTTGCCACCTTGGATGGTGATGAGGAGCTTCGGTCGGTCGAGGGCCCATTCTCTTGTCAGCAGCTGAACTATTAGTTCGGGTCGTGTGTCGTGGGAGAGACGGACATACTGGAAAAGAAAATCGATATAAGTCTAGGGACCCAATGTTTTTCGCTTTTGGAATATTTTTAGTTAGTGATTCATGAGTACCACCATCCCTTAAATACAGTATGGAAACCACATATATCCAATAAATTATACCACACACTTTTATCGCCTTTTCTGAAAAATGAATGATATCGGTCGCGAAAAAATTCTGCTGTTCCCTACATTTTGACGAGTGGCGAACATAAATGTAAGGAACAACTGATTTTTTTTTCGGGACAGATTTCGTAATTTTTTTGTATAAGTATCATCAGAAAAAGGCGAAAACAAGTATGTGGTCTAATTTATCGCAATTATGTGGTTTCCATACTGTGCTGCTATTTTGTAAAAATCTCACCGTGAAAACTTAGGTGAAGTGAGCGTGGAGTACTGAGCTGTCAATAGTGTCAATTCCTAGCAAAAACAAACTCATGTCACCTAAGTTTTCACGGTGACATTTTTACAGAATCGACCGCCTGTATATTATTTCGAACTACAGCAGTGCGATTCTGTAACCATCTCACCGTGAAAACTTAGGTGAAGTGAGCGTGGAGTGAGCTGTCAATAGTGTCAATCCCTAGCAAAAACAAACTCACTTCACCTAAGTTTTCACGGTGAGATTTTTACAGAATCGATCGGCTGTCCTATAAAGATTTTGTGGCGCGCTTGAATGACATTGACATCCCCATGTCATGCGCTGTTGGTAAATATTTCTGAAATGTATTGAAAAAAACAAGATGGCGGTATTAATTCCGATTTTGGCCACACGCCAAATGATCCTTGTGCAGTATATTCTACAGAAGTGTCATCCCAGTTGAGCAAGATTTTTATAGCTTTGGTTTCCTAGAAAAGCGGTTACAGCAGTCCACTGGTGAACATAGGCAGAGGCCTGGAGGAGAGATGAGAGTTGCCATTCAGCTCGATTCTCGGCAACTCTCATACTGCGAAAAGCTGAGACCAGCTACCCTTCGAAGATCGTCGCTCCACTAAGTCTGACGGCATCCTACCTTACGTTTGCAGATTCGTGGTCTTTACCCAAGAACACGTCTACCCTATAAAACTATAAACCCCAATGCTACTGCTGCTCACCTGAGCTTTAGTTGGATGGGGTCCGCCCTGGAACTCCACAGTTCCGTAGGCGTCCGTTGGGGCTGACTGCGTATGCCGTGCTGGTACCCATGCTTCCCCAGCGTTGGCAGTCTGGGTGTTTGAGCCATGAGCTGTCTTGCTAAGCCCGCACCAGCATCTGAGAAAAAAAAAGAATTGTTAATTTCGTGCACTGCATCAAAATTAAGTGGATTTTGGACGTTTTTTATTAGATTCAATTAATTATAAACTATTTCATCATCTGCCTAGTTTTTACCCAATTTTTTTGGGGTCGGCTTCCAGTCTAACCGGATGCAGCTGAATACAATTATTTTACGTGGAGCGACTGCCTGCCTATCTGACCTCCACAACCCAGTAACTGGGTAACACGATACCTCTTGGCAAGACTTGTTGTCAGGCTTTCAGGCTTCTAACGACGGGTCGTTAGAAGCCTGAAAGCCTGTCAAAGTATGACAAGATAACACTGTCAAAATGTAAACTATTTCCTACACATAAATCACACATGTATTCCAGCCTAAAATAATATTAGTTTTGCTTGATTCCATACCCAGAAGTTAAGTAAAGATCATCACATATCAAGTTGTTCATAAACCTAAATATGTCTGAATATAATTATGTATGTCGCGGGGCTGTGACACGTAACTCAGGTAATTTATGCCTTTTCGAGCACAAGTCTCTCACAAATTTTAATCTTGTTTATAAGACTTAGTAATTTGTTATTACAAAATAAATACCTAAACAATAATTATTATTGTTAGGTACTATTTCTGCTATATAACTATAAATAGGCCAATTAGTCAATGACAATGGTCCGTCAAAAAATTGCCATCGGTCGTGACGTCTTCAGGATTGCTACAATCATTGCGATATTGTGCAGTACTTTCAAAGTTTTACCATTGATTTTGCATTACTGTCAAAACACAGTGATCCTTATTCTCGTTACAATGATTTGGTGTCCATCCAGACTGGGAAGCGGGGCGGGCGCGGGAGCGGGAACGCGCGTGGGCTGCTTGTCCGCACTGGAGCGCGGCTGCGTTCTGCTTGTTGTCGTGTCCAGTGCATTACGAAAAAACCGAAACACCTCAAAAAATACTGAATATCTTATCTGAATGAAATATAGACTAACTCCGGGTAATTCCGTGAACATCAATATTCGCGGGGATGATCGCTACGGTGTCACCATAGCTTTTTATCCAAAATATATTCAAAAATACCTACTTCCGGCAATATACCTTCAAAAATACTGAATTACTGATGCTTGGAAAAGTCGATAAAATATACCGAAAAAGTATTAAAATACTGAATCTGGTCACACAGGTCTAGTGTTTGTCAAAATATAAGCGCGCGCGCTTCGCGCGCTGCCCGCGCCGAGCTGCTCGGGCCCCTAACTACGCCCGCGTGCCCACTATGGACATTTCAAAGGAAGTTCATATGTTTGAGTTCGCTGCGCCGTGCCCGCCACGCGCCCGCCCCGCGCCCGCGCCCCAGTGTGGCCAAACACTAAGGTTATTGGTGGGTTGCCGTCACTGACAAGTCTGTCTATATCACAGTGATCTATATTTCCGTTACAATATGGTTGATGTTGGGTTGCTGCCACTCCAGCTGGGGGTTGTAGAAGGATCGTACGTTCCCGCGACCCGCGTAGGTGTGAGATGGAACACCGGGGTGGTTTTTGGTCAGTAAGACTCTGACAGACCCCGCCGCCCGCCCCAGGGCAGCGGACATCCATGAGGATTTTCCAACCCGGAAAAAAAATGGGTTGCTGCCACTGACAAGTCTGTCTATATCACAGTGATCTATATTTCCGTTACAATAAGGTTGATGTTGGCTTGTTGCCACTGCTGTCTGTCTATATCACAGTGTTATAAATTTCCGTTACAATAAGATTGATGTTGGATTGCTGCCACTGACCAGTCTGTCTATATCACAGTGATCCTTATTCTCGTTACAATAAGGTTGATGTTGCGTTGCTGCTGTCAAAGGTAAAATAACTATGAACGGACTGTCCGTCAGCTACGGATGTGATTTTTCCTAATTTTTTTATCTTTAAAAACGTTTGACTCCGTAAAAATTAACACCCTAATTAAAATTCAGCTCAAGCTGTCTTTTAATTGTTTCATTTGCTTAATTGGAGGTCAACTTCACAATTTACCAATGAAAGCCGCATAAAAGACCTTCTCGAAAAATGTGGCTAGCTGGCGCTGGCGATGGCGGTGCGGTGGCGCTATATAACTGACTGACATAATTATTATATAAATGACGAAACATGGCAGTGCAATGCGGTGCAACGCGGTTACACCGAATATTAATACTACATATTAATACTAACTCTAGTACGACAATGAAATGGCCAATTTGAGTGACTATAACGCAAACACCATGCTTACGCTTGTAAACGACAATGTGTAGATTGTAAATGAAGAACTTGAGATAATTTGCCAGTTATGGAACAACAGCTAAATATCATACTTAACATAGTTCAAATTTCATCAAAAACTTATTAGGACCTTTTTGTTACAAATGGTCACTCAAAAATCTACTTAAAATACATTTCTCTAAAATATGTAGATAACGCATTAAGTGGCGATGGAATGTAAATTATAACACATGAGTGTCATGCATTTCATGTGGTCTTACCCTAAGTTTAAGTGTAATTTCTTGACCACAAAAATCTTATGAAAAATTTTTGTCATCCAAACTTCTTTTCGGTCATAACACAATTCTACATTCTGACGCAACTAAAAGAATAAACAAAAAACAAGTGATGATTTGGCTGTGACTTTTTGACAGACAAACTTTTTAACATTTTTCTATGTGAGGTTTTTATTTTAAAATACAAAATTACCAGTTATTTCTGGAAGCTATTGGCAATGGAAGATGAAACTACGAAGGAAGAGAACCAGCCTTCGACAAGTAAAAAAGATAGTCAGAGGACGAATTCTGGAAATGACTTATATGATGAAAGGGGACATGATGAGGGAGTGTCGAACAGTGAGACATCGGTGTCTGCCACGTACTCCGCGAGGAGTCGAGTGGACATGGTAGACGCCCGACCAGAACCTCCCAAACCAGCTCTCGGCAAAAGGGAAGCCAAGGCTCCTGAGAGGAAAAAGAGAGGTAGAAGAAGTGGAAGAGTAGACAAGAGACGACGGTCGTATAACCGACGTCAGGTAAGAAGAGCCCCCATGCGGAGGAAGCAAGTAGTACGTCATCCCAGAGTGGAGGAGAGAAAAATCCGCGAGCAGCATTCGATTTCAACAATATTCACCAGGCTGTCTTCTCGGAGCGGCTCCAGAACTCCTGGTTGCGTTCATTGTGGACACCGCTGCTGCCGCAGAAGGTAGACAAATTTGTGATTTGAAATGTAAAGTGGATTTTTGAATAATTTGAAATAAACCTTTTTATTTTTAATACTTGGTTTAATTTAAACTCCCTGAGTTAGAGCGAAGCGATTTGTCATCAGATATGAATATGAAGTGATCAGATACAAGTATACAAGGAGGAGATGCACGTGCAGAAGAAATAGATACAGAAGAATGCCCAAAAAGAAGATTGTGGGGGCTAAAAAGTTGAAGAAAAAGCCGGGGATTAAATTTTTCGCGCCCCGGTTTCCAGGTTAGGATACTAAAAATAGCTTTATTATAAGTGACCTGCAGAGTTGCAAACATCCAGAACGAGCCTACACAAGCCCGCTATAGAGCAAATCTTTGATCGCCTGTCGAAATATTTTGTTCCAGAATGTTTGAGCTTAGTGCCTATTACCAACGTGTTTGATGGTCCCTTTGTTCTCAGTGTTTATACTCTGACGCCAAAAGGTATCAGTTTGCGAAAATGGAAGCTCAAACAAATTTAACGATGTTGATCTCGTGTTATGGCTGAGAAAAGCCATAATATGTGGTTTAGTGGCTCATTGTGCACCAAAAGGATTGATGGGGTGTTGAACTGTGTGAAAGGAACAGATATAAATAAAAACAGATCTGTGGTGTAAAACTAAGGTGCTTTATACTGAGACATGGGCGATGTAGAATAGATAATAGGGCTCATAGTCTTCAATGAAGGTTTAATCCACTGATATTGTTTCCGTGAGAGGAATATTACCTATCCTGTGTTCGTGATTTATTTGACAAAAATGTAAACTAATATGAATTATTGGAAAAATAACTTTAATTCTACACAATAAAGTTCAGTTTACGCTACAACTTCAAACGTTTTTATAAGTTTTTCAATAATACTAGTCACTCTGAAATCAACTTTATTGTCATTGAACTAAAGTTGATATTTGTCTAACTTGAAATAGGGTGGGGGTGTGCAGCTCTGCGCAGTTTTACTATACAGTTGTCTCCAAAAGTTAGTTGACATTTTTCCATTTCAGCTGTGACACACCACATTATCATTTTTTTTATTAAAATTCTAGTTCCAATTGTCTGAACTATAATATTATAACATCTTTATTGACTAATTCAACTTCTGACTTATCATGAAAAATAATCTAGTAACCCCGCATGACTACCTGATTATTATTATTGTTATTTTAAGTCATAATGTGGCATCACAGCTGTATTGGAAAAATGTCAACTAACTTCTGGAGGACACTGTCTATGTCTGATCTAAGTAATAAAAAGGGAAGTGGCTGTCGCAAGGCAGTTAAACCTTGTCGCAACTATTGAATGTTTGGCCAACAAACGAAAGTGACATATTTAAAGTAATTTTGATAATATTTACAGCTTTTTCAAAGCAGATCCAGACCGGCTCCCGCAGCCATATGTTGTCGCCTCTGTTCATAAACACGAACTCAACTCCTGAAGCAGAGGTGATCCTGCCAGCGCAAACGTATTGTGAGGTAAGCATTATTCAAAGCAATTGAAGGCTAGTCCCGCGACTTTTCTTAACATAATCAGCCTACAGGCTACAACGTGGCGCTTTGATTGCGAATTTAACACACGTCTGAGGTTTCGCGTTTTCGTTTTATGAACATATTTTAATTTAATTATTTTTATAATTCATTTAATTACAATTTTATAAAATCGCGTCTTGGAGCAATCTATACTTGCGCAGGGGTCATAATCTTCATAATATCGCATCAATAAAATTAAAACGAATAACGTGAAAGAGTAGATACTAAGGAAAGCCCTATGTCGGCGAGCGGCGGCGGCGCAGTCGATAGTTTTAGTTTTGAAATTAAGGAATTATTTATGTTGTTATAATTTTTTTGATTACTGGCCACTACCCCTACATGTGTGTTAAATTAATGTCGGTATTGTAGGGCACTTTGTATAATGTTACCACATCTGTTCCGTGAATGTTACCACTGCTAAGACACGTGCCTCCTGTCAGTGAGAGGGAGTGGGCCGTAATCTACCACGCGGGCCCAGTGCAGGTTGGCGGACGTCACATAAAATGTATCTTCGAATTTTTGGTTCTTGGACATGCCGGTTTTTCCACGATGTTTTCCTTTACAGTTTTGAGAGCAGTTGCAGTGATGAAATTAAATACACAAAGTAAAGTGCCTGGCTGGGTTCGAACTCACGATCTACAACTCGTAAAGGCTGCTACAAACAGGCGCGACACGTGATATAATCGCGCGCGACACAAAGGCACCGCTCGTTGTGCGACTTGCGGTGCCTTTGTGTCGCGTGTCGTGTCGCGCTTGTTTGAAGGAGCCTTAAGTCGGGGCTGATACGACTGGGCCACCTCTGCTCTAGAGCCCCTAGGCCTATTAGTATGCGGATATTATGCGGCTAGCGGCCTGCGTTGACAAGTTTGACAGCTAAGCCATGGTCGCAGACCTGCACGGTGGTCCCTTTGGTCACAAGCGCTACT
Organism: Luperina nickerlii; assembly: GCA_963855955.1. NCBI lineage: Eukaryota > Metazoa > Arthropoda > Insecta > Lepidoptera > Noctuidae > Luperina > Luperina nickerlii. The sequence continues at coordinate 5,103,893 of OY979679.1, read as the reverse complement.
GCTTGGTTTCGATCCTCAGGTAGGCTAAGTATTTTTGGGTTTCGTGGGGTTTCCATCAAGAATTTCCTAGCAGCAGTAGTCTAGTTGACTGGAAATAGGACTTAAACATAACTGGGCCAAATATAGTAATTGATTAATGAGTAATTGTGTGTATTCTGCTCCTAGGTGTCTCCGGAGATGATCTTCGAATCCCTGTGTGTCCTCAACTTATGGAAACAAGATGTCCAGACTGTTCTCATCTTGGAATATATAAGGGTTAGTTCAACTGCTTTATACCATCCTATGTAAAGACAGTAAGATTTGGTTCAAAAATATAGAACTAAGCAATCTTCTTCGTGTCGCTGGCATGACTGTATTTCAGATTTGTTCCACCCAAAACATCGCCACTTCCACGGCGTCGTCGTTGGCAGCGCAGGGGTCACTTTGACTGCACGTTTTGGGACATAGAGGGACACACAGGGACACTGGGCATTAATAATATAGCACATCGGGTTTTAGAAAGAGACAGTCGAGACTGACACAGATATTATTTTTGGCAGACATGACACTGCAATGCCTAACGAATAATGCTGAACTTTTCTATAAAAGCCCAAGTGCCATAATTATTCACAGTCGGGTACTGCGGTGCGATTCTGTAAAAATCTCACCGTAAAAACTTAGGTGAAGTGAGCGTGGAGTGAGCTGTCAATAGTGTCGATTCCTAGCAAAAACAAACTCACTTCACCTAAGTTTTCACGGTGAGATTTTAATAGAATCGCACCGCAGCACCCATATGACGGAACCAAGGAGTTATTCGTTTCTGAACTCCACCCGGGGTACCATGGTTTTTAGTTTGGTCTTTTTATTCTTGAAATAAGATTATGTTGGTAAGTGTTAGCTATGTCTAGAATTTTGATTAAAATAGCTTCCAAAGCAACAATGTAAGTACTTAGCCGATCAACGTCACGCAAATCAATCACGCACGCAACTTAGGATGAAAGAACAATTAACAAAATTCTCAAGCATTTTATCTAGATTATTAAATAGGTAAATAAACAGGTAGGTATTATAGTATTCTTTTGACGATGCACTCGCAATCACGCGCTAATTGTCTGGGGACCTAGCAGAGCATACAAATGAAACGGAACACTAGAAACAAAACAAACTCCTCAAATAAAACTGCACTTTGCACAAAAGCGGAGAGAGTTGAAATTTAAATGACTTTGTTTGGAGTATCAATTAGGTTTGAGAATTTTTCGTGCAATGCAAGACATCTGTATGATAAGTACTTGTGCAGTAAAGGAGGCACTTTGCTGTGATTGGCTGAAGTCAGGCGATCGGTCCAAATGGTACTTCTTGTACTTTTGTAGGATGTGTTGGTGGAAATGGGTGAAGGTATACTATATGAGCTTAGTTAGAGAGTAAATGAGGTCGTAAATGGTGAATGATGACTATGTTGTTACACAGTAGGAACCTAGGAGTTTCGTTTAGAACTAATGTTACTAGGTAGTAAGGGATGTGACGCATTTATTTGTTGGAAATATTTACAGCTGGTTACAACCTAGGTTTATTATTTTATTACAACAATAAAATAATGTTATAACCTATAAATTTTTCCTGCAATCATTGCAAATAGAAATGGTTCTATGTCACACATAACACAACATCACGCGTATTTTCTCTAAAAGCTTAGGCAGAGGTGTATCTATCTATATGTCGCAGGTTTATGACAAAATCATGTTTTTGATCAAAAACCTAGACTATTGATCAAGAACCGGAAGAAGACAAAATTATTACTTTATGTTATCATAAACCTGAGAAAATCCAGTGTTTTTAATAAATCTAGACTGGATTAGTTTTAATTATGATAAAAACAATGTTGGTTGCTATTTCTTTAAATAAATAAAACAATTAAGAGACAATAAACAATGATTTATTTGTTATGAAATTACATACATTTAAAAAAAAAACATTTGTGATGTGTGTTTGACGTGTGTGTGATAAATAAAAAAATGGTTAAAATGATTTTCCAGTATAATAATTTTGTAATATTTATTGTTATTCAGCATGGTATTTTGATAGTAGGTCACCACCACCAATCTCTTATGGAAAAGTGTTAGTGGTAGAAATCTAACTTAGAAAGATGTATTATTGATTCTAATGATTATACTTCTCTAAATATGTACCTGCTATTGTCGCGAATCATATTTTGATCAAGATACAACCTGATACTGACCTGCAAATTGCAAAAAACGTAAGATAATTTGAATTTCGCGGTCTCAACTACGTTTATTTTAGTAGGTACGTAAAATATTATTGATACTAAAAGCTAACACCAATGTAATACCTAAATATCCAGGCAAGACTACATGACGACTCATTTCACATTTGGCTCATGAAATAAAGCTTATTAATCCTAGAAATGAAACAGCCGATTACAAATCTGTTATTGAATTTAAATGATTTAATAATAAACTTCCTAACCTTTTGATATTCGAGGAATACTGAAATACTAATTAATTTTCCTGCCATGGAGAGAAGTTTTGCGTTCGTTAATTAGAGGCAATTCGATTGAGATAACTAAGGTCATTTAAAGGGTATCCGAGTTTAGGGAGTTGAAAAGTCGCGTGAATGAGATTGGTGAATCAACATTGCCTCGCCCTTTCCCAACTATGTTGGAGTCGGCTTCCAGTCTAACCGGATGCAGCTGAATTCCAGTGCTTATATTACATGGAGCGACTGCCTATCTGACCTCCACCACCCACTTACTGGGAAATACTATGCCCCTTGGTAAGACTGGTACTCAGTCTATCGGGTTTCTGAATACCCGTAACGACTGTCAAAGATCCAAGAATGACAGCCGGGACCAATGGCTTAACGTGCTTTCCGAGGCACGGAGGGGTCACGGTATGTATAGATGGTCACCTATCCACAGACCAACCGCGGCAACAGTAGCTTAACCTGATCGATCGACTTGTGCGGCTGTTATTATTAAGCCACTCGCCCTGATTAAAACAGAGGTCTAAAGATTAAATTTGTTTTGTAATAATGCTGAAAGTATTCTTTGTTTATAGTATCAGTCCGTAATGAATGATCAAAATCAAAATATTTTATTGTACGGACGCCAGCACATCAACCTACCACAATCTGTCAGATTTCTTTAATAGATTTTCAACTTTATCGCTAAAGCATAAGGTTCAAGGGCTTCAGGGTTCAGTATTCTATTCTATTCAAAGTTGATTGGGAAAATCTGACAGATTGTGGTAGGTTGATGTGCTGGCGTCTGTACATAAACCTAGCTACATGGGGCACTTATGAAACGTCAGAAACTAGGTGCACGGTTCCAATTGGTCGTTTCCTATGGAGAAGCGCCGGAAAAAAACTCCACAGTTACTCTTTTAAAAATAATTGGCTTTTACAATGTTTTGAAATTACAGAGTTAACAGGTATGGGAGACACATAACAAGCATCATGCGGTCGATTCTGTAAAAATCTCACCGTGAAAACTTACGTGAAGTGAGTTTGTTTTTGCTGGGAATTGACACTATTGACAGCTCACTCCACGCTCACTTCACCTAAGTTTTCACGGTGAGATTTTTACAGAATAGCACCGTTGTATTAGTAGGTATATGTACATAGCATTCAGACGCGATATCGATCTGAAATGTAACATGATCTGTGCATGCATGATTGCAACTTTTAATATCGATATGTTACTGGAATAGATTCGTGCCTTCGACTGGATCATGCATTGCTGTGATATAAAGCCTTGACTGTAATATGTAGCGCTATAGATACCGTGAAGCAAATGTGTTGTAGGAATCTTAAATGGGTCAAACGTTCTACGCTTTATTCTACCTGTGTCCATGACATCTTTTGCCAACATAATGGATTTCATGGGTTTTATTTTTTTTGCGCGGAACCCCAATTATTTTTCTAAAATTAAAGTAGCCTAAGCTAGCTCCTTATAATATCAGCTATCTGCCATTGAAAGTCCTGTCCTTTTTTAGCCGAAACAAACACGAGAGACAGACAGAAAAAAAACGGTAGTGATGACTCAAGTGAAAACAAAACACAAACGGAATACTTTGCCATCACTCACCGACATATCGGATATACATTAAAACCGAATACATCCCGAGGACAGCCGAACACATCCGAAGCGGTGTCGGTTACGGTAAGAGTGGCGCGAGTTCAATATTTTTTTCCAATCTCAAAAAATGCCCAACGCGCCTAAGAAGTATTCACTTCAAAAAAGTTTTTTTTTTCATATTTTCTGACTAACCGACTTTTTGACAATTCAAAAGTGGCTGTAAATGGTTTAATTGAAATAAATGCTTTGAGAATAACCAACTTATATTAACAGTTTGCACCACACATACAAGTCATTAGTCAATATTGGTAATTACACATGTCATACAATCATAAAATTAGGTTAAATCACATAATAAAAACTGCACAAAAGATGAAATTAAATTAAATGTAACAAAATTTGTCAACATTAGATAAAAATTAGATAGTATTAAATAAAATTAGATCAACCTGCAGTGACCTGACTGGGAGCCGGGACCGAAAACCCGCTTCTTTATTAGCTCTTTCGCAATCAGGGTGCTGGTTGAATAGTTTGCTACACTGAGTTTTAGAAATTGTATTTGGAAAGAAGTTTTGCTAATCAACTAATAATATTCTTCGGAACAATTTATTTTTTTGCCTTGATCCTATTTTAAAACCAACAAAAGGTGGTCAAAACAATCATCTCAAATACTTTTTTTTAGTCTATAGTGTACCACCACTGGCCAAAGTCCTCCCCAAGCTCAAATACATAACAGATTCTAATTCTGGCGAAAGGTGGTTGTAGGTACTGTTAGGTCCACCTCTGCTCAACCTTTTGGGAAAAACAGGTTTGATGTTATGGTATTTGCACATGATAGCATATTATGTGATAAATCTATGTCAAAGATATAAATCGTCTTAAATCTTTGGATTCGAAGTTAAAAACTCCTGCATTTAGTTGGCCTTACCTCTTAAATAAACCAGAACATACTTCATTTTCGAATCTTTTTGTACAATTTTCGTGTTAATAAGGAAGAGCACAGAAAATTCCTACAGAGATATAATAAATCCTTTCTAATTAAAGTATTCCTTCACGGAAAAATTCTACTTTTGTTCGTTACTGGGGCGCCCCACATTAAATTTTAAAGTTCGCCGACTTTTGCCAAGACTTGGACAAAAATAGATGGCTAGGCACAGAAGGTCGACTCCACGAGTGAAAACAGGCGCACGCACACATGTACCGTACCGTATACGGCGATCTCAAATAAATGCCAGTTGGGATACGGCGATCTCAAACAAATGCCAGTTGGGAGACGGCGATCTCAAACAAATGCCAGTTGGGAGACGGCGATCTCAAACAAATGCCAGTTGGGAGTGCGCTTGCACTCGTTGTACGTGAAGCATGTCTATGTGTACGTGCTAATCAGCCTATAACGTTCCCACTGCTGGGACACAGGCCTCCTCTCGGTGAGAGGGAGTGGGCCGTAATCCACCACGCGGGCCCAGTGCGGGTTGGTAGATGTCACATGTCTTCGAATTTTTGGTTCTAGGACATGCCGGTTTCCTCACATGTTTTCCTTCACCATTTTGAGAGCAGTGGTGATGAAATAATTTACCTACACAAAGTAAAGCGCCCTGTCTGGGAACTTACGTTCTACAAATCGTAAGTCGCGGACGTTACAACTAGGCTACCACAGCCGGTCGATTCTGTAAAAATCTCACTGTGAAAACTTAGGTGAAGTGAGTTTGTTTTTGCTAGGAATTGACACTATTGACAGCTCACTCCACGCTCACTTCACGTAAGTTTTCACGGTGAGATTTTCTCTCTGTGCGCCTGCGTCTTTACTTGTTGTATGGAACCAACCTTCTGCTCCCATCTATTCTGTTACTTGAAGGTGGTGAAGTAACTAACAGAAGGAGGGGGGATGAGTATAGTATACTATACCCATTCTCCCCTCCTCATGTGTAGTATACATGTATACATGGAGGTGGTACAAAGAGCCACTTGAGTGCCAAGCTCGTATTTTCAGAGCGTTCGTGCGTTGAAAACAGAGAAGTTCAGCCATTTTAGGTGTATTTGCATTCGCTGTTTGAACGTTTCCTGTTAGCTGTTTGATGGGATAAGTTTTGCTAATGGATCTATCGGGAAATAAGGAGTAATGTGTATATAATATGTTTGTTTGGATTACTATAAAAATGTCTAAAAATTGTCCTAAAATATAAAACAAAATAAACAATGTTTTATACATAATCGTAAAAATTCCGTGTATGTCTTATGATTTTAACATAATATTCTAATTAGGGTATCTAGTGGTTAAAGACACCGTGTACATACCTACATATAAGGTGCCGTGGGATGACAATACAACAATAAATTAAACTGCGTGTACACTGCGTTCACAATCTTACGGTGACAGATAATTATGTATATCTAATGACGTCCCAGTCTGCATAAAAAAAAACAATCAATTATGTATATCTAATCGTTTGGTCACTATAGCATGTCAAAGATTGGCAAAACCCGTAGTGGCTCACTACGGGTGTGCTACGGGTTTTGCCAATCTTTGTCACTACTGTTGTTTATGACTACTATTAAGTTTGTTTAAAAAAACTATTTTGTTTTTTCGGTGTTAGGATTATTTTGATAGTTCCAAAATACTCCTATGCATTAATATTGCCAGTCTTTGCATTTATTTTCGTATTGTCATGTTCACACCTTATTTTAATGTTGGAGAATCATAAAAGTATACTTACTTGAAAAATATTTTATCGGATTTTTTTATGCTAAAATGCCTTGAAGATCCGGCACAATATTTTATTACCTACTAGCAATTTAAATTAAGTTCTCAAAAGTTTTTACGTTTCTTTCAGAGAAAGTTCCCAGTGAATAATGTGGAGGATGAATTGATCGTCGAATTAAGAGAAAAATTAAGAATAGCTTCTATTGTTGGTAAGATTTGTCATTTGACTTTTTTTTTGACAATTTCATAGCTCGGACCTGCCGATCTATTCTGACCTTAGGTGAAGTGAGCTGTCAATAGTGTCAATCGCTAACATTAGGTGGAATGACAGCTCACTTCAAGCTCATTTCACCTATGTAAGTTTTCACGTTGAGATTTCAACAGAATAGCGCGTCTAGTCAAAGATATTTCATATGGGATATTAGAAACAGTTAGTTTAAATATGTACTGCTAGCATGAATATCCGCCGCGAAACATTACTAGGATCATTTTTGAGGGGTATGCTAACAGGCGTTGCATAGTGGGGGTTTCGGATTTGTCTTTTGAGAGGTAACGCGGTGCCCCCTTCCATGTGCAGTTTTAGAGAGGTAAAAACACACACACACACACTCTCCGGTCTTATCAAAGAACGTTTTTTTGAAGGTTACCCTCGAAAACAAAAAACCGATATAGCTCCAAGCGGCACCCATCGGGTGCCGTTTGGGGCCTATCCCTTCCGCACTGCAGTGACCCCTATTTTAGTACACACCGTTTTCTTAACTATTGTGACAATTACGTATACCGTAATTATTGTCACAATAAGAAAATGTTATAGATTAAATACAACTTTTCTATAAATATATTTTTTAATTTTTTTTTATAGGAAGTTCTAGACTTTTAAAGACTTTTTTGAGGATGGGAAATCATCGAATGACCCCTCCCGCTCTGGGTGGAGCGGAAGGGAGTGTCAGGCTCTTACTGACTAAAACCCACCCGTGTTCCTTCCTTAGCCCTTTATGTTCCGAGCCAGCAGTAACCCTTTCGGACAATCCCGCTGACCCGGCAGGCTTCGGCCCTGACGGGCCCCTACCATTGATGCTGACATCTCTTTTAGGCGCGCGTGGAACACGTACGCGCCGTCCGGCACGGGCCTGGTCCTGATTGGACGGTGAGCTACCCATTACTCTCAGCCCGCAGGCCCGCGCCTACGGTGGCCGGGAGTCGTCGCGCGGCTCCCGACGCCCGGAGCGTCTCCCGCGGCGGCTGGGACGGGAGGCTCTCTCCCTCAGCAGTCCCGCTGCCTCCTTCGCTAGCGTGACTGCTTCGCAGAAGGAGGCAGACTTTTAAAGACTTCACTTTGATATTATCTCTTCCAAAACATCGAAACTATTACCAAAAATTTATTTATATTCGCAAAATTTGGGGGTCCCGGGTCGATTTTACACACCATTTCAGATTAAGTGGCTTAAGGGAACTTCATGACAACCAAAAAGGGGGAGATTTGGCCCCCCTAATTCCCTAAAAACCTTTGTAACGGCACGGTTTCATTACGGTACGGCGTATAAATCGCGCCATAGAAAAAATGTGACAGTCGACAAGCTTCCATAGTGATCCATATTCATCACTGACGACCGTGCCGTAGTTTTTCATGGCAAGAAAAAGTTGTGTGTATAAAGGTTCTAACTAGTTCATATCCGGACTTTTTCTAGTTAATTTATCTTTGTAATATGTACACCTATTTATTGGGGACTGTGGGTGTCTACGCCTCCACCTAAAAAAATTGAGAAAAACAGGCTTTTTATCTTTCAACAAATTGCTGTTTCTTTTTAATTAAATCGTAACGCTTTTTCCTTCCTCCCACTATGATTAAAGCCAAGATATAAAATATTTTTCAAAATAAGAAGGCTTTGTAGCTTCCAAGGTGCCTTAAGTTTTTATGTCAATGACTGCCCGAGAAGATGCCTAATAATGCCCAATACCTATTTCAACAATAGTTTGTAAAAGAAAATGTTTTTGTCGCATTTTATGTGTATACAAAACAAAATTATTATTAAAAAGCGATAAGACAATCTCAACTTCTTATTACATCATTAATTTAGTTTTTTTTTTCTAATTATTTTTTTTCTAATTATCTAATTAATACATAATATATGAGACTAGCAGCGCCCCACGGTTTCACCCGCGTAAGTTTCGATTCCGTGGGAATATCGGGATAAAAACTATTCTATGTCCTTTCCCGGGACTCAAACTATCTCTATACCAAATTTCATTTAAATCGGTACAGCGGTTGAAGCGTGAAGAGGTAACAGATAGACACACTTTCGCATTTAACATTTAAGCAGATGACAAACTTAATAGTATATTTCATTACAAGTGCGGAAAGGTTGTCATTGCAAAGAGTTCCGACAAATGTCTACCCGAGCCGAGGCGCAGCCGAAGGCGAGGGTTGACAGTCGGAACAAGTTGCAATGACGGTTTCGCACGTGTACTGAACGACTATTTTTAATACAGTTGCGAAAAAATGAAGCAATTTAATAAAATAATAAAAACATAATAAACTCAACTAGAACTAACTAATGGCGCCAACCGTAAAATATAAGCAGCAGTGTTGCCAGTACCCACCTCGACTTTCGGACGATTCACTACCTGAAATGGGACGATTTTTAGACAAAAAGGACGACTGTAGAAATATTAATTTGTTATGATTGAATGAGAAAAAAGTATTACCTAAAAGGGCGTGAGTAGGTACCTACTGTTATATTTTTAGGGCAAACAAATAAAAAGTGAAATCCCGCCAAAAACTCTGTCACTAAGTAAGAACGAGACCCGCGGTAAGTTATGGGATGGTGCAGGTGCTCTTGGCGACTAAGGAACTCACCAGAGAATGGGCAGCAGCATTCTCTGTAGGTAGGTACCTACATTGCAAAAGCTAACTGCGATCGCCAATCCGCCTGCCAATGCCAAGCATGGCAACCCCCTTTTAGGGGAGGCCTATGTCCAGCAGTGGACGTCTTCCGGCTGGTATGATGATGCCATTAATTATTTGCAAGTGAAATAACTTCAATCCTATTACCCAAAAAAGAACGATTTTTTAAAATTGCATGATGCATCTCTCAGAGCCATCATGATTTTTTTGGAACGTAGCTCTGAAAGTTCTTCTGTTAGGAAGCTAGCAGCCCGCCCCCAATTATTTTTTAAAATATATGCTCTTTGTCAATGAAGTTGAAGTTATTTTAAGGCTTAGATAGATTAGGGAGATACCCGCGGCGCCATAGAAATAAGTACCTACTGCGGCGCAGTCGCCAAACCACGCCAAACATTAATATTAATCTAGGTACTTAACAATTTTTATAAATAAAAGCTATGAAATCTATGTCAAAGAATTTACAATGTCACACATAATGATACAACATTTAATTTCAAACACAGGTTTGTAGAAAATCTGGTTTCCTCAGCTTGTATCGGTTTCGTTGGTTACTTATGTAGATTAAGACTACACTAGGCACTTTTGTTGTAATCTTGTAATGAATACACGCCAAAACTTGACCCACCAACCCATCCATCTGTATTCCTTGCATCCATATGTTTATTTTAATTCAACACAAAGCACACGCACTTCAGTTTTATACATAAATCAAAATAATCAAACATCAAAACAACAAGTGTAAACAAACTTTTGATCAAGAAGAAAAACGGATCGATAAGTACGTACGTATATAGCAAGCAAGTTAGTCGCTTCGTGTCTTCCTCAGTATCTGTCCACTAAAACCACTGCGTAAATAGTATTATTAAGAGTATTATTAAAAAATGTTTAAAAGAAAACTCGTTGAAAAGAAACTCGCAAATCGAAAACTCAATTTCAAATTAAACGCCGCCGAGTATCTGTAATGAATTCAGCTGTTGTGTGCGTGGAACGTACAGGCAGGCAAGCGGTATGGGATCACTGCGCGTGGAAAAAGGATGGCGATATTCGCCAGCAGTTTTTAAAACTACGTTTTGTTATTTGAACGCATTTATATATTGTAGTTGGCTATTTGAAAAGGGACGGAAATGGGACTGAATGTATGAACGGACATTGAAGGGACGTAAAGATGTCTAAACGGACAAAAATCGTCCCTTTTGGGACGTTCTGGCACCACTGATAAGCAGAGATTTTTTTCTTCACCCATTCTGGTAGGCAAAGGGAACTATGCCCATACAGCCAAGTCTTCAGTAGATTTTTTTTATTGATATGAAATGAAAATGAAATTTAATGAGATGTAATGAAATGAAACCTAACCTAACTCATTCAATCAAATCATTAAATCTGATATTGAAACAAATTAGTAGCTTCTTTTTAGAAATATACGTATTTGCATGAATCATAAAAACTTCTATGAGTTTTTTTAGTAAAAACTTCATGGTTGGTTTTTCTTTTTAATAGACATTATTTTGACAGTTGGGAAAGAGAACGCACGAGTTCGGGAAAGGTAAAAAAAAAGCACGAGTATGTAATAGCCCACATCCCGAACGCTATACGTCCCTGCAATACGCCACTTTTTGAGCAACTGTATTAAAAAATTATAATAATATCAAATATGTACGTGTACTTATATAAAAAAAAACAAGAATAAAAAATCATGGGGCATCAAAAAATTCGTCTGTATCACAGCGATGCAGACGAATTTTTTTGATGCATCGGGAAAATTGCCAAAAACGCTGGTAGCATTGCCACGTCGCATGGCAATGCTGATTCTTTAGCCAAAAAATAGACCAGCCCTGTGAGCAATCGACCCACCGCTTGGCGATCGATGGCTCGAAAAACTAAGTGAGCACTCGGGCCCCATGTTTATATAAAACAAAATTTTTCAATTACTAGCTTTACAAAAATAACCCCATCCATTTTGCAAACGAAATTGACTCAACACAGTTTTCTAAAGGCGCGGGCCCACCACGGCGCATGCAGTGCACGGGCACGCGGCGACCCACGTTGTCAAGTAAATTAATACACGCAGCTAAGTGTATTAATTTACTTGACAACGTGGGTCTACGTATCCACTGGAGTACACGAATATGACCTACGACTATGTATAGCGTGGCATGGCGCACGGAGAGGCTACGCACGTGCCACTGCAATCCACGGACACGGGCTTCACTGCGGCAGGTGTGGGGAGGTGAGACGGGCGGGAAAGCGAGCGATGCCTGCGCCATTTAGTCATTTTTTTTTTTTAGCTGTACATAGTCGTGGGTCATATTCGTGTACTCTAGTGGAAACGTAGACCCACGTTGCCAGCGTTGAGCTATGTAACCGCCTATTCGAGCAAGCCACGCGTGTATCAATGACGTCAATTCATGCGTAGCCTCTCCGTGGGTTGCAGTGGATACAACCACATACATTTTCTTCCAAAGCGAAGCTTAATACACGTGCGTAGCCTCTCCGTGCACCGCGGTGGGCCCGCGCCTTAAGAGTCTATATGATCATGTTTTGGTGATATTGGGCGATCTGGATATCGGTATCTGTAAGACTTGAGAGTTTGCTATTTGGACACATTAAACTTGGACTTATAATCTTTAAATTTGCAGAAGCGAAAACACGATTGGATAAAAAAATCTCGATAAAAAAAAATAACGAAAAAACCTCGTTTTGCACTTATTTTGAGTTAGATCTCTGAAACCCTATGGAATTTAATGATGATTTTTAAACTAATAGATAGGTAATAATATTATCTCAAATCGTGCAGAATTATTTTTTTATTTTTCTACTCGTTCTCCTCGTAATTAGCAATCCAGTGATTTGGCGCTTGCGTCATTTTATTCTAAGCGAGCATATTCTCTTTCTGTCTCTTGTTTTGCACGCGGTAGTAATAGCGCTATCCTGTTCAATTTATTCAATCAGTCTGCTACGGCATGTGATGGAGGACGAACCTATGTTTGGCGACATTACAGAGAGAGGACTATTTTCGACATTTTTATTTTGTTTAGTGGTAAGTATTACCTACTGTAAAAAGGAGTTAAACCCGTTTGGTGTAAACATAATAAATTATTATCATTATTTAGTGTAAATAAAGATGGGCAAAAAGAAAACTCTCGGAAAACACGACACATGGTTGGCGCCACGGAACAGAAAAAACAGTTTGTTCCGTGGTTGGCGCAGTGGCTGAGCGATCGACTGCTGCGCTGCGTGTCGCGGGTTCGATTCCCGACCGGACAAATATTTGTATTGCCTACAGGTAGTTGTTCCGGGTCTGGATGTTTGTGTATGTGAATTTAAATGTTTGTAAACGCACCCACGATACAGGAGTAATTCCTAGTGCGGGACAACGTTTTTAAAAAAAAACAAAAACAAAACAAAACGTTTGAGGGAACAACTCCGTATTCTGAACGAAAGAAAGAAAAAAGTAAGTACAGACGCCAGCATGTCAAGCTACTACAATCTGTCAAATTTCTTTAATAGATTTTCAACTTTATCACTGAAGCATAAGGTTCAAAGTTGAATGGGAAAATTTGACAGTTTCGGGTAGCTTGGTGTGCTGGCGTCTGTACCTAACTACCGATTTATATAACGGTATCAATTCTTTTATTTCCTTAGCTACTTAGGTATTTCGAATGTCTATTGCCTAGGGAAAAAAAGTAAGTAAATTTTTAATCCCCGTTAATATTTTTTTTACCTGGCTCGTTGGTCTAGCGGTCGCAAGCGCTACTGCTGAGCTGTGAGGTCCTGGGTTCGATTCCCGCACCTCTGCCCACCTCATCGGGCAATACAGGCGTGATGCTTTGTATTTATGTATGTAAATTTTAAATCGCATAATGTAACATAATTGAATCTTTCCCGTACAATGAGAGGTCAGCTTATATACTGGAAATGTATAGCTTGATACGTAGCCGTGTGTACCTACCTATCTACCTATATGTATAATGCGGGTAAAAATACAATAAGTATCAAAATAATATCATCCTAGTTCAATCACTGATATTTTTACTAATCAATATTACTTATTCAAACTGAAGAATTTTATTTAAAGAAAAAAAATTTGCCATGATGGCTTTCTCTTTTTTAGGGTTCCGTAGTCAAAAAGGAACCCTTATAGTTTCGCCATGTCCGTCCGCAGTTTAGCTCAGAGGCTCTTAGTACTCTATTAGAAAACTATAATTTGGCATGGATATAATATGTACAGACGCCAGCACATCAAGTTACTACAATCTGTCAGATTTCTTTAATAGATTTTCAACTTTATCACTAAAGCATAAGGTTCAAATTTGATTGCGAAAATTTGACAGTTTCGGGTAGGTTGATGTGCTGGCGTCCGTACATTATTAATCACGCCGACAAAGTGGTAAAATAAAATCTTGAAAAAAAATTTTTTTACGCTATGGGTTTTTTTAGGTACACGTAAAGTGGGGATGTTTTTGAAGTGAAAACTTCTTTAGCATCGTTGTGATTTGAAATTTTATGTGTTTTTGTGGATCGATGGATGGATGGATCGATGGATCGCCGGATCGCGATGGATCGATGGATTGATGGATGGATGGATGGATCGATGGATCGAAGGATCGAAGCATCGATGGATCGAAAGATCGAAGCATCGATGTATCGACGGATCGAAGCATCGATGTATCGACTGATCGACGGATCGATGGACCGATGGATCGATGGATGGATGGATCGATGGATGGATGGATCGATGGATGGATGGATCGATGGATGGATGGATCGATGGATCGATGGATCGACGGATCGATGGATTGATGGATCGACGGATCGATGGATTGACGGATCGACGGATCGATGGATCGACAGACGATGGATCGACGGATCGATGGATCGATGGATCGACAGGTCGATGGATCGACGGATGGATGGATCGATGGATGGATGGATGGATCGATGGATCGATGGATCGACGGATCGGTGGATCGACGGATCGACCGCGACGGTTCGACGGATCGATGGATTGACAGGTCGATGGATCGATGGATCCATGGATCGACGGATGGATGGATGGATGGATGGATCGACGGATCGATGGATCGATGGATGGATGGATGGATCGATGGATCGACGGATCGATGGATCGACGGATCGGTGGATCGAAGGATCGACGGATCGACGGACCGGTGGATCGAAGGATCGATGGATCGATGGATCTACGGATCGATGGATCGACGGATCGATGGATCTACGGATCGATGGATCGACGGATCGATGGATCGACGGATCGATGGATCGATGGATCGATGGATCGACGGATCGATGGATCGACGGATCGATGGATGGATGGATCGATTGATGTTCTTTAGCATCGTTGTAATTTGAAATTTTATGAAACGAAAAAGCGACAGTAAAAAGAGACATGTAAATTCATAAGATTTAACGTGGGAGAAAATGAGACAGGAAGCATTATACAGTGTTTTTGAAGGTTTCACTTCTACCACGTGTAAATTGCACACATGCTGTTTTTTTTTCTCGTCTACCCATGTTACCGTTGGATGGTCCTTTAAAAAATCTTGCGGGTTTGTGAAAACCATTTTTCGATTTAGGGATCAGTTTGTGAAATACACTGGCCTGCAAAACTAAGTAATACACTTTTAAAATTTATATTTTTTCTAAACTATAGAATTTAGAGATTTAAAATAAAAAACGTTTTGTAGCAAATTTTATCGGCTTTCTTTGAAACTAGTAAACTATACATTAGTAATATTTTTAACTTAAAAAATATCTAACAAAAATAGCCATTTTTAGCTCAGTGTCAAAAATACAGTACAGTGCAGTTACATGTAATTAAATTTTTAATAACTGGTATTGCCTTCTCGGGCTCTGACTACAGCTTCGAGCCGGTTTGGCATACTGAACACGAGGTTTCAGAGCTGATGTTGGGGAATATTCTCCCATTCTTCAATCAGGGCCTGTTTTAGTGCCCTGAGGGTGGTAGGTGGTGGTCTACGGCTTCTGACTAGCCTCCCTAGCTCATCCCAGGCATGCTCAATCGGGTTTAAATCAGGACTTCTTGATGGCCAAGCCATCACGCTGATACCTACCTCCTGAATATACTCTTGCACAACCTGAGTCGTGTGAAGCCGGGCATTATCATGCATCAGCATCGATCCGTCACCCATATTTGCTAAATACGGCCCTGCATACGCGTTGAGAATCTCTTGGGCATAACTTTCCCCAGTCAGAGTGCCATTTTCTATGTCCACTAACTCTGTGCGACCTTCTGAAGATATGCCAACCCATACATGTACACTGCCTCCACCGTACTGGACTCTTCCTGAGAAGCAGTCTTGAAGGTATCACTCACCAGGCCGCCTGTAGACACTTCGCCTTCCATCGAAAGTGTAAAGTGACAATCGAGACACATCTGTGAACAAAATTCTTGACCACTCTTCTTCATCTCACTGTATGTGTTCACGGGCGTATCGCAGTCTCGCTACTCGATGCTCTATCTCGAGTTTGGGGCCACTCGCTGGTCTTCGGGGTTTCAGATTTGCTTCAGCAAGTCGTCTTCTCACTGTACTGTCACTAATGTAGTCCCTTCGGGTCTGAAGAAGCTGTTGCTGAACTTCAACTGCATTAAGGTGGCGATTTCTCAACACAGTGGAAACAATATAACGGTCTTCTTGGGCACTAGTACACCTGGGTCGGTCATTACAAGGTCTCCTCAGATGGTTTCCAATCTCTTCGTACCTTCGTTTCACCTTCTGGACCGTTCGTAACGTCACACCCACCATTCTTGCAGTACAACGCATACTGATGTCTAGTTCCAGAAAAGGCATGATCTTAGCACATTCTTCAGGTGAAAGCACGATAAATAAAATTTATGTACTGTTGTCTAACTTAGCTTTTGTAACAAGACTCATCGATCAAGAAAAAGTTTGAAACCAAAAACAGAAACAAAAAATTATTGGTAAAATTGTAATTCGAAAAGGATTATTTTTCTTTTTAAAGCTCTTTTCAGCCATTTCTTATAAGACTTAACTCTTTTTCGAGTCCTTTTTATTTCGAAAGTTCTTCTTTCGAAAATCTTCTGCACTTAAAAAGTTATTCCAATTTCAAAAGTGTGATACTTAGTTTTGCAGGCCAGTGTAATAAGCTTTAAAGTGCTGATTTTTGTTAAAATCAAGTCCTTCTAAGGCTAAATGATTATTTTTCGATATGTGAAAAAATTCACGCTAGTAGTATAACGATGTTAAGAGGAAAACTATCACAGCTACGTAGGCTTTACAAGTTTACGAGTGAGAACATGATTTTCAACTACAATGTTAAGTTTGTTCTTGGCATAAATTCATTCCAACTACGGAATCATTCATTGTGCGTATCTATTCCATTTCATTCTGTATAAGTCTCGATATTCCCGGGAATTTCCGAGACAGTGTGTGAGTCTTGAAAATCTAGTCTCAGAGCTTGGGACTGGAAGCGCTAAGGTTACTTTTTATTCAAGTACCACGTGAGCAAAGCCGGGCCCAAATGCTACTATTCAAAAAGTTTAAAATCTTATTGTTTCAACAAATCCAAAACGACGACGTGGACAAAGTGAACGACGATGATGAGCTCGAAGACTTGGTTTATGAGAATCAAAGGTAGGTAATAGAAATGAATGCATCGATAATATTGCAGTTCTCGCATTTTTACTGACTTCAAAAAGGAGAATATTCTTTATTTGACGGTTTTTAGGGTTCCGTACAAGTTCTGTCAAGTGGCATATTATATGAAAGGGCTTTGGCCATGGGAAAGTATCGGAGCTATTCAAAAATATACTACTATTTCAGAACATTCATGCATTGCTATTATTGTCTGCTTTATATTTATGTAATAAAATGCATTAATCTTGTAGGTTTCCAGACGAAGAGGACAGGTCAGATAGAAATCAATGCAGAATCAGACGAAAGAAGAATGATAGACTTAAATTTTTTGTAAAGAATTAAAAACCTTTTCTATTCACTCAACAGCATTTGGTTGCGGTATAAATAATTTGGAGTTGATAGGGGAGAAAAGGTTAGGCTTCTTGGGATAAACTCATTCCCAACTACGGAACCCTTCATTGTGCGTGGTTCGACACGCACTTGGGCGGTTTTTTTACAAGCCTAAAGATACAAATGGGGATGAATTATTTTTTTCAATGCACCCCCTCTTGATGGGTATAATTGAATAGGTCTATTTAAACGAAGGTAATATAAATTAATAAATCACTTTTTTTCAGTTATACCGTTTGCGAAATATGGCCCGCCAAATTGCCTGCCTTGCAATGCCAGGGGGCGTTGCAAGGCACTGCAGTGCCCCCCATCCTCCCTGCCATTTCTAACCTAGAAACTTCCACGTTGCTATAACTTAGTAAAAACTGTTTTAAAATAATTTCGCGAACAATGTGATTATAACTTTTCGAATAATAAAGATAAAACTGCAAAATAGACAATAGACGTCCTAGTTCAAAGGTTTGCCTTTGCCTTTAGCAAACAATACTCTTTTAATAGCCTTCTATTTATCTTTACATTATAAAAAGTATGTTACAGTCGTTTGTAATTACAGCTACGGAACCCTATATTATGCATGGCCCGACTTGCTTGGTCGATATTTTTATTTATAAGGAAACATTATTTTGTTCTAGGTACATGCATGGTTATGTTATGAGAGAGTTTATTTTTGTTTAGGGAACATAACTTTTTGTTATTACGGTAATACGATATTTGTAATAAGTACTTATATGTACATACATACTGTATATACATACCTTCGAACGTTGCACGTCGCGACATTTTTTGAAACCTCTTTGTCTTTTATGAGTGCTGACTGTACTTTTAGTTTACTAACAATCGGGGTCGATTTGGGGTATCTAATATACTAGGGGGCGAGTAGGTACACTTAGGCAATTAGGGGCAAGATCCAAGGGGCGAGCGGAGCCCAACCCGTTTTACTATGGGATTTTTATTGTTATTGTAATGGTATTATATATTCTGAATATACATATTAAATTGTTTAATAAATAAACATTGATGAATATTTACATAACATTTTATTTCATACTAACCTTTTAGGTAAGTATATAGATTGAGAACCTACGCGAGGGTAGAATAACGGATCAGTCTATAATATTATAGTATAGAGTCCACAAAAAAAAACACGAGCCTCTAAATTTCGAAACTCGCGCCTCGGGATGGAAGCCCTAGTACCTATTTATTACCTACTATGTTGGTGGTAGGTATGTCAGTTTGTAGGTCTATGAACAGAGCTTCAAATAATAATTATGTATGTATTGTATACCGACAATGAGCTCGTTTGTTTAGCTGTGTTATCTTTTACACATCGATCCGTCGTACCGTGGAAATACTTCCGTGAATTTGAACTTTATTTGAATGACATAATTTTTTACGAATACATTTTTATTGCCATACGAATCAAGTTCAAATTCACGGTCCGTCTCCGGCACAGATCGCTGTTGATCAGGGGGGCACCGCGCCGTTCAAACTCGAACTCGACTCACGCAGTCGATCGCGCTTGCTGCGTCGCCGCTCGCCGCCCGCGCCGCGCGCTTCCGCGTATTATAGTAGAGGGGGCGCGGGGTGGCGCGGGCGAGAGGTACGAAATCGCTCGCGTTGGGCTGCATAGGCGCCGTCTTAATGCAGGAATCAGCGGGACAATTGCGTAACACATTATCAATCGGGATCGGTTTCATTTTGACAGTTCAAAAACATACATTGCGGTATTTACCTGTTGAGCAGACAAATGTTTCGAACTTATGTATCAATGGATTAACAATTTACTTCAAAATGATTCAGATTCCGATTAGTGTGTTACGCAATGAGGGTGCAGGGTGCAGGTGTTCAGTATTCTGTATACTGGATAAGCAAACAAAACAGATAAACCACAATCCAGTGAGGTGTAACTAACAATGATTGCATTCGGTCAAACGTGTTTGTATTCCGCAGTTCCGCGCTACGAACTGTTGAGGTCAGTCAAATACACTTTTTTAGGAATTCCGGTTTTTTAGGTTCTTTGGCTCTGAACCGTGTTTCATAAAATGAAAGACGTACAGTGCCCTCCAAAAGTTAGTTGACATTTTTCCACTTCGGCTACGATGCCACATTATGATTTAAAATTCTACCCTCTTACTAATAAACGTCGTATAGCGTCTGTATCGTTACACAACGCTTTGTCTTCTTCTTTGGAAAGTCAAATTACTGACGACTGAAAAAAAGAAATCGGTATGCCTATTCATCTGTTATAATACGTTTATTACTAAGGGGGCTAGTTTCAACTGTTTGAACCACAGAAATGTAAATTGGAAATCTCTTACACTAAAAAAAAACGTAACCGTACGTATAACTTTTATTTTGAGTACCTACCTACCTAATTCAATTGCCTATAACTATAAAAATTGATATAATATAATGAAAATCAGATTAGAATTTGACGACACGGTTGGCGCAGTGGCTGAGCTGTCGACTGCTGCGCTGCGTGTCGCGGGTTCGATTCCTGCACGGAATAAATATTTGTATTGCCTACAGGTAGTTGTTCCGGGTCTAGCTGTTTGTGTATGTGAATTTAAATGTTTGTAAACGCACCCACGATACAGGAGTAATTCCTAGAGAGGGGCAACGTATTTAAAAAAAAAAAAAACTAAAATTATTTATGTCCTACACTGTGTCCCAAAAACTTTATTTTTGCACGTTACATAGCACATTCACAATTTAGTATTGTGAATATGCTATGTAACGAAATGTATTATTTTACAGGTCTCTTGAGTTACAGGCCTCCTAGTTTAATATCGATTTTTGTAACTCTTTTAAATTTTATACAAACAGTTATGTATCATTTTATTACATCTACCACTGTGCTCAACCTGTGTCTGTGTGTATGTATTACTTTGGATACTTATACATTTTTTTCCCAAGGCATCGTGACTCAGACTAGCGAGGACTGCTGGACCCTGGCCGGGGAGCTAGAGCAACGTAAGCTGACCGCCAACCACGTGACGCTCTTCTGGAAAGCGTACGCCGACACACTCCGCCCTATACCCAAGAGGGAAGCGGTAAGGTGGTCAGCAGAGTGGAAAACTTTGGGGAGACCATTGCCCAAAAGGGAGAAAGAAACGTTTAACCACTTGGTCTATTCTATAAAAATCTCTTAGTAAAAACTTAGATGAAGTGAGCTGTCAATAGTGTCAGTAGTCAAATGTCGATCAACAGGTGAAATGACAACTCAATTCAAGGTCACTACATCTAAGTTTTCACCGTGAAATTTTGACCGACTGTTCAAATCTTACTTTTCCACTACTGGGCAAAGGTCTGTTCCATAACCTTGCATTCACCTTATGTGTTGCTTTTGCTAAGCAATCCGTCGTGTGCAAGTTCAAGTCATCACGCCATGTATTAGAACTGTCAGATGTCAACTTTATTCCACCGATAAAAGATAATCTGACTCTGGTAAAGAAGCCCTAAATCAAATAAATAGTAGTTTTAATCTGGCTTCACAAAAACCACATGAATTAATACATGGTTTATCCAATTTGTTTTTTTCCAGGCTCTTCAAAAAGAGAGATTACCATCGGACACAAGAAAAGAGACCAAATTCATTGACGACCTCACTTAGCCACACATTTACTTATTCAGTACCTATTTAAGGATTACGACTTACAGTCCGTTTCCGTTCACAGTTACTTTTAACTCTTATTTTACATCACTGTCCAAATCACAATGAACTTTATTTTCATTCTTATAAGGTTACTGTTGTGTTTCTGCCATTGGCAAGCCTGTCAAAATGATTGTAGTCTTTATTTTCGTCACAGTAAAGTCGCTGTTAGTTTGCTGCTGTTAGAGGTAAAATTAATAACTCTACGAACGGATTGTACCTTTTCATTACCTACTTTGTTCGTTCAGATCATTCTATTGACATTCGAATAAAAACATATTATTTCGGACAAGTTGCATAAAGTTGTTATTATTTCTGAATCAGTTTTTCCGGTGAGTATAGTAGTTTATTTTTTAAATTTTATGTAGATTCTTATACTTCTCATAAGTAAATAAAAATCTAATGGTTCTTGCTTGAGCACTACGAACAAGTAATGTTATTAAATCATTCTCGTAATTCCGGAAACATTAATATTGTTTGTTACCATAATTCTGTCTTCAATCTTAAATTAACGGCTGGCGAGAGAGAGGGTCGAAAAGCTACATAATTATTTCAAACCTTATTACCAGATACCGCATTCTAGAGGTTTAAAGAATTTACGAAGGCTATACAGATTACAGTCAAGTGCCAAATATATAAAAGTTTTAAGAGGTATTATTGCTTCACTACTCTATCAAAATAAATTATTGTTAGGATCGTAACAGGTGGCGTTTTGCAGTTTCGACCTCATGGGAACTTGTACGCGTAAATGTATATGTGTGTGTACTCTTTATCGTTTTGAAATTGAATAACAATGTATGAAATTCATTTGCCTACGTCACGAATTCAGTTAAAAGCTGAAATACGGCATCATTTTCTTTCACACTCGCTAACAAATTATTCTGCTTCACGTTCGGCACCCCTCTCTCCGGGGACTTACCAGTCTGCAAATGTCAGAGAAGTTTTACGCTTCGTTTTTACGCTTATTAGTAAAATTACATCTGGGAAATATATCCGCAATAATTTCCGACTTTAATTTCAAAAGTAACATTAGTTAATTACTTGCAAACATATGGTCCTATAACATATGGTATGGTATTTACTTTGTGTATTATTTCATCACCACCATGCTCTCAAAGTAGTGAAGGAAAACATCGTGAGGAAACCGGCATGCCCTAGAACCAAAAATTCGAAGACATGTGACATCTACCAACCCGCACTGGGCCCGCGTGGTGGATTACAACCTTTGTCCCAACAGTGGGAATATTATAGGCTGATTATACTATGCATATGGCAGATCTGGTTAATGACAAAAATAAGCTACCCTTACCCTTCCTCAAAATTCACTCTTTCTAAATTAAGTCATATGCTCGAATGTTTAGAACAGTAAACTACAATGGCCGATCGACTTACCAAAAAAAAAACTTCGCTACTATTCATGTTACAACAACAGCCTAATGAGGGTTTTCTGAAATGACGTTCACTAGGTGCACTGACACGTCAGGTCCAGGCATCTGTCAAAGAGCCTATATTTTCTTTAGTCATGACTGAATGATGAACGAATGAATGAATCGAATGATGAACGTCATCATATATTTTATATTTATTGTCGAAATGGAAGACCTCTTGTAAACGAATGAATGAATCGAATGATGAACGCCATCATATATTTTATATTTATTGTCGAAATGGAAGACCTCTTGTAAAAGTGGTGCCAACTGATGTCGTAAATTTTCACGAAAACCCCCATTGCGTAACACACTATCAATCTCAATCTGAATTATTTTGAAGTTACAGTCGTAAAAGGCACGATGGGGTTGACAAATCTGTTTAGATAAAAACCCCAAAATAAATAAAGAGTTAAAAAAAAAACATTTTCAAGGATATTGTTAATCTAATTCTTCAATGTTCGAAAAGTGTGTCTTCTCTTCTCAGCAACGTAAATAACGCAATGAATGTTGTTCAACTGTCAAAACGGACGCCATTGCTACCGATTAGTGATGTAACGAATGTTGGATTTTTCACATTCGCGAATGCGAATGCGAATATTTATCTTCAACATTCGCGAATGCGAATGCGAATATTTTAAAATTTCAAAAAAGCGCGCGTAAAATGTTTGACAGGTTTGACGTTTCGTGTCGGCCATGTTTAAATTGAACATAGCCGAGCCGATATTGGTTAAATGAATGAATTTAGTCACAGAAAGTTCATTCTAAAAGTTTTGTTTTGTTTTGAGGTTAGTTTTATGTTATTTATCAAATTTAACTGATATTTAAGGGACAAAGTGGCATAAAACATGAGTAAAGCACACATCAGCGAAGTTTGGATTTATTTTACAATATGTGATGCTGAAAATGTTAATTGCAAGTTGTGTGATAAAAAGTACTCGCGCAAAGGCAGGACCACTAGTGCTATGAGAAATCACCTGAAAGCTAAACACAAAAATGAATATGAAGAATTGAAAAAAAGAGAACATGAAAAGCAAGATGCTACTACAATTAATTCTTTGGCGTCCTCTTCGCGACAATGTACCAAAACTGACCTTAAGCAAATGTCTTTGAGTGATTGCGTTGAAAAAAATAAAAAGTGGGATAACAAGAACACCAAGTCTTTGGTGCTGGATAATTTGATTAGCGAAATGATCGCACTGGAGGACTTACCATTTAGTTTTGTGGAATGTCTTGGATTTGTGAGATTGATTAACCAAGTATGCCCTTCATATAATTTAAAAAGTCGGCAATATTTTACTTCCTTCATTTGTGAGAAATTATACGGCAAGGTAAAAGATAAAATTCTGGAATTAATCAAATTATTTGAAAAATTAGCATTAACAACTGATATCTGGTCTGACTCTTGCTCTGGTGTCGCTGATAAGTTTCACTTGTCACGGAATTACCAATAATTTTGAACGAAAAATGATTGTATTGAAAGCAGAAGTATTCAATGATGGGCGACATACAGGAGAAAATATAGCGGCAAAGTTAGAAACTATGTTGTCATCATGGGGAATTCCCAAAGAAAACGTATTATGTATTGTTAGAGATGGTGGCACTAACTTGAAAAAAGGTATTTCTTTATTAAGTATTAAAAATATTGATTGTTTATCGCACCGAATCCAACTTGTTGTTAAAGAAGGGCTTAAGTCACAAGAATCTATCATTGCAGCCATTAACAAATGTAAAAAGATAGCAACACATTTTCATCACTCTAATGTAGCTCAAGATGAACTTGTTAATCTACAAGAAAAGCTTAATCAACCAAAGCTCAAGCTAATCCAAGAGTGTGTTACGAGGTGGAATAGCACCTTTTACATGCTAGAACGCATTTTGAAAAACAAAGATTCGCTGTGCCTTTATGCTTCCACCAGCAACAAAATGTCTCAACTAACTTCAGAAGAATGGATACTTGTGGAAAAATTGATTACATTGCTTCAACCTTTTGAAGAAATAACTCGAGAACTAAGTGCAGCCAATGTTTCCATATCATCTGTGATTCCGTTATTGGCCACTCTGGAAAAGGTGATTGATGAATATAATACATCTGACGAGTGCATTAGGAACACTATACTTGTTTTAAAACAAGAAATGAGACAGATTTTCTCACTTAGAAAACGACATATTATTTGCTACAGCAACGTTTATTGATCCTAGATACAAAACAAAATTTTTCAAAAATCCTTCAACAAAAGATCAAGTCATGAAAAATATTTTAGATTCACTTGGAGATGAGGACTTAAGTTTGCCGTCATGTTCAAAGCCAAAGCGTCCTAAAATAAGGAATCAGGATAATGAAAACTTGGGCTCCAGTACCAGTCTTTCAGAAAAATCTGTGACATTAAAAGAAACTATGAAAATGATGATGGACTCAAGTGAAAGCGAGGAAGAACTAAATAATGTAGATAATGATATTCCAAATCCATTAGAAGTATTAATAAAAAAAAATATTAATGAATATGTTTTGGATAAACGTATTGAAAATAAAGAAGACCCACTTCTTTGGTGGAAAGTAAATAGCAACAAATATGGTATTCTTTCTCCAGTAGCCAGAGAATATTTGGTAACTCCGCCCACAAGTGTCCCCAGTGAAAGAGTTTTCAGTGGAGCTGGACTACTTTACACACCTCACCGAAACAGGCTGCACGGAGAAAGAGCCTCCAAACTTTTATTTTTAAAATTTAACATTTCATTGCTTCAATTTAATTATTAAGAATTAAAAATTACAACAAATTTAATAATTAAATAGTCAACATGTTATTAGAAAAACTATATTTTGTGTACCTTCTTATTTACTTATATATCATTATTTTTAATTTTTATACATAGATAAATAACTTGCAATTGAAACCAAATGTTAACATAACAAGTATTAGAAGTTTACTTTAGTTTAAAATAAAAATAATTATAATTTTGTTTTTGCAAAAAGGTTTATTTACAAATAGTTAAGTATTCGTTGTTTTGATTTTGAAGTTTATATTGCATTCATTATAAATATATTTAATTCCTCAGATATATAAAGTGGAATGAAAAAATATACATTTAAAGTCAAAGGTTATAAAAAATACTTAATACATTAGATATTTAAAGTTTAATAATTTTGTTTCAAGTAATTGTTTAGTTTTTTAGTAAATAGAAACTGTAAACTTTATTTAAAAATGGTAGTAAAGTAATAATATACTACTAAATAAATGCAAACCTTACATAGTTGTAACAAGGCTGATTAATGTTAGATTTGATCAGATCTCTGAAGTTCTTTTTTCATAAATGAGACTTTAATTTAGAATGTAGAAGTATGATTTAATAAAAATATCTAAGTGTTATCTATTGTATTATTATTTCACATGCATGCATATAATAATTTCCTTTTTGATTATTAAAAACATGCGCAAAATATTCGCATAATTTTTGCGAATGCGAATGCGAATGCGAATATTGAAAAATATGCGGATATTCGCGAATGCGAATGCGAATGCGAATATCCGTTACATCACTACTACCGATCGATAGTGTGCTATGCATTTACAATGCGTGCCACGAAAGATGAGACTTGACCCCGCCTCCCCCGCTCTTTCCGCCGCCCCTATGACGTCCGGTCCCGTCCCGCACTCAGACCTCATACCGCTAAAGATACCTAAAATCGTGTTCTGCGCATGTCAAACCACGTGGTGTGTCAAGTCTCTTCTTTCGTGGCACGCATTGTACGCCGCTGTATTTTGAGAGGTGAAGTGGCCAAATATTTGTAGCAGAATCTATCATGCAACAAGTATCACAGAATTGATTCTTAGTTCATCTATTTGACGTAGAATCCCTCCGAGGGATTCAAAGCCACATACCTCATGATCCCCGAGGAATTCTAAGACTTCAAGAGTAATGCGGCCTCGCTGGCAGAAATTGATAGTTTATTTAATGCTTTCCTTGGAGAACTGTTTATAAAGCCGTTTTTGTCTTCTTTCATATCTATTTATACATTATTTTATTTCTAGTTTACTAATGTTCGTTTCCTATAATATACGAACTGTTATTGATTAAAATTGACTCTTATAACTTTACCAATAATGAAGCAATGCTCTCGTAGCTCTTTGCATAGTAGATCCTTTTTTTTTTCAGGATGGGAAATCATTAAATCACCCCTCCCGCTCTGGGTGGAGCGAAAGGGAGTGTCAGACTCTGACTGACTAAAACCCACCCGTGTTCCTTTCTTAGCCCTTTATGTTCCGGGCCAGCGGTAAACCTTTCGGACAATCCCGCTGACCCGGCAGGCTTCGGCCCTAACGGGCCCATTCAACTGATGCTGACATCTCTTTGAGGCGCGCGTGGAACACGTACGCGCCGTCCGGCACGGGCCTGGTCCTGATCGGACGTTGAGCTACCCATTACTCTCCGCCCGCAGGCCCGCGCCTACGGTGGTCGGGAGTCGTCACGCGGCTTCCGACGCCCGGAGCGTCTCCTGCGGCGGCTGGGACGGGAGGCTCTCTCCCTCAGCCGTCCCGCCGCCTCCTTTGCTAGCATCACGTATGGAAGTATTTATTACAGATAAAATTTGCTTACAAATCTATTGTGCTCAGTTTGGCAATAAAAAACGCTACCATCGGTAAGCAAAATGATTCGTCGACCGCCGGGATCAACGACGAGGCACGTCACCGAGCAAAGGCGTCTCGGTATGAAATAGATGGTCAACCATCTATGTAATGACCTCGGTAAGCGTAGCTTAACCCCATCGTGAGACCCGTGTGGCTGTTATTAGTTTGCCACGAGCCCTACGTGCTCGGCTTCATGCTCTTCGTGCATGAAAATCCAATCTTAGACATCTTTAAATTTCTCATGTTCTGCGCTACCGTAGATATATTATACGTACATGTTCTTCTAATTACCTTTCTGCTCAAATTTATGAGAGCATTATGCTACGCTTCATTCATTGAACGTGACTTTAATTTTCTGGTGCCAAAGGTTCGTTATGTTCTCATATGCATTTAGTATTCTAATCTGAGTTATACGGCAACGACCCCATGAAATAACTTGTGTATTCAAAAACATTCATATTTAGTTGAAACACTTTTGAAGGCAAAAGAACAAAACATGTATTTTTTGCAAAGAAATCCGTTAGCCAGTAACTTGGTTGTGAAGATCAGGTAAGCAGTCGCTCCATGTAAAATACTGGTATTCAAGCTTCATTCGGTTAGACTGGAAGCTGACCCCAACATAGTTGGGAAAAGGCTAGGCAGATGATGATCATGTTAAGAACATAATCGTTTGAATATCTCTTTACATTATTACTCAAACAGAACCTTCAAGTTTACATTCCAAAAAACTATAGATATGTCAAAAATATTGTCACAATTTATTCCCTCTTCCACAACACCTACATTCGCTTAAACAGACTATATTACAACAATAAGAAGTATATAAACGAGTAACGAGGCAAACACTCCGTTCCGCCTGACCTGGCTGTTTGTTGCAAGTAAACTCTAAATACAGAAGCTTTATGTTCTCATTTGGAGTCGGCTTTACGCTAACATCCTTAGTAAGGGTACATTTACACTATGTTACAATATAAAATACATAGGAACAAACTGCGATTCCATTTGCTAAGTGTGAAGGTCAGAGAAAAAAACTCTATGGCAGTTATTGATCTTTGCAGATTTAAAAGCTGCAATGGTGGCGGCGAACTGGTTCAAATCTTACGAACCTGCGTCCTAATTGCGTAACATAGTATCAATCACAATCTGAATCATTTTGAAGGATATTGCTAATCCATTGCTTCATTTGTTCGAATCATTTGTCTGCTCAACAACGTAAAAAACGCAATGAATGTTATTGAACTGTCAGAATGAAAACCATTGTTACTGTTAGTGTATTACGCAATTACCCCACTGGCCTTATAACTCATTGAATTTTATATTCAACGTTTATTCCAAAATGTAGCAAGTTTGCCTAAACCCGCCTTTAGATAGACTGGTTTAAAAACAGCCTTAGACAAGGAACTTCGCGAAAATTAGTCCATCTTCGTACAGCTTCGTTAATGGCACATCGTAAAGACGACGAGCCATTTTAGAAGTTATCACTGATGAGATAACAACATGGCGCGCTCTACTTGCCAAGCAGAAGGTTTCTTAAGAAAATATTTTGTTGTTCCTAGTGTTGCTTTTGCTCTAAGTGTTATATACAAAGGTTAATGAACTTGAAAGGCTCTATAGAGCTGAAACACAGCCTATAAAAGAGAAGCGATAAAAATAAAATGGTGTCATTTGATTGTGTGGTTGGCAATATAGCTACTGCTGTGACTAAGGGCTTTTTTTTTTTCAGTATGGGAATTCATCGAATGACTCCTCCCGCTCTGGGGGGAGCGGAAGGGAGTGTCAGACTCTTACTGACTAAAACCCACCCGTGTTCCTTCCTTCGCCCTTTATGTTCCGGGCCAGCGGTAACCCTTTCGGACAATCCCGCTGACCCGGCAGGCTTCGGCCCTTACGGGCCCCTCCTTTTAATGCTGACATCTCTTTGAGGCGCGCGTGGAACACGTACGCGCCGTCCGGCACGGGCCTGGTCCTGATCGGACGGTGAGCTACCCATTACTCTCCGCCCGCAGGCCCGCGCCTACGGTGGCCGGGAGTCGTCGCGCGGCTCCCGACGCCCGGAGCGTCTCCCGCGGCGGCTGGGACGGGAGGCTCTCTCCCTCAGTGACTAAGGGCTGCTTTTACCAAAATCAGTATTTTTATCCGTGGAATAAAACAGTAAAAATTTGTTCTCAGATTTAGATTTATTTTAGGTATAAAAGCGCTGCATGTGACAGTTGAAATTGGGTCATCATCATCATTTCAGCCGAATGCCGTCCACTGCTGGACATAGTTCTCCCCCAAGCACCTCCACTTCGACCGGTTCTGTGCTTCTCGCATCTAACGGGTTCCTGCGGCCTTCACAAGGTCGTCGGACCACCTTGTGGGAGGCCTTCGTCTTCCGGTACCTGGTCGCCACTCCAGAACCTTTCGGCCCCATCGGCCATTTGTTCTGCGAGCAATGTGCCCTGGCCCACTGCCACTTAAGAGGGTGAAGGTATCTATGTAGGTACTATATGTGCACCTCTGCTTAACACTTTGGATTCCCAAGTATTATGTACAGCGGTGCTATTCTGTTAAAATCTCACCGTGATAACTTAGGTGAAGTGAGCTTAAAGTGAGCTGTCATTCCACCTGATGCTAGGGGTTGACACTATTGACAGCTCACTTTAAGCTCACTTCACCTTAGTTTTCACGGTGAGATTTTTACAGAACCGCATTACATGCGTGATGTTATGTTATTAAATCAAAACTCATGACACCGCTGCTATACCAAAAGCGCCAAACTACAAACTAGTTTTTTTATTAAAAGTAACAATTTCTGTAATTGCTAGCTGTCAAGTCTTTTGACTAATGTATTCCCCTCAGGTATCGTTACAGCTAGTGAGAACGTAAGCAGCTGTTCAACTTAGTTGCCAAGCTGATGTCACGTTGGAGGCAAAGTACTTAGGCACTGAAAAGTGCAGTTAAGAAATAATTATGTCCTTTGAACTGGTACGGACGATGATTTTTATAATATTAAAGCCGTATAGAAAATGTGGCTTTGATTTCAAGACTAAAGTTTATTCAAATTTGTTTTAAATTGATGTTAGTTCAAATTAAACAAATATCAATTTTTATTTTAATAATAGTTAAGTTGATTTCAGAGTGACTAGCACTATCGAAAAAGTTATAAAAACGTTTGAAGTTAGATAGACGTCCACTGCTGGACATAGGCCTCCCCCAACCTCCACCTCCACTTCGACCGGTTCTGTGCTTCTCGCATCCAACGGGTTCCTGCGGCCTTCACAAGGTCGTCAGACCACCTTGTGGGAGCCCTTCCAACGCTACGTCTTCTGGTCCGCGGTCCCCACTCTAGAAACTTTCGGCCCCATCGGCCATCTGTTCTGCGAGCAATGTGTCCTGCCCACTGCCACTTAAGTTTGGCAATTCTTCGGGCTATGTCGGTTACCTTGGTTCTCCTGCAGATCTCCTCATTTCTGATGCTGCCTGTGCTTCAACAAAACCATGTACCCTCTTAATTGCCATGTTTGGAAACGTAAGCCAAAAGGAATCGTGTTTTATTGACATTTCAAAACAATTAATGACTTTGTTTCCTATCAAAGGTTAGTTATCTACCTGTTGAAAAGAAAACAACATCGTTAGTTGAAGGTTAAAGGTCATAAAAGTTGACCTACGTCAGTAACTGGGTTGTGGAGGTCAGATAGGCAGTCGCTCCATGTAAAATACTGATATTCAGCTGCATTCGGTTAGACTGGAAGCCGACCCCAACATAGTTGTGAAAAGGCTAGGCAGATAATATTATAATTTAAAATTAGATTTTAAGTATACTAATAAACAAATCAAAATTCTTAATTTGTAAGTATCACTACAAATTGGCATCCATAGGTATGTGTTTTGATCCATTTGTTTACGTTTTCGTCAGTACTTTTTGTACAGACAATACAAACGTGTCTTGTGAAGTTAACTCTTAATTTAATGAATAACTCCTTCGTAAATTGTATAAAGCTAAACGAAAGCGGTTGCATTTAAACTTGTTAAGTTACCGTTAACGCTGCAATGATATTGAGCATAACTCAGTAACTAGTTAACGACTAACTCGCTCAGCCATGCACGCTAAACTAGTTACTAGTTTGGAAATTATAGCCTTATTAAATTTTGGAGTAATAGTTTCCTGTAGGAATT
The DNA here is from genome assembly GCA_963855955.1 of Luperina nickerlii. Taxonomy (NCBI): domain Eukaryota; kingdom Metazoa; phylum Arthropoda; class Insecta; order Lepidoptera; family Noctuidae; genus Luperina; species Luperina nickerlii. The sequence continues at coordinate 5,072,326 of OY979679.1, read as the reverse complement.
AATTCTTAGAGAGGGAGAGAGAGGGAGAATATAATGTATGAGATACCTCCTACCACCTCGAGGCATTTAGGGCTGATTTACGTCGATTTTTACTATAACACGGTGTTCTTGAACTGAAGTTCGCTCTTTGCTTAGCAGGAATTTTTAATAAAAAATGCGTGTTTTTTTCAAGACTGATGATGATGGGGTTACAGACGGTAGTAAACACGTACCGAATTATTACAAAACGAGTTCTAATTTTAAACCAAACCCAGGCCTGTGAGACAGTTAATGTATTTTTAACTTTATTCCGACTAACGTAAGCTCTGTAATAAAATTCTTACGCCATGCTGCGCTGTGCGTGTTATGCTGTAGCTCAGTGAGTGCTACGCTGTAGCTTGCTACTGTTCACAGCTTTTTATCTTAAATTCTGAGAGAGTGGCTTTATAATGTATCTAATTTAGACACATTGTATCATATAATTTCAAACGAACGCTCATACAATGGTACACAAATCCTCCCTTCATTTGAGTTTTTATTAATTAGATCATTTCCTTCTTTGTCTCACAAAATTGTCTGTTCCATAGTATGTGGCGATGGCGATGACATCTCTGAATGTGGGGAATTAATATTTACGAAGAGTTGTTTAGACAGTAATTAATATTAATTGAGGCTTGATTAACGGCTTGTGGGGTTAGGTTCCGTGGGTTGGGTTACAGTTCCATTCTTAGGGAGAGTAATGAAGGGATTTATTAAAAACTAGCTGTTCGTGCCCGGCGTCGTCGCCCGGGTGTACAACTTTATAATTGAGATTTTCATACAAAATATCATCCAAATTTCCGACGGATTTTCCGAAAATAAAATAGACGGACCCGTTCTCCAGTGATGATCTCTCTTACAAACGGCAATTGATTTTTATTTATATAGATAACATCTATACTGTAGGTAGTAAGATAAATAAAATTATTTCAAACTAGCTGCGAACCGCGGTTTCACCCGCATAAGTGCCGATCCCGTGGGAATATTGGTGTAGCGGTATCTACAACGCCACATGCAAAACAACGCGTCATACTGAGTTACTGACGTCACGCAAATCCTGCATCGCGCAAGCAGAGTTTACCGCGCAACTAGCATAGATACAAACGGCCCGACACGAATCAATGGGCAGTTGCCCGCCAGACACAACACCCGTCTGGTCGGAGGATCCTCCCTTTTTCTATAGAGTATGAGTGAACTTTACACCCTGTTCCTCATACCTCTATATTGGGATAAAAAGTATCCTATGTGTATTCCTGCTTATAAAATATCTGTGTGCCAAACTTCATTGAAATCTGTTCGGTCATTTGTGTGTGAAGAAGTTAACAAACGTACAAACACACTCACAAACTTTCGCCTTTGTAATATAAGTGTGATTGCAAATTACCTATACTGTTTCGTTCTGGCAAATACTTTCTCTTTTTAGTTGCAAATAAAAAGGTGTCGTCCAGACATCATCGTCGACGACTATCTCACGTACAAAAAAAAACCTAGCTTCTGGCCGCGGCTTTACCCGCGTGGATGCCGGAAACTATAGGGGAGGGCGGGGCTGGATTTAACGGAGGTAAGAATTAACAAGCTTATTCTCGCCAAACGTGAAGTGATAAAAAAATGAGACTCTGTTTAGAATAACTATATACACAGCCGAACGTGTCCTAACTTGTCAGTTTTCGATCGGCCGTCGCTAGTGATAGTTGTGCGTAGTAACCTCGAATTGACAGGTAAACAAACTTTTTGTACTTCGTAATAAATTGATTTAAGATTAATTTTTTCGCTAAAGGACATGTTAGGTTTTTGTATGGAGGCTGGGCTTTTATTCGAAGCTACTGTGAACAGGGAAGAGATCATATTTTTATGAAAGTAGGTACATAAATTAAGGAGACTTTGAACGTTTTTTAAATTTTTTTTGAAAGCACCCTTTCCTTAATTATTATACATTTTAATAATCATTATTTAAAAAATAAATTGCAACCCACAGTAATTATTGATTTTGGCAACACTTTTCGGTTGGATGTCATTATTGTCATAGTGAATTGTAAACGTCAATCAAGTGTCAAATTCAATTCAATTTTGACCTGTGTGCTGACAGCTGACAAGTATGACAACCTTACTGGCACAGGTAATATTTTCATAGATTCCATTAGGAGGCAAAGGAATTAATGCCATACATACAAATCATGGAGTTGGTTTTATTTTAAGCCATCTAATATTATTTTAGAATATTTTAAATAACAATAAGGTGTATAATTTGCTTTAAAAAATTATATTTGACATTTTTTCTTTGTTTCAATGTGCAAAAATAATATTATGACACCAAAAATATCTGGATATAAAATATGTATTTATTCAATAATGGTGCTTTTAATATTTTTTCTGTTTTTGTCAGGCCATCCTGAATAAGTTTCCCTATCAGAAAAACCACACATGACAGCTGTTCAAAAAAATAATTATTTTAAGCCCATTTCCTAACATGTCCTTTAATGAAAGTTTATCCTAAGTGTAGTTGTATTTTATTGATTTTCAAACTATTATATTTGTTTGTAATTATTTTGATTAGTTTATTTTCTGTAATTGATGAAATATAAAAAGTGACCTTGGGGCTAAAATTAACAAATTGAGTGGGGTCAGTATTAACATGTTAATACTTACCCCATATGTAGGTATGTGATATTAAACGAGTGTCTTAAATCCAAAATGAAATTATAGATAATATGCCTGATATTGACATAAGTATTTCAGAGGTTATTGATCAACCATCACACGTACCATCAAATAAGCAGCGACCGTCAAATGAACCAGGACCGTCAAATACAAAGCCTACAGAAAAGTTTAACGTAGAAACAATAAGACTGCTTCCAAAAGCACCTCCTCGTGTCGAATCCAAACGAAAGCGATCAAGGAAATCAACGATTCTCACTGATACTCCCGAAAAATTGGCCTTAGAGGAGGAAGCAAAATTAAAATCATCAAAAAAGATAAAAACTAGTCTGACTGAAACTAAAAATAAGGGTTAAGGCAAAGGAAAAGGGAAAAGTAAAGGTAAAGAAACCCGGAAAGTAGAAGTAGAAAAGGTTAAGACGGCGCCTATGCAGCCCAACGCGAGCGATTTCGTACCTCTCGCCCGCGCCACCCCGCGCCCCCTCTACTATAATACGCAAAAGCGCGCGGCGCGGGCGGCGAGCGGCGACGCAGCAAGCGCGATCGACTGCGTGAGTCGAGTTCGAGTTTGAACGGCGGCGCGACCGTGAATTTGAACTTGATTCGTATGGCAATAAAAATGTATTCGTAAAAAATTATGTCATTCAAATAAAGTTCAAATTCACGGAAGTATTTCCACGGTACGATGCGGCGACGGATCGATGTGTAAAAGATAACACAGCTAAACAAACGAGCTCATTGTCGGTATACAATACATACATCACTACATAGTATAAAACAAAGTCGCTTTCTCTGTCCCTATGTCCCTTTGTATGCTTAAATCTTTGAAACTACGCAACGGATTTTGAAGCGGTTTTTTTTAATAGATAGAGTGATTCAAGAGGAAGGTTTATATGTATAATAACATCCATTAAATAGTGGAGAAGTACTGTTATTTTTGAGGTTTCTAATGTGATGTCGTAAATAATTACATTTTTTCCGCTTACATTGCAAACGCAGGCTGAACCCTACGAGTTTTATCAAAATAATGTACTAAGTATTGTACACATTGAAAAGGTCTACAGAAAAGTCCGTGATGGTATATGTCTATCTCTTATGGATAACCCACAATAACTTTTTTTTGTCATTTACTTTTTACGACAAATAATGGCTAATTTTCGAAGCGATTTTAACCAATACAGCATTAATCCTTAACCAATTAAATACCTTGAATACATTGTTCATTTAATATAGATCTATATGGCCCTTTACACCGTATGATTTAAGTGAATATTTTCGAAGATATTACAGATTTAAAAATTGCGGGACGTAGCGTTTGCGGCGGTAACGTTCACAGTTTTTCTGTAGTGTATTTAGTATCAGCATTGCAGCCGTGCGAAGCCGGGGCGGGTCGCTAGTAATTATTATTTGAAGCTCTGTTCATAGACCTACAAACTGACATACCTACCACCAACATAGTAGGTAAATAGGTACTAGGGCTTCCATCCCGAGGCGCGAGTTTCGAAATTTAGAGGCTCGTGTTTTTTTTTTGTGGACTCGATACTATATAGACTGATCCGTTATTCTATCCTCGCGTAGGTACTCAATCTATATACTTACCTAAAAGGTTAGTATGAAATAAAATGTTATGTAAATATTCATCAATGTTTATTTATTAAACAATTTAATATGTATATTCAGAATATATAATACCATTACAATAACAATAAAAATCCCATAAAAAATAAAAGACAAAGAGGTTTCAAAAAATTTCGCGACGTGCAACGTTCGAAAGTATGTACTTATTACAAATATCGTATTACCGTAATAACAAAAAGTAATGTTCCCTAAACAAAAATAAACTCTCTCATAACATAACCATGCATGTACCTAGAACAAAATAATGTTTCCTTATAAATAAAAATATCGACCAAGCAAGTCGGGCCATGCATAATATAGGGTTCCGTAGCTGTAAATACAAACGACTGTAACATACTTTTTATGATGTAAAGATAAATAGAAGGCTATTAAAAGAGTATTGTTTGCTAAAGGCAAAGGCAAACCTTTGAACTAGGACGTCTATTGTCTATTTTGCAGTTTTATCTTTATTATTCGAAAAGTTATAATCACATTGTTCGCGAAATTATTTTAAAACAGTTTTTACTAAGTTATAGCAACGTGGAAGTTTCTAGGTTAGAAATGGCAGGGAGGGTGGGGGGCACTGCAGTGCCTTGTAACGCCCCCTGGCATTGCAAGGCAGGCAATTTGGCGGGCCATATTTCGCAAACGGTATAACTGAAAAAAAGTGATGTATTAATTTATATTACCCTCGTTTAAATAGACCGATTCAATTATACCCATCAAGAGGGGGTGCATTGAAAAAAATAATTCTTCCCCATTTGTATCTTTAGGCTTGTAAAAAAAACCGCCCAAGTGCGTGTCGAACCACGCACAATGAAGGGTTCCGTAGTTGGGAATGAGTTTATCCCAAGAAGCCTAACCTTTTCTCCCCTATCAACTCCAAATTATTTATACCGCAACCAAAGGCTGTTGAGGGAATAGGAAAGGTTTTTAATTCTTTAAAAAAAAATTAAGTCTATCATTCTTCTTTCGTCTGATTCTTCATTGATTTCTATCTGACCTGTCCTCTTTGTCTGGAAACCTACAAGATTAATGCATTTTATTACATAAATATAAAGCAGACAATAATAGCAATGCATGAATGTTCTGAAATAGTAGTACATTTTTGAATAGCTCCGATACTTTCCCATGGCCAAAGCCCTTTCATATAATATGCCACTTGACAGAACTTGTACGGAACCCTAAAAACCGTCAAATAAAGAATATTCTCCTTTTTGAAGTCAGTAAAAATGCGAGAACTGCAATATTGCCTGTCGATCCATCGATCCATCGATCCGTCGATCCGTCGATCCATCGATCTGTCGATCCGTCGATCCATCGATCCATCCATCCATCCATCGATCCATCGATCCGTCGATCCATCCATCCATCCGTCGGTCCATGGATCCATCGATCCATCGACCTGTCGATCCATCGATCCGTCGAACCATCGATTCGTCGATCCACCGATCCGTCGATCCATCGATCCGTCGATCCATCGATCCATCCATCCATCCATCGATCCGTCGATCCATCCATCCGTCGATCCATGGATCCATCGATCGATCCATGGATCCATCGATCCATCGACCTGTCGATCCATCGATCCATCGATCCGTCGATCCATCGATCTGTCGATCCGTCGATCCATCGATCCATCGATCCGTCAATCCATCGATACGTCGATCCATCAATCCATCGATCCGTCGATCCATCGATCCATCGATCCATCCATCCATCGATCCATCCATCCATCGATCCATCGATCCATCGGTCCATCGATCCGTCGATCAGTCGATACATCGATCCATCGATCCATCGCGATCCGGCGATCCATCGATCCATCGATCCATCCATCCATCGATCCACAAAAACACATAAAATTTCAAATCACAACGATGCTAAAGAAGTTTTCACTTCAAAAACATCCCCACTTTACGAGTACCTAAAAAAACCGATAGCGTAAAAAAATTTTTTTTTAAGATTTTATTTTACCACTTTGTCGGCGTGATTAATAATGTACGGACGCCAGCACATCAACCTACCCGAAACTGTCAAATTTTCGCAATCAACTTTGAACCTTATGCTTTAGTGATAAAGTTGAAAATCTATTAAAGAAATCTGACAGATTGTAGTAACTTGATGTGCTGGCGTCTGTACATATTATATCCATGCCAAATTATAAGTTTTCTAATAGTACTAAGAGCCTCTGAGCTAAACTGCGGACGGACATGGCGAAACTATAAGGGTTCCTTTTTGACTACGGAACCCTAAAAAAGAGAAAGCCATCATGGCAAAATTTTTTTTCTTTAAATAAAATTCATCAGTTTGAATAAGTAATATTGATTAGTAAAAATATCAGTGATTGAACTAGGATGATATTATTTTGATACTTATTGTATTTTTACCCGCATTATATGTATAGGTAGATAGGTAGGTACACACGGCTACGTATGAAGCTATACATTTCCAGTATATAAGCTGACCTCTCATTGTACGGGAAAGATTCAATTATGTTACATTATGCGATTTAAAATTTACATACATAAATACAAAGCATCACGCCTGTATTGCCCGATGAGGTGGGCAGAGGTGCGGGAATCGAACCCAGGACCTCACAGCTCAGCAGTAGCGCTTGCGACCGCTAGACCAACGAGCCAGGTAAAAAAAATATTAACGGGGATTAAAAATTTACTTACTTTTTTTCCCCAGGCAATAGACATTCGAAATACCTAAGTAGCTAAGGAAATAAAAGAATTGATACCGTTATATAAATCGGTAGTTAGGTACAGATGCCAGCACACCAAGCTACCCGAAACTGTCAAATTTTCCCATTCAACTTTGAACCTTATGCTTCAGTGATAAAGTTGAAAATCTATTAAAGAAATTTGACAGATTGTAGTAGCTTGACATGCTGGCGTCTGTACTTACTTTTTTCTTTCTTTCGTTCAGAATACGGAGTTGTTCCCTCAAACGTTTTGTTTTGTTTTTGTTTTTTTTAAAAAACGTTGTCCCACACTAGGAATTACTCCTGTATCGTGGGTGCGTTTACAAACATTTAAATTCACATACACAAACATCCAGACCCGGAACAACTACCTGTAGGCAATACAAATATTTGTCCGGTCGGGAATCGAACCCGCGACACGCAGCGCAGCAGTCGATCGCTCAGCCACTGCGCCAACCACGGAACAAACTGTTTTTTCTGTTCCGTGGCGCCAACCATGTGTCGTGTTTTCCGAGAGTTTTCTTTTTGCCCATCTTTATTTACACTAAATAATGATAATAATTTATTATGTTTACACCAAACGGGTTTAACTCCTTTTTACAGTAGGTAATACTTACCACTAAACAAAATAAAAATGTCGAAAATAGTCCTCTCTCTGTAATGTCGTCAAACATAGGTTCGTCCTCCAACAGGTGCCGTAGCAGACTGATTGAATAAATTGAAAAGGATAGCGCTATTACTACCGCGTGCAAAACAAGAGACAGAAAGAGAGTATGCTCGCTTAGAATAAAATGACGCAAGCGCCAAATCACTGGATTGCTAATTACGAGGAGAATGAGTAGAAAAATAAAAAAATAATTCTGCACGATTTGAGATAATATTATTACCTATCTATTAGTTTAAAAATCATCATTAAATTCCATAGGGTTTCAGAGATCTAACTCAAAATAAGTGCAAAACGAGGTTTTTTCGTTATTTTTTTTTATCGAGATTTTTTTATCCAATCGTGTTTTCGCTTCTGCAAATTTAAAGATTATAAGTCCAAGTTTAATGTGTCCAAATAGCAAACTCTCAAGTCTTACAGATACCGATATCCAGATCGCCCAATATCACCAAAACATCATAATATAGACTCTTAAGAAGCATATTCTGCAGGATGTTAGTGAAGAAGATACCTGCTTCTGTTTAGTTTGTGCCGAGTCTTACAATGATGACACATCTGGACATGACTGGATACAATGTATTTTATGCAAAGGATGGGCTTATATCACCTGTATTATAGGTGATACCAGAAAATACATTTATGCCTCAACTGTTTCTCAGATGATGAGAAATCGTATTCTGATTAATTATTGCCTGATATGAAGTACCTATTTCCTGTCTAAGTTTAAGTACAAATTAGTTTAAGACTGATTAAACTAGTTACCTTATTATTTAATTATTATATTTAAACTATTAAAAAATGTTTGTAACAGATTTATAAGATAATACATTTTTTTTTACTTCATTAAGAAACTCAAAGACTTTAAGTAACTTTAAAACATTAAGTTTAAACTGTGTGTTTAATTTTTTTTAGGCTTAAAAATATACAAACTGTAGCAATGGTGTAGATTTAAAAGAATTTGCTATATTCTTTGAGTTCCTATCATAAAAAGTACTAATTTGTTTAACATTAAAGGCAATAAAACATTTTCATTAATATCAGTGACATTTTATTTAAGTATTTGATAAAATTTTAGTCTCTGTTAATAATCGCCCCTTACGTTAATACTTACCCCAGCTCCGTTAATATTCGCCCCACATGCGGGGTATATATTAACAAATGACTTTTTTGGTTTTCATGGCTCTCTTTCTGGAAGCACTTACATACCTGATGATTTTTGTTATTAATATCATAGCTGAATAACCAAAGCATGTTTTCAATAAAAAATAAAATGAAAAAGTCTATTATCAACGAAAATATAAATTATAATACTAAATTTGTTAGTACCAGCCACGCCCTCCCCTACCATGGGAACGTGCTACCGGGATAAAAAGTAACCTATGTCGTTCATCAGGATGCCATCTATGTCCTTGCCAAATTTTATCTAAATCCGTTCAATGGCTTAGGTGTGAAAAGGTAACAAACAGACAAAGTTACTTTCGTTCAGTACAGTGAAAAGTAAAGTTCGCTTCTGCATTATTTTGAAGGCTTTGAGATGATTATGAATTACTAAGCCATCAGTGCCGCCATTGTGGTCGGTACTACTGTATACCTACCTACTACAATGGCGATGACGTTTGCATGTTTTTACGAATTTTCGATTAATCACTGCTAATTATAAGGAAACAGATACCACGCGGCATCTTCAACAATAGGGCCGCGATAATAACTTAAAGGCTCCTTCAAACAGGCGCGACACGACACGCGACACAAAGGCACCGCAAGTCGCGCAACGAGCGGTGCTTTTGTGTCGCGCGAGATTCACGTCGCGCGTCGCGCCTGTTTGCAGGAGCCTTAACGCTGGAAATGTAACTCATCGAATGAATAAGCTGTAATTCAGTAATTAGTAAGCTGTCACTGGCGTCACCATACAGTGCTGCTGGTTGAGCCTATTTGCATTATTAGGAATCTCTTCATAATTCTGTCAGTTCGCCGTCAATGCTTCATTAAGTTCAGAGCTGTAACGACACTTAACATATTTTTACTATTAGAGGTCTACTGAAAAGTAAAGGGATAATCACTTCGGACGAGGCTATCATATAATTATGATAGAACTTCACTTACAGGTAAGTTCGTTTAATCACTAATTATACTTTAGCCTCGTCTTAGAGATGAGCATTGTACAGTTGTAGATCTTGAGAGATTATAGTAAAATCACACTAATATTATAAAGGCGAAAGTTTGCGAGTGTGTGTGTTTGTGTGTTTATATGTTTGTTACTTCTTCACGCTCAAACGGCTGGACCAATTTTGGTAAAATTTGGTATGGAGGTAGCTGACATCCTGCATTAATATACAACGTGTTTTTTTTGATATCCCATAACTCTACGGGGTCATTGTACTAATCATTATGAACAACTTTTACTAAGGGACCAAACCTGAAATCGCGAAAAAAAAATCAACCATTCCCTACATTTTGACGAGTTATGCGAACATAAATGTAGGGAACAGCTGATTTTTTTTCGTGGTTTCAGGTTTGATCCTATAGTAAAAGTTTTTTATTATGATGAGTACAATGACCCCCTAGAGTTATGGGATATAAAAAAAAACACGTTGTATAGGCTACTTTTTATCCCGATATTCTCAAGGGATCGAAACTTATGCGGGTGAGATCGCGGGGCGCAGCTAGTATCAAATAAAAGAATTAAGGTACTTGTACCTAACTTAATCAATCTTTCAATTGATTAAGTTAGGTACAAGTACCTTAATTCTTTTATTTAGTACCACCACTTAAAATTATTATTACATTATTCTTATTACACCTTACACATAATCTTTTAAAAGATTTGTAATTAACTGACCAGTAGCAGCTTCTTTAATCGTAGATCTCTAAAATTCCACTTAACGCTCGTGTTTTAAATCAAACTGCATACCTTATACAGTAGGTACCCGGCGATAAATATTGCACATCGACCTTTACCTTTTTTTGTATTTTATACAAATAATAAAAATAATTATCAAAAGAAGCAAATCACAATTGTTTTAACAGCTCCTAATAGATACCGGACTGTTTGTATTTCGTGCGACAGAGATAACGCTCTACGAAGCCGAAATTAGCCGATTGTCTCTTTCCAAAGGTCGATGTGCAATATTTATTGCCGGGTATTGTACTTACTTTTATTTTATCAAAGTAAAATCTTTCATATTTATTGGCGGACTTCCCGCTTCTTAATCAAGAAGCTTCTCTCCATTGATGCCAACTCTGTCTTGAACCACGTCGTTAAAAGTACATTAGGGATCGAGTTAAATTCCCTTTTGTTTCAAGAACATACATATAAGGAAAATACCACCGTTTTTGGTCCTAAGTTGAAATATGAGAAGGCATTACGTGCTTATTCAGTCCATATTGTATTGGATTGTGTGTGCCTAGGTCCACTGAGAATATCAATGTCTTATCTTCGACGGTATTGGTTGATAATGATGTTGATATGATTTGGACTTGAGCTTAAGGAATTGTAAAGGCTCCTTCAAACAGGCGCGACACGACTCGCGACACAAAGGCACCGCAAGTCGCGCAACGAGCGATGCCTTTGTGTCGCCCGCGATTATATCGCGTGTCGCGCCTGTTTGTAGGAGCCTTAAAATAATAAGAATTTATATTTGACAAAAACAGTGGTGGCCCAGTGGTAACGGCTGCGACCTAGAGGGTCGTAGGTTCAAAACTAGACAGGCGCTTTACTTTGTGTAAATTATTTCATCACCACTACTCTCAAAACGGTGAAAGAAAACATCGTGAGGAAACCGGCATGTCCTAGAACTAAAAATTCGAAGACATGGTGACGTCTAACTTACCCGCACTGGGGCCGCGTGGTGGTTTACGACCCACTTCCTCTCACAGAGAGGGGGCCTGTGTCCCAGTAGTGGGAACACTAAAGGTTGAATACAAGCTTTAATGCCATTACTTCTGCTTATAGGTTTGGGCAACTTCGTTCACAATCTTTCTGACGATCTTTTCACTTCGCCATACTAATTAAATACCGGTACGAGAGATGAAGTAGATAAATGTAGATATGGTTCCCGAATGTCTCAAAATGTATTTAAAATATATAATTATAGCCTATAATAATGTCAATACTTACATAAAATTACGTAAATTAAATCTTATTTCAAGTGAATAAGACTCAATCTTAAATGCGTAATGTAATGCTAGGGTCAACATGATTTTCTTAATAATTAAAAACAGTTAGCTTTTAAAAAACATAAGTTTTGGTCATTGTATTATGGCTCCTGCAAACAGGCGCGACGCGCGACGCGAATCGCGCGCGACACAAAGGCACCGCTCTTCGCGCGACTTGCGGTGCCTTTGTGTCGCGCGTCGCGTCGCCCCTGTGTGTACGAGCCTTTATGCTTTTAACTCGATAGCCTTGGGTTAATTATGATACATATTGTAGATTACTCCGTCCTGGGGTGTAAATGTGGTGCTGTCACAAACAATGGGGCACCGTGCCCTGTTGTGTGCACGCTACAGGAGCTGATGACGCTACTGAAGGTGCCAAAGTCGTAGCCGAATTCGGGCTGACTCTATTTAGATTACCATCGACACGCTATTAGCTAATGTGCTATTCTTACATTATTGCCCGAAACGTGTCAACACGACAAAAGAAGCGTAGAACATAATGACCATGATTAAAAAAGAAGATGATTATGCGAAGACACCAGAGCAAATTGGAAGTATTTTTGACAGATTGAGACTGAGATCAACTTCAACTTCAACTCTTGATTAATGGCTTCTGTGGAACAAACACCACAATTTTGCCAATTTCACGTACTAAAATCCACTAAATGAAAAAATTAAATCTCTCAGACACGTGAGACAGCTCGCTACTGCGGCTGATGTGTCCGAGACTGAGATCAACATCATACAAACGATGTCAAAAACAAAATGTAGGGACATTTTGAAAAGTTTTTGACATTGGCAGAATAGTCGACATCGGCTTTACTTGCCATAATTAAAAATAGAATAGAATAGACATGTTTTTGACATACGTTTGTCGCTGAGATGAGACGACGACTAGATTTTGAAAATTTGAACGTTTTAAATTACGAGAATTGGCCTTCTGAGCTAAACACAATAATCCTATTAAAACAAAGGAAAATGTCCGTCTATACCTGCCTCAAACAAACGGTACTCACACATGCTCGTCCTTAGCGCTGGGCACGAAGTATTTGCACTCTCGCTTCTGGAACGTGCTCTCAATCCAGCTACGTGTTGTTTTCTGAAACAAACAAACATTATGATTTAGTTTGAGTGGTTTTAGTTCGAGTAAGCACTGGCTGGGCTGGCGATCAAGTGGCCAGTTCCGTTGTGAAGTTGTGTGAGGAATAAAATTTGTATTATATAGGTTGAATACAACCAGCGCTGCGTGGTAATTGCGTAACACACTAAGTGCTTGGCCAGACTGAAAACGCAGGCGCGGGGCGGGCGTGGCGCGGCTTACTCAAACATAAGAACTTTATTTGAGGTTCCATAGTGGGCACGCCTGGCGCGGTGAGCGGCGCGGGCTGTTTGGTGCGGGGAGCGCACGGGCAACTCACGCCATAGCTCATAATACAAGTGACCGCAGTGAGTGCGCGGGCGGCCTACGCGGGGGACCGGTGTTCTCAAACTAGTTCGAACTTTTTTATAGTAAAAACTAGCGACCCGCCCCGGCTTCGCACGGGTGCAATGCTGATACTAAATACACTACAGAAAAACTGTGAACGTTGTATATAAAAACATAGCGGCCCGCTCCGGCTTTTTTTATAGGCACGCTCTTGCCGCACCGGGCGGCCGGCCGGTACCGCCGCAAACGCTACGTCCCGCAATTTTTAAATCTGTAATATCTTCGAAAATTTTCACTTAAATCATACGGTGTAAAGGGCCATATAGATCTATATTAAATGAACAATGTATTCAAGGTATTTAATTGGTTAAGGATTAATGCTGTATTGGTTAAAATTGCTTCGAAAATTAGCCATTATTTGTCATAAAAAGTAAATGACAAAAAAAAGTTATTGTGGGTTATCCATAAGAGATAGACATATACCATCACGGACTTTTCTGTAGACCTTTTCAATGTGTACAATACTTAGTACATTATTTTGATAAAACTCGTAGGGTTCAGCCTGCGTTTGCAATGTAAGCGGAAAAAATGTAATTATTTACGACATCACATTAGAAACCTCAAAAATAACAGTACTTCTCCACTATTTAATGGATGTTATTATACATATAAACCTTCCTCTTGAATCACTCTATCTATTAAAAAAAAAACCGCATCAAAATCCGTTGCGTAGTTTCAAAGATTTAAGCATACAAAGGGACATAGGGACAGAGAAAGCGACTTTGTTTTATACTATGTAGTGATAAGTCTTCTTCATTCATATTAATTATATTTTGACAAACACTGGACACGACAACACTCAGAACGAAACCGCGCTCGACTGCGGACAGGCAGATCGCTTCGTTCAGATCGTGCGAAAGTTAAGAGTAGTTTTAACGTCAAAAATGTGTAGATAACCAGTCACTAATCATTACTTAACGTTTATAATTTTACACTAGCTTTCATCCTCGCAGCATATGGCCCTTTACCAGGGTTCAAAGTAACCCCATACCAACTTCATTGGTCCAACCGTTTCGGAGATTAGCCGGAACAAACAGACCGAAAGACAGAAAAAAAATTGTTTTTTTTTTGTTATAAGTACCGTACATACTTTCATATGCATTTAGTAAAAAGCTGTTAAATTTGGACATTAGAAACAGACATTTCAATTATATTTATTTGTATAGAGTATACAGGGTTATTGGTAAAACATTAACAAACTCTTAAGAGGTCATTGTACTCATCATTGTGAATAAATTTTACTATGGGATCAAACCTGAAATTGCGAAAAAAATCAGCTGTTCACTACATTTTGACGAGTTATACGAATATAGGGTACAGCTGATAATTTTTTTTGCGATTTCAGCTGTGGTTCCATAGTAAAAGTTGTTCATAAGGAGAGGCCCGTGTCAAAATAATAACAGCTGCACAGGTCGATCGATCTGGTTAAGCTACGCTTGCCGCGGTTGTTCTATGGATGGGTGACCATCATTACATACCGTGACCCCTCCGTACCTCGGAAAGCAGGTTAAGCCGTTGTTCCCGGCCGTCATTCGTGGATCTTTGACAGTCGTTACGGGTAGTCAGAAGTCGAAAGTCTGACAACCAGTCTTACCAAGGGGTTATCGTATTACCCAGTAACTGGGGTGTGGGGGTCAGATAGGCAGTCGCTCCATGTAAAATACTGGTATTCAGCTGCATCCGGTTAGACTGGAAGCCGACCCCAACATAGTTGGGAAAAGGCTAGGCGGATGGAGTAAAAGTTGTTCATAATGATGAGTACAGTGACCTATTAAGAGGTTGTTTGTGTTTTTCCAATAACCCTGTATAGGATGGAGAAGCACAAAACCGGTCGAAGTGGAGGTGCTTGGTCTCATGTCCAGCAGTGGACGTCTATTTACAAAAAATCTATTGTTTGGACTAAAAAATTAAAACACTAGTGTTTTAGCATGTTGCTTGTAGGATAATCTGACAAAAAATCATAATGATTGTATGTATATTAGTATGGTTTTTATTGTAAAAAGAAAGTTTTTAGAGGTATCTTAATGATTTTTTTCTATCGTATCAAATTAGTTACCTATATTATGTTTTCAACACACTATCTACCTAGCATATATCCTGAAGAATATCATATATTTTTCTGATTATGTTTACTGTAGTCGATCATATACCTATTGTTTCTAAAACTTGCGTTTTTCGTGTTTAGGTCCTTTGACCCCCTTAATGTCTCCACCAAATTCCTCCAGCGGGAGCTTTGTGAAACTGTAACAGGCATCCCACGACCGTTGGAGTGTAAATAGTTTTACCAGTAGCATTCGACCGCCATTCTCTACCCGATAAAACTTACCTCGAGGGATGCCAGAGCTAAATAATGAAAGCTGAAAGCTAAACGATTATTATAGTTTGGTTAACTTTTATCTGGCAACTGGGTTGTGCAGGTCAGATAGGCAGTCGCTCCATATAAAGTACTGGTAGTCAGCTGCATCCGGTTAGACTGGAAGCCGACCCCAACATAGTTGGGAAAAAGCAGGCAAATGATGACCGAAAAGTTTCAAAAACGAACAAAAACCGTAGAGTCCAGTCACACTTCAGTTTTTTAAATCTCAGTTATTGAGAAAAATATTAACACTTCAGTTTTTTTTAATCTCAATTATTGAGCAAAATATTTGTTTAAAATAGCATTGTACTTCTGCTGCAATTTTGAACAAATACTTTTCTCAATTACAGAGGTTAAAAAAACTGAAGTGTTAATCGACTTTTGTTGCTGACCGTACCCTCTTAATTGCCATGTTCGGAAACATAAGCCAAAAGGAATCGATTTTATTGACCTTTCAAAACAATTATGTTAGTAATGACGTTGTTTCCTATCAAAGGTTAGTTACCTACCTGTTGAAAATAAAACAACATCGTTAGTTGAAAGTTCAAGGTCATAAAACCTCATTGTTACGGGTCATTAAACACGCTGCTGTCAAGCTGGGATCAAATTCCTCACACGCTGACATTGCTGTCGTCGTCGTCGTAGTTTAATTTTTATTTCTTATTTTATCGCATCGTTTACTGGACCGGTTGACGTCATCACGGCGTCGCTGAAAATCAGCGCTGGGGGTTTCTCATAGGGTCGTAGCATTATGCAGAGCGATGCCCGATTTACGTGGATGTGACGCATATTTTCTCTAAAGATGTTCAGCTTTGTGTGTGTGTTATTTCTCTGCGTCATGTTTACCGTAAATAAATGTGTTTTCTTTCTTTATCAATGTATTACATAATGTTATAGAAGCTGGTGGAAAACTATGCTTTCACTTTGAACAGTCACAGAAAATATAGGTACGCATGATCCAAGCCATCTAAAGGCGGATTGCGAGGACATTGCGAGTAGTGGTGGTTAATAAAGCGTATAGCGCCAAAATATAACAGACTATTTGTACATAGCGTATAGCGTGTGCTATAGCGGCTCTGACTTCGCGCTATATTATAGCGCCTCAACCTACTCAATGAATAAAAGTTTAAACGCGCACAGCGGGGCCAGAACGAGATAGTAAGATAGCGTTCGCACAGCGGGGCCAGAACGAGATAGCAAGATAGCGTTAGCGACTATAATGTCACAGTATAAAGACATACAGTATTGTATCTCGGCCGTAACCTTGATGTAAATGCCTACAGCCGCGCGGTACGTAAACATGCGATAGGGCTGCCCGCCTTCAGTATTTTAATTACATTTGCCTACTTGGTGTTTCCATTTAGTTTTGTTATTGTATTTTACTGTGTATACATAAATAATAAAATAAATAAATAAATATACCTACTTCTTTTTATATAAACAAATAAAATACTTTGTGAATTGAATAGGAAGTGTTTAATAAAAATGCGTGTTGTTTTGATCGCCGCCGCACGACTCCAGCTAGTGAGCAGCGCGCTGTTGCTATTCAAATTTCGAACTAATCGCCGCGCGGCGCCAGTCAGTAGGCAGCGCTAGCACGCTGTTAAAATGGCGGGAAAGCAAGTGTGCATTCACAGATTGATTTTATTTAAAATAAAAAAAAAACAGTTTATTCGGTAATTTAAAAACTTGGCTGCATGCTCTAGTGTCTTTGCCAACATTTTCACGCAGCCACGGCAGAAAATAATCCTCGCGCCATTTTTCTCAAATTTTCTTTTCTTTGTACTTGTATTGTGAAATGTTTTTTTTTTCTGTTTCCTCGCAAATGTGTTAAAAAACGTCGTACGATATACGTGCGTATTGGTTATAACATGCTCGGCTCAATTACGCCTCGCATGTTATAATATCGTAATGTACTATTACAGAATAAATTATAATCATTAAAGTCATCAACACAACTCTCTAAGACCATGTAAGTCCAAAGAATGATGATTTCATGAAACAGTTATTCTTATTACAGTAACAGTTATTCAATAAAAATAATTAATTTTATTCATAAAAGTATGCAATCATTTCATTAATGTTTTGTTATGATGTTGTCACGTTAAACTATCGTCCGTAAATCGAATTTACAGACAACCAATTTTTTTCTAGTATTATTCATACACACAGTACAATAAACAACTATTATTAATAATAAAAACCACGTCTTTACTTTGAATTATACAAACTAACAAAACACACATGCCCCGAGGTTTTAACACAAGCGTACCTACCGTATAATGATTCATGAACCGCCTATAACTACCTATTTCACTCGTGTCTATCACTTTCCTTTACTTTAATCACTTTATTTATTAATCCAGACATCTTTTTTTCCGGAGGTAATAGGAAATACTTATCCATTAAAAAGACACACATTATGTACAGACGCCAGCACATCAAGCTACACCTAACTGTCAGATTTTCCCAATCAACTTTGAACCTTAAGCTTTAGCGATAAAGTTGAAAATCTATTAAAGAAATCTGACAGATTGTGGTAGGTTGATGTGCTGGCGTCCGTACCTACCCACTAGTAAGTAAAATAGTCTTACCTTTCCGAGTTTCCAGGTAATGTAAAAAAAGCTATCTCTGGATGCGTTATTGACGAATTCATGCAACCAAAAACAGCACAATATCGCCTACTCGTCATATTAAATATGTACTTGAACTTATTTTTAGTGAAAAAATCGCGCGGTTATTGTTATAAAAAACAACACACCGTCCGTTCGTCACTGTTGCACAGTCGCGACTCCGAGCCGCCTGAGCGCACACGGTGATCGAAGCGCGTAGGTATAGCCCGCGTTTCGTCCGTTTGTATGAAGACGACCTACTGTATATATTATTACCGTGATAATGTATAGCGCGTTGCGAAATAATATCTACCGCGCATCATCAATTCATCAAGTCCGTTTAGCGTGATAGCACTGATAGCGTGTTGCTAAATTATAGCGTCTCCGCGTTCAGACTGCGCCCGAGTTTTGAAATAGCGCGCTATAATTATAGCGTATAAAATAACAGACTATATGAATATAGTTTATAGTTTATAACACGTTTACAGTTTATAGCGGATTTGAACATCGCTAATTGCGAGGCATGCGCAGCGCACGACGCAGTTTCTGTACTTAGATATATCTAGTTACTCTTATTAATTTTATTTTATACTTAAGTCTTATCAATTTCATGAAAAATCAAAGGTCATTGGGCGTAATCTGACCCGATTTGTGTAAACTTACGTACAAAAATCAAACTAGATTTAACTTGTTAAGTTATTACTCCACTTTCAATTTCATGTACTTTTTTTTTGTTTAACGACCGCAACGCATATCAGGAAACTCTGATACGGGATATGCAGAACGTGCCGTAGCGCACGGACGAGCAAACTCTGCCAGAAGCTTGCCGCGTTGAACGTGTTAATAAAAAAAAGGTTTTTTTTTATTTTTCCCAATACATAAATGTTTATTTGGCACTGATTCCTGTAACACTAACACAGGTTCGCCTAGCACAGGAGTCAGGGGTTTCACATGCATGGTTGTAATATTTTTATGTCAATAAAGATTAATATTATTATTAAAGTTAAAGGTAATAAATTAATGGCGCAAAATTTAAAGTTAATAATAATGCGTGATTATGAAGTTAATTGTTGTTAAAAATATATACATAGATAATCACTTTTACTTTTTTGGCTTGACAGACATTACCCACACTAATGCAACCCATACTATCATAAACTAGAGACATTAATTTGTCTATTCCACCCTATTTTATATCTGTACAGCGTGGGTATAGTTTCCATAGAATGGTGCCCAATGATCATTACTAGGGCTCGGATAAATATGTAAACACATATTTTTTATTTGAATCATATTCATTCATTATTTGGTTTTCTCCATAAATTAAGATGTTTTGAGCTGGGAAATGAGAGTTTTAGAATCCATATTTTTCCATATTTCAAGGTTAAGACCATATTTTTAGAATGTAATTACATTAGTCCATATTTCCTATCTTCAATAATTAAACTGCTTAATTTTTGTTTCCATAGAGCCGCGTCGCGGGAATAAATTGTCGTTGCGCGACACACACGAATGTAGGTAGGTCGTGGCGCTATTTTTCTACCGATGCGCCGCCCGCCACCCGCAACTATTGTGTTTGCATTAGAAAACGAATCCGCTAGTATTTTAAACGCGAAAGAAATTTTCGAAAACGATACTCTGCGAAATGATTTAATCTACCTAAAAAACGATTATTGTTTTTTAACCCGTCACATCAAAGCGCTGGAAAATCCGACAACACCATTAAAAGACAATATTAAAATCATTTCAACCATTGAAAAGAAAATAATGGAGGTAGAAGGCCCTGTTACTGAAGTGGTAAAATAGAAAATAAGGTCTGTCCTCGAAAAAAATAAAGGATTAACGACGCTAAAAAAAATTAACAATATTCTCAATGGAACACCAAACGGCAATCCAGAGGAGGCATATTCGCTTACAGAGTTGTGCAAATTTAAGTTTGCGCCAGTTACTTCCTGTGACGTAGAGAGGTCATTCAGTCAATATAAAGCGTTTTTCCGATTAAACAAAAGGAGCTTCAATTTTGTAAATTTGAAGAAACATCGTTGTATACTCCAACAGCTCGAATAACAAGGCAGACTAAATTTTAGCTAAACAATTTAATTTCGTTGATTTTTTATATATTTTTTCAAACAATTATGTTACAATTATGTGCTTTATGTTTGGTAATAGTTGTCTTTTTAGTCCATATTTTTCCATATTTCCGTTTTTTAGACCCATATTATATGTACATATTTTGGGATTTTTAGTACATATTTATCCGAGCCCTAATCATTACCATAGGCAATTTTGCTGTCAGTCCCCTTTAAGGCACCCAATCTTTATCATCGACACAACTCATCCACACCCTTTCACACAAAAGCGAGAATATATTCTCGACAGTAAAAAGCACAATACATTGCCGGTCCATAAAACAAATCCTATTTCACGGATTCAATACGAAAAACAATGAATACTTTACATGGCGCAATATTGGAGCAATGGGTTCAGCACACGGTGCAGAATATTTGGGACATAAATATTGTATAGGTGCCGCGTTGACGACTGAGACGTGCGGACGTCTTACTTATTTTTCGTGTCACTTTTTTCTACAATCACCCTAATGTTACTTAATAATCCAGATAATGGATAGTCTTAGAAGATCTTTGAGTGCGGCATCTAGTATATCAGATGAAGGTGTTATAAATGAAGAGATGGTGGAGAATATTAAGGAAGTACCAACTATTGAAGAAAGAACAATGATTGAAGATAATGCAAAACAGAGAAATGTCGAGAAAAGGTTGCGAGAAGATAGCGAAGAAATTATTGAGGAGGATGATGGTTTTACCACCGTGAACAGAAAGGCGAAAAGAATATTACGCAGTAATTCGTTCAATAACAATCGTAAGGACAATGTGGGTAGTTGTGAAAATAATACAAAAAAAGCAGATTACTATGAGGTATGTCTTACATCTAAGACAGTACTTCCAAAAATGATTGGAATGGCCAAATTATTTAAATCGCAAAATATGAACGATATCCTCAAAATCAAATATAAAAGTCCATATAAAATATTTATTACACTAAAAAATATTGAAGATACAAATAAAATACTTAATTGTCAAAAGTTTAAAGAATTAGAATTTAGATGTCAAAGAACAGACCAATTAAGTGTAATTTATGGTATCGTCAGAAATATTGACCTTGAGATCGCGGAGGACGAACTTGCGGAGTTATTTGAAAGTGAAGCAGATATTTGTGCGGTTAAAAGACTTAAAAGATTAACTGACGATGGGCAGTGGATTAATAGTGAAGCTATTCGCATCGCTTTTAAAGGACCAACACTGCCATCACATATATTTGGATATGGGTGTCGTTTTAAGGTTGAATCATACCTGTTCCCGGTTACCCAATGTTCAGGATGTTGGAAATATGGTCACATGAAACGTTTTTGTCCTACCCAAAAAATTAAATGCCCTAAGTGTGGAAAAGACCATGATAATTGCCAAACTAACGAGTACTCATGTATTAACTGCAAAGGCCCGCATATGGCATTACATAAAAGTTGTCCAATGTATCTCAAAGAAAGAATGATTAGGGACATAATGAGTAATAACAGCTGTTCTTATAAGGTAGCATTGGACTTATACTTGAATCAATCAAAAAAAAGTACTGAAGTTATTCCTGTCAATATTGAAGTTAGCGAAATACCACCTCCTCTTACTTCTTTTTCACATGCTAGAAGTTACAGGGATACGCTCACATCCTCCCTACAGCCTAAACTAATTAATACGATAAATACCTGCATCGATTCAAGTGCTTCGAACGAAGAAAATAGTGAAAGCGAAGAGTTACTTTACGAAAATAACACAACATCCAATCAAAATAAGAAAAAAAATCAAAAACAAAGTAAGAAGAAAAAAACAAATGACCGAATCAAGCGATATACAAAACAAAATGAACAGGAAGGCCAGAAAGAGAAAATTCATAAAGAGATAGTAGAAGAAAATCCCAATAAAAGCGAAAACTTAACTAAATTAAGAAACTATTACAACAAGCTTAAAGAAATATGGTTGGCAGATTGTTCATCAGAACAGAAGGTGAAGAACGGTATAAAGTTATTATTAGAAGTGATTATGGTGTATGTTGCTTCATTTTTTAAGGATTGGGATATTGTAAGTAAATTGTGCAGGTTATTTGTAAATGGATAGTGTTCACATCACTACTAATATCAACATATACCAGTGGAACGCTCAGAGTCTGAAGCCAAAATTAATTGACTTAGAATTATTAATGAATCGAGAAAATATTCATGTAGCTATTCTAAGCGAAACGTGGTTGGATGCAGATAGCAACATAAATATAAGTGGGTATAATGTATATAGACGGGACAGATATGACTCATACGGAGGAGTAGCGATTGTTTCACACAAATCTTTAAAAACACTTATTGTTCCTATAAGTGTGACTAATTCAGGTATAGAAATACTACACATTAGGATTCTTAATTGTAAATTAATTCATAATATAATTTCGGTCTACTGTCCGTCCTCTGTGAGAACCTGTCAATCAGACTGGGAACACATTTTTTCAAAATTTCCTAAAAATACTATAATTGCGGGCGATTTTAATGGACATCACACCTGCTGGTCCAATAAAAATAATTCTAGAGGTAAACAATTGTTTGACGCTGCCATTGAAAACAATTATATCTCATTAAATAATGGTAATCCTACGAGAATGAAGCTCGTGAATGGTTTTTTACAAAAAACCTCCCCTGACGTTTCGTTTTGTACCACAGACATAGCTATTAATGGTTGTTGGAGTGTTAGTAGTGAATGCCTGGGTAGTGACCATCTAATTATGAAAATTTGTTTTAAGTATCAGGACTCAAAAAATATTACCTTAAAGCGAAATTTTAAAAAAGCAGATTGGCCTAGCTACCGTCAAATTATTACTAGATCTTTTTTACAAAATCCGCCGCCATCACAAGACGCTCAAAGTATGTATGACTTTCTTTCTACGCAAATGAATAAAGCTGCAGATAAAGCAATTCCTTTTATAAAACTATGCAATAATCCAATTGGCAATTTTATACCAAAAAAATACTGGAACCAACAACTCTCTAAAGTGGTAGCCGAGCGACGCTTAGCTTTAACAAATTTTAGGAAAAATCCTAACCCCCAAAATCTAGATTTACTTTATGTTAAAATTTATGAAAGTCAAAAGATTACAAGGCAAGCTAAGTCTAAGTCATGGTATAAATTTTGTGACAGTATTGATGAGACTACAACTTCATCAGCCATGTGGAGGAAAATGCGCTGGATGAAGGGTTTTAGGCAGACGAGATCCTATTCATCGGACAGTAAAAAAGAGGAACTACTGAGTTCATTGGCACCAGATTTTGTGATGACTCCAACCCCTGTTTTTGATAATAACGAATCACCTTTAAATTGTGAGTTTTCGAAACAAGAATTGGAATCTTGCTTTAAAGTTAAGGATACATCTCCCGGTATGGACAATATTACTTATTCAATGATTTTTAATTTGCCTATTATTGCTAAAAAATATTTACTCGAATTATACAATTTAATTTTTAAAACATCAACGGTTCCCTTTCAATGGCGAGATATTTACATAGTACCGATTCCTAAAACTGGCAGTGACTCTGATAGCAAACTTCGGCCAATTGCATTGATATCTTGTCTGTGTAAAATATTTCACTCCATGATCCTAAAGAGACTGGAATGGTTTATAGAATACAATAAAATATTATCTACTAGTACAACTGGTTTTAGAAAAAATCACTCATGTCATGATAGTCTGGCACGCCTAGTTACCACAATACAAATTGGTTTTACAAAAAATACTCCAACTTTGGGTATTTTTTTGGATATAGAAGGAGCATATAATAATGTTCTAATTGACCGAGTTATTTATACTCTAAATTATTTAAAAGTTGGGAAATATGTTTGTTCTTATATTTGGGAATTTTTAAAGGAAAGACATCTCACTATAAAAGCTGACGAAAGCAACAGACAGTATGTAAGATGGACTGGTAGGGGAATTGCTCAGGGTGATCCTTTATCCCCCCTTCTCTTTAATATAATTACGGCCAATATTTGTCAAAATATTATTGATGTTTCTATCAGTCAATACGCTGACGATTTTGTGCTGTATTGTAATAACAATAAATTACAAGATAGTGTTGATAATATACAGCGAGCTTTAAATTTTTTTGTCTCCGCTATAGACATGTTGGGGTTGGAATTATCAAGCCATAAATCTAAATTATGCATATTTACTAGAGGTCGTAGAAGACTTTCAGTTGATATTAAAGTAAACAATAATGCTTTAGAAGCTGTCGACTACATTAAATATTTAGGAATGTGGCTGGACAAATGCTTAAGATGGAGTAAGCATATTAACGGGGTGTGTGATAGTTCTCAAAGAAAAATTCAGCTGCTCAAAGTTCTAGTAGGATCGTCATGGGGTATTCACCCTACATATATGCGTAGACTTTATATGGCCGTTATTAGGAGTAGAATTGATTACGGATGTTTTTTGTACGATAACTCTGCAAATAGTCATACTTATAAATTGGACAAATTACAAAATTTAGCTTTAAGAATAATTGGAGGTTTTATTAAAACGACTCCGATACAGGTCATGGAAAGTGAGTTGAGTATGCCTCCACTACAAATAAGAAGACAATTTCTCTCTCTAAAGTTTTGTTTAAAACTGCAATCAAGGTCTAATGATATCTCTATTAGTTTGGTTTCAGACCTGAGTGGTATGATTGAGAATAGGTACTGGAATAGGAAGAAGAAACCTCTACTAGTTGCTTCACAAAGTCTAGCTGTAGCTGAAAATATTTCATCTTCGTATCCACTCTTAATGTTTACTTTGGAGACATGGATGTCTAAAATAGATATAAAGGATATCATTAAATGTAATTTAGTTAGCGTTACTGCCCCAAAATCACATTATGATATTTATTCTTTAAAGTATAATACACTCAAAGAACTACGAGAAATGTACACTGGCTGGCATTTTATATACACAGATGGGTCCAAAACATCAGATGGAGTGGGAGCAGCATATTGTGATTTAGCAAATAAGTGTCACAGGACTTATAAAATGAATAATCATATTTCCATTATGACGGCTGAACTATTTGCCATTTCTGAGGCCTTGAAATATGTGTTAGAGCTAGATGCTAATAAAGTGGTGATATGTACCGACAGTAAGAGTGCTTTACAGCATATTTCTAAATGTGTTCATAATGGTTCAATGGGTTTGGCTATAGCATACACAATTTTGAAACAAATCCATTTTTTTAACCAAACAAATAAAAATATAGTAATACAGTGGGTGCCGTCCCATGTTCGACTTTCGGGTAATGAGGAGGCTGACAGATTAGCCAAAGAAGCAATTTCTATAGGCATACATACACGGGAGGTTCTACCAAGTTATTCGGAAATGTTAGGTAAATTTAGAAAAGTAATCAACTCATATTGGAATGAATATTTTAATGAAAGATCTAAAACGAAAGGAATCTGGTACAAAAGTATACAGAGTGAGCCTCCTCATATACCTTGGTTCTCCGGGTCGAAACTGAGTCGCTGGCAAATTGTAGCTGCGCATCGTTTGAGGTCAGGACATATTCCACTAAACTCCTTTGCTTTTCTCATGCGGAAATCTGACTCTCCTAACTGTGAGGTGTGTGGTACAGTAGAAGATGCACAGCATGTGTTAGTGGAATGTGTCCGATATACTGACAAAAGAAACACACTTCTGAAATCTCTGAAATTGTCAAAAATGGATGTTGGAATGTTTCATGGTGTTTTAGCCAAGCCTACTTCTAAAGCAGCAAAAATATTGTATACTTTTTTATTAGGTAATAAATTAGATTAAGTTAATTTTTGTATTACTAAGGATAGTTTGTTTAGTTTAGTTAGTAAGTTGTTATTTGTAAAAGCACGATGGGATTGACATCGTCGCATAAGCGTACAAAAATCCCTTAAATAAAACAGATTAAAAAAAAAAAAAAAAAAAAAAAAAAAAATATTGTATGTTTAAATGAAGTTAACGGTACGCGAGGACAGTTACGAATGAATATTAAACATGTGAATTGATTTATTTCTGTTTTAAACTTTTTGTACCTATACACTATATATAAAAAATAAAATCCATAATGATTGCATTGTGCATGCACTATGGATTTTATTTTATAAAAGAAAGGGATGAATGAAAGCAGTCATAGCTATAGTATTAAGGCCAGTTTGTAGGAAACTGGCGCGACACGCGATATAATCGCGCGCGACACAAAGGCACCGCTCGTTGCGCGACTTGCGGTGCTATTGTGTCGCGCGCGATTTTATCGCGTGTCGCACCTGTTTGAAGGAGCCTTTATTGTTTTATTGATATTTAATATTTAAAAGCATTGCTTTTCGATAGTTATCAATAAAAAAATCGGCTATTTCATAGAAAAGTGCACCTACGTGCTCAAAATATAATGTAGCAACTTGTTTTTGATAACCGCCGAAATATTTCAACGCATTTTTTTTTTTTCAGGATGGGAAATCATCAAATGACCCCTCCCGCTCTGGGTGGAGCGGAAGGGAGTGTCAGACTCTTACTGACTAAAACCCACCCGTGTTCCTTCCTTCGCCCTTTATGTTCCAGGCCAGCGGTAACCCTTTCGGACAATCCCGCTGAATATTTCAACGCATGAGTTCAGAATTACCACCCAGTATATACTCGTATATTTTATGTATAACTAGCTGCGTCCCATGCATTAGTACTTAATGAAAACAATTCCTATGCAATGTAAAGGGATCAAATACATAAAAAAAAAACATTCTGTAGAGTCAAATAGGTGCACACAAAGCTTGGAATATTTTTTGGTCATGTTCGTTTTCCACTACTGAAAATCTCGGAAAAAATGCCTTTAGAAATTGCACAAGAAAAAATCTTTAACAATCTTACAGTGTGGTAACCAACAGCGAAGACGCGAAAGGAGATAAAGATTGCAAAAGTAATGTCTTAAATTACCCAATTCTGGCAGTTTTCACGACAAACTGATAATAAATAGCCTATTTTGTTCCTTATTAGTATCGAATTGAGATTCGCTACTTTATAAAAAGTTATGAGCGAGGAAAATTAGGTCCATTACTTTTTGAAAGTTTTCAATTTTACCCAAGATGGACTATATTGGTATCGGCCTTTAGTCTGCGTGGGTTTTATGGACACGATATTAATTTAGATTTGTTGCATTTGTAATGGTAGTCATGTCATCAGGGTTTAAATAGGTTTTTATTTTTATTATTTTTTTTATCTTTTAAATAAAATAATGATTCTTTTACATTTTCTGAATGTGAACGCTGTGTAGACTGTTAGTTTGTAGACCATTTTCTAATTTGTTAGTATTTGTTGACAGCCCTAAACTGTCCTCCCATACCTGTTAACACTGTAATTTGAAAACATTGTAAAAGTCAATTATTTTAAAAGAGTAACCGTAGATTTTCTTGTCGGCTCGTCAAGAACTCGCATAAACGCGTAACGCGTTGTATATTAACAAATGGTTACTACACTGTTCTTTTGAAGTACTACCTAGAGAACCTAATATTCAAAAGTGATATTTTAAAAATATCTTTTGTCATATAACTTTGAGATTATTGTCCGTAACCTTTCTCCCTTCGCTTTATCATTCTTTATGAATGATTGGACGATGAATCACGTCGAGCCTGGTAATTTGGGACCCTGACAAATTAATGACTACCCTTATCGGCTCGTTTCCTTTCGTAGGTACTTTTCGTATAGTCACTCGCCGAAGAGATATTGATGATATGATTGATGGATTAATAAGTCAATATGGAAGCGAGAATTTTATGTAAACTATGATTCTTTACAAAATATTTTAGCTTGCATCATTTTTATGGTTTTGAAAGGGTAGACGTTTGAAGACGTTCTATCACTGACCTGTATTATACACTTGTATAATAGAGGTCAGTGCTTTCTATCCACGATTCTTAAGGTCTAAACCACCATTCTTATGGTCAAAGCTACCACTCTTAAGTTGAAAGCCAGTATTGTTAAGGTTAAAGCTATAATTCTTAAGGTGTTAAATTACTTTATTTACTTAATATCTTCTTTAACAGAGAGTTGACAGCCCTATTCCACAGCCCTCGAACACAACATTAGCGAATATATTAGGGCATGATAAACACGCGAACTCTTTGCGACGCCTCTGCGAGTAGTCAACAAGATATACTGGTGTATGAAATTACCCGTCTGTCTGTGTGAAGCTTTATCTTGAGAGAATTTGTTTATAGCTCCTTTATTTGTTTCTTTGTTTGATATTTGACCAAGTGGCAATGTAGTGAAGAATATAATTTTTTATCACATCTGAATCTCTCACTGCGCTCTAAATTCAAAGAAACACTCTCGCCTTCAAAATAGTTGTATGCTCCCTGGGGAAACAATCTACTATTAAAAGTTAGAGAGCATCTATTTTATTGGGTTTTTTCCATTGATTGATCTATTACTAGCGTATTGAAATCATTGGTTTTTCATCTAGAATTTCTCAGTGGCAGCCCGGAACCTAGATTTGTGACCGGTTGTTCGCAATAGGCTCCTCACCCCCTGTAGGGGGCGAGCCGAGCATTTCGCCAGTAATGTTTAAGTCCTATATAATAGGGGGTGAACCTTGGCATCAACCGGGCACAAATCTAGATGCCACTGATAAATTAAATTAAAAAAAAAACAACAACACTATGCACGTTCTGGGAATCGAACCTCTACGACCTCGGTCCTGCAGGACCTCATGCTCATCAGAAGAGCTTGCGACTACTAGACTACGGAGTCAGTCGAGTAGAATTATATCTTAAAAAAAAGAGGTTATCCAACCTTTCAGGCTACTTATATTACTAATGACTTTCATTCCACAGTAATTGAAAGGGTTAGAATGAAATGAAGTTTTTGTTCAAGAAAAACGTGTTTAGCGTTTAGTTTAGGTTTGAAATTTTAACCAAACAATATAAGGTACAAAGACAATTTATTAGGCGGCAATATCCGCACCATTTCGCGTAACTCACAACTTGGCAACTTACCATCTGGCCGTTTTGCCTTTGACAATTTGCAGAAGTAACTCGATTTTAAACATCGCTCCCACTCGTACAATACGCTCTCGCGAAGCAATTTGAAATCCTTTGAACTTTAGGATTGATCCGGAGATTGTCGCTCAAAGAAAGTGGGACTGAATTAGAGAAGCTGAGCTATAGCTGAGTATAAAGTGTGGGAAAAACTACGATATACTTTCTATAAAGGAGCACACGTTTGAGTAGGTTTGTGTGCAATGAACAGCGCTCTAAAGCGATGGGCGTATTTTTTTTTAGTTATCACATACAATGCGTGCCACGAAAGATGAGACGACACACCACGTGGTTTGACATGCGCAGTACACGATTTTAGGTATCTTTAGCGGTATGAGGTCTGAGTGCGGGACGAAACCGGACGTCATAGGGGCGGCGGAAAGAGCGGGGGAGGCGGGGTCAAGTCTCAACTTTCGTGGCACGCATTGTACCTGTTTAAAGTGTTCGTTTTATTGGTTAGAAAAACAAGAGTGTATAAGTCGGAAAAATAAGAAAAAAGTCAGAGCAATCGTGATGTCAAATTACATTCATGGTGCTTTAGAGATTATAGCCTATTTATTGCTTAAAAGTAGGGATGCCGCGATACGCCTTTTTGCCGATACGATACCGATACCGATACTCTTATAAAAATATCGGCGATACCGATACCGATACCGATACGCTTACTGAATTGAAAAAGGAAGGTATATTAAATAAAACACAATTAATCAATAGTTTTAGTAATCAAAATTAACATTTATATGATTTTTATGGAATTATCAATTGTCGAAATTTCAAAGTGATTCCATATACCTAGCACTTTTGTGTTTTGAAGTTGATATGACTACTATTTATTTTATTTGACTCAAACGACTAGTTATAAATGACATACAATACACAAACAATTACGATATGTAATTCTTAATCTTATTTGCATGGAAAAATACTACGCGCAACAACATTCAACCTACCGAAATGAGATAGATGTGCGAGTGCGAGACCAAAGCGGGCGGGCGAAACAAAACACTGAATAAAGCGCGGGGTTTCCCCGAGCAAATTTAGTTCGTGCCTCGTTTGCAACGAAATAGACGCGACAACACGCGCGTTTACATTACATTTTTAAAGCGCGAAATTTGAAAAGTATCGTTGAATCGGCCATAAAAATATCGCCGATACCGATATATCGGCAAACCTGAAGTATCGCCGATATATCGGTATCGGTATCGGTATCGGATGCATCCCTACTTAAAAGCAACCCTCATGAATACTTTAAAAAGTAGATAGCAGCATACGACACAATCATTGATTTATAAAAAGCATAAAAAAAAATAACGGTAGGCGTCAGATTTGGCCACTAACCTGTATTAAACAACCGTACTTGTATGACAGAGGTCAGTTGATTTGGCTGACAAGCCCCCTTGGCTTAAAGGATAAAAATGTAAAAATACGTAGAACCTTCTTCTACGAAAAATTATTGTAGTCTTTTACGTAGAACCTTCTTCTACGAAAAATTGTTGTAGTGGTTTACGATTTTGAATTACAATTAATAAAACATTTCAAATAATTAAATGTAAAATTAAATAAACCAAATAAAGGTAGCTATAATCGATTTCAGTAATCGTTAGAATCGATATGATGAGTCGGCTACACTCGGCAAGTTTTTTTTAATTTTTTATCTATAATCGGCTGTTTAGCCATAATTAGATGTGGTCTACTAGGGTTGAATTGTTTTGATGGCCATTCCAATGAATAGTCTCAAATCTACATGTACACTTCAGTTCCTTTGATCGAGTTCCAGTATGTGCCATCTTTTGAGGCGTTTTATATGGTCTATATCTTGGAGTAGATCTCTGGCTAGCGAGCTCCTGTGGTTGTTCAGTCTGTCTTTGTACTTTTTGCTATAGTTGTTTACTTTTTCTGTAATGGTCGGCATTTCTAGGTATTCGCGTATTTCCGAGTTTCTTACAAACCAGCGCAGTGTGCGCTGGAGATAGTTCTTAGTGCTATATGTTGGAAGCGCTGAAGTATTTCGAGGTTGGAATTGCTAGCCGATCTCCAGAGCTCTACTCCATAGGTCCAAATTGGCTCTATGGTGGCCTTGTAGACGAACAATTTTTTGCTGAGAGAGAGCCGTGACAAACAACCTCTTTCAAAAGAACCCTCAGTGTTGATGTTAACTTGCAAAATTTAAGCAGAAATGGACACAAACCACTCCGGCTTTCATTTCATAGATTGGCTTTCTCCGTAATGGATAAAAGTTAACACAAAGCGGATATCTACTTCCTTCCTCTTAGTTGTATTCAATAGATCGGCAAACACCACGTTAAATCTCGAATTTTGTCCGTAGTATATCAGATTTCTGGCGAAACGCGTACCGGAAGACGTAGCGTTGGAAGGCCTCCCACAAGGTAGTCCGATGACATTGTGAGCGCCGTAGAAACCCGTTGGATGCGAGAAGCGCAGAACCGGTCGAAGTGGAGGTGCTTGGGGGAGGCCTATGTCCAGCAGTGGACGTCTATCGGCTGAAATGATGATGATATCAGATTTGGAAATTAAAATGAAATCTTGAAACCAAAATACCCAGACTATTGTAACAATGCTACATAATTTCAGAGTACTTTGATCGAGAATTAAGTTTTGGTCTGCAATTTGGCTGATGTGAAGGCTCCTGGGTATGCTAGCCATTCATACTGCCTGGTAAAAGCTACAAAATATTTGACAACATGCGTCTTAATATCATAGAAAGTTGCCACTTTTTATACAAGTCTAAATCGAAAATGTTCTAAAAATCTTCCTAGCCCTAACATTGTAATTCGTATCCTAATAAGGGTAATTCACTATGACCATTTAACGATTTCTGATACAGAATTGGGGCCCAGGGCCCCAGTGAAGTAGGGCCCTGCAAAGACGCTACTTATTGTGGTTTTTGAAATCAAAAATATAACCTCAAAAAATTTTTTACTTAATTTTCACATTTCAAAATGTAGAGAATATACATATGTACTTATATCGAGAAATGCAATTCAGGAAGAGCAGCGCTTATCGCAAATGTTGTTTCATTTACATATTCCGGAGTTTCGCTAAAGCTTGGAATCGAGATTCCAGCTCAATGTAATTATGTAAATCAATTTAGCTACGAAAGGAGTATAAAAGAGGAAGGGTAGGATATAGTCTTACATTATGATCAGATCCAGCTGCCTCTTACTGCTACTGAAAATCTGAAATTGAGAACTTGTGAACTCTTGCTTGATTCCTGATGATTCCTTCAATGTAGCCCTCGAAATTCCAAAACTTTGCAAAAAACTTAAAAATCATCTACCCAGGCTATCGCAGTCATCAGAATCAGCACTGCTGTACATAGGTATTTCCCGTGCTACACCACAATACCCTGTCCCCCGCCTTCCGCATCCAGTCTGCCCTGCAACCTTTTCGAGGTCGCCGGTCCATCTAGCTGGGGGGCGTCTCACACTACGCTTTCCGACACGCGGTCTTCACTCCAGAACTCGTCTGCTCCACCGGCCATCGGTCGTCCAACAAACAAGGCCAGCCCACTGCCACTTCAACATGCTTAGGTACTCTGCAAGCTATGTCGGTAACTCGGATACCTTCGTTTCTGATTTTATCCTTCAAAGACACTTCGAGTATCTATAGCCCGCTGAACGACCTTCTTGTGGATAAGCTCGACTGTCAGTGTTCACATTTCGATAGCGTATGTTATAACGGGCAACGTACTGGTTGAAGAACTTAGTCTTCAAACATTGCGGGATTGACGTCGAGAAGGCTTGACGAAATTTCCAAACGCTGTACAACCCAACTCACCTGACTTAAGACAAGTCTTAGTAAGTTTTAACAAGTTTTCAACTTAAAATTTTCAATTCAGAGACCGGGTGTAATAAAACTGTCACTTCATTTCACTTAATGTAGATATTTATTGTTTTGGTTCTACAATATAACAACTCTGATAAATTATAATAAGCAGATGGAGACCAGCAATGTAAAAATACCAATTGTGCGTCCGACATCGACGCTACCCCTGAACCAGGTTATCTTTTTTCAATCCGCGCTCTCCCGCCATTAACTTCCACTGACAACTTTTCCACAGAGTAGCACACGAATTGAATCGTTTCGGTATTGCCAGCACAATAAGTCGATTACAAATAATCGGATACAAAAGTAAATTAAATTTTAAAACTAGATTACAACAAATTGCGTCAAATAGTTTAAATAACATAACAAAACCTAACAGTTGTTTATCAAGGTAATCTCTTTTACCGCTCGATGTGGTTCGTGAAAGAAATAGTGAAGGACAGCCACAAAAGAGTTTCTATTGTCGACAGTATTCCTTTTCCTGTATCTACAGGTGTAAGTATGCATAGTGGCTTTGTGTGCTCATCTTATTATGAACTCGATGGAACTCCAATAGGGGATTTAGAAAGGAATTTTATTCTGTCGAGGTAAGAATCGCTATTTGCAATTTTATATTTTCTTCTTTCCATTTGAAATTTTTATATTTTCTTCCTACAATATAGCGTCAAACCAGTTCTTGCGTTCTTGTTTGGTAGGTAGGTAATAAATATTTTAAGCCTTGTCGAAAGTAATACAAATAACTGTCCCTTTATGAATGTTACAAGAAAATCTAAGTTCTTCCTTTGTCAGACTCGTGTTTCCTGAGAGAGTGAGTCCGTGAGTCGGTTTCGCACACGATGTGTTCTATACCATCGTTCAATATGTATTTAACATTAGGTACATATTTTTTTAAATATGTACTTTGCTTAATAAAAACCGCCTAAAGAATACATTTCTTGTATAAAATAAAGTTATTTTTAACTTTATTTTATTTTTATTATTTGTTGTTACAGAACAAACAACACTCTCTGTGAAAATTTCAAGTCTACCTGTTACGGTTTAGAAGATATAAGCCCTGTGAGAGACGGACGAACAGACGGACAGCGGAGCCTTAGTAATAGGGTCCCGTTGGGACCCTTTGGCTACAGAACCCTAAAGACATCCACTGATCAGTCAATTATTGTCCCAAATGATAGTGGTTAAGTTACTTGCGAGTGCAAATTTTTTGTCATACTTTACCAAATTTCAAGAGTTAACGAGTTATAAAATCAAAATTCATTTATTCAAATTAGGCTGAGAACCAGCACTTTTCGAACGTCAAAATTACAAAAAAACAGTCCACCAAAACGCCCGCGCTTCACCACTTCCTAGTCAAAGTCAAAGTCAAAGCATTTATTTCAAATAGGCACATTAAAGGCACTTTTGAACGTCAGAAATTACAACAAATAGAATTGATTCTAGTCGTTAGTAGTGTTTTCTCAAAACTTAATCAAGATAGGATTTCACCTGCATTTAAGCAACCAGATAATTTTATTAACAACAGTATTTAAACTTTCCTTTGTATTTAACACTCCAGAAGACTAATTAACATCATAAAACATTCCAGTGTCAACTTATGTCCTTACTTCACAATCAACTCAGTAAATGTTCAACTTAAACAGACACGTCGTTTCATTCATTGTTACCCCACTTCGGCAAACACTGCTGAAACTTTTCAATCAAATGTAAACTTTATATCAGTTGGCAGAAGTTCTTATTTGCTTGAAGTTATCTACCAAGTTGGTTTAGCCATTGTACGGGAAAGTGCTTGTGTGAGATTAATCTGTTTGTTTTAAGTGCAATGAGAGCTTGTTTTATGACGGATTTCAATTTCAGTTACAGTTGTTTTAAAAGTGGATTTACAGTCTGAAGTTGAAATTTAGCACTGAATAAATGCTGAATATAGTCACCTACGGGTAAGACAGTAGAAATGGCGTAAAAATATGTTTATGAATTAGCTTGAAAATATAGGAGAAAATATTTAGTAATATATAGAAATAAAACGATTTTATCTATTAAATAAATATCGAGTTTGAGTAGGTACAGTGCCCTCCAAAAGTTAGTTGACATTTTTCTGCTTCATCTGTGACACACAATATTATGATTTAAAATTCTAGGGGTCCAAATGTTTGAACTGTTATAACGTTTTTATTGGCTAATATTCAACTACCTACCTTTAATTAAAAAAAAAGGAATCAAAATATATTTTTCTTTCAACTACGTACTATATTATCATTAATCCCTACAAAACCGATCACAAAGGACGTATTTTTGCTTAGAACCAAAACAGTGCAGAAATGTTGTATGAAATCTCATGGTTGCACAGTTTTTCATTAATGCACTGTTTTTTATTTTTTATTTAGATATAAATTTACCACTGTCGCCAAGAACCTATGAATGGCGAATATTTGATCCTAAAATACCTATGTCTGAAATACAGCCCTAGGTACTGTATGGTTAACATCTAACCATTGCTGTAAATACGTAAACTGATTTCCACTGAATAACCGTTACTGAATTATCATCGCAATGATATTGGGGGTGTCCCCCCAAAGTGGCCTCCAACCTCCCCTTATAGCCACCCCGAGCCTCGCATCTGAATACTGGTCTCACTTGGTACCATTTCTGAATCTGATCGCTGTTAAAACAATACACACTCACACATCGACAACATTGAAATACAATATAGAATGAATATCTGGTAATCTGGTAAATCTGAATACATGCACTGAGAATGAACAAGTTCGCTCACCAATTTACTGCCAGCTCCAACCTTCAGGCTCCAAGTGTCCCGGACGCGCGCGCGCGCCGTCAATCACCGCGCGCTATCCCCTCTTTCTCCCACCTCACGCCACGTCTTAACTAACTAGGTATTATCTGTACCTATAGGCTATATTACTTCGCATTCGCGACACTCCCGCCCAAGGCAAGAGATAATTGAAAAATGTGATCTATTGAAATAACTGTTTAATCAAGATCATAATAGGATTGCAACTAATACATTTTCAGAGTGATGACGGGTTATAACTGAGTTCTGATTACCATGATTAATGAATACAACTGATAACAACTGCCTAATGTCCCTTAATTTTAATCAACACTGATTATCACTGATTATTGAAACAATCTGTTCATCAACTGAGATGTCCACTGTTTAACTCTCTCCTTTGCCTTGGCTGCTGATGCCCTGATTGGTCGTCTACTGGTGTCTGGTACTGACTGAACTACGGGTATCACTGATAACTGATTCATCGTCTTGAGTACTTCGAGACTCTTGGTTAAAACTGACTGGATGGTCGCCTTGTACTGATTGTTCCTTCTGAAAATCTTCAGAGTGTGGACTGATTTTTACTGGCGAAACATTCTGCTCTGGGGACGATTCTGTACTTTGATCGTCAATCTCAAACGGGAACAGATGGCCTACTGAATGGGTCAGTATTTCTCCTGATGATAATTTAACTTTGGCAACTCTAATCTTTCCATCCGATCCTTTAACCAACTCTGCAATTTTACCAACTTTCCAATATTACTATCTGATTTAATTTGAACTGTCTCTGCCAACTTTGGTGGTCTATTAACAACTACTCTAGGTTGTTTGTGTTTGTCATTTCGTTCATAAAATCCTCCGAACCATGGAGCTAACTCTGGGATAAGTTTCCACCGCAAGTGATACTGAATGCAATAATCTGAAGTTAACACTTCTGCTGTAAGCTTAAATTGCGTAGCATTGTCTGACAAGAATAATTGAGGTAAACCTCTTATAGCGACGAATCTTCTAATGGCTAGTAAACATTATTCTGCTGTTAAATCTTTAACGACCTCTAAATGTATAGCCCTAATTGTTAGGCATGTAAACAGGCGTACCCAGCGTTTTTCTTTACTACCCTCATCCACAAGCAGTGGACCGAAATAATCCAGGCCCGTAAAGGCGAACGGGAGACTAAGTATGACTCTTTCTGCTGGTAGATCAGGCATGGGTGATAATTTAAATGGACCACCTCCGTATTTCATACACCGTGGACACTTTCTGACGAGTCTTTGAACTGTTGACCGTCCATGTGGCACCCAAAACTTTTGTCTTAATAGAGCTAGAGTATGAGAGACATCTACATGATAGTTTTTCTGATGCAGTTCGGTTATAATTTTGTGCGTAAAATCTGAATCTTTTGGAAGTAGTAAGTATAGGCTCTTTTTGATTATGTGACAAATTCGTGTATCTAAATCTACCTTTACGCCTAATAAGTCCTTCCTCGTCTTTATATAATTTCAGTGATCTCGATAAGTTGGTTGTGATACCCTCAACTTCTTAAGGAAAATATTTAGCCTGAATTTCTAATATTTTACTCTCTTTTTTGTCTAAATCATCTACGATCATCGGTTCTGGAATATCTCGACTTGGTCTATTATTATCTAAAGGTATTGAATTCGAAAGACCCTCCCCGGCAATTGAAATTTGAGTATCTATGTTATTATTATTATTATGAACTGTAGGCCACTGATTTGAGTTACTCGTTAAGAGTCAGGTCCTATGAGCCATCTATTGTAATAATCTACCCGTTCTGTCCTAGTGCCTACATCAGCTGGGTTTAATTCAATTGGCACATATCTGATTTGTAAAGCCTTGTTTAGTTTTATTTCATTGATTCTCCGTGCCACAAATGGTGGAAGTAACTTGTCTGATTTGAGCCAGCTTATTACTATTTGACTATCAGTCCATAAAAATTGTGTTTTGATTTTTAATCGTAAAAATTTTGTTACGTAACCTATAAGTCTACATCCGATAAGTACTCCCAGCAATTCTAATCTTGGAATCTGTAAGTTATTTTGTTCCTTTAACGGCACTAATCTAGACTTGCCAATAACAAACTGACAATATTATTAGTGCGCAAAGTACCGCATAAATAAATAACTGCTGCATAAGCATGCATAGACGAATCTGTAAAACAATGTAGTTCATATTCAATTGGCTCCGCGACTTGGTTTTTAATTAAACCTTGCCCAAAATAACGATCAACATGAATATTCTTTATACATGCAAAATTTAATGCTATTTTTTGCCATTCTATAAGTAGAAGATCGCTCAATTTGACATCCCACTTAACTTTTTCTTTCCATAATTTTTGAAAGAATATTTTTGCTGGAAGTACTACCGGAACTGCGAGACCACACGGATCATAAATTGAAACAATGACCCTTAACACGTCTCTTTTTGACAGAACTGTGCCTGATTCTGTATTGAAATCTGATTTCAAATATAACTGATCCTTTTGTGTGTTCCATATTAAACCGAGAACTTTTATGTGTTTACGGTCTTCTGCTCTAAACTTATCTGATATGGAAGAAACTAGTTCCTTTGAATTTGAATTCCATTCACGCAAATTCATGGACAAGCTATCAAATAATTCTTTAGTAGCATAGTACAGTTTATTTGCGTCGGAAATTGTCTGTGCGCCAGTTACAATATTGTCTACATATATGTCCTCCGCAATTTGTTTCAAAAGTATGTTGTTCGATTTACTTAAGTGATATCTGATAGTAGCATTCAGTAGAAATGGACTTGAGATGACACCGAATGGGACACGACAAAAACGTAAGTGCACCACATTATCCGGGTGAACGGTACTGTTTACGTCTTTGATCCAAAGAAATCGTGTTACATCCCTATCTAAATCTTGTAAACCTAACTGTAAGAAAGCTTTCTCGACATCTGCAACTATTCCTATAGGGTGTTCTCTAAACTTAATTAGTAATCCTGTAAGATCCTCCAACATAAGTGGACCCCTATAAAGGCATTCGTTTAAACTTCGATTGTCTGCAGTTTTAGCTGAGGCGTCATAAACAATACGGAGCGTTTTGGGCTTATCACGACTACGAACACAATGGTGGGGAAGATAGTGAACTGGATGATTCTGTACAATCTTTGGATCTGGTACAATCTCAATTATTTTAGTCTGTAGCTGTTCCTGAATGACCTGGTCGTATGCCTTTAAATCTGAATTATCTAATCGTTTCATTAAACTATTGAGCCGACCCCAAGCTAAGCCTAGATTAT
This sequence comes from Luperina nickerlii, assembly GCA_963855955.1. Lineage (NCBI taxonomy): Eukaryota > Metazoa > Arthropoda > Insecta > Lepidoptera > Noctuidae > Luperina > Luperina nickerlii. Next base: position 5,033,005 of record OY979679.1, on the reverse strand, counting down.
TAGGAAGAGTTGGGGGGAATTCAGTCCATGGCCACTGAACATGGTATCTGTTGTTTTCGTACTGAATTGTTTCATTAAACTGCTTAATCGCTTCTTCATCACGAGTGGTTTTTGGGGAATCTGTGATGCCTATTGATTCAAGATCCCATAACTTTTTAACATCGTCTAATTTTAGGGGGAGATCGGGTTCATTTAATTTTGAATCAAATGACCCATCTGATTGAAAGTAAGTCAATACTGCTAACATATCGGAACTATCAATGTTCTCATTTCCTTCTACTACTAACTATCAATGTAACACTACTAACTATCAATGTTTACACTTCCTGACCATACCCAACCAAAATCTGAATTAACTAAGAACAGATCTTGAGTGACCGATATCTTTTCTAGTGACATGAATGAGTGATAATATCGTTTCCAATTAAAATATCTATTCGGTCGCCACAAGATCCATCATCAGCCATTATTCGATCTTTAATTCCGAGTTTTTCTAAATCATAAAAAAATGGTGCTTTTATACTCTGAGTAATGTGAGATACTACATTTGCATGAATAAGACGAGTAAATCCTGTTCGAGTTGTAATACTAAACTGCACTATAGGACTTTTAATAAGATGTGGTGATTTGTTTCCAAATGTAAATATTGATAAATTAATTTCTTCAGTAATAGGTAATTTTAGTAAATTTGTATTATGTTCCGTTATATAATATGATCGCTGGCTACCACAATCGAGCAACACCCTACATTGTAGTTTTATTTTAGTTTCTAAATTATCTACAATTACTAAGGCCGTCTGCAACAGCGTAGTGCTATATGCATTATTAGTCTGTAAGGTATCAGTTGGCACGGATTTCACTGACTGTTAGCTTAGTTGGACATAATGCTCGATTATGGTCGCCGAACCTATTACAATGTCGACATTTTCTTTTGACACGGCAATTCTCAGCCCTATGGCCTTCACCGAAACAATTATAACAACGGTTTCCTAATTGAGCCTTTCTTTCCTGTAAGGTTTTGTACACACTACACTCATCATTAAAATGATCCTGCTTACAAAACATACATTTAATTGATTTCTTTTTACGTGGCTCATCGGACCTGTCACCGTCATGCGGTCTTTTCCGAGGGGCCAGTTTATTTTTATTGTGCTGCCTATTTTCATACCTAGATTTTTCCTTTCTGAAGTTTGATGTAAATCTACGTCTTTTATTGTCACTAGTCTCTTCCGATCTAACGTGTAATGATCCTATTGTAATATTATCAGAAACCTGTTTCTCTTCGCTAGTTATTGTATTTACATTTTTAGTACCTTCTGCAGTTTTCTTTAATCTATTTGATGTTTCCCTAGCCGATATGATATACTCTAAGAACTTTCTAATATTATCAATAGACCCGTCTTCGTCAGTTATCTTCATCCTTAATTCATAAATGAGGTCCTCGGGGAACTTTTCTAAAATCATTACTCTAAGATGATTGTGATTTACATCTTCACCTAAAGAACTTAATACTCTAAGGTGTCTCTCAATTTCATTTAGAACGTGCCTACAATCTTTGACATGGCTAGATTCCGCTGATTTAATTCTATAAAGTGCTACATAATGAGCATCAAGAATTACGCTAGGTTTGCCATACCGTTCCTTTAATGTGTCGACTGCAATACGGTAGTTTTTGTCTGTTGTGTCCAACCCATCAATTGCCTGTTTCGCGTCACCCTCGAGAACTGATTGAAGGTACAACAGTTTATCGACATCATTAATATTTCTCTTATCAACGTTCGATGAAAACTGATCCCAAAATTGGTACCACTTTAGAACATCACCATCAAACTTGCCTAACTCCATTCTTGGTAACTTACTAATTGTGTTAACATTGTTGTCATTATTGGTAAAAACACTTGCGCGGTTTCGATTATTCTGTTTAATAATGACATCTATTTCTGCTATTAACTCTTCCGCCTGAATCTGTGTGGCCGTATACAGACTAATTTCCTCAACGTTGATTTCTTTTATCAATTTACAATAATTGTGAATTTCTAAAACAAACATCTCATTTATACCTTTTAGTTTCGCACCAAGTAGTTCTAACCCTTTATAGTTGGGATCTTCTGATAATTCCATTAGGGCACACCGAGCTGAGCTAATGTTTGATTGGAGGGATTCATACATAATTTTTGAACGGGATCGGATAGCGTCTTCCATTATGAATAGAGTACCAACTGAGTAATATGAAAAACATGGACCGTTGTCTTAGTAAATGAATATCCTCAATATCTAAAACAATGTAAGTAGGTATGAGATTCTTATGAAATCCAATATACCAACAAACTGTACACATCAAACCAGAGAAGTAAATTAAACCCATCGAACACTATTAATAGTTTACGTGAAAGACTATTAAACTAAATCTAAAAACATTTTAATTGGTTCACTAAATAAAGTCTATTTACTTCGTAGGAATACTCCTTTGATTACTAAGATTTCATATCAAACGTATAATATAATTATTAACTAGTAAACTTTTACTACTTAATATCGTTGGTCACTGGGCAATGTAAAAAAGAATAATTATATATTTAGTAGACTTCATTCGTACATTATCATGCACTCGGATTTACTAAAAAAATATAATAGTCGTGACTGAATACTATCTAGCGCGTAGGTATAATTATTATTTCTTGGAATTGACTTGACGCAGGGTAGGCTGGTACCCCAGTGCAGGCTGTGTAACCTGACATTTAACTACGTTGAAATCAAACTTCTCTCGAGTGAAACCTTACCCTAAAACTCAGTGTTCCATTAAGACACAGTTTTAGGTAGGTCCATACCATACCAATAATGTATCTAAGAAAACGGCCATCAACTTCATAAAGATAACATGGAACTAAATTACTCAACATTCACAATAGCTTAGAACATTATGGGTTTGTATTTTGTTGATAATGTTCCGTTTAAATTATTTGGTAGTTAATTTCATACTGATTCTGTTCCATATTTGAATTTATTTAGTGAGTAGGTATAATGGCTATTCAGACACCATGTGAAACTGGCTTGATTCCTTTTAAATGCAGAACACAATTTCAATCTACCCACTTTATTTTTGGAACTGAACTAAACTTTGTTTTTAAACTATAATTATTAGATCCCAGCATCTCCACCATGTCGCCAAGAACCTATGAATGGCGAATATTTGGTCCTAAAATACCTATGTCTGAAATACAGCCCTAGGTACTGTATGGTTAACATCTAACCATTGCTGTAAATACGTAAACTGATTTCCACTGAATAACCGTTACTGAATTATCATCGCAATGATATTGGGGGTGTCCCCCCAAAGTGGCCTCCAACCTCCCCTTATAGCCACCCCGAGCCTCGCATCTGAATACTGGTCTCACTTGGTACCATTTCTGAATCTGATCGCTGTTAAAACAATACACACACACACACATCGACAACATTGAAATACAATATAGAATGAATATCTGGTAATCTGGTAAATCTGAATACATGCACTGAGAATGAACAAGTTCGCTCACCAATTTACTGCCAGCTCCAACCTTCAGGCTCCAAGTGTCCCGGACGCGCGCGCGCGCCGTCAATCACCGCGCGCTATCCCCTCTTTCTCCCACCTCACGCCACGTCTTAACTAACTAGGTATTATCTGTAGCTATAGGCTATATTACTTCGCATTCGCGACAACCACAGAGGTTTAATGTCTCCCATTAAGTTTAATATAAAATGTATGCATTAGATCAAAAAGATACTGGCTGAAAATAAAAATCGGCTGAATAAAACAGCTTCAGTGAAAAAAAAAAAATCAAATGGCGCGCATTTTGCACCATTGTAAAACTTTAATACTTCATCATATTTAGCAAGACAAGATTAAAAAAATGGAAATAGCGATAGCGATATGAATGCATCTCCAGAAAGTATAAAAACAGCTGCAAATGAAATTGTTAATAAAAGTCTCGGGATTAAATTTAAAAGCTTAGGAAAACTTTGTTTTCATTAGCTTGAGTTTTTATTTTGAGTAGGTATATTTTATCATGGTAGGTAGATTGGTAGTTGAAAGAAAAGTAGATTACGCACCTTGCTATAAGTGACTAATTAATGCACTCGTGTTAATTTAGTGCAACATAACTCTCGAGCATTAATAACTCACTTTGCGCTCTATAATAACTCAATTTGGCATCACAGCTGAAGTGAAAAAATTATAACTAACTTTTGGAGGCTAGTTATAAGTACGTATAGTTACAACTTTAGTAACAACAGAGTTTAAAACAGCTCTAAACTTAAGGTTTCAAACTAGTGGCATTAGAATATAATAGAATAGATTGCTCTTTATTATGAACACTAGATACGAATTATATTAATCGTATTATGTATTCCCCTTAACAAAACGATTGCCACACCATTATTTTTATTATTTTGACAATTCAAAAGTGCCTGTACAAGGTTTAATTGAAATAAATGCTTTGAGTTTGAGTTTGATTTTGTTGCTCACATCCAACTTAGCATATTTCCACAAACTAACACTGCAAAAATATCTTCACAATTTCCGGTTTAAGGGGCTTACATGACCTAAAGCGCGGTCACTGTCGGACTGCATAGAAAAGAAAGAGAAGCGCGATGACACAACGCTGGTAACTTATTGCAAAATATGAAGTAATTATTTAATAACAAAAAATCTATTATTTAAACAAAAAAATTAAAACAGTAGTATTTTAGTATGTTGCTTGTAGATTAATCTGACAAAAAATTAGAATGATTGTATATTAGTATGGTTTCTATTGTGAAAATAAAGTTTTTAAAGGTATCTTCATGATTTTTTTCAATGTTTTTAAATTAGTCGTATTAACCTTTTGCAATTCAACGCCCAAAAGTGTATCACCATCACTTTCTCGCGTGCACGTAGTCCTATTGTGCATGATTACAGCATTGATGGGATGCCGATGATCAGGGTTACAGAGGTTAGGGACTTAGGAGTTAGTCTTAACGCGGGGCTAGCGTTCGTGATCACATAGTCAATTGCTGTAAAAAGGCCTACAGAAATTAGGGGTTTATTATGCGTACTGTTCGTGGTTTCACAAATATTACGGCGGTTATCGCATTATATAACACTTTGGTGAGAAGCCAATTAGAATGCAACGCAGTCATCTGGGCCCCACATGAGACTAAATATAGTCTCATGTTGGAGCGAATACAAAATAAATTTGCTAGATTTTTATATTTGAGGCTCTATGGAGTATATCCTTTTTACCCGCTTATGTATCCAACCTTGTTTATATTAGGCATGGTTGGATACAATGAGCTGAGAGTTAGGCGTGAGTTTGCACTTGTCTCTTATTTATTTAAAGTAATTAGAGGCAAGATTCATAACGCCGACATATTAGGGTTGGTGTGTTTGAGTGTGCCCGACAGATATGTGTGGCGGCGACGGCGGCCTCAGCTGCTGGCTATACCTCGTGGCCGTACAAATCTGTTAAATCAGGCGCCCCTGACGCGGGCGCTTCGCACCCTTAACCTTGTAGCAGAGGAGATAGACGTTTTTGCGTGTACACTGAGTGAATTCACAAGGATAACCATATATGTAATAAGTTTTAGAAAATAAGTTTTTAAGTTTGCTTCACTGTTGCATTGGGTTTTACCTGTAAAAATAGTTGTAAGTGAGGATATAAATAAATAAATAAATGTTTTCAACACAGTATCTACCTAGCATATATCCTGAAGAATATCATATTTTTTTCTGATTTTGTTTATACAGTAAACATCGTTCATATACTTTTATTGTTTCTAAAACTTGCGTTTTTTGTGTTTAGGTCCTATAAGCCCCTTTAAAGAATAAAAACTAAGCCTCGATCTGCTCACCCCACATGGGACCAAACACGAGTGATAAGTACCTGGCGAAAGACGTACAGGCTGTAGAATATTATAACATCAGTACGACTCCCTGCGGATGTGGATAGCGTCCTTCATTTTATTGATGGACTAGCTGCGCCCCACGGTTTAACCCGCGTAAGTGTCTATCCCGGGATAAAAAGTAGTCTATAATGTTAATCCAGGGTGTCAGCTACCTCCATACAAAATTTTATGAAAATTGGTCCAGCCGTTTGAGCGTGAAGAACTAACAAAAATATAAATACACACACACACACACTCACAAACTTTCGCCTCAATAATATTAGTGTGATAAATAGAAAATTGCGCAAATAAGGTTTTATGCTGAAACGGAATAAATTAATTCTATTTAGTTTCACTTCACTTGTGAGTTTTATCTTCTTTTCGTGCTGGTAATTTAAATATGGAACTGGGAAAAATTAGGTATATCGTGTTTTATGTGGCGATAATATGGACGTAGGCATATCTTACTAATCCTACTGATATTATAAACGAGAAAGTTGACGAAAAGACCCCCCTCCCCCCTATTACATGAGATTTAAACATTACTGGCGAAATGGTGTACCGGCACACCTAAGACTAACCATCGGGGAACGCCGAACGGTGTCTTGTTATGCTATATTGTAAACATCTTTTAAGTCCGATAGATTTTGACCAGTTTTGATCTATGTTCAGCTTATATTCACAGTGGACCGACTACATTAATTCAGGATATGCATTGGGTTAAGGCTCCTTCAAACAGGCGCGACACGACACGCGACACAAAGGCACCGCAAGTCGCGCAACGAGCGGTGCCTTTGTTTGTGTCGCGCAACGAGCGGTGCCTTTGTGTCGCGCGCGTTTATATCGCGTGTCGCGCCTGTTTGTAGCCTGTGTGGAGCCTTTAATGAATACCAGTCAATCTACTCCAATATCATCATACTGCTGTCCACTTCGAAATTCTGCCGGTATTAAGTTAATATTAGAGGTGCAATCCCCGGGGTGCCGAATTCCGGCAGCGTTGGCCCTGTCCGGATATGTGTCTGGAAACTATTGTGTGCACCGCAATGGTTGCAGAGGTATTAACGTTTCAGAATGGCTTTGAAAACTGGACGGAATTCGGGTAGTGAGAACTTAGGAGTTTGTTTAGATAAGAGAGTGGAGAATGTTTTTGCTAAGCGCGCGCTGAATATTTAGTCATCTTTGAATATAAAAATCTCAAATTCACTCATTCTCTGATAGACAACGTACAGCCTAAAGGATCCTACAAACAGGCGCAACAAGCGATATAATCGCGCGCGACACAAAGACACCGCTCGTTGCGCGACTTGCGGTGCCTTTGTGTCGCGCGCGATTTTATCGCGGGTCGCGCCTGTTTGAAGGAGCCTTAGCCCTAAACCTACCTAGCCCTTTTCCCAACTATGTTGGGGTCGGTTTCCAGTCTAACCGTATGCAGCTGAATACCAGTATTTTACATGGAGCGACAGCCTATCTGACCTCCACAACCCAGTTACTGGGTAATACGATACCCCTTGGTAAGACTGGTTGTCAGACATTCAGGCTCCTGACCATCCGCAACGACTGTCAAAGATCCACGAATGACAGCCGGGACCAACAGCTTAACGTGCTTTCCGAGGCACGGAGGGGCCTCGGTATGTAAAGATGGTTAGTAATAACTTAAAACATTCAAACATAAAGGAAAAAAACGCCTTTGAATAAAGCCAAGTGTTTACATACTTAAGCTCGTGACTCTACACGTATTGTTTTGTCAGTGTCATATTTCAAGAGCATGGAGGTCTGTTATTCATGAGGGTGGTTCTATAAAGCTGGTCCCAATTACGTAGGATGTATGTGGTGTACCCTCAACCCTTTTGTATCTCATGTTTCGTTTGAATTGACATGTTTGTGCGTCGGCGTCGTGTTGATTGTGAACATTCCGTATTCATGAACATGTATCAATTGGTCAACAGCAGCTCGTTACATTAGATTCAACCAATAATATTTATGATTGGCATGAGTCGGAATGTCGAACGGGATTGAGAGAAGCTGTATACGGATATTTTTCTAATTTATTAAGGTTTTGGATACAATATTTTGACGTGCACCAATGTCATACCTTACCGTTAAACACCTACTATTTTACATACTATAACATCAAGCCTGTATTTGACGAAGGGTTTGGTAGAGGTGCACCTATAACATAACGTAATGTTATGTTATAGAACACACCCACAGATAGTAAAAATTTAACCATAAAAGTGTTTTTTTTTTTGTGCCAAGTGCGCGGGAAAAAAAATTGTGGAAGGATTTAGGAGACGCCTTTGCCCAGCAGCAGTGGGACAGCAGAGGCTAAAAAAAAAATGGTTCGCTGTCAGTTCAAAAAGGAAAATGACGTCTGTTGTACGTGCTTGAACGGTACGAGTATAACGTTTGGAATTCAGTGTCCTCTAGTCGTTTAGCTCAAATGGTCCAACTTCACATAAAGTTCGCTCCAAAACTGAACTATTTTTAATATGGAGCCTTTGAAAGCAACTATGCGAAGCTTCAATGCGGAAGCACTATTATGCTGGACAAATTGAAAAAGAATTGGTCTGACATCAGAAGGTAGGCTATTGATGAAAAAAAATAATAATGGAGCAGTAGGTACCTAAGTATTACATACCTAACATCATACCTATAATCTCCGATCGGAAAGGCATAGATGTACTTTAGTTACACCCACATTTCCCCAGTTTTTTTAAAGTCCCATGTAACGGAGGGTGAGTCTATTACCACCATCCGGGCACAAATCCACACTAATTCCAATGATATCAATCTAGACTATGAAGTCAAAGTCAAAGCATTTATTTCAAATAGGCACATAAAAGGCAAAATTACAACAAAATAGAATTGACTGTAGTCGCCCATTACAAAAGGTAGTTTTCGTATGGAGAAGAATGGCCAAGAAACTCCACCGTTACTCTTTTAAAATGTTTTACAATATTTTGCATTCATTAATTATATACTAATAATAATATAGAATAGAATAGAATACTCTTTATTATGTACACCATATAAATTACAGACCTAAATATAGAAACTGTACAAAGGGTGACACAATGGGCGGTCTTATCGTTAAGAGCGATCTTTTAAAGACAACCTTAGGATGGATTTAAAAAGGGGAAGGACAGACAAATACTGTAGGTAGTCCGCGGTAATATGTGAAGACGTTGCACCTAAAATAAAATTACTATACCACAATAGGTAGAAGAAAAAAAAATAGAACCATGACATATAAATTAATTATCTGATAGATACATGGTGCTCATATATTTACAAACATGGTAAAAGAAAAAGATTTTCAATTAAATAAAAAAAATGTCAGGGTATGAGTTAAAGTAATTCGATGATGTAATGAATGAAAATCAATGTCAAAAAAATAATAAATTTTACAATTAAATTAGCAACCAGTTTGATTTTGTCTAGACTCTAGATTGTCCTATGGAGCAAAACATAAGAAAACAGTTTTTCGCGACTCATACTTCAAGTAACAACACTACCAGCAGTCGTTGACCTTCCAAAAACATCAAATCTTTTTATTTTATCGTACGCCCCTGCGGAGTTTAGCTAGCTAATTTAAAATAAGCCTGTATATAATAGTTGCGGTACAAACTTTTTTACGTCACCTTTTTTGTTACAAGAAACCCAGGCTTTATGAATACGGTTCAGGCTAGAAAATAGGTACCTATGCCTCAACGAAAAAATTGCATTTTCAGACAAAAGGAAGCAGCTACACATACGTAGTAGGTGTCTATACGTCTATATATGCTAGTCAGTGACATCACAAGAGGCCATATAAAGGCTATTGGCACGAAGCTGTGATGTCCCCTGACATCGACAATGAATTGCTGGGAATAGCACCCCCGGCCTGCAAGGAGGTCGTAAATTCATATAACAGACCGTGTTTCTCAAAGTGTTATGACTTCTGGGGTCGTGGTTATAGTTGTTAAGATCTTTGCGGTAATGATGCAGATAGAAATGGTACTACTAGGCTTGTTGTGTGGCGAGATAACGGTTTATAATGTTTATATCGTTCCTATTTCTGCCGCTCAACAGCGTTGCTGTCAAATAAGTTTTGTATGAATATTATACGCGGAACAAAATTCAGGGTATTCGCCCTGAAATTAAAACAGTAAAAAGAGAAAGCAGTGCCGTGTAGTAGATTTTCCCTAATATTAAATTATTAACCTTATAAGCGAGAAAAACAGATTACTGTCCATCTGTTCTGTAAAAAAGTTGTGGGATTAGCTTTTTGTGTGTTCGTGGGGTGATCTTGTATAGTGTGTACGGGGAGAACTGATAAACGATGAATCTCGGATAAGTCTTTATTGTATGTTGAATGTTACAAAGTTAGGTTGAGGGCGCGTGTATAGTGGAAGGCGGTTTCGGGCGAACTGATGTCGGCGAGCGCTGTGCGTGCGAGGAATACAATACTGATGCGTCAGCGCACTCACTAGCTCAATTTTACTTCCATAAAACTGCTGATTGCTCCTTAATTATTGTATTTTTATTTTCCGTCTTCACATCTAACGTCTTACACTTTTTCCTTCACTATTATTCTACATTTTAAACATTAATTCACTACCTCTTTCACTCTTTGACTATTTCGTACATTCATCTCTGTCACTCGTTTTTGCTTCACATCTGACATTAATCTTTACGTCTCGTTTCACTATCCTGTCATAATATTCCGATCCTAAAGCTCGGCCATCTTAATATCTGACTGTTCCCAGTCAGATCTAAACTGAAAGTACGTCAGGTGGCGTTCTGTAGTTTCTGCCTACCCATATGGGAAGAAGGCGTGAGTAACGTGAGTTTATGTATGTATTCTGTAAAAATCACGTTATGAAATAACAGGTCACTTCACCTAAGTGTTCACGGTCAGAATAGACCGGCTTTGCCTGCTCCTACCAAGTTTTTTCGGCTCTAAAACTTCAAACTTTTTGGAAAACTCGAATTGACTTTTAATAAGTTTGTATGATCTTAGTCCAAGATAACTTTAAGGCGTTTAGGTAAATGAGCTTAACAGTTTCAAGAGATTTACGTTTGTTGAAGTTTGTCGAGAAGTGCTAAGAACACTGTTAGTGCCTGTGGGCTGACAGTTAAACTTTGGGAACCGCTAAGCTAACAGCGGTTACTGATAGACGATGAAAATGCTAAAAATCTATTTATTTAAGAGCAATTTAGAGACAAAATGGTGTTACTAAATTAGTTTAAAATTGTGTTAATAAAGCGCAACAGATGAATTGAATACCTAAGTCGTAGAAAGAAAAATACAAAATATTTTAACTGGTCACGGTTGTTATTTTATTTTATTAAATTGTGAATTGAGTATATATCTATCTAACTAGTCTGTATTGTCCCACTGCATTCTGTCTGTTACTAGTGCTGGCCAGTCCTTTTGGTAGGACTAAAGCTCGTCCCGCCATTGACAACTTTTTGTTTCGAATATCAATTATTACTGATAAAAATGCGTCTACCACAATCGTTTACAAATCTCGAGAGTCGAGGCTACCGTCACGTTCTCTCATTATTACAACTCGATCAAATTTATCGTTATTAGCTAGACCACTTTAATTACGAAGTCTTTTAGATAAACGAGGACTTGTATTTAAGTATTGAAGGTTGTAGTACCCTTTTACTTTCAGTAGTTAGTTTATGCACTTATAGATGTAAAAAGGAGCTACATCTGCGTACAAAAAAAATTTTTCTTGTCTTTCTATTCATCATACACCATGGTTCTCCTAACTTCATAGATAGTATTAACTCATTAATGATTCTTAATATAAGCGGCTCTCTGTCTAACCAATTTTGACTGAATACCATTATTTTACACGGAGCGTCTAGCGATTGTTGATATTTAGTGATAGGTAGAATTTGTCAGACTTTCGCGTTTATGAAAACCCTATCTGTAGAACGCGTACTTAAATTCAATCTTAGCTGTCTAATAAATACAGGGTGGGCAAATAGCAGGTATACACATTATTTTTGTAAATTTTATTTTATTAAATATAAAAATTATTAAGTATTTTTTTTAATTATAGTATTTAGGGCCGGCAATTAAGTATGGAAAATAATGTCGGACAAATGTCCACGTCTAGCAGCATGGCAGCTGTGAACCCTTTTCATTGCGTTTTTCATGACATTTTCACACATTTCCTGCGTTATCTCATTGACTCGGATATTTTGTTTTACTTGTTGAAGGTTCATTGGCTTGTTCGCATAGACATGTCCCTTTAGATAGCCCCACAGAAAAAAGTCAGAAGCTATTAAATCGGGGGATCTTGGGGGCCAATCAATGTCACCGTTTCTCGAAATTAATCGACCCGAAAACGTTCTTTTCAATGTCTTGATTGTGGCTCGTGCCGTATGACATGTGGCCCCGTCTTGTTGGAACCACATGTTTCCTAAGCCCAACTGATTCACTTGATGTAAGAAAAAAATGTTTATCATCTCACGGTACTGATATCCATTCACTGTAACAGCATCATTCATAACATCTTCAAAGAAATAAGGTCCAATTACTCCTCCTGACCAAATTCCACATCAAACTGTTACTCGACGTGGATGCAGTGGTCGTTCGTGGTTCAAAGAAGGTTGTTCTTCGCCCCAATAGCGAGAATTTTGTTTATTGACAAATCCACTAAGGTCGAAATGGGCTTCGTCACTCATAATGATTTTTTGATGAAAATCTGGGTTTCTTTCCAGCTTGGTTAGCATAACACTACAGAAATCACGACGCCGTCCATGGTTTCTCTCTCTCAGTTCTTGAGTCATCTGAACCTTATATGGAAGAAACCAAGGTCTCTCTTCAGAATTGTCCGTAGAGAAGTCCTCTTAATTCCGAGTTGTTGAGAACGTCGCCTGGTTGACAATGTGGGTTCTTAGGCTACATTTTGATGAACAATTTCAATATTGAGCTCTTCTGACACGACAAGGAACTGCTTTATCTGTTACGATGCCATGCTGCTCAAATTTATTCACTAAACGAGTTATTGTTAGCCGCGAAGTTAAGTGATTTCTACCAAAAATTGGCCGCAATTTTCATAAAGTTTCTTCAATACATGATTGGGTTGAGTAGAATGTTTTAATAATATAAAAACACGTTGTTCAGTCGTAAAATGTTCCATAACAAATTTGCTGTATCTAGACAAAATAATTTTCATGAAACAACTGTCATATTTGCGCCAAAACAAAATGGCGGCAAAAAGTTGTATACCTCCAAATAGCCCACCCTGTACAGTACCCGGCGATAAATATTGCACATCGACCTTTTTACACAAAACCATTTTATACAAAGAATAAAAATAATTATCGAAAGAAGCAAATCATAATTATTGTTTTAACAGCTCCTAATAGATACCGAACTGTTTGTATTTCGTGCGACAGAGATAACGCTCTACGAAGCCGAAATTAGCCGACTGTCTCTTTCCAAAGGTCGATGTGCAATATTTATCGCCGGGTACTGTATTTCCCTGTTTAAGAAATCACTAGAGTAATTGATAAGAAGGGCAACTCTCGTTATTTCAAGAACATTTACAGTCTGATCTGTCTCAATCTGTCAAAAATACCTCTAATTTCCCTTCATTTTTGACATTGATTGTCGCTAAGATTGCGACTAGATTTACAACGTTTTTAATTACGGGAATTGGTCTTTAAGTCAGTTACTTTACTAAATACTCTTTAGTTCAAACATCAGTGTCTACCTGCCCTTGTCACAGATTACTAAATAGTTACTACGTAACAGATACTTCACTCAGTAGAAAATTTCCAATACCTATTGCTATAATAGCCTACTCCGTCGCGTCAGCAACCGCTGCATGCTAAAATGTGCCTAAATGCTCAAGCGTACAGTTGTGATTGTTTCGCACCGCGCGATCCCACAGCAATCGCAGGGCTGCCTCTTCGATAAAATTAAATTAACATAAGTAACTATTTGTGTCTATTTTATTGAGAACTGTGAATATTTTCGGTAGTTTAAAATTGTATCGTATATACAGATAAAATAAAACGACAAAAAATGGTAATAGTTTATCACTTACCTTTCTTTCTTATATTAGGTGTTTATCCCTTCTTTTACTTGATTTGCACCCATCTACTGCACATAAGGTACCAGACGGCATTGAAGGTACCCGTACAAACTAATGGAACGATTAAAATTGAATAACGTGCGTGCGCTTCGCTTGCGAAAACCGCACTGAATATGGTCCGCAAACGGCCCGAGACCGCTCGGCCGGGCGGTAGGTAATTATAGCGCGCAAGTACATGGAGTGACGGAGGCCTGTCCTTGTCCCAAGTTACTTGGTGTCGGCGCAACACATTTTCTTGTTCCATTCTCCCCTGCCAACCGTCACGCTACCATTCACTCCCTTCTCTTTCATATCATTTCTCACACAAACCATCCATCTTTTCTTTGGCCTTTCTTTCCACATTCATCCATCAACATTTATATTCATCACTCTACGTCCATTACAAGGCAAACGATTTCCTTTCAGCTTTTTTACCACTTTTATATCAACCATCCCACAGAATTTCATAAAAGCCTTATCAGAAACCTCTATTAAGTCAGCTATCATAACTGTCAAACCGTCTCATCCACTCCATAAACTCGCCAATTAGGTATATTGTGTACCTTAGCTAAGGGTTACTTTGAGCCCAAATAGCTCTATACAGCTATATCGGCCCCTAAAGATTCGAAACTGACCCCCATATAAATAATGATTGGCCCGTTAAGGGTGTGATCGGGTGAATATTTTAACTGTTTTGGATAAGGATGTATTTTGTGTGCTTATCGCGTTGTTAGGGACGGTGAATATTTAAATTTAATCGGAAGCGATGTTATGTTGAGTTAGCCCAGATCAGCACGGGTGATTTTTCCCCGCGTCGTCGTTTTTCTTCCGGTCACTGGAATTTCAACTCTCTGCTTAGCGCCGAGGGTTAAAAATCAAACAGTTTGACATTTCGACGCGCTGTGAAGCACTATTACATTCTCAACGCTCGGCTCAACATCGAAAATTTAAAATCCAGTGCGTGATAAAATCCCGCCGCAATATTTTTAAGTCAGATGTGGGCTTAAAATAAATAAGCTGTATCAACTATTCCATATCCAATGTGGACACAAAAATACGACAATAAATGAAAACACGGGAATTGATAATGCATAAGAGTATTTAGGCATTATCAAATAAATCCTAACATCTATAGAGGTATGTCGAACAGGGTGTAAAGTTCACTCAACCTCCATAGAAAAGGGAGGATCCTCCGACCAGACGGGTGTTGTGTCTATGCTAGTTGCGCGGTAAACTCTGCTTGCGCGATGCAGGATTTGCGTGACGTCAGTATGACGCGTTGTTTGTATGTGGCGTTGTAGATACCGCTACACATAAAAAAAAATTAAACAAACTGTGTAAGTATGTAGTAGTAATGGGCCGGCTATGGGTTTTGACAATCTTTGACTAGCCTTAGTGCTTAAACTATTGGATCAACACAAATTTCATTTATTGACATTAGGCTGAGAATCAGCATTTTCCAAACATCAAAATTACATAAAATAGTCTCCCAAAACCCCTTCACATAACGCGGATATCTTTGATTGAATAAGGTGCAGCGCAGACGGCACACTTTTTGTGCGATCGAGTATGCGGCGCACAAAAAGTCTGTATGGCGCGCAAAAAGTCGGTCGCGGATTTTTCACAGACTCAACGCACACGACGCACATCTTTCTTCATCCCACATTTTTCTTTTTAAATGTCTATCATGATATTCTGCCTTAGAAGTATCATAAATTGCTGGTCTGTTTTGTATTTCTTGAATTAACATCGTTACATCGACCTCTGGCGCCATGATAATAGATCGCGTGCGTTACGTCCACCCCTAGCAAATGCAGATGTCCGACTAAAGTGTGCGCCGTCTGCGTTAGCGCACGTTGAAGCAAACGTTCAATTTTTTTCACACACTTTTTGTGCCGAGCGGCGCGGCGCATTGCGGTCTGCCCGAATTACACGAATTTTTTGTGCGCCGGACTTTTTGCGCGTCGTGTGCGTTACTGCATATAATTGCATAGGTTCTGTTTTCACAGACTAAAAAGTGCGTCACGGATAGTCTGTCGTCTGCGCTGCACCTAACTATCGTATGCAGATTGGGAACGTCATTACATGGCAGTTTAATTTATTATTGTATTGTCGTCATCGTTACAGCAGTCAAAAACATTTTTGGAAAGTCAATTGGCTATCATTTGTTATCTAAATCTATCCATGTTATAAATTAAAGTCGCGTCTCGTGTCTGTCTGTGTGAACCAATTGTTCTCCTAAATTGCGCTACTGATTTTGAAGCCGATTTAACCATTATTTAGACAATGTATTCCGGAAGGTTTGTGTGTGTAATAAATTAAAGAAAGAAAGAAAACGATGTTTTGTCAAGTCGTTTAAACCGTGCGAAGCAGGGGCGTGTCGCTAGTCGAAATGATAGCACCAGCCTACATTCCCTAGAGAGTAATATACAACTATTACTGGAAATTTAGATTTCACCCTTGTATCGGCTTTCCTAAATCCATGACATAAATATTTCACAGTTTCGGGATTTATCGGTACGCCTCCTGTTCCGGGGTCTTGCTTCCGGCTTAAACCTCGGATCATGATGACTAACCCTTTTTTTTTCAGGATGGGAATTCATCAGATGACCCCTCCCGCTCTGGGTGGAGCGGAAGGGAGTGTCAGACTCTTACTGACTAAAACCCACCCGTGTTCCTTCCTTAGCCCTTTATGTTCCGGGCCAGCGGTAACCCTTTCGGAAAATCCCGCTGACCCGGCAAGCTTCGACCCTAACGGGCCCCTTCATATGATATTTAAAGATTGTAATTAAGCATAGGTTAATTAAATGTGTTACAGTATTTTTATCTCACGAAGCTACACGCGCTTTTACTATCGCTGCAATGTTTGTCAGTGTTAGCGCTTTAAGGCTCCTTCAAACAGGCGCGACACGACACGCGACACAAAGGCACCGCAAGTCGCCCAACGAGCGGTGCCTTTGTGTCGCGCCTGTTTGCAGGAACCTTTAATTTGTCGAGTGAAAATTGTGTGGCGCTATCGTTAGTCGATCAAAAGTTTAGTCGTACCATCGTTTGTCGTGAAAACAATCAGTCGCACTAACATCGAGCCGATGTGCTGTCGCACCACCGATGGTCGACATATCGTACTGTCGCCCTAACATTTGTCGCGTATTTGTTTGTCGCAACTTTGATGTGGAGTCCATTTGGTTACTACAAGCAAAGCACGCGTCGTGTAACAACACACTGTGAATGTGTGCGTGACGATGCACATGACACTTAGACGCACACAAAAACACACACATTTCCGAATTCGCCTTTATCTCGGATGGTACTTACCGAGAACTGCTGCGCCCACACACATTCACAGCGCAACAAAAACTAAATAACTAGTTACGCGTGTAAATTAAATGAAACCATTTTCATTGCTACCCTGAACAATGTTTTATCTGAAGGATCAGCAGTTTATAAATTATGTATCTGGATTAATGTTGATCCGATAAGGGGTATCCAACAAAAGGGTGCAAAAAAAGGTTTCACTCCCCTGGATAATGTTTTACGAGTATATTGGGGGCGATAGTAACTGTCAGGTCTTATCTGCCTTCTGGTTTATGAGCAAACATTGGTTACTCTTTGAAGAGAGCGAGTTTTATATATTTTCCTGTAACGCGAATAGATAAAACAAAACTGTTGAGTAAATACTCTTTAGTTTATATCGTTCTAGCTTCCGCCCGCGGCTTCGCCCGCGAGGTATGTCGATAAAAACTATCCTATGTCCTTCCCCGAGATGCAATCTATCTCTCTGCCAAATTTTATCGAAATCCGTTCAATGGTTTAGGCGTGAAAAGTTAACTTACTGACAGAAAGACAGAGTTACTTTCGAATTATATTAGTATGGACTAGCGGCCCGCCCCAGCTTCGCAGGGGTGCAATTTTTTTTTTCGAATTTCCTAAATTTTCTTTTTAATAAAAACCTTGTCCTGACAATGTTGAACACAAAAAAAAGAATTATCCAATTTGGTGCAGTCATTCGGAATTCCGAATGACTGCACCAAATTTCGGCGACTTTATTTTATATACTTAAGTATATAAAATAAAGTCGCCGAAATTTCTGTAAGCGCATAGCTTACAGAAATTTCGGCGACTTTATTTTATACTATGTAAGTATTAGCGGGGTAATTGCGTAACACACTGACAGTATCAATGGATATCAATTTGACAGTTCATCAACATTCATTGCGTAATTTACGTTGTTGAGCAGACAAATTTTTCGAACACATTAAATCAATGGATTAGGAATTTCCTTCAAAACTCTTCGAATTGTGATAGAGTGCTTATAATGAATAAAAAGTAATCGTCAAAATACGAGGAAAACTGCAGCTCATTTTATTAATAATTTATTACTTGACAAACTTAGATTCAGATAGTGATTGATAGTGTGTCACACAATTTATTTATTTACACTATTTGCACACAAAAAAGGTACAAAAGCAGACTTAATACCTACTTTAGGCATTCGCTACCAGTCAACCAAGGGTGGTGACGAGATTAGATGGCAGGTGCATTGGTTGAGAGGAACAATGATAAAAATAAACTATTAAAACTAGGTACACAAATACATAAATGGGTTACATAAATATAATATTAATTATTTGTTTTGTGTGTAAATTCAATTATTTAAAAAAAAGTTTGAAAAGGGCTTTATTTCGTAACGTGCACGTTCACGTTAACGAGAATTGAATGCTTAAGAAATATATTGACAAACGCGTTTAAATTTTTTTTTTTATGAAAACCCACAACACTGCTACACTGTTTTAAACTTTCACGGTTTAATCATTTTCAACACACACACACACACATCCACTGCTTAACCTGCTTGCTGAGGCACAGTACCTATGTAATGGATGGTCACCCATCTATGAACCGACCTCGGCAAGTGATGCTTAACCTTGAAGATTGACCCGTACGGCGATTATTATTTAGTCACGAGCCTTACAATTCAAGCTAATTCCAAGAATAACAATTTCAACCATAGCTTTTCAAAAATTACTCCACACATATTTCCCCATACCTAAATGACTTCCCATCACCAATTCTACAAACTAAACTAATTTACTCCACAATATTCCGCATCGTCACACAAGTCTGTCTACCCTCGAACTAAGTTCGAAAATTAACCGCTCCATCACGGAAACGCCGGAAATGAGGAAACGGATCCGGAAGCCTGCCGGGACGTAAGCCTCCGCCACCCTGTCCGCTAACACGTTTGTTAAGCAAAAATGTGGGTACTTGGGTATGCAAAAGTGAGGGTATTTAACTGAAAAAATGAGGTTATAAAACTGAGTACTATACAGTTCCCGGCGATAAATATTGCACATCGACCTTTGGAAAGAGACAATCGGCTAATTTCGGCTTCGTAGAGTGTTAACTCTGTCGCACGAAATACAAACAGTCCGGTATCTATTAGGAGCTGTTAAAACAATTGTGATTTGCTTCTTTTGATAATTATTTTTATTCTTTGTATAAGATGGTTTTGTGTAAAAAGGTCGATGTGCAATATTTATCGCCGGGTACTGTACTAAGTTTTTATACACTGCGAGAAAAGCATTTGAAGTGAAACTTCATAGGCGGCGATTCAATAATTAGACAAGAATTTAGTGTTTCAAGTACGCGTCACGTTTAGGCACATTTCGTTACATGAGAGAGAAGAAAGATACCTATAACTCTCTCTTTCTTTTTTATGAAGTATATATTATTTCTATCACGTGTACGATGCTGCATGCGCATTTTTTTTGTTTTAGGTGATTCTTTATTTTTAGTAAAGTAATAATTTTATTCCTGACTTTCACTTTTTAATTTCTTTTTTTTTTTAATGAACCATTTCATTTCGTTACACTATAAGCACTAAAATGAATATTTAATGCAGTATCTATTTAAATGAGCAACCACAAAACATTAAAAATAACATAGGTACAGACGCCAGCACATCAAGCTACTACAATCTGTCAAATTTATTAAATAGATTTTCAACTTTATCGCTAAATTATAAGGTTCAAAATTGATTGGGAAAATAAATAAATGGATGCCATACAGGTTGTGGGGACTGTGTCTCACGTACCCATCCCTTGCATAGTTTTAAGAATGTAATATTTTTATAGAGGAACTTATTGTAATAATTTTTAGAAAGTTTCATTTTTGTGTTTTTCCCACGTTGAACATCTGCAAGCGATTTAAGTTATAGGTACTATTGTCTTTCATGATTCTTTACTTTTAGTTAAGGTTCTTCATTGTTCTATTATGTTTAGTTATCTTGTATTGTACCTATTTGCTATTTATAGTTAAGGTTCATTGTTCTGTTATTTTCAGTTGTCTTGTATTGTACCCATCTGCATTTCTCGTGTTTTATTACACTTTTAAAAGGCAGATGTGGATTTGCCGCGTCCTTTGTTTAGTGATGTGGTAGAGTTTTTGGTTCTGAGCTTCAGTCTGTGCTGAACTACGATCGTGCGAGGTCCTCTCTGACCCCCGATCATACTTTACTCGCCGAAGCTCGCCGTAATAGTTTACGGCGAGCTTCGTGTTTCTAGTAGTTTTACCATTCATGTAACCTTATTTAATTTTACTTTTTCGTGTCAAGTGTAACTGCTAGCTTTAGTTACTTGATATCTTAAATAAACTAATCGTTACTTATTTACAACTTATTCCTGTGTATTACTCGCCCACCACGGTCACGAATTCCCACAGTGGTGACCCCGACGTGATCAAAACTATCAATAGCGTGAGTTCGTGACAGTGCGGAAAGAGTTTCGCGAGTGCTAAATCAAAGTACGTGTTAAAATGGCGAGCGATCCAGCGGGAGTCACTAGCGGCGGATGACGCGCATTCCCAGCCAGCCAGCTCCCACGGCTTCAACGGGTATCCTGACCACCAGCATGCAGCGACCGCGCATACCTGGTCATCACCCTCAGCCTCATCAGCAACCTCGGCACAGCACACTGCACTTTCGGCCGGTCAACAAGCAGAGCTCAATTCCTCTCCTGGTCGACGCAGCATCCAGCCTCAACCCGGCGCTGTACCCCATCCGACTCACCGTGAACTATGCGGCAACCGGTTCCGACTCACTGGAACCATAACGCAGCGCCCGCGCCACCCCGACTCACTGGGGACATCTTCGCAGACAGTTCCGACTCACCGTGAACTATGCGGCAACCGGTTCCGACTCACTGGAACCATAACGCAGCGCCCGCGCCACCCCGACTCACTGGGGACATCTTCGCAGACAGTTCCGACTCACCGTGAACTATGCGGCAACCGGTTCCGACTCACTGGAACCATAACGCAGCGCCCGCGCCACCCCGACTCACTGGGGACATCTCCGCAGACAGTTCCGACTCACCGTGAACTATGCGGCAACCGGTTCCGACTCACTGGAACCATAACGCAGCGCCCGCGCCACCCCGACTCACTGGGGACATCTCCGCAGACAGTTCCGACTCACCGTGAACTATGCGGCAACCGGTTCCGACTCACTGGAACCATAACGCAGCGCCCGCGCCACCCCGACTCACTGGGGACATCTTCGCAGACAGTTCCGACTCACCGTGAACTATGCGGCACCGACGCACTGGAGCATAACGCAGCGCCCGCGCCACCCCGACTCACTGGGGACATCTTCGCAGACAGTTCCGACTCACCGTGAACTATGCGGCAACCGGTTCCGACTCACTGGAACCTAAATTGGCCTGGCAAGCATATTCCTCGCCGTTCTGGTAGGCGAGTTAAATTTCCTGATTACTATCAGGCAGGTGTTTCGTGATCTTTATCACTGGTAGGGGGGTACTGTGGGGACTGTGTCTCACGTACCCATCCCTTGCATAGTTTTAAGAATGTAATATTTTTATAGAGGAACTTATTGTAATAATTTTTAGAAAGTTTCATTTTTGTGTTTTTCCCACGTTGAACATCTGCAAGCGATTTAAGTTATAGGTACTATTGTCTTTCATGATTCTTTACTTTTAGTTAAGGTTCTTCATTGTTCTATTATGTTTAGTTATCTTGTATTGTACCTATTTGCTATTTATAGTTAAGGTTCATTGTTCTGTTATTTTCAGTTGTCTTGTATTGTACCCATCTGCATTTCTCGTGTTTTATTATACTTTTAAAAGGCAGATGTGGATTTGCCGCGTCCTTTGTTTAGTGATGTGGTAGAGTTTTTGGTTCTGAGCTTCAGTCTGTGCTGAACTACGATCGTGCGAGGTCCTCTCTGACCCCCGATCATACTTTACTCGCCGAAGCTCGCCGTAATAGTTTACGGCGAGCTTCGTGTTTCTAGTAGTTTTACCATTCATGTAACCTTATTTAATTTTACTTTTTCGTGTCAAGTGTAACTGCTAGCTTTAGTTACTTGATATCGTAATAAATTAATCGTTACCTATATACAACTTACTTCTATATATTACCTGCCCGCACCACGGTCACGAATCCCCCACAAGGTCAAGCTCGTTCTATTCAAACTCATTAATAGCAGCGCCCCGCGGTTTCACCCGCGTAAGTGTCGATCCCGTGGGAATATCGGGATAAAAACTATCCTATATCCTTCTCCGGGATGCAATCTATCTCTCTGCCAAATTTTATCGAAATCCGTTCAGTGGTTCAGCCGTGAAAGGGTAACATACAGACAGAAAGACAGACAGACGGACAGAGTTACTTTCGAATTTATAATATTAATATGGATGAATTTATCAAAATATGGAAATAAAGTTAAGAACACAAAGCCAAACAACATATATATTCCCAGTACTATTTACCAACAATGTCTTTGACAAGGACAACCAGCTCAAATGCTAATTAATACGCAGCCAAACTAATGCGGCTTTAATTATAGACGAAGCTGCCGTCATCTCATCTTACAAAGGAATAAACCACTAGTATTACACAGAACATAATCCTATCAGTATTCTATTTTGTTGTGGCATCATCCCACTGTTTATTTAGTTAAAACAATCTTAAGCCTCTTAAATTGTTATGTAGGTTGTAGGTTACACAAGTGGGGTTTGTTGATAGTTTTATCTTTCATTTCATAGATGGCGTTGTAGGAGGGTGAGCCTGAATCGCGCAAGTGAAGTTTCATGGTGTAAAATCATGGAGCTTCTAATTTATGTTTAGTTAAAGTCAAGTTCAGAATAATTTTCTTTTTGTTTCAATTACTTAGCTTACCAAAAAAAAAAACGTTTACTGAATTGCCAATTTGATAGCGAAGTGACAGGGCTACTTTCGCGCCCCATTCACATCGATTCCCGCCATTCGACCAAAAAGATTCAATACAAACAATTCAGCCCAATAACTGAAGCGAGCCATTGTGTACTGGCTGAATGGTATTAATTCCTTAATTATATGTCGGGCAATCCTGCACGAAATTCGAGCGCTTTTCAATTATATCTGTAAATGTAAATTCAGCTATTGTCCCAATGGGTTTATGCTATGGCAGATTGTCGCTTTTAATTTATAATATTCCATTTATTTTACTGAGTTCAATTTTAATTGGGTTGAGGGTGAAATTAAGTGACCGTAACCTTTGCGGAATTATTATTGCGAATCTAGTCATTTGTTTTAATTGTTTGTATATAAGCCAATGACCAAAAATGTTGCAGTTTTTTTTTCGCGACCATCGATCAATCGTTAAATATTAGATGGAGAATAATATGAAGAACAAAAGTTAATATGCGGTAACATAACCTAGCATCAGTCTGAACCGAGTTATAAAGAAAATAAAAAAATATAATTTTTTTACTTATTCATCATGTAAAAGCGGGTTTGTACCTACTACAGCTTAGAGTTTATGTCTCAAATCTGGATTTTTTATCTGTGCCTGAGCCAACCATCACGTTTTGTGAATATCTTAAAAGTAACGATGTGTCGCTGGGTTATCGAAACCATAAACGGGAGAATAAAAACCAAATCAAACAATTGAGACATATAAATAATAACAAGGCCAGAGTCATGTGTTCGATGAGATAAAGATCGGAAGCGCCTTACATAACGCATTTGGTAAGCCTCTAACAGACCAAAAAAAAAACAAAAATAAGCAGTAAAAACAAACATAAATACAAGTGTCACAATGGCCGGTCTTATTGCTTGAAGCGATCTCTTCCAGACAACCGTGGATGGAGAGGAATAACACAATAACATGGATGGTGGCTTATCTCTTTCATCTGTTTATCTAGATGACTTCATTATTTCTTACATAAATAATGAAGAAAATTAGCTAATTTTAATTTAATTTTATTTAAATAATAAATTCAAGTTTAAATATATCATCTTGTACTGAATTTGTAGAAAAATCGTTTATCAATTCATTTTTGTGATAGGCTATCATATACCGACTAATATACCAACGATGGCCGCGGTAAAAAAATATGCACCACTTCCCATAGTGATTTGGTCATTGTCTTTTTAGCATGCAGTCTTACACATTGTGTCAAATAAGAAACGGGGAAATTAATAAATAACATAGAGGTAAGATTAACACAGAAGCACAAAATGCTGAAAACCAGCGCAGTGGTTCTGTCTCACATAGGGTCACAGCATTTTGCTGAGCGACGGCCGTTTTACGTGGATGTGACTAATTTTACCCCTAATTAATTTTTTTTTGTGTTCGTGTTTTTTCTAGGCATCATAAAATTTATCGGACAACAAAGTATTTTCTTTCTTTCTTTACTTTTCTACTATACTATATAATCTCAAAGCTACAGCCAACATGATGAAAAGATATAGATTTAAAACAAAAATACATTTCAACAATTCATAAACAATATTATTTTGAACGTCACTAAATCTAAAACACTTTCGTTTATTTCAGAGGGTTTACCCCTTATCCTCGGCAATCAGTCACCCTTTGCCAACACGGCAGCAGTCAGCGTCCCACCCACTCAAATCTCACAGGATGTCTCGCAAGGTATGAATTATTTCACTCTTAAAATGAATGCCTACTGAATTTTGTTTAGTTTCTTATTCAGCGGCCTTTGATAAATTGTGTACAATCTTATTTTCTGGTTTTCTGTTGTTTGTGAAAATTGGGTTCATTCATTCGAAGCTCAGAAATTAAGGCTAGTTAGTCGTATAGAACTCACACAGTCAAGTTCTAATGAGAGAGTCTATAGAGAAGCTAAATTGAATAAAACATCATATCATTAAGATTGCCTTGTGTAACTTACTCGTATGTTTGGGTGTTAGAGAGCTTGAATAAATAAATGAACATCAACCTTTTGGGAGCTATTCATGCCTGGCTTGCCCGTGTGTAGGTCGGAAGTTATCCCACGGGAACGGAAGCTACCCGGACAAAAACTATCGTATGTTCTAAATCAGACTGATGACCAGAACCATGGTCGATCTATGTGGCAAATTTCATTCAAATCCGTTCAGCCGTTTTTGCGTGATTGAGTGACAAACATACGAACTTTCACATTTATAATATTACTAGCTTCTAGCTCACGACTTCGTCCGTGTGAAATTTCATGTTCCCCAACCCACCGCGTCGCATCGCATCGCCTACCCGCGCTATTACTTTGTTTTCGCTTAGCGTTTTTATAACCTTTTTTCCCATTGCTCGGCTCCTTGGGATCCTGGAGTGATATTAAATAGCGTATAGCCTTCCTCAAGAATTGGGCTATCAAATGCAAAAATATTTTTCAAATCCTACTGGTAGTTCCAGAGATTAGCGCGTCAAACACACGAACAAAAAAACAAACAAACAGTTCTGCTTCATTATTGGTAAGTAGGATTGTCCCAAATAATTAGGGTTTACAGTACTCAATGCCACACGTTATATTGTTACACAATGTAATACAACCATATTTATACCCATTGGGATATAACATAATTAAACAACCCATACGATAAAAACGAGTTGTTAACAGACCGAAATTGATTCGTTTTTAAAATTTTATTGATGGATTTTAAAAGGGTTTTTAACATTTTATTGATGGATTTTAAAAGGTTTTAAAGAGATTGGATTTTATTGGTCTCATAACTCGGTTTTCGGTTTTAATGGACACACGAGTTTGGAACTGAATGTATTGGTGCGAATGTTAACATTAGCAGTTTTTTTACTCAGTCCTGTTCTTAGAGGTATGAGGAACACGGTGTAAAGCTCACTCATACTCTATAGAAAAGGGAGGAACCTCCGACCAGACGGGTGTTGTGTCTGGCGGGCAACTGCCCGATGATTCATGTCGGGCCGTTGTATCTATGCTAGTTGCGCGGTAAACTCTGCTTGCGCGATGCAGGATTTTGCGTGACGTCAGTATGATGCGTTGTTCGCATGTGGCGTTGTGGATACCAAGAGGTTTAAACCATGATTTATTAGAGTCATGAACTCACTTGAACTGCAGCAACGAGAAGAGCAGTGGTGTCCCAGTGGTAACAGCCGCGACTTACAAGTTGTAGGTCGTAGG
The DNA here is from genome assembly GCA_963855955.1 of Luperina nickerlii. Taxonomy (NCBI): domain Eukaryota; kingdom Metazoa; phylum Arthropoda; class Insecta; order Lepidoptera; family Noctuidae; genus Luperina; species Luperina nickerlii. The sequence continues at coordinate 5,006,592 of OY979679.1, read as the reverse complement.
TTCGAACCCAGCAGGCACTTTACTCTGTGTAATTATTTCATCACCACTGTTCTTAAAACGGTAAACGAAAACATCGTGAGGAAACAATGTTCAGGAAACAAACATTCGAAGACGTGTCATCTACCAACCCGCACTGGGCCCGCGTGGTGGATTACGGCCCACTCCCTCTCACAGAGAGGAGGCCTGGGTCCCGGCAGTGGTGGCAGATTATGCTACGCTAATGAGAATCTGGACATAAGAACAAACGATGCCAACCTGGAGTGCAAATAAAATAACAAAATATTATGTAACCAATATTTTGATAGAGTGTCCTTAGAGTTTCTTGCCCATTCTTCTCCATAGGAACCTACAACACTTTGAAATGAGCAACTAGCGTCGTCTTTTTGACTGACCGACCCCTTTGAGTTTGAGTTTAAAATATAGTTGTGCAGATGAAGGAACTCTGCTTGCTCTAAAACATGTAGATACTTTGGTGGATCTTATGAGCGTTAACGGCAAATCCGCGGCACCAAGTTTAGGTAATTGCAATGCTCTTTGCACTCAGACAGATGCACGCGTGTCTGTGTGCGTAGAGTTGGTGCGCGCTCTGACATTATAGTCAAACTAACCCATGTTGATCCGTTGAGTTATGTTTAATGATACTTATAATATCGTCAGTTGATTTTATTTACTATTCTTGTTTTTATTACAACCTTGTGAAATATACCTAGGCAATTTTGGATCCTTTATAAAGTATAGTATTAATCATGTACGTCAGAATCGCGGGTGTACTTTTCAGAACTGCCCAAGTTTATTGCAGTTATTTGGTACCTTCTGTGTACAGACGCCAGCACGTCAAGCTACTACAATCTGAATAGATTTTCAACTTTATCGCTAAGGCCTAAGGTTTAATATTGATTGGGAAAATTTGACAGTTTCGGGTAGCTTGATGTGCTGGCGTCTGTACCTTTACGTACCTCGCTTGAAAATCTGTGTACCTACACCCGTACAATGATATTCATAGTATGATAACAATCTGTGTTATTCTGTTAAGGATAGGACGATGATAGGAAAGATTAAAAAACATTAATACAAATTTTGAATTTTATTTGTAGTTCTTGAACGTTTGATTTAACTATAATAATAATTTAACATAATTTGTTTAAAAATACACATGAACAAGTTTTCATAGAAATAAACTGTAATCAGATTAATGTTAAATAAATGGTTAATTCGAAATGACGAATTATGTTGTTATTTATGTACACACAGTAAAATACAATAACAAAACTAAATTGAAACACAGAGTAGGCAAATGTAATTAAAATGCTGGAGGCGGGCAGCCCTATCGCATGTTTACGTACCGCGCGGCTGTAGGCATTTAATTCAAGGTTACGGCCGAGATACAATACTGTATGTCTTTATACTGTGACTAAGTAGTAGGTTTTAGATTTATGTAACAAACAATATATTTTCTTATTATAAAATTTATTAAAAAGAAGTAATTAGAGTATTGAGTTTCAAATTATTATAATTACAGGTGCTTCGCCGGATGGACTGATCGAAGATGATGGCATTGTCGAAATTAAATGTCCTAGTTCGGCATTTGGATTAGAGGCAGACGGTGCTATTAGCCAAAAAAAAAATTAAATTTTGTAAAATAGATGGATCTGTAAATCGACACCACGACTGGTTTTATCAAATACAAGGGCAGCTGCATATACTAAAAGAAATTACTGTCTGTTTGCTGGGTGGACAGGCAAAAATTACAAATTGAAAACAGAAAAAGTAATCAGAGTCGATCTTCCATGTTTTGGCTCCAAAATGTATCATCATTTTGGAGCCAAAACATGGAAGATCGACTAGTAATTTTTTTATAATAAATGCCTGTTAACCGAAATTGTTGATTCCCGAAAAGCTTAATGAAACTTAGAGACGACAAATATTAAAATTTTATTTTATGTGAATTGTTTTTATTTACTTTAACCTAACTAATAATAATTTATTTGCTCATTTATTACAATAAACTAAAAATCTGAGTCCTCACCTACGCAAAACGAAAACATCCCCTACTAAAAACTTTAATCTTTAATAATATGACTAGAAGGTCGTGCTCCGTAGTGGCATCGACCTAGACTTACGTGGGTCAACAATTTCTGGCAACAGGCACTTATTATAATATTCTAATAATCTATTTTTCATTGTCTTTTCCCAAAATTCATCGTCTCGAGTAATTTTTTCCACTTTCATGGGCAACTCTTTACCCGTCCAGACTGCAAATAGACATGATTTTTTATCCGCAATGTGTAATTGTCCTTGCACTTGAAAAAACCATTCGTGTTTTCGGTTTAGGGTCCCATCTGAATGCCAGAATTTTATTTTTTTATCTCTGATTGCGTCGTCGGCATTGATACCAAATGCTGAGATCGGACATTTAATTTCAACAATACCTTCCTCAAACACGCCATCGGGTGAAGCCCCCAGAAAAAAGAAATCTTTGTCGATAAAGAGGCCACATTTATGTATTTTAATATGCTCTTGGTTTTCGAGTTGTGAGATTGCAATTGCCTCGTTGGTTTTTCCGTGCCTTATACTGCTTATATGATCAAGAGAATATGAATACAAATGGCTTTTTACAAGTGGCGCAGAGCTAATATTTTTTCTTCTTTTGCACACTTTGCCAAATGACGATGCCGTTAAAAGACACCTTCGCAATTCCAGCCAAAGTGCGCTTTCTGCTTGAAGAATGGTGTCTCTTTCCACTTCTTCTCTATTATTGACCTAAAAAGATAATAAAAATAGTTTGATTCATTCATATGAAATAAATGGGTCTTGCAATTAATCAAGCGTTTACCTGTTCTTGAAGATTTTGTAGAAAATTGTTTCTTGCAACTTCGTATTCATCTTCGAGCATATCTGGCTTTTGACATTCTTCACCATAATCCGCTTTGTCGTCGAAAATGAGTCGTCTCTTGGGACGACGAATTTTCTTCCCGGATTGTTTCCTTTTAAGTCGTGCCATTTCTATCCGTTTTAGAGAGCTACCTAAAGAAAAAATAATCCCGTTTTAAATTATTGAGTAGGTATTCGTTATAAGGAATGTAAACTTAGTTAAAGATTGGGACTAAATAAAGAATTTACCTGGACTCTTGTGAAACTTGGATTTATAGATGGCGTACTGAGGCCGTGCGGAATTAAACGAAACTACAGCAGCATGGCATCGGACAGCGTATGAGTTTTTTAGTGAAAAATTTACGCGCTTGCCTCCTACCAACTTTGCCACAATGCTGTTGAACTGTTCAGCTCTATTGTTGGTCACGTTAAAAAGCAGACTCTTAGAGTGGAAAGCTAGCTGGGTTGCATACTCCATAGTTTTTTTAAATAAAACTTTTAGGTTTGGCTTCAAATTTTCTTCTTCCTTTCTATCTTCTGTACAAAAGTAACTCTCGCAGGCACGATGATCACCAAAAACGTGAGAGGGGCTATTCAGAATATCTTTTTTCAAATTAATAATTTGCTCATTATGGCTTAAATTTTGTGCCTTCCGAAAACGTACAGCGTGTTTGACGGCAATCCGAAGCCGTTTCTGTCGATCAGCAGTAAGAAAACGTCTTTCTTGTAGAGGTATTGACGTGTCTTTGCAGAGGTTAATAATTTTGCCACTGTAGTTTCGGAGCAGGTGGTTACTGCATTCGATTTTCTGGACTTGATAGTTAGGATACGGTCTGCTTTCTAGTATTTTTTTATAGGTGCTAGCGTCGCCGTCTGCAATCAAAGTGCCATAAATAACATTTTGCCTCGCCACTGATGTTTTAAAGCCTTCTACAATCACACTGTGTTCCATACTGGTAGAAGAACCAGTGTGATTTTTGAAGCACTCGTGATTTGCAGGTGGTACACTTTTGACTGCTGCTCGAGCACAGATAATGCAGTACTTATTTTTGACACCCATATACAGCACTTTACCCGTCCTATATCCAATAATAGCTGCGACCCCTGACGCAGCAGAATAGTTCGTCTTGTAAGATCTTTTGGACCAACAACAGTCTGCTACGACAGTTAATACTGGAATACCATCTTTTACGTCACCACATGAAATGGCTTCAGAAGCTTCTTCGTGTGCAGCGGCTTGCATGCTGTCTTCTGCTGCTGACTTCCACCACGTAGCTATTTCATCGTGACATTTTTCATATGAAAATTGGGTGACAGTGGGCAAATCTATGGAAGCTAACAATTCATTTAAATTCGATTTTCCTAATCCAATCATTAATGCCCCTGTGACAGCACCTTGATTGACGTCCATATTTGCAGCGCTAGTTTTAGTGGAGAAGAGTTGAAACTGCATATTACACATGTTGCATTTCATGGTAAACGACGATTTCAGACTATCCTTGCGCTCTTTAATGATATTCAAGTTATCAAAAGTACAGCCTGTTGCTCTATTATGGTTATTTAATGTTTTAATTTGATCTATAAAAAACTGGAGATCAATTATTCTCCGACCTTCAATAACTACACTGGTTTCGAACGGAACCTCTGCTTCAAGAACCTGAAAATAAAATATACTAATCTTACTAATATACATATGATAAATAGTGAAATCAGTCTTAATCTCAGTGCATGAAAACTAGGTCTACACACCCGAGGTGCACAAATGACCGTGTAACAATAAAATTAATATTATTTCTCGTTTAACGGGTGCTAATGGATTAATCGGAGAGTTATATTACCAAGTCAGACGCTTCTATAGTTTGGGATGACGCGGCTGCTTCTGGGCTTAAGCTGGTTTGGGAAGATGGGACTAAGTCCTGAAAAAAAAATTGATGTTAGTAATGCTTATACCATACATAAATATGAACTGTTTTTAAAAATACGTTACTAGTGCTTTACCTTTACTTCATTTTGGATTTCAACATCTTGTGTGCTCTCAACAATTATTTTTTCTTTACAATGCCTGAAGATAACCATAAACCAGTGTTAGTAAATAAAAGTCGTAAGCCGGCAATACATGTTGGCCAAGCCTCAGTCAACGCGAGCGTAGGCAATTTTATAGAAGGCGAGTGCTACGGTCATATTTGAATCAGGTACATGAAATTATAAAACTATAAAATATTATTATTATATAAGGTACGTACTAGGGGTCGATTTTACTGCTCATATGCAACAACTAGTGTGCAACCAACATTGATATCTAAAAAGATTAATATAAAAACCGGCGAAGTGCGTGTTGGGCTTGCGCAGTGTAGGGTTCCGTAGTTGCTCGTACTCCCCACAGTATGACTGCTAGACTTTGTCCAGGTTCGATATTAGTTAGACACGACCCCGCTAAGTCATAGCCGGGCAGTAGTACAGCATCTCTTCGAAGAGCTGAACACGGACGTCATTTTATTGTTCTTATTCTTCTCGGCGAACCCTTTCATTTCATACCCTTAGCATGAGATTGCATAAAAAATAACTAGTCCGCCATATTGGATTTAGAATGACGTCACTTCATGGTTAGTTAACTAAACTTGTATGCAAAATTTCAGCTCAAGCGGTTGTGGATAATTACTTTAAAATTTAGTTGCAAGATTTAAACCGAACAATACATACATACAATAATATATACATACAATCATTGCAATTTATATAAAAGCTTGTAAAAAAAACTGGTGATGATCGACGGTTTAGTTTGAGGAAGTAATTTTATGCGATTTCGATATTGGTCGCATTAAAAAAAAACTGAGCAGTAGAATCTTTCCCTAGAAGGAAATGTTAATAAACAAGGATCTTATTTATAGCAAATTAAGTTCTATTAAAAATATTATTTTACCAACCTTTTAGCCCTAGCTTTAGTTAAAGCCTCTAGATTCAATTTCTTCCTTTTCCTCGATAAAACTAGTTTTGTGTTTTTGTTTTTATTTCCCATGGCATCTGAAATAATTTGTGTTGTTACGAAAAAAAAAACAATCATCTAAATAAAATTAAATATTTTACTTACCAAACCAAGATCGTTAGGTCCCACTATAAAGTCGCTCGACGCCAAGGGTCAGGAGAGGTCACGCGTAGAAACCGAGCGATACGTCTACTCGCTGAGAGGCCTCGCGGCGGACTGATTTGAAACGATTTACGCTCTCAGTTTTATAGTAGTTTTAAAAAAATTGTAATAAAATAAATTAATTTAAATAAGCTACATGCTGTTTCGTATTTTGTAGGGAAGATATTCTTCTATTATATTACACCTTTATTTTGTAAAATTAAGTAAGATATATTGGAGGAAATAATGAATTTAGCAAGCGCTTTTTCTTGTTAATTTCACTTTGTTTATTGTTTGATTTACCTATGTTAGGAGCTGAAAATCAAAAAAATCTCTGCCAGTTTTTTGCTCAAGGATATAAACAATCAAATAAGTTTGTTTGTTTCTAAATTTTATGACTAGTTTCGGATATTTCAAGCTTCAAAATGACCACTGTAAAGGGAATTTAGAAAACACTGTTCGTTTATCTGGTTATAATTCATTAATACTCTATTAATGTGAAAATGTTCTCACCCAACTTTTTAGAACGTTATATTTCCTACACTATTAGTAATTTATACTTTCGTTAGATTCGTTTTATGAGGAGATAAAATGGTTTGAAAAGTACGCTTTTTGGGTCAAACAGCGAAAATCGGCGTTAACCCTCTTATGGGCGCTATTTAAAACGCAATACGTCTTAGCTAAGTTCTGGGCCGACATAGATTGCCGTCGACAAAGTTAAGAATAAATAATACAGTGTTTAACTTTGTGATATTATTTTATATAATAATTATCATTCAAAGTTTAACAATTCAAGATAAAACAAGCAAAGTATGACTTGTGCTAACACCGCAAGATAAGTTGTTCAATAACCTCAAAGCCCTTTTAATTTCAACTCTGAAAAACAATTTAAACACTGAGTGACAAGTTAAAATTTTGCTAACTGAAAATCCAATTAAACTTTTGCAAAATCCGATCCCGAAAGGCTAAAGGCAAGCAATCAAAAACGTTAACTACGAAAACCAATATTTTTTTAAAGGTTCAAGTGAAAAGTAATTTAAATCCGTGACTAGGCGAAATACTCAAACACACACAATTTAACGATAAATCCCTCCAAGAACAGTGCTGGCTCAGTGGTATTTGCTCTGACTGACGAGTTTACTTTATGGATTTAATTTCATCACCACCTGGTGTCAAAACGGTGAAGGCAAACATCGTAACGAATCCGGCATGTCCAAAAAAATCGAAGTCATGTGACATCCACCAACCGCACTGGGCCTGCGTGGTGGATTACGGCCCACTCACTCTCACAGCGAGGAGGCCTGTGTTCCAGCAGTCAGGATCACAAAAATACACTCGAAAAACCCTCCTTCTGGCGCAGTCGGGTAAAAAACTCAATGGCTTACCAATCTTTGTCCGCTTTTAAAATAATTGATAAAAAGCACTTCCTATCTCCTTAAACATCATCGTTATATTGTCTTTGCTACTGTTACATGATTATTATTATGTATCTGTTTATTTAGATTGGTTTAATATACTTTATGTATGTATTTATTGTATTATGTAAATGATATACCACAGACTACCTACAATATTTGTCTTTCCTTCCCCTTTTTAATCTATCCAAAGGTTGTCTTAAAAAGATCGCTCTTAGCGATAAGACCGCCCATTGTAAACACTTTCGGTCTTATTCATAATAAGTTATGGAACATCTAAAGGCTTGCTAAAGTCTCGTTGTCAAAAATTGGTATTCATAAACGCATTTTAGCACTAAAACGTTCTTTAAACCTACTATAAAGTTATGAAACCCAGAACCCTACTTTAACAGTATTTTAAGGAAAAAATGGCCGACTTTACATCAGCTGATGACATATGACGTACAATGTAACATGTGCAAAAAGTCAGTTTCGTAAACAATCGTACTTCGAGGTTCGAGGAGCTGCAGTTGTATTTCATTTATTTTGCACTTCTGTTTAACCAATTTAGTTTATTTATTATTATATACCTACAATGCAAAATAGAAGCGAGGAAAAATATAACGCAACAAGAAATACTGTGGGACGCTGCTGCTTTGGACTGTGGAAATAACGCTTTCAATGTTTTTTACATGGCATACATGCAAACTAGGAAATGTGAAAACAACCATAGTGGCTAGAGCAGTACTTTACAATATTTCAGTTGACTGTGGAGACATGCAGTTAGAAGGTAGCAATATCATGAATATCATACAAAGTCACCCAAAGAAGTTGCAAGGGGAAATGCAAATGCTATTTTACAAACTATCAAGGAAACATTCCGCCGAGGTAGCCCCACTTTACCAGGTTGGAGGTACACCTTCCCACTTGTGTCCGGAGACGGTTCAGGGATTTCCGTGAGGATCACGAAGTTTACACCCTGCAGGAAGATGCTCCAGTAGGATGCAGCAGTAGGGTGTGGTTGTGAAGCTGTGTCGCAAACCATACTCCACCCCCTATCCTACCCTATGTGTCCCTAAACATGCAGTCAAAGTAACCTCTGCGCTACCACTGACGACGTTGTGGAAGTGGCAAAGTTTTGGGCCAAGATCTAAAATACAGTCGTCCCCGCAACACGAAGAATATAAAGAGGAGACATTTTAGCGAGTAGTTCATTAATAAAAAGCTTATGTACAAATATCTGTTTAATTTATTTATTTTTATAATACTCTAAACTTTAATTCGGCTTCTAGAACTTGTGCTAGCAGAACAACATTTTTTTAAATGTTTCTTTTCATTTGCCATCTCTTCTGTAGGCCATTTCAGTTTCTGCTATTTGTAGTGAAGCACCATCCTTACTAGTTCTACTGTCCTGAAACACAAAATTAATGTTATAATTCTTTCTCTTCATTATCTTCTAAATACTAAAATAATTAAAGAAGTGGTGGCATAAAAATAACTAATATTACTAATACTAGTAATTATTAGTTATTGTTATGGCGGCGGTTTTTTTTTTTCTTACAAAATAAAGTGTTTAGTACAGGTAAACGAAGTTCTTGACATGCTTACTCAGGAACTTTGTAAGTTTTAGTAAATTGGATAGGCACCTAATTCGTAAATCATGCCAGGCCGCCCCTTTTTCGCGTTGGTTTCGGTCAGTATCACTGTTTTTATTTTCTATCTTCTTCTTAGTGCGCCCAGAATTTGGCTACTTGTTTGGCGCCATCATCAGCGTCCACCTTCATTTTCCATTATGGAGACCCTCTCCCTGACCAATTCTTCCAAAAAGATCTAAGGAAAAGCAATGTTTAAGAAATTATGAATGTTAACAAAACAAAACTTACTTTGAACACTTTTTAGCTGTAACAGTACACACCTCATCGTCCTCCAACCAATATTCACTTCTTTGCCCTTTATTGGAACTAGTCACCGATCTTAATTCCATTTCTTATAGATACAAAAAAAATATTCAAAGGTTTTCGCTCGCTTGACAATGAAATATAATATCAAATTCATTGACATAAAATACGAAACTGTAGACAATAAATTAGTTTTCCATACGTCTTATTGTCTATGGTCACAATTATTCAGTGCGAAGGCAGATATTCTCGTTTGACGATTCAATATGTTGGCCAATTTGTTGGATGACTTCATTATAATGGCAACATTTAGATTTATATTGAAGTTAAAGGACATTTTAGTTATGGAACGTTTATGAAGCGTTTATGAATACAAAATTTTATCGAACGTTTTAAAGGCTTAATGAGCATTTTAACTAAAGTATGTTTTAAACCTTCTTTAAGCTTTTTTTATGAATAAGACCGTTTATATTTATGTCTGTAATTTATATGGTGTACATAATAAAGGGTATTCTATTCTGTGCAGTCTTTGGAGAATTCGGGGGCAAAAGGTTTAATAATCTTAATTAACCCATTAATAACACGAGCAGGAATGGAACCCCTATTTGGTTTGGGTCTTTTCGAACTCGACCCAAAAACTTTCATTTCTTTGGACCCGTATGCAAAGAAAATATGTAAAGTACTTACAGCAGACTTTCATATCGTAATTTGTACTGGGTTGAGTAGTGGGGTGAACCCGCCCCTGACGGGAGGAGGGGGCGACTTAGCGCAACAGTTTGGAGATGTAGAGGGTTTCAGCCGGAACCGGGTGACGTGATGTATCGGCTTTCGGCGAATTTTGACTTGTTTGGGGACAAGGTAGGCAACTCTATACAGGAGGATGCTGGGATTTGTATAGTAGTTCCTGTTACTTATAGCATATTTTCGGCGAAATTGGTGTATTCATAACAGATTCTGAAGTAGGCATTTTAATTTCAATAAAGCTATATTAGTAAAAGGTGCAAACAACGTTCAACAGAATTTAACTGTAATTGCTTTTTGGAACGTGCCAAATAAAGAGAAGGAAGATAAAACATTTTTTTTTTCGCCATAGGTATATTACTTACCTACACCGGCGGGGTAATTGCGTAAAGGCTCGTACACACAGGCGCGACGCGACACGCGACACAAAGGCACCGCAAGTCGCGCAACGAGCGGTGCCTTTGTGTCGCGTGTCGCGTCGCGCCTGTGTGTACGAGCCTTAACGCGACTGCTGAGCGTGGGGTCCTGGGTTTGATTCCCGGATCGGGCAAAGTGTTATTGAGTTTTTCCATTAGGAATTTCTTAGTACAGACGCCAGCACATCAAGCTACTATAATCTGTCAATTTTCTTTAATAGATTTTCAAATTTATCGCTAAAGCATAAGGTTCAAAGTTGATTGGGAAAATTTGACAGTTTCGGGTAGCTTGATGTGCTGGCGTCTGTACCAAAGCCCGGAGTTTGGAAGTTGGTGGCGTGATACCTTGAAAAAACAAAAAACCGAAAATGTAAAAAATTTGAGCGACAAACAAAAAGATGTTTGCTTATTCAAAATTGAAACCTAATTGTTTAATTCAAGTTTGGTCCTACCCTCATTAACAAATACAAAACAACAATTATCATGTATACAGTCGACAGTCTTAACAAAACTTAAACACGCAAATTAGAAACATTCTGTTTGCCAATGTAATTGTTTTACTTCGTGTTTTAATCCGAAATAATTATAAGAATTTCGTAGATCGCTTCTAAAATGTTTATAAATTAATTTAGTACCTACCAAGATTACCATGTTCATTCAACCAGCAGTGTCTGGAACAGCGGTTCTCAATTTTTTTTGGAATTAACCTAAAAAGAATTTACTTTTTATTTACAAAATATTGATTTATTTTGAACAGTTTGTTATTTTATAACTTTAAATTGTCCAGATCATTGCTCGCGTTATCCTTTATAGAAAAAAAAAGTGGATTTTGTTTTCTGTCAAAAACAAATCATAAGTTCTCACGCAAAAGGCTTACTTACGGCTAAAATGTCCAGTGCACTCTCGACCTCGACAGCCACGTCTACATTACTGACTATTTTTACCACGACATGTGCTATTCCCAAGTTCTTGCCAATACCAGAAAAGAAGAAGATTTACACATGCATCCATCAAATGGAATGCACTCGGCAAAGAACAATTCGGCTTGGAATATTTGGATTTGCAAGTCGGATGGTAGAATAATGTCAGTCGTTAGGGCAGCATCAATCAGAGTCAGATGCACCGAGAACAGTTTAGATTGACATACGGGGAAGCTGCATATTTTGCGTTTTAGTTGGAAAATGTTCTCTTTCTATGGAATTGCGAAGTTTTAGAAACTTTTTGTAGATAATGTACATTCTACCTGTGTTTTTTTCGATGTTCTTTAGTAATTTGCGCGTTGCACAAACATATTTAGTAAGGAGTCATATTTAACTCAATTTGAGACCAGTTGAGATAATGTCGTTCGATTTTAAGGCAGCAATAAACTGCTATGTGATCTTCTTATAAGTATGTTGATGATGATTAACAAAAGGCGTCCTGCCTTACATAACGCCTCTGTACTTTTGACGCTAACCTTATTTATTTAGGCAATAATTTATTTAGCGTTCCATTTCATTATGATGTCATCATATCTCCTGCCTTTATCCCCTAGTTGGGGTCGGCGTATAAGTATTTTTGTTCAATGCTTCTCTATTAGTCGTCATGTCGGTTGTCATTCCCTTTCTAGCCATATTATGGCCGCTTTCCGAATTAGCTATAATCGTTCACAGCGCTCACATCAACTCACATGCGTTCCGATTTAGATATTACGATTATGACAGCTGAGAGCTGTCAACAATTCGGAACACTCGTGAACGCGCTCACACTCACAGTGCTTACTCAATGTAAAAACGATATTATTACTGTATTTCTTTGTATAGACAGCACATTTCTTCTTCAGTTCTTCTTCTTTGGTTAGGTGGCGACTGTCAGCCAGAAGCACAATTTCGAAAATGCCACGTTAGTTGAATTTAAAGATATGATGCAACTCAAAAAAAACACACACTGACACATCCAGACATATCTACACACACACACACTGTCATTTGACAGCGCTCACGGTGATATTATTAGAAGGCATGGTCGGCGTTATCACAAGATGGCGCATGTCATGACGTCATCTATGACGATTCACGGGACATCGTTATCGCGCTCACGCTAATTCGGTACGAGTTTAAGCACGCTCACATCGATAATTTCTCATCTCGGAACGCAGGGTGTGTTTTACACAGTCCATCCATCGTTTCTTTGGTATTTCTCTACTCTTAAAGCCATCCACATCCATATTCAAAACTTTCCTCGTGGCATTTTCCTCATTCCTCCGTCAACTTTTCAGTCACAGTTGCCATTTCATTACATTGATTGTAGGAAAAATATATAATTTAATGGATTCCATCATCACTCATTTACGTGATGTGTATCTAATATCTTTCTACAATATTAATAATTAATTAAGGTATCATTGGATACCTTAATTAATTATTATTATAGTAACTTAATAAATAATTAATCAAGTAGGTAGAAGGAATATTATATTTTCTTGGAACCTGATACGAGTGTGTATCGTAATAATTATTATGAAGAGTATTTTTATGCTTGAGGGGCTTATGGCTAAATAATAATAATAAGCAATAATAACAGCCGCACAGGTTGATCTGATCGATCGACCTGTGTGGCTGTTATTATATTAAGGGGACTACATAACCTCAAAGCGCGGTCACTGTCGGACTCCATAGAAAAGAAAGAGAAGCGCGATGACACAACGCTGGTAATTTATTGCAAAATATGAAGCAATTATCTATTTACAAAAAATCTATTGTTTGGACTAAAACATGAATACACTAGTGCTTTAGTATATTGCTTGTAGAATAATCTGACAAAAAATCAGAATGATTGTATGTATATTATTATGGTTTTTATTGTATAAATAAAGTTTTTTGGGGTATCTTCATGATTTTTCCTATCGTATCAAATTAGTTGTATTATGTTTTCGACACACTATCTATCTAGCATATATCCTGAAAAATATCATATTGTTGGCGGTTAATACAACTTTTATTTAAAAAAAAAACTAACAAAATGACGAATCCTAACTTTAATTAATTTTTAGCAAATACAATTTTAAAACTTAAGAATATACTTCCTGATTCTACAAAATGACTTTAAACAATATTACGAAGAGATGTTGTCACGACGGCGGCTGGAGACGGAGTAAAGGGGCGAGTACTGGCCGCACCCCCTTTTATACCCAACGCCGCACGGTAGTTTGGAAAATAACGTTTTCACGCTAATACGGCCTCTCCTGACGTGTGGCTGTCCTCAGCCACATTGTCCCGATGATGGTCCTTGTTCACCGCAGTCACGATCTTCGGCAAGTGGACTCGGGCGACGCGAAGGGCTCATGTCTTCAAGAGCTGCATCAGTAGTTAATGGACCCTGGCGTGTGTCTGCATCTCCACGACTTGATTGGTCTTCGCAGCTAGTTGCACTGGTTGATGGTGCTGGAAGACTATCCTCTTCAGCTAAAAATTAGAGAATAGCACGTATTAGTAATATCCTTATTATTTAATCTAAAAATGTCTGTTGCAATTAAATGCAACACACATCTAGACGGAGGCACCCAGTTAGCTCGTCTTGGCAGAGACACATCTCAATGCCTTTATAAATAAACTGAGATGGAGGCACCCAGTTAGCACATCTCTTTCGGCAGAGTTACACTAACTCAATGCCCTTACAAATAAACTGAGACGGAGGCACCCAGTTAGCACGTCTCTTTCGGCAGAGTTACACTAACTCAATGCCCTTACCGGCAGAGTTACACTAACTCAATGCCCTTACCGGCAGAGTTACACTAACTCAATGCCCTTACCGGCAGAGTTACACTAACTCAATGCCCTTTTAACCACTATGCACATAATATGTACACATGACTCTTTCAGTCCATGTAATCAAACACATTTGATACCATACATGATCGTGCATCCTTTAGATAGCAAAGTTAATACAAAATCTACTCACTATCAAAAAACGTGGCACACGACTCGGGGGTCCACTCTCCTCGCCAAGCAACCATGTGCTCAGCGGCAGCCTGAGTGACTTTACCGTACGAACCAGTCAGCAGCTGTAGCTCGTATCGATCGTGGGGAAGGACTTTCGCCACACGATATGGCCCTCGCATGCCCGAGTCCAGCTTGCCTGTAACTTGAGAAGTTTTTATTACAAACACGTTATCATTTAGACTAAACGTACGCTTGACTTTCCGATTTCTATTAACGTACTCATCTTGTTCAAATCTATTTTGGTCCAGCAGTTCGCTAGCGCGCTGTCTTTGTAACTCCCTTAAACCCTCGCGATTCGGTCGGACGTCATTAACAGCGACATCGCGAATAAGTGATCTTATGACTGGCGTGACAGCTTCAACACCAATAAGCAATTGCAACGGTGAGATCTGAGTGGTCTTGTGTTTAGTGCAATTGATAACAAGCTGCATTTTCCACAAGGAATCTGACCATTTACTCTCTGGTTTAGAAGCCTCTATGCGTAACATATTGAGCAAAGTGCGGCAGTAGCGTTCGACCTGACCGTTTTCACTATGCATTTCAGGTGTTACAAAATGAATTTCGCTACCCATTTCAGAAACCCAGCCCTGAAAACTGGCATTCTCAAACATTCGTCCTCTATCACACACAATAAGTTTGGGAGTACCGAATAGAGAAACTGCGTTTGAAAACATTTGTTTTAATTCGCTTGAATCTTGCCTTTTTAACGCATAAAACAGACAATACTTAGAATAGGCATCTACAATGAGCAGTACATACTTGTTATCATTTGAAATAGGTAGTGGACCTAACACGTCCATGTGGACCGTGTTAAATGGAGTATCTGGCTTATGCCATGATGAAATCGGGTAATGAGGTGCCCTAGGAACCTTCTTGGACGAAAGACAAATCAAACAATGACCTACGTATTTCTTTACAAAGGCATAGAGCCCTGGGAACCAAAAATGACGCAAAATTAGGTCAATAGTCTTGTCAGCACCTATATGTGCATGCTGGTCATGAAAAATTCTTAGGAGGCTTAATCGGTGACCTTTGGGTATGAAGCATAGTAGCTTTGGCTCCTGGCCCGTGGGGGTGTATTTATAATATAACAGATCGTTACGAACAACATACCGGGAAGAGTCTAGCTCGTTATTGTTGACTTTGTCAATTAGAGTAAGAGTTTCCTCATCTGCAGATTGAGCAATCTGTGCCCAGTTTTTCGGCCTAGTTATTTGGAGGACATCAACAGGATTTCGACTTAGATAATCGGCGTGCTGCATCATAACGCCCTTTCTATATTCAATCGTAAAGTTAAAATCCTGCATGTATATCCACCAACGCGCGACGCGTGGTAAAAGGTCTTTCTTACGTTCCGTTAGTTTAAGCGCATTACAGTCTGTCACAATTTTGAATGATATACCCAACAAATAGTGGCGAAAGTGTTGTAAAGCTTTAATAATCGCGAGCGTCTCAAGCTCATAAGAATGGTATCGTGGTTCGGCACCTTGTGTAGTTTTACTAAAGTACGCCACTACTCGCCGTTTACCATTCTCATGAACCTGAATAAGAACTGCGCCGTAACCGATAGAACTCGCGTCCGTATGTAACTCTGTTGGTAACAACGGATCGAAAATAGCAAGCACCGGTTCACTTGTAAGACAACGGATTAGGTATTTACGCGCATTTTCTTGTTCCTCGCCCCAGTGAAATTTAACGTTACCCCGTGTTAAACTAGCAATGGGCGCTGTCTTAGATGCATAGCCGGGTATGTAGCGCCGAAAATACCCTGCCAACCCGAGTAGCTGTCGAACCTGTTTTACATTTGTGGGCACAGGGGATTCAATCAAAACCTTAATTTTTTGCTCGCTCGGTCTAACCTGACCTTCAGAGATGGTTCGACCTAGATACTCAACCTCTGTGGCCACAAATGTACTTTTCTTTAAGTTTATAGAAAACCCCGCGGAAGTAAGTGTTTTTAATACCTCGCGTACGTTCTCGATTGCTTCCTCGATAGAAGAGGCTAGCAATAATACGTCATCGATAAAAGTGAGGGCTTTACCAGACTCTATTAGTGATTTAAGCGTATTTGTGATTATTCGTTGATACACGACCGGTGCGTTCGCGAGACCAAACGGCATTTTTAGATATTCGTAGTGCCCTTCTGGGGTCACGAAGGCGGTCTTTGCTACGGAGTCGCTATCCAACAAAATTTGGTGGAAGCCTGTTGCCATATCTAAACAACTGAAGAACTTGCTCTTACCGAGGCGATCAATATGATCTTCTATCAAGGGTAATGGATAGCGATCTTTCACGGTAATCGCGTTCAACGCACGATAATCAACGCACATACGATCCTTTCCGTCTTTTTTCTTGACAAGAATAATCGGACTTGCGTATGGAGAATTGGACTCGCGGATTATCTTCTTGTCTAGCAGGTCTTTTACGATGTCACGCACTTTACATTTTTCGTCGATTGAGAGTCTGTACGGCCTATAACAAATCGGTGTCTCACTTGTCAACTCAATACGCATTTTACCGGTTGTGACCGTTGTTAAGGCAGTCCCGATAATAAAGAATTCCTTAAATTGATTTACGACTGACATTAATTTTTCGCGATCGCTGCCTTCAAGCGGCGTGTTAACCGAAAACTGTTCACTCGAGTTGATAAGCAATACACTTTGACCAACCGAACTAGGAATTCGAGTTATACGTTGCTCATTGTTTGCTCGAATGTACGTTACCCCCTCGCGGTTCAAAACATCTGTTCCTATCAGTACTGGCACATTTAGGCATTTTAGGGGAACCACAAAAAAATCCACCTCTAATGAAATGTCGCTAAATTCTATAACTAATGTTACGCGGCTATTACACTCAATGTTTTGATCACCTATGCCACGTAATAACTGATATGTGGGTAGTCTAGTACACTTAAAATATTTAAGCACCGATTCCGAAATAAGTGAAACGCGCGATCCGCTGTCTATCAGCACGTCTATAGGTATACCCTGTATAACGGCCGTTGTGACGTCACTGTCTGTTGACGCGCCTTTCAACTCGAAACAAAAATTTACGTTTTTATTCTGCGTTTCAGATCTTTGTTTAGCAAAACAGACTGAGGCGTCATGACCTGGCTTTTTACAGAAGGAGCACGGCCCATTCGGTTTCTTATTAATTGTTTCTGTCGATTCTTCAGATTTAATCGTTTTCGACTGTTTAGGACACGCGCGCTGCAAATGACCCACAGTACCGCACGAAAAACACTTAATTTCGCGATTTCTATTATTATGTGGACGTTTTCGAGAGTTTCGATCAAACTGTTTACTTTGGGAAGATTTCACAGAGGTTACAGATGAATTGGTATTCGGTTTGGTATAGATAGAAAAGAATTCAACAAGATCTTTGGTCGTTAAATGAGCGTTGGTCGCAGCAGCACGTACTTGTGAGTCAGTTACACCACGTATGACAATCGCGACCGTTAAATCATCGCTTAACCCTCTAACAATATTTAGTCTTAAGATGGAACGCCTAGCATACTCTGCGTACGTGGAATATTTGTCGGAATTCGTACTCATGACGTCAAATAAAATATTTGCGACATCGATTCTTCGTGAGCAAAGCGGTTTAAACTCAATCTTAAAGTTAGACCAGGTGCGGTCGTTCGTGACCCAGTCGTTTAACCAACTACGAGCATCTCCCTTCAGGCAGTTAGCAATCCGGGATAAACACTCATTGTCGTCCCATCTATTAATATCACGTGCCCTTTCAACCTCTTCACACCAAGAATCTATGTCATGTATGCTAGGATCAAAGTTTGATATATAATAATGGTTGGATCTGACCTTGGTTAACGCACTCAACGCTCCAATGAGGCGATCTGTAGCATCCAGTGACGTCGAAGTACTTGCAAGCGATTCTCCAACGATGCTGGTATTCGACTCGTGCACTGCTGGTTGTGGCTCCTGCGGCGAAGACGCGATGAGCTGCCCAGGCGCCACAACGGCACGTACTTCCGGAGTTGTTGTCGCCGACACGGTGCTAGTTGAGGGTAGACTGGTATTTTCTAGCGCGGTCAGGCGCGCCAGAATAACTCCAAGGGTTTCTTGGAGTTCGGCTGCATCACTATTTTGATCACGCCTATTTCTACCTCTATTACGAGTGGTAGCTCTTTCGGACATGATTATTAAAAGCTTTTCGCACGACACAGAAAAAAGATAGGCAATGGAGCCTATCCCACTTCTGATGTTGGCGGTTAATACAACTTTTATTTAAAAAAAAAACTAACAAAATGACGAATCCTAACTTTAATTAATTTTTAGCAAATACAATTTTAAAACTTAAGAATATACTTCCTGATTCTACAAAATGACTTTAAACAATATTACGAAGAGATGTTGTCACGACGGCGGCTGGAGACGGAGTAAAGGGGCGAGTACTGGCCGCACCCCCTTTTATACCCAACGCCGCACGGTAGTTTGGAAAATAACGTTTTCACGCTAATAATATATTTTTCTGATTTTGTTTACTGTAGTCCATCATATACTTTAAGGCATTAAAACTTGCGTTTAGGTCCTGTAGTCCCCTTAAGCTACACTTGCCGCGGTTAGTCTGTGGATGGGTGACCATCTTTACATACCGAGACCCCTCCGTGCCTTGGAAAGTACGTTAAGCCGTTGGTCCCGGCTGTCATTCGTGGATCGAAAAAAAATCAGCTCTTCCATTTATGTTAGTATAACTCGTCAAAATGTAGAGAACAACAGATTTTTTTCGCGATTTCAGGTTTGGTCCCATAGTAAAAGTTTTATTTATTTATATATACTTTATTGTACACCAGAAAATACATAACAAAAAAATACGATTATGAATACAAAACGTACAATGGGCGGCCTTATCGCTTTCTGCGATCTCTTCCAGGTAACCTTGGAATGGACAGTGATTGCGTGGATATAAAAAATGGGGTTGTCAATGGTGCAACATAATATACTATAATAGATACATAAATATATACATATAAATAACGAAAATAAATAATGACTATAGATTATTGCAGCTACGAAAACAAAATCACAATAACATGTTCCTTCACGAGTCTCTTAAATACAGCTAACGTTTGCGCGCGTTTTATTTGAACTGGCAATGCATTCCATAAACGAGCGGCCTGAACAGAAAAGGAAAGGTTGTTCATAATGATGAGTACAATGACCTCTTAAGAGGTTGTGAATGTTTTACCAATAAAATTCAAAGTCCTGACTGATATCGACGCACATCCTAAACCGTTGGTCCTAGACAGATGAAATTTGGAGGGTTTGTTCTTTGTGAAGAGTAGGTATCCCTTAAAAAAGGGTTTTTCGGAATTCCACCCCTGACAAGGTAAATGGTAAGGTGAAATTTCACGTGGATGAAGTCGCAGACAGACGCTAGTGTTATCTATAAATATTATGAATAAGTAAAATTTGTGAGTTTGTATGAGGGGGTAATCTTCGGAATTTCTGATCTGATTCCATAAATGCTTTCACAATTGGGAAGCTACAGTATTACCGAGTGTTATACGATTTATGTAAGGTTAAAACAAGAAATTTTAAAAACAAATGAATAAATCATTCGGGAGCTGTCTCAACTCTCAAGTCATAGCATTTGTTTCAGTTAGGTAGGCTATTTACATAGCACTTTTGATTCATAAACTTGAGTTCAAAGTGCTATGCAAACAATCTGAATTAATTAAAGCAAAGGCTTCTAAAACGACAATGTTTTCAACTAAACAACAACTACAAATACTTAAGATGAATCTTCTAGACTATCTTATAAATTCTCAATTAGGAGCGCCTGCTGCAGCGCTGGTGCTAAATCAGGGACTTAGCAAGACGTTCGCAAATGGCTACATGATACATTTATTAACTCTTAGTCTAGACATGTTCATTTGTTTTTGATTTGAAATATTGAAAAACACTAGATTTTGTAATTTTCTGTTTGTTTTTCATTTGTCTTTTATTCGTTAGTTCGCTAACAACATAGCTTGCAGAGTAAGCAAACTGAAGTGGCAATCGGCTGGCCGTGTTTACCGAAGGACCGGTGGTCGGTGGAGCAGACGAGTCCTGGAGTGGAAACCGTTTATTGGCAGGCGTAGTGTGGCACGCCTCCCAGCTAGATGGACCGACAACCCTAAGAAGATGGCTGAGACAGACTGGATGTGGAAGGCGGAGGACAGGGTGTTGTGACGCAGCCTGGGAGAGGCCTATGCCCAGCAGTGGACTGCGATAGGCTGAGTTGATTGATTGCGCTAACAAGTTGAGAACTACTTAACTGGTTAACACTAGAACTAGTGTTAATCAGTTAAATGGTTTAACGAAATATATTTAAACGTTTATCAGTTTAACGGAATATATTTAAACGTTTATCAGTTTAACGGAATATATTTAAACGTTTATCAGTTTAACGAAATATATTTAAACGTTTATCAGTTTAACGGAATATATTTAAACGTTTATCAGTTTAACGTAATATATTTAAACGTTTATCAGTTTAAAGAAATATATTTAAACGTTTATCAGTTTAACGAAATATATTTAAACGTTTATCAGTTTAACGAAATATATTTAAACGTTAATCAGTTTAACGAAGTATATTTCGCTGGCTAGGCTTAAATATTATAAGTCGAATAGATTCGTGCTTGGTTAATGACAATAGGCTCGCCCCCTATTTCAAGGGACTTAAACATAACTCGCGAAATGTGAGTGTACTATAGCTGCATGTCTGCCTATCCCTGTGGGGATAACAGGCATGATGTTAGGTATATTATACTTAGGTACCTACTGTTCCATTATTTTTTCCCTTCTATTGCTTAGTTTCTGATGTGAGACTAATTCTTTTTCAATTTGTCCGATAAGCATACCGAAATATAGTTCATTCGCGTTCAAGCTTCGCATATTTGCTTTCAAAGGCTCCATATTAAAAATAGTTCAGTTTTGGAGCGAACTTTATGTGAAATTGGTCGATTTGAGTTAAACAATTAGTGGCCATTGAATTCAAATCGTTATGCGTATCGTTCAAGCACGTACAGCAGACGCCATTTTCCATTTTGGACCAAAAGCAGGCCGTTTTGGTTATATTTTTATCTGTGGGCTATTGTGGTATATTGTCTGTGGGCTTCGTTTTCCATAGCATAACATCACGTTATGTGATGTTAAGTCGAACGTCCACTGCGACGTAAGATATGCACGGCGAGGTGCCACGTTAGCTGCGCAGTTCATTTGCCAGTAATTCGTGCGTAGTGTGGCCGTGGGTCGTAGCGAATGATCCCGCTCACATCTTCAAACAAAGCGAAGTAGCTTAGTCTGCATACACACGAGCGACATTCGTCGACTACAGAGGCAACTGCAACCACGAAATACCCGTCATTCATGTATTTGAGTACGGTGCCCAAATACACGTGCGGAACGTTGTCCGTGGACGTGTCAACGGCTGCCGTAGACGCGTGTCAACGGCTGCAGTTACCCCTGCCGTTAACGCATGTCAATCGTGTGTATGCACACTTGCATACTCGCCCGAGGTCTGCTGTGGAGCGGCACCTTTAAGTATGTACACACGAGCGGAGTGGGACAAAAAATGTATACATAGGTTTTAAACAGCAGTAGGACTTTCATTCCGTGAATATGGCTATGAAAAATTCTATATTTACTCTGCATGTTCCGTCAAAAACATTTACATATTCGGACAGTTTTGGAAGGACGCGGCGCGAGTAGCCAGGGGTTAAAGGTTCACGCACACTAGAACGTAACGTTCAATAGGCTGGATGAACCGTGCCGTAAGGGAGAATGACATGTGACATCTACCAACTCGCACTGAGCCCGAGTGGTAGATTACGGCCCACTCTTTCTCACTGAGAGAAAGCCTGTGTCTCAGCAACAATAATGCTGATTATGCTTATACTAAGGGAAAATGTGTGAAAAGCATTTGAATGATATGTTTTGTTAAGCTAAGTAATTTAATAAGTATTTTGAAAAGTAGAATGTTCATTTTTAGTTTTAAGTTAGGTGAACATAATGACTTTGGCATCTGATATTGAGGCATTTGTC
The DNA here is from genome assembly GCA_963855955.1 of Luperina nickerlii. NCBI lineage: Eukaryota > Metazoa > Arthropoda > Insecta > Lepidoptera > Noctuidae > Luperina > Luperina nickerlii. The sequence goes on along the minus strand of OY979679.1, from coordinate 4,984,117 downwards.
AATTTACCTACATTATGATTAGTTGCTAGTGTCATGGAAATGTTATTGTATCTGGGCTTTTTCAGCAGTTTTCAGTACCAATTCTCATAATTACACTCAGTTCGTATAGGTGTAATGATAATATAGACAGAACAAACGTACGTCGAGTAATTGTCAGACCAGAATTTCCCATAGGTGAAGTTTCAACAACTTCTGTGTCCCAATCTAACTGTAGTAATTAAGGCCAGGCTTTCTAGAGCAAGGTATTAGTATTTCACAATAAAACGTGGCCTCAGTATTTCACGCCTTACGAATGTTACGAGTTAGTGAACTCGGAGCTTTATGATCTCATTCCACGACTCCATTCATCACTTCAATTCATTGCTTTGGGACCCGGTAAACCTTTGTTCAATTCCACCTTTCATTTGTTAAAAACCTTTTTTAATTGTCAAATTATAATGTAAGCATGTTTTTCTTTCTTTTTTGTTTTATTAATTTTAATCTCCCATCGTTTTTTATGAATAATAAAAGGGATCTTTGTTCGTTCAAATTGTTTTGTTATTAAATGTTTTCATGCATAGAGTTTGCTGGTATTTTCTTTATTCTATAATCTAGGTGGTTCAGTCATTAGCATTACATTTGTACCAAGCCAAACAAAGGAGCGTTTGTAATGACACAGAATTAAAATAAGTACCTATTTTCTATCGGCAGTGTGTAAAGGGACTTAATTAAAAAGTTTAGCAATACAAAAGTCCGTTCAAATGTTTGTATGTTTGTGTGTTGTACAGCGGTTTACGCGAGACCTAATGACCAAATCTGCTTGAATTAACAATGGGCGATGGTAAGCAGGCCTGTTTGATGTTAACATCAAATATTCACGCGCGCACAAAACGCTTTTACTTGAGGCCACAAGCGCGCCCAATACATTTAGACTGCGTACATTTTGAACTATTGATGCGTTTATGGAACAAATTCTTTGGTGCTATTTTTGATCTTGAGTTCCAAAGTAGCATAGAGACTACAATTAAGGAACTTACAGGAAATAAACACAAAAAAACGCAAGTTTTAGAAACAATAAAAGTATATGATCGACTACAGTAAACAAGATCAGAAAAATATATGATATTCTTCAGGATATATGCTAGGTAGATAGTGTGTTGGGAACATAATATATATAACTAATTTGATATGATAGAAAAAAATCATAAAGGTACCTCTAAAAACTTTCTTTTTACAATAAAAACCATACTAATATACAAACAATAATTATGATTTTTTGTCAGATTATGCTACAACCAACATACTTAAAACACTAGTGTTTTGATTTTTTAGTCCAAACAATAGATTTTTTGTAAATAGATAATTGCTTCATATTTTGCAATAAATTACCAGCGTTGTGTTGCACTTCTCTTTCTTTTCTATGCAGGCCGACAAAGACCGCGCTTTAGGTCATGTAGTCGACTTACGAGTAAGTGTTAGCAGTAATCTGAAACTGGTCATTCTACTTACAGTACCCGGCGATGAATATTGCACACCGACCTATTCGACCCTATCGATTTTATACGAAGAATAAAAATAATTATCCAAAGAAGCAAATCATAATTGTTTTAACAGCTCCTAATAGATACCGGACTGTTTGTATTTCGTGCGACAGAGATAACGCTCTACGAAGCCGAAATTAGTCGATTGTCTATTTCCAAAGGTAGATGTGCAATATTTATCGCCGGGTACTGTAGTAGCTTTTTGATGCCCAGACCCCTAAATGATTTTTCCTTGAGTATTCAATAATCAGTTTATAATGTTCCCACTGCTGGGACACAAGCCTCTGCTCGTCGTAAGAGAGTGGGCTATAATCCACCACGCAGGCCCAGTGCGGGTTGGTGGATGTCACATGTCTTCGAATTTTTGGTTCTAGGACATGCCGGTTTCCTCACGATGTTTTCGTTCACCTTCAAGTATTTCTCTTATCTATATCAAAACTAATAATAATGCTGAAGAATTATTTTGTTTGTTTGTTTAAACGCGCTAAATCTCTAGAACTATGTCTAGTCAGATTTGAAAAATTCTTTTTGCATTTGATAGTCCAATTCTTGGGGAAGGCTTTAGGAAATTAACATCACGCTAGGATGCTCAGGAGCCGAGCAAGAAGAAAACGAAGTAATAGCGTAGGCGATGGAATGCGAGTACGCGACGCGGTGGCTCGGGGTCCATAATTTCATACGGCCGAAGTCCCGAGCAGAAGCCAGTCCTAACTTTAAATATTATAAATGCGAAAGTAAGTTTGTTTGTTTGTTACATTTTCACACCTAAGCCACTGAACCGATCATCCTGAAATTTTGCATGTACGTTGTCAGGTGTACAGAAACGGACATAGGGTAGCTTTCATTCCGAAAAAAAGCGCTGTTCCCGAGGAAAACAACAATAACGTTATTATGATAATAGATGGCGCCACGTGTCTTTCAAATGGGATCGACACTTATGCGGGTGAAGCTGCTAGTACTTAATAATATCTATTTTTTAAATGTCCTCGCACCCTACTCAGCAGGGGCGGATCTTGAATTTGTGGTGCCCTGGGCTAATACTGCTTAGGGGCCCTACCTAATCACTCAACCAATTGCCATTTTATTATGATCGCAGGTTTTTTAATTCTAGATAATTTTTATTATTGACAATATCGTCTATTGTTTTCAATTCGGTTGGGGGCCCTCTGTATCCAAGGGGCCCTGGGCTGCAGCCCAAAAAGCCTTTAAGTAGATCCGCCCCTGACCCTACTACATGGGGCTCAAACATAATAGCTGGCAAACTGTGGGTGTACCTACTATAAGTGCCTTTCGGGGTACATAGGCGAGATATTATGATGTTATGTTATATCCTGCTAACAATAGCTTTTTACGAGTGTAGACTCGTACGTCAAAAACCTCATCACACTAAAACGAACACACATCATCCAAAACAAATTTCCATAACTCAAGGCCCTTAAAAAACCATAACGCCCCTCTACGAAATTCAAAACAAAACAGAATAAAAAATACATGAAAATCCAACAGGTTGAACCATATTGGTTTGTCTCACAATGCGGGGATCATTAATATCGTTCGGACGCGTCGGTAGAGCCATGAAAGTCGTTACATAGAAAAAATGTATTCTTTTTTTCTTTTTTATTTCTCTTTGGGAAAATTACAAAGCCCCACTAGGTTTAGGGGAGAATAATAATTTTGTGGAATTTAGGTTCTAGTGGAATAGTCAGTCGTGCGTGACATTTCTTTGATTAGTCATTTTCTTCCGAGCCTTTACCTTTATGTTGGGGTCGGCTTCCAGTCTCACCGATTGCAGCTGCATATCAGTATTTTATACATAGCGACTGCCTATCTGACCTCCACAACCCAGTTGCTGGGTATACGATTCCCCTTGGTAAGACTGGTTGCCAGACTTTCGGGCTTTTGACGATCCGTAAGGACTGTCATAGATCCACTTTTTTTAATTACTTTGTCATGCTGTAATGTTAGATTTCCCCTGTTCTGAAGCAGCTGACGCTCAGATTTCTAACGAAACTATTAAGTAATGCTATCATTTTCATCTGATATGAAATTAAGTAATTTCTGTTAGGAATATTTTTGACACAATAAACTGTAAAGCCTCCCGCAGACAGGCATGGTGCGACGGTGCGACGCGATTCTGGTAGAACAATTTCCATTAAGTTTTTTTATAGAATTGTTCTGCTAGAGTCGCGTCGCGTTTATCTACGGGAGCCTTTAAACGACCAGTAGTTGCACCAGATTGTGTAGAATATGTCCTGTAATTCAGATATTTAGGACAGACTTTGAATACGAAAAATAAATTGTGAAGCTTTTTCGGCGCAGCTTCACTTACTAATTTATGTTTCACTTCAATTCCCAGGTCCTCGTTCATATTCATCCTGTTAACGCTCTAATTAAAATTTATTTGCTGTAGAAACTCAAACTGATTCGTTAGCCTAAAATCTTTATTCCCTAAAGTGATGTAAGTACGCCAAAACTTTTAACAAAGAAAAATGTTGTAAGAATTACAAATGAATCTACATTAGGTCCCTGGTTAACGATACTAGTTATTTTTTTTACGATATAATATGTATCTACTTACCACTGGCATGTCCCTATGCTCTGTTTTTGGCGTAACTATATGAGAAAATAGAGGAATACGTTATGTGTCGAGTATGGAATGAACACCAACGACTGCGTTACTACGTTTCCTCTTAAAGAAACAAGACAGCATCCGAAACTCATAATTTCGAACACGGCACCCACAGATAATAAAAATATAACCAAAAAGGCTTGCTTTTAGTTCGAAAAGGAAAATGGCGTGCCGCTGTACGTGCTTGAACGATACGAGTATAACGTTTGGAATTCTATGCCCTCTAGTCGTTTAGCTCAAATGGTCCGACTTCACATAAAGTTCTCTCCAAAACTGAACTATTTTTATTATGGAGCCTTTGAACGCAAATGTGCGAATTTCGAAAGCGGATGCACTATATTGTATGCTTATATGCTGGACAAATTGAAAAAGAATTGGTCTCTCATCAGAAACTCAGCAATGGAAGGGAAAAATAAATAGAGCCGTACCTACCTAAGGTTAACATAACATCATGCCTACATTCCCTGAAGGGTTAGTCAGAGGTGTACCTCCATAGGTACCTACACCCATATTTCCCCAGTAAGTATATGTATTATGCCAGTAATTAAGTATACGTAAGTATAATCCATAGTATAAAACAGTCGCCGAAATGTCTGTACGCGCATAACTTCCGAATGACTGCACCAAATTGCATAGTGCTTTTTTTTTTTTTGTCGTGTTCGGTATTGCCAGGACAAGGTTTGAATAAAATGAAATTGAGGAAATTCGAAAAAAAAAAATTGCACCCGTGCGTATCTGGGGCGGGCCGCTAGTTTTTGAATAAATATAAGATCTATTCAAGCGTGATCAAGAGGTCAAGAGGCAATAAGCAAAAAAAAAAACCAGTGGCACTCCAGGAGTGCCGACAGAAGTGAAAACTTTAAAGAGCATAGTAATTTTATAAATATGTTTGAAGGTCATTCTTCCCAAAGAAAATGTACCGCGCGTTGATGTCTTTATAATGGCCAAAACATAAAACAGAGGTGTGGGTTACGGTAACAGTGTCGCGAGTTCTATGGTTTTTCCCATCTCAAAAAATGCCGAAATAAAGAAGTTTTCCCTTTAATTTTTTTTTTATGTATAAGTACCGTATTCACGTGGGCCTCTCTGCAAAAATGTTAGTGAAGATAAAACTCAGACCATAAAATCGCTTGAAACATTTAATTTCAGCATCAGCACTTCCCTCGTTTTGAAGACCATCTGAAAATGACATTTCATTATTCGGGGGTAAGTCTTAAACGACACCTTATAATGCTGGCTCACTTTCTTCGCCTTTCTACCCTATAGTCTTCAATCCATGCCGGTGTCAAGGCAGCTAAATGCGTGGGTAGCCATTCATATTTTATTAAGTCGCTTCATCCCGGCACAACCATTTGCGTTAGCATGACAAATGAGCCGCCCTGGCCGCGTGAAGTAGGTCAGTGGCGTAGATCTAGCAGCTTCTAGATGAGATGAGCTTAATTTTGTGTCTTCTTCTGCCAGCATTAAGATTCGTTGCTAGTATCATATCGTGTGTAACAACAAATAATATAAGATATAAATACCCATAACGTCTGAAAAGTTTCGCTAGCTAATTTAGTGTGACCCTGTATATATAGTTTAGTTGTTTTTTACTGGAACAGATCTAACACCTGCATAAACCTATGTAGAAGGTGCTAGATGGTTTAGGTAAGTATAATTGCGCGTGGAATCGAATTTGTGGTGCTGTCAAAACGTTTCTTATTCGAAAACCATTCATTACTATCTGGTGTATTGTGTGTCTCTTAGTCTGTGCTAAATAAATGTATTTTCTTTCTTTCTTTCTTTACCCATCATTTAGATTTTCTGTGTAATAAAGTAAGACCACGGTAATAGTGTATATACTGTGGTAAGATTCCTAATAATTCATCCGTATTATTTTCCGCACAATTCTTAACAGAATAAATTGATAATAAAATTCATTTGGAAAAATAACGTGGCACGTGTATCTACGACCTTTTTATTTTTGATGTGAGCACTTACTGTTCGTGCAGTGTATTTTTATCATAATATGATTTTTTTTTACCTTGTTAGAAACAGCTACACATTTAAGAGTATTTACTTTGAAATGTATGTAATCGACCCTCAAATCCTTGACAGTTCAAAAGTGCCTGTAAATGCTTGAGTTTGAGTTTTAAATAATCCCCATTTTGCTTTCCTAGAAATATTATCGAACACTTAGAATATAATTCTCTATTATGAATGCGCCTATTTTTGTGAACCTTAAATAATTCCTATTTTGAGGACATAACATTATACCATATAGCCAAGTAACTGCAACCAACTGGATGAAGTGGTCACAGTTGTAACCTAGCGTAACTCATTTGGTTGGAGTGCTCTAGCTTAGTTACTGCGAACTGCGACCTGCGATGCGACCAATTCGACCCGCGCGTGGTTGGTCACAATTCTAACCTGATACCTTAGCTTAATTAGGTACCGCGACCAACTGTCAGAAAAGGCCTATTTTTAAACTTCTGTTAAGAAAAAGCTCAATAATTTAAAAAAGGTATGCATTATTAGAAGCCCAAAAAGTTTTGAGCGATTTAATAATTTATATAAGCGTACATCGTTAGAAGAGCAATAAGTTTTAAGAGAATCAGTAAAATATTTCTCATTTACTTTCAAGGATTCTAGACTTAGTTCAAAGCTAAATTCTACCCAGCTGCTACCGCATCTAGTACCATTAATTCAACAAAAGCATGCAGGTGCGATATCGCAGGCTTTACGAGTAGTACGTACCGCAGAACGGCCATGATACCGCATTACAGCCGTATATACCGGTTTCCGTTCTGTCTAATTACTGGCGCCTACTCTGTTATACTTTTATGAATAGAATAGAATAGAATACTCTTTATTATGTACACCATATAAATTACAGACATAAATATAGAAACTGTACAAAGGGTGACACACTGGGCGGTCTTATCGCTAAGAGCGATCTTTTAAAGACTGACTGACTTTTTCTTTTTTTTATACTGCACCAGTTAATTAGATGTAGTATTTTTTACGAAGTTATAGCTATGGAAAAGTCTTCAGATTTTTCACAATTCTCCAATTATTATTATAATTATAATTAATAGTAAAGTAGGAATTAAACTTCCGTCAAAAAATATAAATATAATTAATAAAAAACTATTGTTTACACAAAGTAAAGCATCTGTCTGGGTTCGAACTTACGACCTAAAACTCTTAAGAGGCGGCAGTTACCACTGAGCCACCACGGCTCGCTTCAGACACTGAGGATACTAAAAACTATGAGATATTACGCGAAACTTGGGCACACACTTAAGTATCGAAAACTACTTATGAAACTTCGTTTTAGAAAAACTGCTAAAGATAGCAGAGTCTGACGCTAAACTGAGTGGAAATAAGCAAGTTTGGATATTATGCTACAACGTCTATCTGTACTGTAGTTATGTATCTAATACATACAGTTTGGGCTAGGCAGATTATGTTGGGGTTTTTGTATTGTTAAATTTTAGCTAAAACAGGTATGTTGTAAGTTCGGCACTGTTTTTTAATACTGACAAAATTGTGTCCTGCGCCAGTAAATTGGCGAATTTGATTCATACGGTCTTATCCCAGAGCTGAACTTGCCCCAATATACCTACATATTTTACGACATTAATTCTGGAAAAATGAAACAATACAAAACAGTGAGTAAAGTCTGGAAAACTTTAAAAACTACTCGGTAACATTGCCTGCCACAAAACTCATACCCTAAATAAAGAGATCTATGATTCAAACTCAGACAGGCATGCACTTTACTGGGAACTATTTAGGTATTGAATCCCTATTTAAGAGGTGCAAGTTTCTAAGACGTTCAAGAGCTAAAATCGCATGCCTATACCACATTCAATTATTACCATTCAAGAATTGCATGCTAGTGTGTACACGCGTGCGATTTCCATAAAGATAAAGATAACATTTTAAGCATGTGTCACATGATACGTAGATATGCACATATGGATGGAAAAATATTGCTGGTTCTACATGTTTTGCCATATTCGGCGTACAAAATAGTTTTAGTTTCTAGTATTTATTTTTAGTTGGAATTATAAAACGAAATCATTAAATTAAAATCAAAATACAGTTGATACAAAAATATAGTAAAAAAAATAATTATAATAATTAAAGTAATAAAATAAGTAAAACTAATTACCTACATATTATGTTATCTTAATTCAAAATTTGTCTCTTAAAAACTTCGTAACTAACAAACACAATAATACACACACTCACGTAAATGTTATCATTTACGTGTATGTGTATTATTGCGTATATATTATACAATAATTGAATGCTAGTTTTGCCATCCAATAATTACATGCAACTTCTGCTTACACTAAGGCAATTATTGCATGCAAGTTTTGCTTCATCTAATGAGAGAGTTGCACGTCTTATACAATTGATTCAAGTAATTAATGCGATTTAATTGTAAGCGTTGTTTGCACCTATACGTTGTTTAGACTGTGCCAGTCAACTGTTGCATCAATTTGATGGTATGCCACAGGCAATAAACTTGAACTGTGTAAGTGGAGCTATAAGAATTATGATGGAACCTCGAAACGAAAATTCGAAGACATTGTGCTGCTGGGCCCGCGTGGAACATTCCCTCGCACATAGATAAAGCCAGAGCTCAAGCAGCGAAAAAATTTAATACTGATTAAATTTAAATCCCTATAACTTTTTCGTTTATGTAAGAATACCCAAGTAGCCAGAAATATTGTATTCCTGATTACCCAAAGTTCACGAGCTCATAAAGTTCTAAGTAGGTACAGTGAACACAAAAATTCGCAAAGTTCCTGGAAAGCTGTTGAAACAAAGGCATGGAACTAACCAACTTAATTACTACCTGTTACAGTAAAGTACGTATTCGTTAAAGTTGCTCTGTTTCTTTTGGAATAATTCATTATTCTCTTTCCGTATGAATTGGATATGAACTTTATTTATTATTTAACTTCGTGGCAGTTCTAAAACAAAATGTACTAAAAACTGAAAGCCAATTTGTGAATGTTCTTAAAATTTTGAGAATTGATCTCAGTCTCAATCTGTCAAAAATACCTCTAATTTCCCTATACATTTTGACAAGATTTTGACGTTTGTTTGTCGCCGAGATGAGACTGCGACTAGATTTTGAACATTTTAAATTACGAATTGGCCTTCAGATAATAAATCGCAATAATGCATCCGATATTATCGACCGATAATAACGCGCCTATGGGGAGAGCCTTAAGGAGCTGCCTCGAAAATAAATCATAGCGATCGATCTACTAAAAGAGCGAAAGTGATGCAATTACTTTTGAAACGCAAAAGAAGAGGCTATAATGGGCGTGCGCTCGGAATAAAACGACGAATGTGCCAAAACGAATTTACTCCTTTTTTAACCAAATAAATGATTTTTCATTCGTGGATATTTGACAGTCGTTACGGGCCGTCATCAGAAGGCCGTCAGAAGGCCGAAAGTCTGACAGACAGTCTTAACAAAGGGTATCGGTCAAGGGTACTGGGTAATAACCCAGTAACGGGGTAGTGGGGGTCAGATAGGCTGTCCCTCCATGTAAAATACTGGTATTCAGCCGCATCTGGTTAGACTGGAAGCCGACCCCAACATAGTTGGGAAAAGTCTAGGTAGATGGTAAGTTTCTTGTACGTTTAATTACACACACGGAAATAAACAAAACAGTAGACTTTTTATTCCTCTGATTCCCAAAATACGAATAAAAGAAACCTCAAAGCCATTTCAACTTCTGTACAAAAGTAGGGTAAAAGACACGATTGATGTCCTTCGAACACTTTATATTCATAGATTCTAAGTTTATAGCTTACCCAAAAGAAATACAGCCAAGACTTCACCTTGGTTAAGTACAAGTTTTATTTTCTGTCGATGAATTAATTCTATCTCAGGCGTTAATTTATATTCGGTAACAAGGCCGCAAGGGTATGAATAAAAACTTTGTTAGATGATTTTGTTTCGTAATAACGTTCACTTTTGTTAAAGTAGAAAGAACAAAGTGTTTAATACGAAAAAATCTTAATTAATAGTTTCTCAAATATCCGTGAATTGAAACTCAAACTACATGTATTTGTTGCCTGCACAACATCAATCAGCTGTTTAACAAAAACAGCTAAATCAAAATTTCTTATTGACTTTTAGTCGTTCAGTAAGTGGCTGTCTCTCTAACTTACAACGATGAGCCGCAGTCTCGACGCTCCCTACGTAACAAGTGGCACTATAGAAAATTCATCTTTTAAAATAAATAATATAAACGTAACCATTACTACATGACCACCCCTCTTTTCCCAAAAGGGTAAATAAATACTAATGTATAATCCGTCATTTGTCTAAGACATTCAATTTTATGGTTTTATTAAAAAAAAAATACTGCGCCTACGATAAAATATCAATGGTGCCTTCTTACACTAAATCAACCTTTTTTTTGTAAAGTGCGCTGAATTCAATGTTGCGTGATCAAAGTTCCTTATCCATAAGTTCCATAACACAGGTCTGAAAACACAAACCCCAAGTTAATCGGAAACACAAAGGAGCTGTAACAAAAGAAAATTATTTCCAAAATGGCGGCAAGAAATATGAAAATGCCACGAAACGACCGTTCATTTTCACAGACCACAATTAATTTAGTTTACCGCCTAAATACTCATCTCGCTCACGAAGTTACAATTTTATTTAATCACATTATACTGAATATTGAATCAAACGAGCAACCATGTTGAACATGCCCGTTAATTGTGACATCTACCTTACGTGCGCAAGTAACGACTTCCCCTTCACTTACTAAATCATTGCTTGTTTTATTCGGAAATTTTTTTTAGACTTACTTGTTAAGCCAGCAATGGATGGTGTATAAGGAATGTTGTTTGTGCGTGTTTTGTTTTTGTTACACGGCCTGTTCCCTAGGGTTGAAATACTAATCGAGGTGTGTGGCCAAACTCTCGTTGTACTTTGATGAGGTCCAAAATTAGATCCCGAGCGTGTTTATCACAGAACAGATAAAATTATCTGTTCCGTGGTGTTTATGGTGGTTGTTCATTTTGCGGGCCAGTACATCGCCGTGGAGGCTATTTTTATTGGCCTTTGGAAAATGTTAGTAAAAATACGTACCTAGTTATTTTCTTATCTTTAATAACTGTAAAGATAAAGATTGTGTGAAAACCAGTAAAGTATAATTTCAACATCTGCCTAGCCTTTTCCCGACTATGTTGGGGTCGGCTTCCAGTCTAACCGGATGCAGCTGAATACCAGTATCTTACATGGAGCGACTGCCTATCTGACGTCCACAACCCAGTTACTGGGTAAAACGATACCTCTTGGTAAGACTGGTTGTCAGACTTTCGGGCTTCTGACTACCCGTAACGACTGTCAAAGATCCACGAATGACAGCCGGGACCAACGGCTTAACGTGCTTTCCGAGGCACGGAGGGGTCACGGTATGTAAAAATGGTCACCTATCCACAGACCAACCGCTGCAAGCGTAGCTTAACCTGATCGATCGACCTGTGCGGCTGTTATTATTTAGCCACGGGCCCTTCTCAAGTAAAGTATTATAATTTATTGTTAATATTACTTTTAGGAAGTTCATTGATTTTTTACAGCCTAGTAACGTTTTGACTATTCACTGGCAGAAAACGCACAGCCTTTTCCGCTGGGACTAGAAAATTGTACAAACACTTTTACACATTCTCCTTGATGAGATCTTTTCATTTGAATATATCTTAACGCTATTGGGCAGAATCCCCCGAACTCAACTAATAAACTAACTAACTAATAAAGAGTATTCTATTCTATTCTAATCCCCCGAACTCCTTTAGGACAAGAGTTCCTTATGTAACGAAAGGGAGCAAAAATATTTTATTTATTTAAATTCATACCTTAAAAGGGTTTATACCTTAAAGGGGGGGAGGGGAATCCCATCGGGGACACAGTTTATATAAAAATTAATCACGATTTTCTGAATAAAAAATAACTATATATTTGTTTAATGTTTTTGTTGATGTATTTGACTATATTTATGTCTGTAATTTATATTGTGTACATAATAAAGAGTATTATATTCCATAAAAAGAAATCTCAAATTCCTGATTCATAATTTAAAAAAAAATGTGTTTTTGTTTGTGTATTTGTGTTGTTTGTTGTTGAGTTTTTATGTCGTATGTTTCCTTATCTATTTATTTATAGGGTATTTGTAGACCTTATAAATTTTCTGCCACACACAAGTCAACTACAAAATCCCTGTTTTTCCTCACATCAAGCAACCAAAACACTTCAATTTTGCTGAAAACTCCGTCGACGAGAAAAATCTTCGTGAGTGGGCAACAAATGGAGTGTACCGTGAAAATCCAGATATATACGACCCTAGCGAAGAAATATGGCTTTTACACAGTGTGGGAGAAATTGGGTCAAAGGAGGGAAAGTGCCTACCTTAAATTAATTATTAAACATAGTTATTTTTACTCATAAGAAACATTAATGCATTTGTAAGTAAGTAGTTTTCTTAAAACTAATATAAAATAATATTTTAAAGAGGTTATATTTGTGAGGGTAGGTTCATCTTCGGAAATACTGATCCGAATCCGAAAATTATTTCACATATAGACCGACATACATAAATTTTTTCACAGTCCATCCTGTATATTAAAATCGCTTCGGACTTCAGTCGCCGACATCTCAGAGTGAAAATATTCTTTTGTTTTGAATGCATCTCAGCGTCAGCTGTTGCTGGAAATTGATTCTTAAGGGGGAAGCGCTAGGTAGCGCGCGAAATTAAAACTTTCCTACGTTTTTGCAATTTGCAGGTCAGTGTCGTAGGATGTAGGATCAGGTTGTAGGATTTTGATTAAAATATGATTCACGAGCGTAACTAATATGACTTTACAGAATTATAGTCATTAAAATCAACACCCCAACCACAACCAACCTACAACCACAACAACAACAACCACATCAACCACAACCAACAACAACAACAACCTTCAAACAACAACAACCAACCAACACAACACCAACCAACCAACGACCAACCAACAACAACAAGCCAATAACCTTCAAACAACCAACCTACAACCACACAACCACTTAGAACCTAAGTTCATATAATCCTATTGATTGATATTTCATGAAACAGTCATTCGTACCGTGTTACCTAGTAACTGGGTTGTGGAGATCAGATAGGTCAGGTGGCTCCATGGAAAATACTGGTATTTAACTGCATTCGGTTCAACTGAAAGTCGATCCCAACACAGTTGGGAAAAGGCTAGGCAATTGATTGCCCTTGAAGTAAGAATAAAAAAGAAAGATCCAACCAAAAAATCATGTTGAAACGCCATAAGGTAAAATCTCGTTACTACAAACAAACCTTTATAGGTAATGTTCAATTGAAACGACTAAGCTTCCGATGATAAAGAACTAATTAAAAAAATGAAACCCCATGAAATGTTACCCAATAAAATCATAAAATGATTACATATTCTGATAGAATAGAACCATTTTTATAAGTTAAAAGCTCAGCGCAAAGTTCCATTGCAAGGGGAAGGAAATTGAAAAGCATTTTCAATAAACTTATACTTGGTATCGATACTGAGCTAGATTAAATATTTATTGTTCTGGCAACTGCAAACGAAGATTCAAAACATAAACATGGCTATTTTATTAAAGGAAGATTTTAAAGTGTCAAAGGATTCGACCAGCGGTTACCCGCTGGTCGAATCCTTTGACACCGTCGAATCCTTTGTTACCATGCATTTGTTTTACATGGAGGTGACATCGAGGTATTGAGCTAAACTGCGATCGTGAGGTATTGTAGTGATCTTCGCCGTGTCGCTCGTAGACTTTCGGCTCATTATATTACATCGGCAAGCTTACTTTTCTTTTCATTTAACACTGAAACTTCCAAATCTCTTTCAAAAACTCAATAAAACAAATTATCATAAATGTGTTCGAACTTCGATCGTTTCAAAACTTCAACAATGAATTTCGTAAAAGAAAGATCTGAAGGTGACTTCAAAGATGCAGCGATTTCAGAAAAGTTTGGAGAGCAATTTGCAGAACTTTTTTGCCTTCTTTAGTCTAGACAATGCAATTGGCCTGAAATTGAATATTGATTAAAGATAGAAATCTGTAAAACTAGTTTATTTTAATGGTCTGAAAAAAGAAATTGGATCGTTAAAAGTTTTTCAATTTTCTTATTGCTGTGATAAGCGTTATAACTAGGTACCTGCTTATTATTAAACAACAATTTTAAAGAAGAAACAGTATGTTACTTGCGACAAAAATGACAACCTACCCAACCTAAACCTGCAACCCGTGTACCCAACACTGTAATTTGAAAACATTGTAAAAGCCAATTATTTTAAAAAGAGTAACCATGGAGTTTCTTACCGGCTCGTCTCCATAGGAAACCAATTGTAACCGTACTTAGCTTCTGACGTTTTACAAGTGCCCATGTAGGTTTATGTGAAATAAAACATTTTTATATGAAACGGACTGATGAAACAGACAAACCAATAAATATTGTGGTGCAATATTAAAATGTACGTTTCAATTCATTGAGCAAGAAAAATCCGATCAGAAACAATTTGATAAATCTCTTCAAAGTATACATAATGTCAGAAAGAAGACTCAAGTTCATCCATGTGCATCATTTCGAGGATATCGACTTTTGTTATAACAACGATTATTATTATATACTTTCTTTTGAAGAATGCGTGCCAAAAAAAAGAACAAGGAAATGTTTCTACGCATAAAATAATTTTTGTCTGGTCCATGTTTGTCTATAATAGAAGGTGCACATTTATGGAAATATGTCTATGTGCTTATACACACGAGCGATACGCGTCAACAGAAGACGTAACTGTAGCCGACTACAACATAACATGCTGCTCATGTACAGACGCCAGCACATCAAGCTACTACAATCTGTCAAATTTCTTTAATAGATTTTCAACTTTATCGTTAAAGTATAAGGTACGAAGTTGATTGGGAAAATTTGCCAGTTTCGGGTAGCTTGATGTGCTGGCGTCTGTACCTATTGAGCACCGTACTCAAACACACGAGCGGCACTTTGTCGACGGTAGCCGAAGACACTCGTTGACACTCGTCGACGGCTGCAGTTGCCTCAGCCGTTGGCGAGTGTCGCTCGTATGTTTGAGCAATAACCAACTGAGTATTCGGTCATGATTGCACCCATCAAAATCAATATGACATAACAATGATATTTGAACCCAGTTGTAGGGAGTACTGGGGAGCCCGTGGCGCAATAATAACAGCCGCACAGGTCGATCGATCAGGTTAAGCTACGCTTGCCGCGGTTGGTCTGTGAATGGGTGACAATCTTTACATACCGTGACCCCTCCGTCCCTCGGAAAGCACGTTAAGCCGTTGGTCCCGGCTGTCATTCGTGGATCTTTGACTGTCGTTACGGGTAGTCAGAAGCCCGAAAGTCTGACAACCAATCTTACCAAGGGCTATCGTATTATCCAGTAACTGGGTTGTGTAGTTCAGATAGGCAGTCGCTCCATGTAAAATACTGGTATTCAGCTGCATCCGGTTAGACTGGAAGCCGACCCCAACATAGTTGGGAAAAGGCTAGATAGATGATAATGATGTAGGGAGTACTTTAAGCTACATATGTCGCCTCAACTAGCTTTTAACCTGTGAACCTGCTTACTACAAAACTTGCTGGACTACAAAATACTTTCTACTTTCTAATGATTTCTCCTATTTTTTTTCCAGGCAGTCTACAGCCTTTTTAGCGACAGCAGCTTTACCACTTCGTCAACACGTCTGGACAAACAAAAACACTACCCTTATTATTTACCCTTCAAACAACAACGAACACTTGCATACACTCAAGTTGTCTCAAATTGAATCAGCCCTCACAGTTCGTCGACCGTCGAAACAACATTACCACTAAATTGAATCACTCTCGCAATTTCGTACTGCCAACAAAAACATAAAAGAAGTTAATCAGAAGTGTTTGCAAGAAGCTGTTGTAGCGTTTTCTAAATGTTTGTACTTTGGAAGGGAATTTGTACGATTTTATTACAACAGAGGACTAGGTAATTTCAGATTCACCAAGAAGAATGTTTTTTAAGGGTTCCGTGCTCAAAAGGTACCAACGGATCCCTATTACTGAGGCTCCGCTGTCCGTCCATCCTCTGTCTGTCAGCGAGCTGTATCTCATAAACCGTAACTGTTAGACAGTTGAAATTTTCACAGTGTATATTTCCATTACCGCTTTATCAAAAATAAAATAAAGTAAAAAATTAAAGGGATCTCACAAGAAGCGTTTTTTTTTCGGCGTTTTTGCCTTATGGCAGTTGTGGCCTACTTCGTGTGCGAGTTGGGTTTTTTTATCGAATCAGACAGCTGGATAATTATATTAATAAATGGAAACCATCAGCAGACCTACTCTTTTGAGTTGCTAAGGGCCGAAAAAACCATCCCCGAAGACCAATGATTTGTAGAAGATAATGCAAGTAAGTATTAAGGCTCCTACAAACAGGCGCGACACGACACCCGACACAAAGGCACCGCAAGTCGCGCAAAGAGCGGATCTTTTGTGTCGCGTGCGATTCGCGTCGCGCCTGTTTGCAGGAGCCTTTAATGTATATCAAGATCAAACCAGACAGGCCAGCACCCTAATTGCGCAAAACATTACCACTCTCAATTTGAATAATTTTGAAGAATATTGCTAATTCATTACTTCATAATGTTCGAAAAATTTGTCTACTCAACAACGTAAGCCACGCAATGAACGTTGTGGAACTGTCAAATTGAAACCCATTGCTACTGTTAGTGTGTTACGCAATCACCCCGCAGGCCTGTATCGGCTCAGGGTCTCTACTTGACATACGGAAAAAAGCCTTATTTTGGCAATAACAATAAACGAAATAGAAGAACACAAGGCCCTTTTTAGATAAACATCCACTAACTAAACCAGATTTTTGACCTTTCCAGAGCCCTTAGAGATAAATCCTTTGTGATGAAAACATTTAAAGGGTAAAACCTCTATTCAACTGAAGTGGCTATTTAAAGACAGAACAATTAACGAAGTAGGTATAGGTACCTTACACACTAGACCTTTTCAAAATGGTTTGACCCAAAGAAAAATTTTTCTAATTTTTTTTTTTGGTTTCCTTATGAACGCCGCTTTTTCATCTTCGATGATTTTCGTGCTCAATTTCTTACTTATTCTCGCCTTTAGCCGTTTTTGCAAGTTTTCCTGTTTTAACTATTAATTATAGAGGTATGAGGAACAGGGTATAGTTCACTCAACCTCCATAGAAAAGGGAGGATCCTCTGACCAGACGGGTGTTGTGTCTGGCGGGCAACTGCCCGATGATTCATGTCGGGCCGTTGTATTTATGCTAGTTGTGCGGTAAACTTTGCTTGCGCGATGCAGGATTTTGCGTGATGTCAGTATGACGCGTTGTTTGCTTGTGGCGTTGTAGATACCGCTACACTGTGTTTTTTCTCGCAGAGAGGAGGCCTATATCCCACAAATGGGAACATTATAAGCTGATTGTGTTGTGTGTATTATGTGAACTGTGATGATACCGTAAGAGGTCTCCTTCGTCTACGTAAATAGGGTCTTTCTCATTTAATTATTGCACATTTTGTCTTTGAACTTCCCAGCTGTTGCTCGCATCCTTTTTAGAATTTTGACCCTTCCTAAACCCTAACAAATAAAGCCTTTGAGATCATGTTGAGCAAGACATTTAAAAGGACAAACCCCCTATTCAACTGAAGTGGCCATTTAAAGACCGATCAATTAACGACGTAGGTTTATTTACCGCAAACACTTGACCTTTTCAAAAGTTTAATTAACTTCAGAAGTGGGGTTTGGTTGAGTAGATGTTCAGACTTGATGGTATGGTAGGTAACAGGATTAGGTTTCATTAGACAAACGGTACTAGGGAATGTTTGTGAACTAGAATGTTAATTGGAATCCTTTGTTCTATTGTTTTTAATCGCGGTCTTGGTGATGTTTCAGATTTCATCTAAATTGGTTTCTTCCCTATCTTTTAGCTCCAATGATTCTATAAGAAGGCTTCTTCTTAGTCTAAGTTTCGCCCCTGTATTTGGAGGCCCTTGTTAACTAAATTATAATCCGCCGATTGATTTAAACAGTTCCATATTCATTTCGCGCAGATCCACGTCCAACTTTTTTTTTCACGATGGGAAATCATCAAATGACCCCTCCCGCTCTGGGTGGAGCGGAAGGGAGTGTCAGACTTACTGACTAAAACCGACCCGTGTTCCTTCGTTAGCCCTTTATGTTCCGGGCCAGCGGTAACCCTTTCGGACAATCCCGCTGAATCTATGTCCAGCTGTGGACGTCTTTCAGTTGAAATGATGATAATGAATGATATTTACAAATGTCCTAAGGTGTAAAATATTGCTTAACGTCAAAGCTAAACAACATTTCAAACAGGTAATCGGTTGATTAAGAGCTCCCACAGATAGGTGTGACGCGACCGTGCGACGCGATTCTGGTAGAACAAATTTCACGAAGTTTTCATAGAAATTGTTCTACTAGTGACGCTTCGCGCTGTCGCGTCGCGCCTGTCCGCAGGAGTCTTAAATGTTGATGAAACCAAGTCTTGGAAGATCTTGCATGTTTTCTCTTTGAACTTTCCATCAGCTGCTTGCCCTTCACCGAGTGGATGCTCAAACTCAATGGTATCGTGGGTAGCAGGAGTAGGTTTCATTAGGCAAAAGGTACCTACTAGAGAATCTTAGTGAACTAGAATGCTCATTGAAATTCTATGTTCATAATTATTAATTCTATGTTGGTAATGTCTTAACCCTTTGATCGCCACAGTCATGTACAGATGACAAACCAAAATGTGCTCACCACGCCACGGTTCGACTGCATGACAGACTTTGACGCCGAGGGCACGTTTTTGATATTTTGACGTGTTTCGGTCAAAAGGTTAAATTAGATCGAAAACGGTTAGCTATTTGGATTCCGTAAGATGGCTCCTTTTTCGCCTTCGACAATTTTCGTACAATTTCTTTGCAAGTTTTCCTATCTTTTTGGCTATACTTATACACTCGCTGGGAGGACGAGATCGTGCATGTAACTGGATCACACTGGATGGACGTAGCGAAAGACAGAGAAAGCTGGTATTCTCTTTAGGAGGCTTTCACCTCAGGCGCACCCTTATGTTTTTTAATTATAATTATTGATAAATACTTAAAAAAAAAGAAATATACGGCACTAGCAGCGCCCTGCGGTTTCACCCGCATAAGTGACGATCCCGTGGGAATATGGGAATAAAAACTATCCTATGTCCTTCCCCGAGATGCAATCTATCTCTCTGCCAAATTTTATCGAAATCCGTTCAGTGGTTTAGGCGTGAAAAGTTAACATACCGACAGACAGGTAGAGTTACTTTTGAATTTTGAATATTAGTATCGATTTTCATTTTAATTTTATTATTTCTTATAGCTACCTTAAAAGGTTCCTTTTTCGTCTACGTAAATGTGGTCTTTCTCATTTACCCATTAGGTTAGATCTTAATTGTTGCATGTTTTGTCTCTGAACTTCCCATCTGTTGCTCGCATCCCACCGAATAATAATTCGTCGAATTCCATCAGTAGTAGTACCCTCAACAATATTAATCAACGTCTGGAAATACTTTGTTCGGGTGCAGACATCTGGTGTTGCAGACGGAATGCGAAAACCCGCAATCTCACTCCATATTGACTTTCCAAGGCACAGTTGTTCGTGAACGTTGAATAGAGAGAAAAAGCTTTGTTTTAAGTTACAGCTCTGAATAATGGCTTAGTGTTATTGTTGCTTAAAGTAAACAATAGCCAAATATAAGGGTTCATACGCACTATGCGGTTACCCGCAATGCGGCTAGCCGTCCGGCTGCTGACCGCAGGATGCGGTTGAAGAACCGTTGTGACTTGCGATTTCGATGATAATTTTTTACGGTATCGAATTCCATTTTACCAGACGTACCACGTGCACACACTCACTCAATGGCGGGCAACCGCAGACTGAGCCGCACAATGCGTATAGCAACCGTCCGGGTAGCCGTCACTCGGGCCGCAGCCCTCCGAGCGACCGGAGCGTTCTGCGGGTAGCCGCATCGCAGTGCGCATAGAAATGAATATTACGTACATAATTATGCTTGCGGTCAGCCGGACGGCTAGCCGCATTGCGGGTAACCGCATAGTGCGTATGAACCCTAAGAAGGCCAATTGCCGTAATTAAAAACGTTCAAAATCTAGTCACAATCTCATCTCAACGACAATCAATGTGAAAAGTGTAGGGAAATTAGAGGTATATTTGACAGATTAAGACAGAACTCACTGTGAACGTTCTTAAAATTACGAGAATTGCCCCACTGTTTTCTAATTGGTCCTCATTTTCAATGCGACTTGAGAATTATAAATGATTGGCCATGGAACGCACAAAAAAACTATTTGGCCTACGCCACACTTGACGGAAATTCCGTCGCGGATCTTCCGCGTCGGAACGCTAATACATGTCATTGCATATAAATGACTAATAACGGGCACACTACGCGGAAGAACGGTTGCTCCGTCGCGGACCGCTCGCCCTCTGCGTCTGTTCCGTCCTCGGCGTACCGACCGATTCTTCGTCGGAATTTCCATCAAGTGTGGCGTAGGCCTAAGTGTGTCTGACTGTGTGACCGCGTTGTTCTTCTAAACTACCGAACGAATTTCGATGCAGTTTTCGCCATCATTTAGAGAATTTATTTCGAATGGCTTATGACTGTCTATTGAACTTACTTAATTACAATAAAGAAATCTCGACGTTTTGTCAAGTCGTAAAAACCGTGCGAAGCAGGGTCGGGTCGCTAGTTGAAAATAATGCAGTAGGTACCTACTCGAAGGTATATCGCAGACCATTTCATGAAAAAATCCCCGAAATGGTTCTTTCAGAGGAAAGGCAAAATTCTTTCAAAAGTTACAACATCCTCGAAATATAGAACAGCAAATCCAATTTATGTGACGTCATTCGCAGCAGAACTTAAAATACATCTAAGACACAAAATACAGAATAAATGTTGGGCCAACGTCAGATTATTTGCACGAACTTTGTGGACATCTGGTGCTCGGCCAACTCCACAACTATTTGCCGTACACTTTTATTGCTGCCATTTTTATTATAAATGTTTGTTGTTGGTGTTGGTAATAGCTTTGTTTTGAACTGGATGTGTCTGGATTTGTTCAGTTTGTGGTATCAGAAAGCTTTGTTTCATTTCAAGGGTTTGCTTTCATTCATTTGTTTCATTATCAGGAGTAGGACAGCAGCGAGGTTCTTTTCTTTGTGAGAAAAAGCTTGAGTTGGTTTTGTTTTGACAACGAGTGTTCTATTGTCCAAACCTTTGTGAATAACAACATGAGTTTCTTTTACAACGGATTTTTAAATTATATACCAAGGCTGTTTCTTAAGTAGGAGGGAAAACTTCAAACAAAGAGCCGGAAGCCTTATTCCCATACGGCGCATCACAGCAGCTGATGGATCGATCCGTGCGGTTATTATTACTTAGTCAAAAGCCCCTCGAAATCTAAAAACGTAAATAAAAACTAATATCTACCTTATAAAGTAATAGAAATAACAATAGTAGATTGTTGCATCGAGCGCAAAGTGAGTTATTAATGCACGAGAGTTATGTTGGTGCCCGAGCGCAGGCAAGGGCACTACATTAACACGAGTGCAGTAATTACTCACTTTAGCAAGGTGCGTAATCTACTTTTCTTTCAACTACCAATCTACCTACCGTGATAAAATATACCTACTCAAAATAAAAACTCAAGTTATTGAAAACAAAGCCCGCGACTTTTGCGGTAAAAAGTTATTAACAATTGTCATTTGCAGATGTTTTTATAATTTCTGGAGTTGCATTCATATCGCTATCGCTAATTCCATTTTTTAAATCTTTTCTTGCGAAATATGAAGTATCAAAGTTTTGCAATGTTACAAAATGCGCGCCAATTGTTTTTTTTTCTCCAAGTCGGTTTTTTCAGCCGATTTTTATTTTCAGCTAGTATCTTTTTGATCTAATGCATACATTTTATATTAAACTTAATAGGAGACATTAAACCTCTGTGGTAAATTTTGTATTTAAATAAAAAATAAAAAATAGTGCATTAATTAAAAACTGTGCAACCACAAGATTCTGCACTGTTTTGGTTCTAAGTAAAAAATACGTCCTTTGTGATCGGTTTTTTAGTGAATAATGATAACATTACTATGTAGTTGAAAAAAAAAATATTCTAACTTAACTAAAATAATTCACAAGCTAAAATATGGCGTCGAAAAATTCATCCGCATCGCTGTCGACTGGTAATGTACCCAAGTGACTAGCGGCATTACCACGTTGTATGATAATGCTAAGCCTCTGGCCAAGGTAAAACCCAGCCCTTGGGTCACGGGAAGTGTCAACGAGAGTTTCAAGAGTTCCCTAAAGAGACTATAAGCATTCGGACCCCACGGCCCGAGGGTTTCAACCCCAAACGGCTCGAAAATATAATATTCATATATTTCATTCTAAAACAAGCTATTTTCTCCCAAAAACGAAAACCACCTCATATTTTAAATAAATAAGCCAGAACACTACACAATGAGCCAACAACGAGACCGCATTTTGCCAGAAAACCTTCAGTAATTACTCCGCGGTTTTCTAAATTAAGCGTGGACTGTATACAGCCAAGATAAAAAGTTGTTTTCGTAATTATGTCGTACTAACTCACGCTTACGGGGTGTTGGTAACACTCGTCAAGCTGTACGTGAACACTTTTTGGAATCAAATCAATCATAACTTTTACTACACAAGTTTACAGGCATACACGTTTACGTGGCACTTGGCAGCCTTAATGACTTCATTGTTTTGTTTGTTTTCAGCTTGGCTTTTGAAAAACATAAAGAGAGAAAACTTAATGGTGCTTCCCTCACCTGGAGCATCATTTCAGCCGAAAGACGTCCACTGCTGGACATAGGCCTCCCCCAAGCACCTCCACTTCGACCGGTTCTGTGCTTCTCGCATCCAACGGATTCCTTCGGCCTTCACAAGGTCGTCGGACCACCTTGTGGGAGGCCTTCAAACGCTACGTCTTCCGGTACACGGTCGCCACTCTAGAACCTTTCGGCCCCATCGGCCATCAGTTCTGCGAGCAATGTGCCCTGTCCACTGCCACTTAAGTTTGGCAATTCTTCGGGCTATGTCGGTTACCTTGGTTTTCCTGTGGATCTCGTCATTCCTGATTCGATCACGCAGGGAAACTCCAAGTATAGCCCCACACATAGCAAGCAAGCTCCAAGCATAGCACCTGGAGCCTGGAGCGTTCGCCTGTAATGTAACACTAGATTCGATTTTGAGCATTTAGTTGATTCCACATGCAATGCTTGGTTCTTTTCCCTCACTGATGTAATGCTCGACTCTGTAGCGTTACATTACAGGCGAATGCTCCAAGTGAGGGACCACCTTCACTTAACAAGCTAAGTATTAAATGTAGCTCAAATGAAAAGTTCTACGAAAACTGAATACCCAGGCCGTAGATTCCAGAAATGACTACATTTTTTACTCTTTACAACCGAGTTATTATTGTGTATTTCATTCCTTGTCGCAAATTGCTCTTACAATCTGTCACAGGATACAATGATGTAACTATATAACACAAACAATTTCCCATGTTACCGTATTTTTGGGCTGCTACTTTTTTACTAAATTGATTACCTACATAACATCGGTCTACGAAAAGAAATAGAGCACCTACGCCCACTCAAACTCAAAGCATTTATTTCAATTAAACCATTTACAGGCAACAGGCCCCCAGTTTTTTTCCTCCTACGCGTACATTAGTCGTAAAATGTGAGCGAGAATAAAGGATCCCGCAAACAGGCGCGACGCACGACGCGTAACGCGCACAACACAAAGGCACCGCAGGTTGCGCGACTTGCGGTGTCTTTGTGTCGCGCGCGATTTTATCGGGTGTCGCGCCTGTTTGAAGGAGCCTTAAGAGGAAACACTACGGCCGAGAGAATTGAGAAATAGGTATTTGTAAAATCTATTGCTGTCGCGCGGTGCCCAAGCCGGGCCCGCAGGGCATGAAAGAGACAACTGCATCATGGACCAAAAATACCTATTAAAAATACACAAAATCAACATTACGTAGTCCCCCGATTTCTTTTCCAAAACTAGACCGATTTAAATATTTTTTTCATTCAAAATTAAAGAAAGGCTTTAGCCGTGTCCCTATGTTATGCTTTTTTTTATAAAATTTAGTCAAATTTATTTTCTGGATGTTTGAACACAGCGGAGAATCTGGCGATTTTTTTAGGTTTTTGAAGGCTCATATCTTTTTAATTTATTTATTTATGAAAAATAGGAAAACATAGAAACATGCCAATAGTGGCCATAGATTTTTGTGATAAAAATTATCGCTCTACTGGCATTATCCAGGGATAAAACAGGGGACTACGTTTGTATGGAAAGAACGGCCCTTGTGTTTCCTCTTAACGTTCCTACTCATAGTTTTGGTATTAGAGAAAACGGAGCGGGTTGACCGGTACAGATCCCTGCAGGAATACGGATAAATAGAATAGTAGTAATATAATAACGAACCGAATTGATTTTACCTGGTACCCGCGTCTTTATGGTAGCACTCTTAGCCTCAACTGTCATCTATACATAAAGGTACATACGAATACATACAATTAATATATACATACATATATACATCAGGTTAGACTGGAAGTCGACCCCAACATAGTTGGGAAAAGGCTAGGGCGACGATGATATAAAAATTAAAGTGTCTGTAATGTCAAAATTACAACTTTTACTAAATGCATAAACGGTACTAATAACAAGTAAAAAAATTGTTTTAAATTTGTACCTGCCTGCCTGTTTGTTCGTTCTGGTTAATATCGTACTTTGAACCCCGATAAAGGACATAGGATACTTTTTATCGACATACCACACGGGCGCGGCGGAAGCTAGTTGTCAAATATAGCTTCAATGATCCAGAATTAAGAGCGTTTACGACGTACGACATTTCATGCAAACTTCCAAGCCCTTGATGAACCGATTTTAATGAAACTCCATACGCATAAGCAGGATACAAAAGTCTAAAAAGTTACTTAAGAATTTTTTCGAAAAATAGTGTTACAGTCAAATTAGACCGATTTTAAATTTTCCTTACAACCAATTCAAACAAAACAGAAACAGATATTTCCATGTAACTTTTTTTAAATAAGATATTTCGAAAATGTTCTTAAGTAACTTTTTAGACCTTTGTATCCTGCTTATGCGTATGAAGTTTCATCAAAACCGGTTCATTCATTTCGACAAACAAGGGCTTGAAAGTTTGTATGAAATGCCGTACGGCGTAAACGCTCTTAATATTAAGCCAAGACATATTCAGGCAGAAAGTTCAAGGATGAAAAATGAGCTTAAGTAAATTCCTCACCAAAAATTTAAACGGAATTTTAAACTACCTCCTTCAGCTGAAACAAGTGACACATCGCACCAGGGGTGGCGCACTCAGAATGTATATATTATTAAAATATAGTTCGGCATTTATTCGGGGATGTTCGTGGGTGTTCGCCACCCCGGGGTGAGCAGTCACCCCCTTGCCTTCAGCTTGTTTTACTGAACACATTGTAAAATAGAGGGAATATATAAAGATGTTTCTTTGCAAAACGAGTTGCAGTGAAGATTAAATATTTACTTGGCTGTTGATTTATTTATGAGAAAGAAAGTTGGAAAGTGATATGAGAATGTGAGGTTTCTAATAATCTGATTAAGAACCAGAAAAGCTGCTTCTTCTAAGTGTATCGATGCAAAAAGTTCAAGCATCTTTGGCCCAAAATTCAGCTGAGCGAAATCCGCTCACTGTTGCAGCCATAAGCTCATCAAGTTCACAGGTGACAGGGCATGCGGCGCAGGATTGTCTGTGGGGAGGTGCCGCATATGCACTTGAAATCGGAGCCGGCCATAAACCCCCACTGATATGGAGATTGTCTTTGCTACGGCTGACTTGGGTTCGAAGTTTATTTAGAGATTTCCAAGTCGGCCAAAACTCATATTAGGCTAAAGAGTAACTCACCATATTTATGTTTTGGGTTGGATGAGAATGATTTCCTTTGAATGATTGCCTTTCAAAAACCTAGTATATACAGGAAAGCTATGATGAAACACAAGTATTCCTATTTGTATGGATTAAGGCGACTACATGATCTAAAGCACGGTCTTTGTCGGACTGCATAGAAAAAAAGAGAAGCGCGATGACAGAACGCTGGTATTTATTGCAAAATATGACGCAATTATCTACTTACAAAAAATCTATTGTTTGGACTAAAAAATTAAAACACTAGTGTTTTAGTATGACAAAAAATCAGAATGGTTGTATGTATATTAGTATGGTTTTTATTGTAAAAAGAAAGTTTTTAGAGGTATTTTCGTGACTTTTCTATCGTATCAAATTCGTTGCTTTATGTTTTCAACACACTATCTACCTGGCATGTATCCTGAAGAATAGCATATATTTTTCTGATTTTGTTAACTGTAGTCGATCATATACTTATAATGTTTCTAAAACTTGCGTTTTTTGTGTGTAGGTCCTGTAAGCCCCTTAAGCTGGCTCCATTTCCAAAACTCTATTTAATAGTTATTAATCTATCTTTTTATATAAGTAGTGACTTACCTAGCGGCCTTCTTCCCATCGGAATGATACGTCATCCCGTTTTTCACGTACATACGGAAAAGAGCCGAAAAAGGTGGAATTATTGTAGATGTATATGTGAACCACGGAAGTTTTTGTAGCAGAGGATTTCGGAGGTAAGAGATGAAACAAAGAAATGTACATCTTTGGAAAAAGTAGCGAGACAAAGTTTTTTCCTACGAAAAGGACGACATTTAATTAATGAATTTGGCATTTGATTAATTGTACCCGGTAATTTGTAACACGCACATATAAAATTGGCATTCGTGAATTTTTGATATTCGATAAATGGGTCGTCAGTAGCCCGAAAGTCTGACAACTAGTCTTACCAAGGGGTAATCTTAACGTCAATCCCAATAACTGTGCTATGAAGGTCAGATAGGCAGTCGGGAAATGGCTAGGTTTCTTATTCTTATTTCAAGGGCAATCTATATGAGATTGCCCTTGAAATAAGAATAAGAAAAATTTTTTTTTTGTTTGGTAGACTTTATGAAAAACGTAGTTATAAAAAAGTTCATGTATAAAAAAAAAGGCACGGATTGAATTATTGCCAATGACTTCAAATGCAAAATCAATACCAATTACAAATCTCACTTAGAATTATTACTACAAATGGCTTGAAATGATCAGTGACAAACGCCGTTAATGACACCAACACGAAATAAATGCAATATTGCAACGTCATTGCGACTAAGCAAAGACAATAGAACTTAGTCATAAGACCATAAATGGTAAATCACGGTAAAATGGTAATTCACCATTGTACTTAGTGGTTATTTTACCTCAGGGTCAGATGAACCTTCATTTTACATCCAATTAGGTTAGAAGGTAATTAATACATTGGTGATAATTGATTTAGGTCAGTTTTTTTAGTAGGATGTAATAATAATAATAATAATATACTTTTTTATATTTTTAAATATTTTTTTATATTGTTTTTTGTAAAGAATATTTAAAAATGTAATTAGTTTGTAAGAAAAATAAATAAAGGGAATAATAATAATAATAATCGTTTATTTGCATGAAATATGGTGCTTACAGATGTCATGATACAATTCATAGTACTTCATATAGTACTTCGAAAATAGTGCCACAGCTAAATTAGACCGATTTTAAATTTTCCATATAAACAGAAATTTCCAGTTATCTTTTTTTTAATAAGACATTTTGAAAATGTTCTTAAGTAACTTTTAAGACCTTTGTATCCTACTTATGCGTATAAAGTTTCATTAAAATCGGTTCATTCATTTCGAAAAACAAGGGCTTGAAAGTATGTATGAAATGCCTTACGGCGTAAACGCTCTTAAGGCCAATTCTTTTTTATTATTAGAGTTTTTTTAATTTTCTTCAAATGTTCTTGCTTTGAGCCAGATCGGGACCAGTGACTGTGCAATATTAGTCAGTGATCAGAGTTTTTTCTGTTTGTGTGTGTGCGTTTACCTGGGTCAAATAAAATTTTCTTTCTTTTTGGTTTATTATCCCACACAAAGGACCAAAATTTAAAATCTGAGGGGCAATTCTCATAATATTAAGAGCGTCCACAGTCTATATCTCAGTCTCAATCTGTCCAACATACCTCTATTTTCCCTATATTTTTGACAAGTTTTTGACATTGAGTGTCGCTGAGATGACATTGTGACTAGATTTTGAACCTTTTTAATTACGAGAATTGGCCTTCAGCGTGCTATTCTGTAAAAATCTCACCGTGAAAACTTTGGTGAAGTGAGCGTGGAGTGAGCTGTCAATACTGTCAATTCCTAGCAAAAACAAATTCACTTCACCTAAGTTGTCACGGTGAGATTTTAATCCGGTCCTAATTTAACCAAGCAATACATTTCCTGTTCTGTTATTGTTGGTTTAAACAAAATAATTTATTGGGATATGAACACCATTTTCCAGAGGCAGCATAGAGAGGAAAAACAGAATGTTCGACGGATTGCAATAAGACCAAATTCAAAGGGATTATATCAAACAATGATACAAAATCATGAGCTGATAATTAACAAGCAATTAATGTGATTGCGTTCATCATGAATAAGTACTTTGCAAGGAGATAGTTTAAGGATAAATTATCAGTATAAAATAATAGTGGACGATCCATCTGGCACAGTTCATCTTCTGCTTGTGGATTGAAGTGTTATCAGTTAATATTGTGAAAGATTCTATTACTTAGACAAGTAAGTAGAACATTACATTTAAAAAAGTAAAGAAATTAAATTGTAAATTGTAGTTCAGAATAACTCCGTATAAATTCCCGATAGCGTGAAAACGAACAGGGGATTATTTGACAAACATCAGCGGGGTAATTGCGTAACCCACTATCAGTAGCAATAGGGAATATGCATGAATTTTTTTCATGGCATTTATTAACAAAATATGAAAATACCGTAGTAGAGATGACAAAAAGTGAAATTAAAATTAAAATCGGCCAAGAAACACGGCCGATATGAGCATTTAAAACTATTTTTTTTTTTTTTTTTTTTTATAAGCCCTTTATTCTGAATTTCTTTTTTCTCTTCTGTTTAATTGTTATAAAATGTCCCTTAATTCAGTGTGCCTTTTGGCAAAGGCCTCCTCTAGCTCCTTCCACTGTTTTCTGTCACGAGCCACTCTCCTCCAATTGGGGCCCGCTGTTTGTTTCAGTTCATCTTCCCATCTCCTTATCTGTTTCCCCTTGCTGCGTTTACTTTCCCTTGGATACCAGTCAGTTATTATTTTACTCCATTTTTCTGTATCTGCTCTCATCATGTGGCCAGTCCATCTCCATTTTTGTTGGTCAATCCTAGTTAAGATGTCTGGTAGTTTAGGTGGTGTCTGGTGTCTGGTAGTCTAAACTACCAGACATTTAAAACTATTGATTACACACCAATTAGACAGAGAGATCCGACATAGACTGTGACGTCACATGTCACTACGGCCATATAAACTCCGTGTTAAATTTCGTTTTGCGAGAAAGAGATAGAAACAAATCTTCGATGGCTCATATCTTTTTTAATTTCATAGTTATCCGAAAAACAATTTTACTAAACTGTTTATTACATGAATGAGGATTAATTATTTAAATAAAAAAAATCATGCATATTCCCTATTGGTTTCATTTTGACAGTTCAACAACATTCCTTGCGTTATTTACGTTGTTAAGCAGACACAATTTTCGAACATATGAAGCAATGGATTAGCAGTATCCTTCAAAATCAGTTTTCCCCCCTGAGGGAGATTCTCTCAGGGGGAATAGTGGAATAACTTAAAATGAAAAGGGGGATTTCTGGACTTTTTTACATTAGGGTCCAGATTTCCCCACTGAGGGGGATTCGGTCAGTGGGGGGTTTAATGTATTTTCATGTTTTAGCATTTACCGTTCGGTACTAAACTAAACTTTCAGTTTTTTCCAGTGTCGGTATCACTTAAAATATTATGAGGATGTTTTAACTCACTTTTATGGTAAAAAAAACTTACCAAGTACCTACCAAAACATCTTTTTTTACTTCGCTATTATCGTCTTTTTCATTTTCGCGTAAAACTTACCTGAAAAAAACAAAATAAAGACGTTATTAAACAACATTTTCTCTTCATAATAAACGGTAGTAAATAACTTTAATGTGTCTGTAAAAGATGACTTTTCTTTTATGAAAGTTATCAAGAACAGCTGTTTTGCTTTTATATGTATCATTTGCTAGACTAGATAAAAACGTTATTTGCAGAATAATCTCAAATTGAATTTCTTCGCTCAACATAAAATTTGTCAAATGTAACTTGAATTTTTTCGCTCAACATAAAATTTGTCAAATGTAACACCCAGGTGGCGGATATGGGACGTCGCTTTATGAAATAACACTAAAACTTTCAGTTCAGTTTCATTTTTGTTTAATAAACATTTATTAGAATTTATATTACAATACAATTACCTACAGTACTTTATTGCTCACGAAACAATATAACAGTTTTGTAACAGTGGTTATATCGCTCAAGGTGATTTCTACCAGACGATGAGGATGACCTTAGGAGATGAACAAGCAAACTAATTAGGTGATCTTACAACTAACTAAACTCTGATTTTTAATAATTATGCTTGACTAAAATGACAGCTGCGATTGACCATTTTTGTTAAGGTGACATTATAATATTTAGGGCGAGTTCTAGTATGGAAAAACTGTCAAACGTAAATTTTATTCCACAGATAAAAGATAATATATATATCTGACTTTGGTAAAATCAGCTCTTAGTATATATTAACTGTCATTTTGGTCTACCAAATTAAAAATCATTCCAAAATCAAAACATGATCCTTACAAGAATCGATGCACATCAAGCTACCCGAAACTGTCAAATTTTCCCAATCAACTTTGAACCTTATGCTCTAGCGATAAAGTTGAAATTCTATCATTTATCATTTATAATCAGCTTATAATGTTCCCAATGCTGCGACACAGGCCTCCTCTCTTCGGGGGAGCGGGCTGTAATCTACCACGTGGGTAATGCGGGTTAGTAGATGTCACATGTCTTCGAACTTTTGGTTCTAGGACATGCCGGTTTCCCCACGATGTTTTCCTTCATCGTTTTGAGGGCTGGAATGCTTAATCACCCATTTTATTCCAGGATGAAACTCATCCTGGTAGCCGTCGCCATTGTCCTCGCGTGTGTGCATGCCGAGGAGTATTCCCACAAGTATGACAACATGAACTTAGATGAAGTTTTGGGCAACAAGAGGTTGCTGAATGGCTACATGAAGTGCACCCTTGACCAGGGACCTTGCACTGCTGAGGGCAAGGAACTTAAATGTAAGTAGACTAATGACATTTTAATTAGGCCCACTTCTGTACCACAAGCCCTTTTTTTTCAGGAATGGGAAATCATCAGATGACCCCTCCCGCTCTGGGTGGAGCGGAAGGGAGTGTCAGACTCTTACTGACTAAAACCCACCCGTGTTCCTTCCTTAGCCCTTTATGTTCCGGGCCAGCGGTAACCCTTTCGGACAATCCCGCTGACCCGGCAGTTGACAAGCCCTTTGCCTTTGGGTAACCATCCGCAAAAATGACAAACGTTCATAGAAACTTTCATCCGCTATTTGACCTCTAGAGGCTTTTTTTATCTTTCGTTATTGCTCACTTTAGTTTTAAATGGAACTCTCGTGCAAAATGTAATGCTTCTAGCCCCAGCGGTTTAGGTTGTGTTTTTTTGTCAATGAATTAATTTAAGATTTTTATTGAGTAGAAGTTCTTACTTAGAATCGATACAAACTGAGACGTTGGGAAAAACTAGGCAGATAGTATACCAACATTTAAATGTATAAGATCGACGATTTTCCATTTCCGCAACATGATCGTATAAGTTTACGATCAACAGTTTATTTTAGCCAAATGAAAGTAGCCAGGTGGCTACAGTACCCGGTGATAAATATTGCACATCGACCTTTGGAAAGAGACAATCGGCTAATTTCGGCTTCGTAGAGCGTTATCTCTGTCGCACGAAATACAAACAGTCCGGTATATATTAGGAGCTGTTAAAACAATTATGATTTGCTTCTTTTGATAATTATTTTTATTCTTTGTATGAAATACAAAAAAAAGTAAAAGTCGATGTGCAATACTTATCGCCGGGTACTGTACTTTCATTTAGCTAAAATAAACTGTTTGGAGAAAAAGTTTGTCTTAGAGATAGACAATACAAGCCTGTCTTGTCCCACTCACTGCAGGCCAAAGGCCTCCCCTCTCCCTTTTCTATCTCTAAGACAAACTTTTTCTCCAAACAGTTAGATAGATGGATTAGATTGATCTGCCTGTTCGAAGCAATGAGAATCACTTTAGCTAAAGCACTGGTACGGAGTGCCAACGTCTGCGTAGATTAATCTTGCGAGTTACTTAGCTCAAATATGCTTTTCGTAATAGAGGCGTTTCAGAATAACGTAAGACTAAATAAAAAACTACTTCAGCTGCATGTAGGTTATGATTCAAAGACTGTCTGCGGAGTTTCTTGCCCGCTCTTGTCCACAGGAATCTACAACACTTTGGAATGGGCAACTAACTTCATCTTCCTGTCTGACCGACTCCTTGACAATTCAAAAGTGCCTGCAAATAATTTAATTGAAATGAATGCTTTGAGTATGAGTATTCAACCGTACTATACATAACTGGAAGTTACCTCACCAAGTTCATCACCTTCACTTGTCATTACTCACAAGAGTATTAACAATAATAACCCTTCCGTCCTCACAGATTACATTTCCGACGGCCTCAAGACCGGCTGCTCCAAATGCTCTGACCGTCAACGCAAGGGCATCAACAAGGTGATGAAGCATCTGATCAAGTATGAACCTAAATACTGGAAGCAGGCAGTTGACAAGTACGACCCCCAGAAGGTTTACACCAAGAAGTACGAGAAAGAAGTGCTCACCTGGCAGTAAATATTTTGAAAATAGAACAAGATGGCGGCGATTGCGACAGTTGGAATAGAGAATGGTATAGAATATGTTTATTTATATATGCAATGATAGTAGAAATGGATTATCATGAAATATTACTTTTGAATGTGTAGTAGTAGTTTTTGTGTCGTTTTTAAATAACTATTCAAAAATACCGATCTCAGTTACAGAGGTGGACACAAAATTACATTGTAGATTTGGATACCATAATAGCCACAATAAACGAAGAACGAACTATATAATATAATATACCTATAAAAAAGTTATTACTTAATAAAAGTTATTAAAAAAATAATACGTAATAAGTAAAAGTTTCTAATGTAAGAATTATCTGAAGGTCAATTCACATACCTACTTAAAAACGTTCAATCAATGTCAAAAACTTACAAAAATCTTGGTAAATTAGAGGTGTTTTTGACAGAGGTGACAGATTTAGACTAAAATTTGAATACGAATTTTCTTAAGAATAGGATTATTACCCTCTGAAAAGCCATTAAAGTACATAGAAATTTCGTTTACTCGATAGTTAGTTACTTTATGCGACGGTGGGAAACGATTAAAAGTGAATAAGTGTCGCAATTAGCCCAAGTTTATGACTGTTCCGATTTAAGCAATTTGCATTTAGGATAATAAATGAGATCTTCCAGCGTTTCCTTAATAATAATTAACATTTAGTCGTTTATCTCACTGTTATTGCCTGATTTATTATCTTTGTTTTTTGCTTTCAGGTTCTACAAGGCTCATGTGATGTTTGTTGAAAGTTACCTCTGTTTGTAATTTCTGCTTTTTCTTTTCTGTCGCTTAACACTAAATATCACATATATTATTTATATTATCACATAGGTATATTAATATAAGTACAATATTATAAATGCGAAAGTTTGTGTGTGTGTCTTTATATGTTTGTTACTTCTTCACGCTCAAACGGCTGGACCAATTTTGATAAATTTTTGTATGGAGGTAGCTGACACCCTGGATTAACATATAGGCTACTTTTTATCCCGATATTCCCACGGGATCAACATTTACGCGGGTAAAACCGCGGGGCGCAGCTAGTATTATATATATTTTTTACTATTTGAATCTAGATATATATAATTCGTTTATTTCTGTAATATATGAATACTGTTTTTCTTGTATTAATGTAATTTAATCTTTTATTTATTAATTTTGTCTTTGTTGTAACTTAACTGTACATATTTAACAACTGTTATGTATTTATTATTAATTTATTAACAATAAAAAGCATTGTAAAAATATTAAATATTTTACTTCATATTTTCCAAAATTTGTTTTTTAATTATATTTTACGAAAGCAGCTCAGATACAAATAACACTAATACCTACTTACAAGAAACGATTCTATACGATCGATTCAGCATTGGTATTCCAGAATGTCCATTCTGAATTGGTTGATATACTATAAAACTAAACCAATAGGTAAACTTTTAAAAGTGTATATTATATTTTTAAAAGCATCGCAGTTTATAACCAGCCAATGAAAAAGCATTTTTATTACCAGCCAGATAAAGCAATATTTTATTATTCCATAAATTATTCAAATTTCCCGCGAAATAACACCCAAAACTTTTTAATGGCCAATCTTTTAATAATATAATACAGCCTTTTAAAATCAATTCGCGCCAATTTTGATAGGCTTCCGTTACCAAAAAGTTTGTGGAACAAACAATCTTTGAACTTTTGACATTTCGAAGGCAATTTAAAAACGTTCCACAATTTCTTACTGAAACTCAGCGCAAAGGAATAAAGACTTAATTGTTTGGGAACAGAATTTATAATTGCTTAGCAGAACAATGTTAAAAGTAATTAACGGCAGAATTTTATGTTTACGAGACTAGTCACTTCCAGAGGTTTATAACGTTTTGTTTATTTTAATAGGTAGGTACGTGTTTTACTTGGTCAAAATACCGGAAAAATTGTTTTATTAACTATTTTTTTATTAAATAAATAATTTAAAAGATTATGATGCGTGCGGAAAGCGATAGAGGTCGTTTATGACCTTATTAATTTTCAAGTTGTTTTTGATAAAGTTCCAGTCTCTTTTGCTTCCTAGCAAAGGTGCTTGACATTGTATTTAAAAAAAAAACATAAAAATGGACAACCATGATAGGCATATTATATCAGAATGCCCCACTTCCTATAATGAAAAAAAAAAAAACAAAAAACTACGCCCAAATTTCATGTAGGTAAAATATACTGGAGTTCCACGTCAAATCGCGTGTTCCGTTAATATTATTTGACCAAGCTGGGCTACCAACATGTGATTTCCATTATAATTAGGACGGAAAGTAGGCAATCACTAAACCTATCTTCAGAGAGAACAAGTCACTCCCTGTCATGTAGCTAGGTGTTGTAGTCATCTTAATATAGTAAAACTTAAATAATAGTGTGACATGAAATGCTTATATGCTATTAATTATTATACAGAGTCAAATAAGAATAATAATAATTAAGTTAGAATTTAATTTAGTTGATATTTGTTTAACTTGAAATAATATTAATTATCCAAATAAATAAGTTATTCGCCCTTTAATCAACTTTCGGGTCAAATTAAATTAGCTATTCAAACTCCGCAGACGTGTTGGCAATCGGTATCTAAACATGATAAAACATAAAAAAATGATTTGATGACATTTTTTGGGGTCAACGACCGTAGGTAGTGTATTTGCTTGAAATATCAGTTAAGACTCCTTCAAACAGGCGCGACACGACACGCGACACAAAGGCACCGCAAGGCGCGCAACGAGCGGTGCCTTTGTGTCGCGCGCGATTATACGCTTGTCGCGCCTGTTTGTAGGAGCCTTTAAAAATCAGTTTTTATTTCTGTATACTTCACCGACGTCATGGATATCGAATAAAATTCTAAACACGATAATACAAAAATAATACTGATTTTCTTAACTTATACTTCAAGTGACTACACTTCAGCGGTCATTGACCCCAAACAAAAATATCATCAAATAACTTCGTTTTTGTTTTATCATGTTAGATGTTGGAGCCATCACATCTGCATCAGTTTCGCAAAATAATTTAATTTGACTCTGTAGAATTAGGATTGAGCATGAGAAAGCTAATGCCGAGTACAGATTAGTGAAACGTAACTGGAATGTAACACAAATGAGCCGTCAAAAATGCAATATAAGGGTCAAGTCACACCGAGACGCGACGCTGCGCGCACATTTCAATAGAGCTATTCAAAATCTAACTCTATTTACTACTCGAAAAGATACACATTTCGCAACGCAGCTCGACGCAGCGCGGCGAGCTTTTGATATTTTACCTTTTGTTTATGCTTTCGCTACCTTTTCGTTATTACTTTTGATTGACATAATATATATACTTATATATATATACTTTTCTTTCAACTACAAAACCGATCACAAAGGACGTATTTTTTTCTTAGAACTAAAACAGTGCAGAAATGTTGTATCAAATCTCATGGTTGCTCAGTTTTTCATTAATGCACTGTTTTTTATTTTATATTTAGATATAAATTTACCACAGAGGTTTAATGTCTCCCATTAAGTTTAATATAAAATGTATGCACTAGATCAAAAAGATACTGGCCTAAAATAAAAATCGGCTGAATAAAAACGACTCAGTGAAAAAAAAAAACAAATGGCGCGCATTTTGTACCATTGTAAAACTTTGATACTTCATATTTAACAAGAAAAGATTAAAAAATGGAAATAGCAATAGCGATATGAATGCAACTACAGAAATTATAAAAACAGCTGCAAATGAAGTTGTTAATAACCTTTTGCCGCAAAAGTCGCGGGATAAATATTTAAAAGCTTAGGAAAACTTTGTTTTTATTGACTTGAGTTTTTATTTTTCGTAGGTATATTTTATCACGGTAGGTAGATTGGTCCACGTTGTGGGAGGCCTTCCAACGCTACGTACTTATTATGCCATGCCATTCCGCCTAATTGGCAGTACATTTTACTGATACTTAAACTACCCAACAAAAAGGCAAAGCTTTTGAACAAAACAATGGTCAAAAAACATAAAAGAAATAACACCCATTGTCTGTGAAATTGAACCTTTTTAAATTTCCGCAGCCAACTTATGTTACAGCCACAATAAATTTAAACGGAAACAGAAGCAAACAGCACCCGCTTTATATTTGTAAAAAGGTATGAAAAACCTGCGCTTTTTAACTACATAATGTATTTACCTGGGGCTTGTAAGCTACGCGCTACGACTCGATCTACAAAGTCATTATGGATCTTGTTGCAACGAGTTTATTGTATACCTGCTGAAATGTAGTGAACAATTTCATTTAAACACGTTACGTAGGTATTTCGTCTGTTCATTTCCGAACACGGTGTTTATTGTGGATGGTCCATGTTAGGGGCTCATGGCTGATGGCCGATTCCTATAATTTACGGACCATTACTGGTTAAAATTAAGACTCTTGTGTCTTTACCAATAATGCAGCAAAGACCTCATAGTTTTGCATAGTAGACCCTCCCATATGGAAGTAGCCATCACAGGTAAAATTAGCTTACGAAACTATTCATATTGTTAGGTATCAGTTAGGAATTCATATAGTAAGTTATATATTTAATTTTATAAGCGTTAGAAATAATTTTAGAAGTATATTTTTAAGTATAATTTTAGAATATCTTTCTGCTCACGGCTTGCAAAATAGTTAAATATTACCTAATCAGTCATTTTATTGATTTTTGTTTTCATCCTGGCAACACTGACTCGCTCGCCGTCCCGTTGCGACCTCCACTAAGTAGTGGCGGGGACTTTTGAAGCGCGGACGCAACGGGCAGGACAGGAGGGTCGAGTCAGGTTGGCTGCGAACGTTGTGTCGAATAGACGAGAAGAAGTCGTATTTTACACGAGTGCATTTAAATCCGATATAGTGGTATAAGCGCTGTTTGAAAATTAAGGTATGTACACCGTTTTAATAACAAGTCATGAATGTTAACGACAAATGATATTAATGTTGTAATTATTCTTTATTTTCAACATAAATAAATGCCTGAGAATCAATTTGGGAGTTTCCTTTCAATATGCCCAGTTTGGTAACAAAAAATGCTACCATTGTTGGTAAGCAAAACGATTCGTTTTTGTTTATAGGAACCGAATATTAATAATAACAGGCGCACAGGCAGGGTCGATCGAAGGTTGGTTGAGCTATCAGTTCGCAGATGGGTGACCATTGATTAGTTACATATCGAGACCTCTATACTCCATTTGTAATAAAATTAGCCATTAAAATAAACCCGTTTTACAGTCCGTTCAACCGATGTTGACTTCTATACCGTAGGCATAAGGGTGGTATTAAAAGAAAAAAACACTGGCACTCCGGTAGTGCCGACAGAAGTGAAAACTTGAACAATTTCGAGTGTATTTTGTGAATCGTCTTATAAACAAAACACGCGTGTTAAGGTGTGTTCCTTATTTTATAGGGTTTTTTGCAAATCAGGTATGATGACCAAAGTGACTGGTTTATTCTTCTCGTGAAAGGAATTTATTCAGATTTACAAATAAGCACACAGGATAGACTTCAGTTCGTGGTGTTGGTCTCGCATGGAGCTCGTCGTCAGTTATATATCCGTGGTTCAGCGCCATCTCGTCGTTGTTGGATGAACTACGTAGTTAGTACGCGAGGCCCTCGTAGTTCTTCCCGATGTGCATAGATGGCGCTGTCCTCAACAACGCGCGTCTTACGTTTTACGTCTTACGAATTTTCGATCAGGGTCACGTGACCTGACGCGAATTTAGAAGTTTTTACCCATTCCAAAAAAAGTACACAGCGCCGCTAAAGAAGTTTTCACTTCAAAAACGCGGTTACAATACCAACTGTTTACTGCAGCTGCCATAAATGTCATGCCACCAACGCAATAGGATTCAAAATCGGTTGAACGGACTGTAAAAAAAAATCTTATTTCAAATGGAGTATACGTGTCTTGGAAAGTACGTTAAGCAGTGTCTTGAGAGTCGTTACGGGTAGTCATTGGCCCAATTATAGTCTGACAACCAGTCATGAAGTTTACACTCGCACGTGTGTTGCTTACGCTAACACATTTAAAACTGCTTTAAAAATCAAGGATGCTGTTAAGTAGGTACCATAATTTGTTTTATTAAAAATGTAAGTTCGTTATTCTACTATTGAAATAATGGCCTTGCCCGGACACGAAGATACTTTCTACAAATGGATCAAAAATATTACTTCCACGTTTCGGTTTGATTTGACCGATAAATCAAAGTGGACGTTACAATATTACAGGAATTCAATGGCAGACCACTAATCTTATCGCCTTCCATTATCGCAGTCTTTCCGATTTTTTCGCACGAAGAATGAACATTTTTAACCCCTGCTCGTCGACAAAATAACAGGGGGGACCTTTTTTTAGTAAACACGAAAAAGACAAAATACTTTTTAGTTTTCGTCGGTAAGTCGGTCGATAAAATGAGGTATTCCACTCAGAGCACTGATTTGAACCGCACTTGGATGAATCGCACCTGAGCACTTCCACTAACCACACAGAAACAAAATTAAAATGAGGTATCCCACGCCTCCTTCAGAATATACAGGGTGGCAGGGGAGACCAATGATGGCCCAGTAGTAACGGTCGCGACTTACGATTTGTAGGTCGTAGGTTCAAACCCAGACAGGCGCTTTACTTTGTGTACCTACATTATTTCATCACTACTGCTCTCAAAACGGTGGAGAAAAACGGCATGTCCTAGAACCAAAAATTCGAAGACATGTAACATCTACCAACCCGCACTGGGCCCGCGTGGTAGATTATGACCCACTCTCTCTCACTGAGGTTTTTGTCCCGACAGTGGGAATATTATAGGCTATTTATGTATGTTATGCAGGTGCAGATGCCAGCACATCAAGCTACTACAATCTGTCAAATTTATTTAATAGATTTTCAACTTTATCGCTAAAGCGTAAGTTTCAAAGTTGATTGGGATAATTTGTCAGTTTCGGGTAGCTTGATGTGCTGGCGTCTGTACATTGAGACGCAACTGGTTACCAAAACATTTTTCGTCGGTTATTTCTACGCTAGACGTCTAGAATTATGTGCAGAATTCATGGGTACAGTTTACGCGTCCATGTTTCTGTCACACTGTATAAATGTATTATCCATACGACCATACTAATATTATAAATTCGAAAGTAACTCTGTCTGTCTGTATGTTACCTTTACACGCCTAAACCACTGAACGGATTTCGATAAAATTTGACACAGAGATAGATTGCATCCCGGGGAAGGTCATAGGATAATTTTTATCACAGGATCGAGATTTATTTGTGTGAAACCGCGGGGCGCTGCTAGTAACAATATTATAGACTTTAGGCGTAATTTTTGACAGCACAAATTCACGTACATCAAAGGCGTAAATTATATATTTTTTACATAAATAGGCTCGTAGTATCAGGCACCGCGGATATCACGCAAGATTCTAGGTTAAATAGTATTTCGCGTGCGTATCCTAAACTGTAGGATCACGAACGTGACATACTTAAATAGCGCCCAATTGCCCAAAAATGAGCTTTTATAGCTTCTGCCTCGTAGTTTCGCGTTATAAGGTAAATAGCCTAAAATTATTGCCTACATTTTAGTTACGTAGTTTGTAAGGCCCGCCTTACACGGACTGCTCGAGCAGTCAACCGCTGCTTGATCGCAAGATGAAATTTCACCGAGCTGCCGACCGCCCGATAATTGCGACTGCTCGAGCGGTTCCGTGTATGTGTGGACGTAGTTGACTGCAGTTTGCTATGCAGTCGCAACTTGAAGCAGTCGATACTGGCTGCTTCATGCTGTCTGTGTATGACCGGCCTAAGAAAGAAGAATATTATGCTTGTGTGATTATACATTACATAGTAGGTATTTTTGGACTCACTACTACTGTCTACTACAGTAATTATCTTTTCTTTGCAGTGTTTGTGTTTTGCGTCATATTTACCGCAAACAAATGTATGTTCTTTTTCTCCTTTCTTACAAAACCATAATGAACTGAGGTACTAAAACAGCCTTAAAACCCGCAGGCAGTTTGACTTAGGTTACACGGAAACATTAAGTGAGGGTTTTATTGTCTAGCCAAAACATCAAACGCTAAAGTATAAATATAGAACTAAGGTAAATAGCCTTAAAACCCGCAGGCAATTCGACTTAGGTCTAATTTAAAACTAATGATAATTAAAGCTAAATATAGCCCCTAAAACCGTTTACCTAATTAAAACATGGAAATGTTAACTGGGAGTTTTTGTCATCTAGCCAAAACGTCAAACGTCAAACCTAAAGTAAGTAAATAAAAATAATTATATACCCAATAATTAATAAAATAATAATAATAATTGTTAGCTGGGTCAAGGGCTTGATGCAGAGAGCGGTACTCCTGGACACGGCTCGTATTATTAGGAGGTTCCTCTCTCTGGAGCCCTGACCGCCGGTAGCTTGGACCCTGTTCCCGATACCGGTGGGCTACAATTTTTTATATTTTTAAATGTTTTTTTTTTGTAAAGAATATTTAAAAATATAATAAGTTTGTTACAAAATAAATAAAGGGAATTATATAATAATTAATAAAATAATAATAAGTAAATAAATAGCCTTATAAGCCGCAGGCAGTTCAACTGAGGTCTAATTTAAGACCAATAATAATTAAAGTTAAATATAGTTTTTAAAATGGTTTACTTACTCAAGACATGGAAACGTTAAGGGGGAACAGGGCGTGCCACAGAACAGGGGGCCTAAAAAGGCCACTTTGGCGAAATATGGCGAAGACAGTCCGTGTTTTTCTTTTTTTCGCTGCACTACGTAGGTATAATCAAAGAGATTGGGATTGAATTTGGATTGGGTTGATTGGTATTTTAACACAGACAAAAAAATAACTGAAAAATCCTTCACCTATAGAATTTGATACGATTAACTTAACAGTTAACTGTTCATTATGGTTCATAATGTTATCCTTTTATGATTCTGCCAAAGTGGCCTTTTTAGGCCCCCTGTTCTGTGGGGCGTGCGATTCTCCATACAAATAAATGTATTCCCCTTTTTTCTTCCTGAATAATGCCTCTAGAACAATTATTTTTTCGTAAAATCAAGGTCTGTTGTAAACACGCCCCTGTCATTTTCTTTTTTCCAGCTACTAATCAGTAAAGAAAATCGACCCTCTAAAAATTACAAAAAATGCCCTATTTTTACCGCCGTGATTAGAGGGCTACCAGACATACTCTTTCTTTCAATGGTAACATACTCTTTCTTAAAATGTTAATGTAAAAAATAATTGAATCGGCTCAGTTTCGAGGAGAAAAAAGGGGAATACGAAACGTCGATCTCGTCAAAATTTTTGCGATAATTTCGGTCTGAGCTGCAGCTGTCCCTATCATACACTACGGCGGCAGACTTCAGGCAAGGCGACGGCAATAGTTTCTACAAATACCTATTGTTCAAATTCCTCGCAGGCCCCATCCCCTCTTCAGTGGAAGTTTTATACATCTAGTAAAAACGTCAAACCCAAAAGGCTCCTTCAAACAGGCGCGACACGCGATAAACTAGCACGTGACACAAAGGCACCGCAAGTCGCGCAACGAGCGGTGCCT
Source organism: Luperina nickerlii (assembly GCA_963855955.1). Lineage (NCBI taxonomy): Eukaryota > Metazoa > Arthropoda > Insecta > Lepidoptera > Noctuidae > Luperina > Luperina nickerlii. The sequence goes on along the minus strand of OY979679.1, from coordinate 4,941,226 downwards.
TTGTGTCCCGCGCGATTATATCGTGTGTCGCGCCTGTTTATAGGAGCCTTAAAGTATAAATATAGAACAACGGAAAATAGACTCAAAACCCGCAGGCTATTCGACCTAGGATCTAAATTAAGACCAATTAAAGCTAATAGTTAAACCGTTTACCTCTATAATTAAACTGAAAGACTATTTAGTTAAGTGGCAGTAAGTCTTGACTAAATGAGTACTTCAAATGCTGCACAAGTCAAAGACATCTCTCGAGGTTAAGTACCTTTTCACACGCTCTATTTAGCACACGGTTTTTAGTCGCGTGAGTGTTTTCAGCTGTTGACATAAACATCTGGTCTGCTCCGTAAAAATCTCACCGTAAAAACTTAGGTAAAATGAGCTTGAATTGACCTGTCAATAGTGTCAATCCTGTCGCAATGCTGTCATTCCAACTGGGGGCCTAAAAAGGTCACTTTCGCAGAATCATAAAAGGATAACGTTAAGAATCATAATATGGCGAAGACAGTCCGTGTTTTTCTTTTTTTCGCTGCTCTACATAGGTATAATCAAAGAGATTAGGATTGGATTTGGATTGGATTGATTGGTATTTTAGCACAGACAAAAAAAATAACCGAAAAATCCAATATACTGAAACACTAGTGTTTTAATTTTTTAGTCCAAACAATGGATTTTTGTAATTAAATAATTGCTTCATATTTTGCAATAAATTACCAGCATTGTGTCATCGCGCTCTTCTTTCTTTTCTATGCAGTCCGACAGTGACCGCGCTTTAGGTCATGTGAGCCCCTTAATGAGATTTGAAAACAGTTTGATATGATTCGGCCAAACCAAAATATTGCCAATTCTGATATGTTAAAGTTTATTTTAACAAGAGAAAATTCATTGTCTCTAAAAGCGTAAAATCAAATCCTGCTTAACTTTTTCGCCTCTGAAAATTCCAGCAAATGACCAATCTACATACCTCCTCAGCTTTTTCCACAAAAATCGTGAATCAGTCGTCAGTAAACCGTCAATCCGGGTCAGATTGCCGTGAGATGGACTGGAATGATTTGCGCGCATGACCGATCCCGATGCGAATCAATCCAATCACCCTAGTGGAAAGACCGATTGATTCGCTGCTAATTGTAAGATATTAAAAGGAATCATTTGATTATCTTGTCTTCAAGATTGGTTTTAATATTGAATTTGCAACGATGTGAAGGGAAAATAATGGTTTTATGGAGATCTTTATTAATCTTTTATCAATTTGTGCCTTGACTCTTTTCCTGTTTCTTTTATTGAGAGAATTTTTACCACGTTCGAGTCTTTTGTGAATTTTTATATGGAATATTTTGGACTCATAAATCACTTATTTGCATTAACTAAATGTGCATCTATTCGTTATTACGGGCTACACCTCGTAAGTCGCGACCGTTACCACTGTGCCATCACTGCTCCATGATGGCAGCTAGCTGACATTCAAATCTTTTGGCAAAACTATCCAATTGTATCAACAAACAAACCTTGCCAAATGAAATCGCTACATCCGTAAAATCACCACATTCCACAGGTACCTAAGTATGCTGTAGTAAATTACTAACGACTGCCCGTGACACTGTTGGCGTAGAATTAGAAATTAAATATTTAGCTTTATCCCCCGTCTATTGGGGTAAGCATACGACTCGACATTTCCCGTAGGAAATGAATTTCCGCAATGAAGGAATTTGTCACACAGTTGAAATTAAAATTTCAAAGGAAAAAATCAATATTCATTTGCAAGAATTTTACAGAATTTATTTTGGAAATTCAGAGAGATTTAGAGTATTGAAAGACAGGTTTCTTTATAATTTATATAACTAGTCTATTATTGTCCCTTTGGAGGGCAAAGGTCTCTAGTCTCATACGAAGAAAGCATTGATGCGCGACGCTTGGTCAAGACGGGTTGGCGATTTTAGATATTTATATACTTAGCCACGTACAAATATAGGTATGTAGTGTTTTTCATCACACAAAAAACTTCCTTAAACAAGCTACTATGCGAGCTACGCCGTAGCACCGCTCGTAGCAAACCGTAGCGAGTCCGTAGCGAGCGTAGCCTTTCTTTTTTTGTGTGAACTTATGTGACATGCGAGTTTAGTTGTAAACTAAGCCGAGTGTATTTTATTTCCAGTGTTTTTATAAAAGCTATATTTGCAAAAAAAAACTACGAGATGAAACTCTCGAAAACTGTCTATGAGAGTGAGGGAAGTGGGAGTGCATCTGTGTCTGCGCGTATACTTGTGCACTATAATATCTCCGTCGCCGAAGGCTGGTCTCCGTTGAGAATGGCCGCCGTGGCCGAAATACGGTCTGGAGGACTTTATATTTGCAAAATGTTATTGGGTTTTTCCATCTGGAATTTCTCGGTAGCAGCCCCGATTCTGGATTTGTGGCAATAGGCTCGACCCTGTAAATCGGGACTTTATAAAGGCTCGTACACACAGGCGCGACGCGACACGCGACACAAAGGCACCGCTTGTCGCGCAACGAGCAGTGCCTTTGTGTCGCGCGCGATTCGCGTCGCGCGTCGCGCCTGTTTGGAGGAGCCTTAAGTGGTGAAATGTGGGTGTGCAGCTCTGCCGAAACCTTCACGGGAATACAGCGGTGCTATACTGTAAAAATCTCGCCGTGAAAACTTAGGTGAAGTGAGCGTGGAGTGAGCTGGCAATAGTGGCAATACCTAGCAAAAACAAACTCACATCACCTAAGTCTTCACGGTGAGATTTTTACAGAATAGCATTACAGGCAATGTTATGTTAGATAATATGCTATATTTAATCATCCCTATAAAGGAGTTTTCAGTTCAAGATACAAAAATCTCCTTCGTTTCTAAATCCAATAAATGGGTTAGCTAGAATCACTTGTATTGGTTACATGTTATTGGGAGGCGTTCCCTAAAGGCTTTTGGGAACGTCTTCGATTACCTAAGCTTGTTTACAAAAGGTTGTAAACAAGCATCGGTACCTGACCTTAGGTACCTGACCTTTTGACCTACTAAAAGAAAATCCTGAACAAGTACACTTGTACCTTTTAGCATTGCGTACGACAAATTTCAACGGAAATTAAACTCCATTTGAAATAAGATTAGACATTGAAATAATCCTTTTTTACAGTCCGTTCAACAGATTTTCACTTCTATACCGTAGGCATAAGGATGGTATTGAAAGCAAAAAAGTGGTTACAATATCAACTGTTTACTGCAACTGCCATATGTCATGCCACCGACGCAATAGAATTCAAAATCGGTCGAACGGACTGTAAAAAAGGTTTATTTAAATGTCTAATCTTATTGCAAATGGAGTATAGTTCCAACACTGCACAGTGCGCCCCGCGGTTTGACCCACATAAGTGTCGATACCGTGAGAATATCGGGATAAAAAGTAGCCTATGTGTTAATCCAGGGTATCAGCTACCTCCATACCAAATTTTATCAAAATTGGTCCAGCCGTTTGTGCGTGAAGAAGTAACAAACATACACACACACTCACAAACTTTCGCCTTTATAATATTAGTCTGATCAGACTGATATACTGATATAACTATTGATGATTTGAGCTATCAAATCAATAAGTTGACCAAGACAGTTTTAGATACTTTTATATACATACATAAAGTCTATTCAAACTTGTTTCAAATTAATATTCTTTCAAGTTAAACAAATATCAACTTTATTTTAATGGTAATTAAGTTGATTTCCGAGTGACTGACTAGCACTATTGAAAAAGATATAAAAAATTATTGAAGTTGTAGCGTAAACTGAACTTTATCGTATAGGATTTAAAGTTATTTTTCCATAAACTCATATTTGTTTACATTTTAGGCAAATAAATCGCGAATGCAGATTATCACGCCTTCTTCCCATGTGGGTAGGCCAATGTGTGGTGTGACAGAACGTCACCTGCTACGATCCTTACTTACCTACTCCTTTTGCCTTGTTTACGTTCATACGTCAGCCGGTCGATTCTGTAAAAATCTCACCGTGAACACTTAGATGAAGTGAGGGTGGAGTGAGCTGTCAATAGCGTTAATTTCTAGCAAAAACAAACTCACTTCACCTAAGTTTTCACGGTGAGATTTTTACAGAATCGACCGGCTGAAGGCCAATTCCCGTAATTAAAAACGTTCAAAACAAAAGAAAAAAAAAAGAGAAAAAAGAGAGAGAGAACAAAAGTTAAATTCTCGAGAAGAGAGAGAATAAAGAGTATTCTATTCTATTCTAAAACCTAGTCTTAATCTCATGTCAGCGATAATCAATGCCAAAACCTTGTCAAAAATGTAACGAAATTAGAGGTACTTTTGACAGATTGAGACTGAGATCAGACCTTTGAACGTTCTTAAAATTACGAGAATAGCCTCTCTGGTCATACACGCACGCACTTTCTGAAGAACGTCCCCAATAAGGTTAATATATGTAATTATAATAATATTTTTTAAATTCATAAGTTCACATATAAATTACACAGAAGTTACATCATCACAAAGTTACAAATTACTGTTATGAAGAAAATATTAAAACTATGCCTAAAATAAATCTAGTGTAATATAATTAATATAATTATGTCCTCCCAGGATGTCCCGGCGTTTCTATTCACATCTGCCATGTAAATACTTTTGTTAGTCGCCTTTCATTCAACCTCTAACCTGATCAAACCAACATCACTATAATAAATATTGTCAAAAACAAAGACATACGTAATTTTATGAAACTTTGACATCCTCTCATCCTTCACCTCCAATTCTCGATTAATTCCAGGTGGACAGTTGTATTTGACAAGCCGGCGGGCGGTGTGCAGCCGTACTGTGTCGCAGCACACTTGTCCCAAATTAATCGCCTGTCTGTGATCCGCCTTACGTCTACGTCACTGCCATAGTGTTGTACTTGTAAGACTTTGAAATATCCCGCTGGGTTCCGGGAATAATAATATACTTGTGAACGGCATTCCTGAGATTTCTGTTTATTCTTATTTCCTTTCTATAATGTTTACTGCGAGGGAAATATTCAAAGAATTTCTAAAATGAACTCTAAAAGGTAAGTTTTTCTAGTAATATTTTGTATTTGTTTCGTTGTAAAACTGCAAGATTTTATTTTGCACTAGCCATCATTTCAAATAGCTAGATCAATATTAATGCTGCACGTTTGAGAATTGACTTCTAATATACAAGCACTGGCTTGGTTTGGGTATCAGTTTCAGTACCTTCATATCAGCGTCAGGTACATTTGCCTGACACATGCTGAGCTGAACTCCCATTTGTGTATGTTTCGTTATTAATATTAATTTTATTTTAAGTATTCGTCATAGTGTCACTTTTATTTCGATGTGTTTCATTTTTGTTTTTATATCGGCACCTTTTTTTATAACTATGTGGGTAATTTGGTTATCATCTAATATCTCATCATCTAATATCTATAATCTTTTTGTGTGCGCCAAATAAATGGTTTATCTATCTATCTATCTACCTTAAGTAAGAATAAATAAATACTGTACTTATCTATGTACCAAATTATGACATGTTGCGCCGACCCTAAATACATTGGGAAAAGGGCCGGAGAATGATGATCAAATTGCTCTCATTTGTTAAAAAAAAAAATACTTTTTATGTTTTACAATATGCACCATCTTTAATTCAAGCCTTTGCAAGGCAAAAATTCAAGTAGGTACCTAAGTACTCGGTAAAAGGTCAGGTATCTGAATTTCGAGTTATATTTGCGTAGGTGCTATGAAATTGTGCTCTTTGGCTCCGAGATCTCTTGAGACGACTCGATTGCTGGATCTTTAAACCCGCAATTCAAATGACCCTAATTTACTGAAATCTCAAAGGATTGTAGGCGATGGATTCTAAACTATGTACTGCTTTCTTGAGTATTAACTCTAGTCAGATTTTTTACTCAATCACGCATATACGGCGAAGTGGATTTGGGTGAAAGGCACACAAACGAGGCATGAGTCCACGACTTTAACACGCAAAATTATATGGATCATGAAGAAATTCCTTTAGTTAGACATAGCACACATATCAAATTCAAACCATTTATTTCAATGAATTAAAAGTAAATTTTACCATATTTTTTTTTACTGTAGCTTTCCTTTGTCTGGATATTACCTACATCTCGGGAGTAAAAACAAAACAGTCCCCAAATTACTCAACTCGAAACTCAAGGCATGTAAATTCAAATAAACCAATTACAGGCGCTTTTGAACTGTCAAGGAGTCGTTCAGTCAGAAAGATGAAGCTAGTTGCCCATTCCAAAGCGTAGTAAGTTCATGTGGAGAAGAACGGGCAAGAAACTCCATGGACACTTCTTTATAGGTATATTAAGCAAGTGCTATTCCCACCCAGCATATCCCGTGAATTCCCAACACTACCTCCAGAGATGTTATCGACTCACCGTACGTAAACATAATTAAACACTTGATGGATCACACAAGTTACAGCGATATCTCACGGATACGGAACACGTCCAGAATTAATTCATGTAGGTATGTCTGTTTGACTTGATGTTACGGTAACGAGTGTATATATGTGTGTATAAGATAAATGAATAAAGGCTCCTGCAAATCGCGCGCGACATAAAGGCACCGATCGTTGCGCGACTTGCGGTGCCTTTGTGTCACGCGCGATTTTATCGCGTGTCGCGCCTGTTTGAAGGAGCCTTAAAGTCACAGAAAACATACAGGTGTATAATTACTGCCATACTCCGCCAGTCAAATTCAACATTACAAATAGCACGCCTGTATTTTACCCCTAGGGGTATAATACCCCCTGTATTATACCCCTAGGGGTAAAATACCTATATTACTGGACCCCCCAGTAACTGGGGTTAGGCAGAAGTGTATCTATAGTACACTCACATTTTGTCAGTTATGTTTTAGTCCCATGTCGCGAGGGGGGGAAGCCTATTTACATAAATCAATCGGGCACAAATCCAGAATCGGGGCTGCTAGGTACTGAGAAATTCCAGATGGAAAAACCAAATAACACTGCCCGACCCGAGAATCGAATTCAGGACTTCACGCTTTTTTTTCTGAGCCCTTTATGTTCCGAACCAGCGGTGACCCTTTCGGACAATCCCGCTGACCCGGCAGGCTTCGGCCCTGACGGGCCACTCCGAATGATGCTGACATCTCTTTGAGGCGCGCGTGGAACACGTACGCGCCGTCCGCCACGGGCCTGGTCCTGATCGCAGGTTAAGTAGTACCGCCTGCGACCAACTAAGCAGTCAAGTTCAAGTAAAAAAGAAAAATTATAATTTACCATTTCTACAAAAACAAGTTCTTAAATAAATGCCAAGTACAGACGCCAGCACATCAAGCTACCCGAAACTGTCAAATTTTCCCAATCAATTTTGAACCTTGAGCTTTAACGATAAAGTTGAAAATCTATTAAAGATATTTGGCAGATTGTAGTAGCTTGATGTGGTGGCGTCTGTACATATTGACTTACGCATGTTACGAGTTCTAAATCTGTTAAACGCAAGTTTAGTTTACTCCAAATATCAAAGAATCTTAAACTAGGGTCCTTTGAATTTACAGCTGAATACGTGTGTAAAGGACGTTATAGAATTAGATATATTGGATAGATTGGTATGTAAACCACATTTACATACGTAAATAATAATTTGAGGTTCGCAAAAAGTGGCGCTGTCTTAACATTGGAGTGTTCAATCATATTTTTAAGAGCGCAAAATAGAGTTTCGATTAAATACATACAGAATAAAATTATTTCTACATCTTAATAACAGCACTGACGTAATACCAGCATAGCTTTTTCACTCTATCTTACCAAACACTTCACAAATCTGTAACCCTCCATTGCTCAGTGAACCAAACAAAACAGCTCTTCAAACCCATCCTTCAGACTAAAATCGTTACGTCTTGTCCTCATCCAAGTGAACCTCAAGTATCTTATCTAGACTGCAAAATAATTCAAGCAAGAACATAGTTTAGTAAAATCAAGCTGTAAGCTGTACGTACTTCGAATATTTTAGCTAAAGACGAGCGCCATGAAAACTTTAGCGAAAATCCAGACGGGGAGAATGCGATTGGAAAGTTTAAATAAAGAATAGAGGTACAGACGCCAGCACATCAAGCTACTACAATCTGTCAAGTTTCTTTAATAGATTTTCAATTTTATCGCTAAAGCATAAGGTTCGAAGTTTATTGGGAAAATTTGACAGTTTCGGGTAGCTTGATGTACTGGCGTCTGTACCAGCTGCTTGGCTATATGCTTGGTATAGAGAAACTAATCTGCTTGACTTTTTATAGAGAAGCTTATTTTTTAATGGTTTTAAAGTGGAAAGTATTCTATTAGACATCTATAGCTATATTATGAGGGGCCCGTGGCTAAATGCCGCACAGGTCGATCGATCAGTGTCTCCGTGCCTCGGAAACCACGTTAAGCCGTTGGTCCCGGCTGTCATTCGTGGATCTTTGACAGTCGTTACGGGTCGTCAGAAGCCCGGAAGTCTGATAACCAGTCATACCAAAGGGTATCGTATTACCCAATAACTGGGTTGTGCAGTTCAGATAGGCAGTCGCTCCATGTAAAATACTGGAATTCAGCTGCATCTGGTTAGACTGGAAGCCGACCCCAACATAGTTGCGAAAAGTTTAGGCAGATGATGATATATAGCTATAAAAACCCGAAAAATATTGCTGCAATGTGGTCTTACGAGCATGGTAAAATCTATCTATTTAAATCAATTTGCCCAGCTTTTTCCCAACTATGTTAGGGTCGGCTTCCAGTCTAACCGGATGCAGCTGAATACCAGTATTTTACATGGAGCGACTGCCTATCTGACCTCCACAACCCAGTTGTTGGGTACCTATCATGATTTTACATGACATCCTTTGGTAAGGCTGGTTGTCAGAGTTTTTGAGCGGCTACCTACCCATAACAGACAAAAGGCTAGCGATATTGTTAATAGCAGCTCGTTATGTGCTTTTAATCATTCCCTTAAATAAAGAGAATCATCATAATATAATATTATTATAATTTATTGGACCTTTCCCGTTTCGCAAAGAGGAAATGAAACATCATTATACCCATTTGCAATTTATCTTATTTAGTTTAATGTCCGCACGTAACGTGCATATCCGATATTAAAATGTGAATTCGAGATATTCGCGGTCCACTTCCTTATAAATGATTTTCGTTCAACGAATCAGATTTTTGGGAATTGCTCAATGATGATAACGTCCGTTTCGTCCGTTTGTATGAAGACGACGTACTGTATGTCTTTATTTATACTGTGGTATGGGCAAGTAACAGGCTGTATGACAAAGACAAAGGGGTGCGAGCCAAATAAAAAAAAAAGTTTGTGAAAAATAATAAACGCGCGAAAAGCATTCTGCCTTCGTTTGTAAAATTGTTTACTCAAATTAGGATTTAAATTAGTTTTATAAAAAATGAGTAGGTCTTCCTCAAGTAATTGTAAATAAATAAACGTACCTACTATTCTTATTCATAAGTTGCACTTACTTATTTTTTCATAGAGGGTGATAAAAAGTAGAGTGTCCACCTCGGGAGCAACACTATTTTAAGCTCGAGTGACGTACTTTGAATCCCTCGCCTTCCAAATAGTTGTTTGCTCCCTTGGCAAAAAATCTACTATTTAACTTTTCATAAAACTGAACAAGGAGTTTAAAATACAATGCGCGAGAAAATTCAAACCTCCATCGTCCAAAGCTGCAGGTTCCAATAAAGAAAAAAATAACAAAATTCGAACTTAGAACGATCGAGTTCTGATAACTTTTTAACTCTTGCATCGACTAGTGATGTCGTCGGTTTGAAAAGTTTATAATATTCCAAGTTTTTATTGTAAAAAAATACTTTACCTACTTGAACTCAACCTCAACTTGGAAAGGAAGCTGTAGAAGTTTCTTTAGAAGCATACGTTTCGATTGTAAATTTTGTAGGTTATCTTTTGAATCTATTATTCTATTATCTTATCTTATATCTTATCTTATTTCTTATATTATTATAAAGAGGTAAAATTTGGTTTGTTTGCAAGTTTGTATGTAAGGGGTAATCTCCGGAACTACCAGTCGGATTTGAAAAAAAATCTTTCTGTACTTGATAGCCCAATTCTTGAAAAAGGTTAAAGGTTATTTAACATCACGTGACGACCCTAAGAAATCGAGCAAAACGAAAAATCTCAGAAAGAGCGCTAAGCGAGAACGAAGTAGTAGCACGGGTGAGCAATGGGATGTGACGCGATGAGTCGGGGCCGAAATTTTACGCGGATGAAGTCGCTGACAGAAGCTAATTTGAAAATAACAGCCGTCATTCACTTACGAGATTACTAAACATAAGGAACGCAACATTTATCTTAACAAACTTTGTTGTCTATGAAAGTTGAAATGTCTTAAAATACTTTGAATCGGTTGGAAATTGCGCTACTCTAATCTACTAAGTAATTTCTTGAGCAGAACGTTTTCTATTTAATCTTATTTCATAGTCCAGCTGCCTTAATAAACAACAATGTATTTATTTAATCTAGGTACTCAACAAAAGTGTCGGAAACTTTGCAAAATGGCAATTTGTTTTGCGATGCAATTTTGTATAGCCGTCGTCGGCATTGTAGGGTTAAATGGCGTGGGTGTGTTCGAAATTCAATTTTAAAATTTAAATTTAGTAAAAAGCGATGTGCTTTTATTAAATTTGTGTTCAATTATCGTTTATCGAATAAAAAATGATCGAACGGAAATTGGGAATATTATAAAACATGACACGTGTCGCGCACGATTATATCGCGTGTCGTGCCTGTTTGTAGGAGCCTTTACGCATCGAAAAATATTTTTTTGATCTCTGCTTTGATTGTTTTGCGCAAAATGCGCAATATTTTATACTCTAATAGGAAATTAAATAAAAATCTAACTTTAAAATGTTAAACAGTACCGTATAAAGGATGAATCTACTGTCACAAGTTCGATAATAAAAATCATACAGTTAGTTTTTTCCTATAACATGGAACGCCGACATTTAACTAGAAAAGAGATTTTGACAGCATTAGGCCTGCTGGAAGCGGGCACGATTGACTGCAATCTCAAATGTGTGCTAATGACATTGGCACCAGTCAAAAGCGAAATATCAAGATTGTGGTCTCGCTATCGAGACACTGGCGAGGTAGCACTGGGAATATTTATTTGCATTTTCAATACCTGAATAGGAAACTGAAATATCCCTAGATTCTGTTGATGTGTCATACCAGTCGTATTATTTAGATTGCAAATTATGTTTTCAAATAAACATGAAATACCTAACATAAAATTCCTTCGTATTACCATAGTAATCTATGTATACTCGGAAGTCTAATCAAAAAACTTGGCTAGGCACTTGGCGACAGCCCACAAGTATAAATCACTATTGGAACGAGAACTTGTTCCAACATTAATAAGTATTTCGAACATGATTAATACTTTGAGTCTACTTCGGCTGTGTCCGGGGTATTTTGACGAAGTCATCATTTCCGAATCTATACGAATAATAAAGCTAAAGAGGTTGTTTGTTTGAACGCGCTAATCTGTGGTCTCTCTCCTGTCGGATTTAAAAAAAATCTTTTATTTTTCATTTGATAGCCCAATTCTTGAGGAAGGCTATTTAAAATCACTCTAGGAGCCTTAGAAGCCGAGCAAACATTAAAAATGTCAGAAAGAATATTTTATGTCCAGGAAAATCACTGTCCATTCAAAGGTTGCAGAAAGCGATAAAGCTGCCCATTGTACATATATTTTGTATTGTTTGATGAATTTTTTATGTTATATTGTTCTGGTGTAGAATAAAATATGTTTATATAAATAAAGAACGCCAAGCGAAAACGAAGTGATACTTAGCGGGGGCAGGCGATGAGATGCGACGGGGGAGTCGGGGAACAAGATATTTCATGCGGATGGAGTCGCAGGCCGAAGCTAGTTATACAAAAAGTTAAATGACTTGGAATGAAAGATTGGAATGAAATGTTTGTATTAAGGGGCTTACATGACCTAAAGCGCGGTCACTGTCAGACTGCATACAAAAGAATGAGAAATGCGATGACACAACGCTGGTAATTTATTGCAAAATATGAAGCAATTATTTAATTACAAAAAATCTATTGTTTGGACTAAAAAATTAAAACAGTAGTGTTTTAGTATGTTGCTTGTAGAATAATCTGACAAAAAATCAGAATGATTGCATGTACTTATATTAGGTTTTTATTGTAAAAAAAAGTTTTTAGAGGTACCTATCTTCATGATTTTTTTCTATCGTATCAAATTAGTTGTATTATGTTTTCAACACACTATCTACCTAGCATATATCCTGAAGAATATCATGCATTTTTCTGATTTTGTTTACTGTAGTCGATTATATACTTTTATTGTTTCTAAAACTTGCGTTTTTGCGTTTAGGTCCTGTAAGCCCCTTACGAGGTGTGTTACAAACATGCGCGTAGATGCATGATTTCCTCGTTGAAATTGAATACTATTCGTTAGTTGGAAATAATAACAATTAATTGGTAAAGATAGTTTGTTTTCTCTTCTACAATAATAATAAAGCGATGTTTTTATTACTTATATATTTATTTAGCAATACTCGTTCTCCATGCATGTTTAGGGAAAAACTCATGCAGAGCTGATTTGAGAGCTCTACTAATTTTCAGATTCTGTTGAATATAATCCATAAAAACAATTTTCCTCTTAACAAAAATATTTTATACTTTTATAATAATAGAATAAATTTTTGTTATATGCCTTGTAAATAAATAAAAAACGACTGGACCTAATTTAATTTTCTACTGGAAACAAGTCTGAATATCTCCGAACATCTACATTATTTTCACGTAGTATGTATACAAAATAGTCTCCAATAATTGCTTAAACAATATCAATAAAAAATATATATATTGATACTTTAATTTTTGAATAAATAAAATAACTGTACTGTTTATGATACTTTTATTTTATTTATTAAAAATCATCGCCGGCGCAGTGAAATATAATATATTTCACTGCGCCGGTGATGCGCGCTCGCCATTTATTGAGGCATCCACAGGCTATCCCGGTTAAGCAGACGACAACCTCATAGGTTGAACTGCGAGATGCCATTTATATATAAAAAAAGATGATTTAAGGGGGGCTCTTAAAATTTAATTTTAGCCTACTTAAAATTTTATTTTAAGAACCCTCTTAAATGTAGTCTTCAAATACTAAGAAAGATCAATCAAGTACGTCTTTGGTCATGGTTTTCAGCAAAAATACGGGCCAAATGCGTGACTACGCACAATGAAGGGTTCCGTAATTGGGACGAATTTATCCCAAGAACAAACCTAGTTATATTTATATACGTCACGGTCAATTCTCTACAACTGCAAATGTTAGTATTACAAAGTACTATTAGTTATTCTGCGGTATTACAAATTAACGAGTTTCAGACTTTTTCTTTTATTTCTACTGTGAGAACTTGCTTCTTGCCAAATTTCGTTACTATAGGTCAACAGGAACGGGATCCTATTTAGGTTTTAATTTATTTTTTATATACCATACCCCTACGTCGGAAAAGTCCCACAAATTCAGTTTTATTACGAAGTTACTAAACGCCTTCATTTAAAACGTCAAATAAAAAAACTAGCCCTACGTCAAACCCTTTTCAGAACACATCAGAAAAACCCGCAAAAAAAATACCTACAGCAAACTCACAATTTATCCTCACAAAATATTAGGGACGTCACAAATCCCAAGTAAAATTCAGATTGCACCTTTTATAAACCATTGGACCACGTAATCGTATAATCCCGCGTTCCTGAGCGGTCTCTGATGGTAGATAACCAACCTTGATTTATTCCGTGTAAAATTGTGTGAGCTACGCAGTAATGCGACGACCCCTAAAGGGACTTTGCCACGAGTATAGTCAGCAAAAGAATTAGATACACTGGCAAAAAATTAAATTAAATTATTTATTATATACTTACTTTATTGTTCATCACAAAAACGCATAGCAAAAAAATAAATCAAACACTGCAAAATATACGAGTACAATGGGCGGCCTGGCCTTATCGCTTTATTCGATTTCTTCCAAGCAACTTTGGGATGGATAGTAAATAAAAAATGACAGATGAACACTCACTTACAGTGCCGGAATTAATAGGTTGATCACCTTAAGGAAGTTGTTTACTTGCAGCGTGCATTAGACTCATTTTTTTGACGAATACGTTCTGCCAAAATTGTGACATGTGCCCGCTATACTGGAGAGGATTGTATTTCAGAATTGCTTTAGCTACTTGTTTCGTCAGTTCTTCTTCTTCGCGTCGCTGGCACGACAGTATTTTAAATCTTGTTGCCCCAAAACTTTGCCACTTCCACGGCGTTGTCGGTGGCACCTCAGAAGTCACTTTGAGTGTATGTTTTGAGGCACAGAGGGCAGGATAGGAGGTGGATCATAATTTGCGACATAGCTCCAAATCTACACCCTGCCGTCTTTCCATCGAGGTAGCCCCACTTTACCAGTTTTTTTCTTACACCACTTTCGCCACAGTACTACTTTTTTTTTCAGGATGGGAAATCATCAAATGACCCCGGCCGCTCTGGGTGGAGCGGAAGGGAGTGTCAGACTCTTACTGACTAAAACCCACCCGTGTTCCTTCCTTAGCCCTTTCCGCGGTAACCCTTTCGGACAATCCCGCTGACCACCACATTACTACCTACATACGTTAGAAAGTTTAATAGCTGGAGATACCATTTATAGGCCTGCATTCTTGCCACTTTTGTTGACTGTACTTGAAAAAACGTCCACGTGACAAATTAAATGGGGTTTAAAATTATCGTAAATGAATGGGTTTGTGGTTTTCTTAATGGGAGTGGCAGTTTTCATCTGTTGATTCGGTTTAATGGCAATTTGTCTGTTTATTTGAGGTAGCTTTAAGGCTCCTTCAAACAGGCGCGACACGACACGCGACATAAAGGCACCGCAAACCGCAAGTCGCGCATCGAGCGGTGCCTTTGTGTCGCGCGCGATTATATCGCGTGTCGCGTCTGTTTGTAGGAGCCTTTAGCCGCACCTGTCCCCTTAAGAACATTTATAGGCTGAAATCTTAAGTGAGACGATGCCTGAAGTAGCTGCGCGGTGCGGGAGGGGTGATAGTTGTCACAAGTTTACGAATCATTGAGCGCTCGCGTCACGTCACCACACCCCTCCCGCACCGCGCTGCTACCTCAGGCATCGTCTCACTTAAGAGTTCAGTTGGTCTATAGTTGGCACGACAGGTGGAGATACAAATAAAGGCTACAAATAAAAGGTTTTCAGAAAAGAGCTAGTACAGTTACGAGATGTAGCAAGGCTCCTATAATTAATAAGTATTTAATTAACTTTTCTCACACTTACACTTCTTCTAAACGTATCGATGGCAAAAAGTTCAAACATCTTTGGCCCAAGATTCAGCTGCGCTCTGAACTCCGCTCACTGACTTAGTTATAAGATCATCGAGTACACGTGACAGGGCTTGCGGTGCGGGGTGGAAGGCATATTTACACTGACATCTCAACACACACACACACAAACACAAACACACGTTAATTCGCGCGCGTATCCACACTCACAAGTACAAACTCGTAATAATGGTATGTATGTATAAGTCATAATAATTAACGTCACGACATTCACGTTGACACGATCTCCTTGTAATTCTACACATTTGAGGACTGACTCCCAAAATACAGGGTATCAGTTTCAGTACCTTCAAGACCGCTTTTAGGGATAACACCGCCTATTGTGTCACATGTAAAATTCCCATATTGATATCTGTATTTTTATGGTGTACATAATAAAGAGTATTCTATCTGAAATAAAAATAAATTACTGTTTCTATTTACCAAATTCTTGTGAATGCTCTCATTGGTGAACTTTATAGGTACTGTTTGCTTATTTTTTTTTGCCCAGATGAATGACTACCTATTATTTTAAATAAATAATCCGCAATCCCCGCAATCCGTATGAAGCATGTCACTCCGGTTCATTCTTATAAAAGTTTGAAAGCACTACAGGTGGGATTTAAAGTCGGCTGGCCATTCGTAAACTCTTGCAATTTTTAACGCCAATCCATTTGGAGCTTGGTTCAAAAATTTCATCCAGTCAAGCCCGTCTAATTTTCTATGCAAAAATATTGCATGCTGTACAAACGAACAACGGTTTTTCTTTTATTTTCAACACGAAAATCCCGCGGTGTCATGCTTCAAATTTAATAATGGAGGTGTCATTTCGACAGAGCCGAGGATAGCCGACAGTTGCCGAGGACGCACGAATGAACCTCGTCCATTTTTACAAACTCGTAACTAATTGATATTGTTAAATGACGCGTTGTGCGCCTATGACAGATATTACTGCAGTAGATATTGTATGATAAATAGGGGTGTATAGAACGGAATGGCGTTCATGATAGTAGGTTATCGGAGAATGTTTGAACATACTGCTGTCACAGAATAACTAATAGTACTAGGTAACTGCGATGCGTTCCGGGCAAATATGTCAACATAAGGGCGGAAATTTACACGACAACGAGGTTTTGTTTTGTTCAAATTACTTTGTACAGTACCAAGTCATGCATTTTAGTTTTTTAAAACAGCAGTCTTTTTTTTGTTGAGTAGGTACCTAATCACAGTTCAATAATATTCATTGCGTTAGTCCAGTTATTCAGCAGATTGACTCACTACCTAAAATTGCCGTGTAATAGCCATTCCATGCAACTGACAAAGACAGTTGTAATTTTAAATATACGGATAATTTAAGTTGATAGTCAATTTGATAAAAAATCTGTTTCCCTGACTGTACATTGACACATTACCTAGCTACAGGGGTCGCAAACACTTGGCCACTGTATACAATGTCGGCGTCAGGCGGGCTCAACAAGTTACAATGAGGATTCCAGAAGCTACGTCGTAGCCGATAACAATTCATTATCTGTGGACAATGGACATCGGATCTCTGTGGGTTAGACCTTTTGGTACCACGAATTCTTTGTTAGTTTTTCTATGAAAAATTATGACTTAAATAAAACGATTTTTTGGGATGTATGATAAATCGATTTGACTATGCAAATCATGGTCAGCAGAAAAAAAAAAACCAGTCGTGGCTTTTGCTTTTTTAATGTGAGCTAGACCGAAAAAAGTGTCGAGACGATTAAAATGTTACACTTTTTTGCAAGTGAGTATAAAGTGCGTTAAGGAAGTTTGTTCTAAAAAAATTATTACTTTACGAATATGACACATATGGAAGACAAATGAGATATGTACAGACGCCAGCACATCAAGCTACTACAATCTGTCAAATTTCTTCAATAGATTTTCAACTTTATCGCTACAGTATAAGGTTCAAGGTTGATTGGGATTTGACAGTTTCGGGTAGCTTGATGTGCTGGCGTTTGTACATGTCCAGCTTGTAAGATAATTGATTTGATAATAATACTCAATTGAACTACGTAACTAATACGCAGTCTCAAGCAATATCCCAAAAGGATACTACAATCGGACTGTTAGCAATGAGTTCGTTTAATCTCTCATCTCTTTTGTCCATAGAGGTCTTTAGAGGTTTCATAAAGTTCCGCACGAAAAAAAATAATTAAATGAAACATTAATTACCAGCGGGTAATTTATTTGATAAAGTCGAAAATTATTACTTAAAATTAAACTGAGACTCAGTATTTTTTTAACGTCATACGTTATAAAAGGACTCTCTAAAAATGGCAAAAAAAGGTTTTTCGATATTATTTCTTCTATGCCTCAGGCAACAGGCCACAGGTAACCAAACAAAGAGTACATACGGGAGGAAAAACCAAAACAAAGCGGTTGAAAGGGATTTTCAGGGGACCAGATTTTGTTTTTAAATTTTCTCGGCTTATTCGGCCATGGCGGCATTCTTGACGATTTTATATCAAACAAAAAAAAAAAACTGAATTTACAAAAATAACATGAACATTTTATAAAAGGTTTATTTTTTGGTTTTTTAAGAATACAAATACGAAAATGGCTCATGAATCATATTGAAAGTCAAGTAGTTATTATTTAACTTAAAAGTGAAAACCTTTACATTTTGCGACTGTACATAATTAAATGCAAAGTGGCTTCGTTGATCACTATGAATGTACCGACCAAGTGTTTACGACTCTGGCGTGTTTGTGTTACATCTAGCAGCCGCGAGATTTTATGTGGCGCTCTGCGCTTCAGCATACATCGCGGAGTAAACATAGTTACGGATTATACCGAAGTGTATCATATAATAAGGGAATTTCGTAGCGTAGCTGAATATACTCTGAGGGAAGAAAATTTGTTCAAAAAATCGATTCAGACTGGTAACTAATTCAGCGGGATTGTCCGAAAGGGTTACCGCTGGCCCGGAACATAAAGGGCTAAGGAAGGAACACGGGTGGGTTTTAGTCAGTAAGAGTCTGACACTCCCTTCATCATCATCATGGGGTCATTTGATGATTTCCCATCCTGAAAAAAAAAACTGGTGACTAATAAGCTGCCTGAGAGATACTTTTCCCATGTCAATTTTGAGAAAACTGGCATGCGCTATGTCAACTGTCGATCTCGACCCGTGGCAGACTGGCAATATATTATTACCTCATCATAATCAGTCTATAATGTTCCCATTGGAGGGACACAGGACTCCGTTCAGTGAGGGGGAGCGGGCTATATTCCACCACACGATAATACCTGCGTGATACGAACTTGCAAGTTTAGGCTAAAGCTGTAATAGGTACTAGAAACTAGAAAGACAACAGCACTAACATCAACCCAAGACTCGACAAAACTTTGTTTCTTGACGATTTGGGGGTAAAAAGTAGAATCTTTAAACAATGTTCCCCGAATAAATCTCTTCACCCCGTAGTTCATAAGGTCAATCATTCAACCACTTCGCCTTGTCATATACAGGCTGACAAGGACGCGCAAACTGAACCCTCGAATTCAGCACATGATTCCTGACCTAGCATACAAACTTACGTCGATTATAAAAAAAAATACGTGTGTATTTTGTGAATCGTCTTATAAACAAAACAGGCGCGGTACCGGCTACGGCCATCCGTCTTTCGAATTTTCGATCAGGTCACGTGTCCTGCCGCAAGTTTAACATTTATTACCAATTACAAAAAAAAGTGTACAACGCCGCTAAAGAAGTTTTCACTTCAAAAAATCAACTGTTTCATAGAAAAGTGCAATGCCTACGTGGTCAAAATGTATGGAACAGCAAATTTATTGTTTTTATAACCGACGAAAAATTTCAACGCAGAGGGGTTATGAATTAACCAGTCTTAGCTAGGGATATCGTATTACCCAAGAACTAGGTCGTGGAGGTCAGTTAGGCAGTCGCTCCAAGTAAAATACTGTTATACAGCTGCATGCGGTTAGACTAGAAGCCGACCGCAATATTTTTTGTCAGATTATTCTACACGCAACATACCAAAACACTAGTGTTTTAATGTTTTAGACCAAACAATAGATTTTTTGTAAATAGATAATTGCTTCATATTTTGCAATAAATTACCAGCGTTGTGTCATCGCATTTCTCATTCTTTTCTATGCAGTCCGACAGTGACCGCGCTTTAGGTTATGTAGGCGCCTTAAGCTCAGTGCATCTGCCTGAAGATTACAGCACTAAGTAGTTACTCGAAGCTAAATCTTGTGGCATTTGAACAGCGGCTGTCTGAGTGCCTGTTAGCCGGAGTTGATCACTAAATACTGGTCTTAAGACTTAGGACTTAGACATTCTAACGACTTCTAGAAGTGACTCATCGTTCTAAATAGACTATTCACTTTTTGAATCTCAACATTGGATAAAGAGCTCGTAAGTAATCCATCAAAACCCATCCCAGTGGTGGCCCAGTGGTAACGGCCGCGACTTACGAGTTGTAGTAGGTCGTAGGTTCGAACCCAGCCAGGCGCTTCACTTTGTGTAAATTATTTCATCACCACTGCTCTCAAAACGGAGAAGGTAAACACTGTGAGATAAAAAATGTCGTAGAACCAAAAATTCGAAGACGTGTGACATCTCCCAACCCGCACTGGGCCCGCGTGGTGGATGACGGGCATGACGGCCCACTCCTTCTTACCCAGAGAAAGCCGGTGTCCCAGTACTGGGCACATTATATGCTGATTATGCTAAGTAATCCATCTTATATCACTTCCTATATTTTCCATCTTCCTATGTTCCACCTCTTATCCTGCCCTCCCACCGATGACACTGCAGTTGAAGAGGTGAAGTTCACGGCCAACAAAATTTAATAACTGTCGTGCTATCGACACGATGAAGAAGGTCACTTCTTTCCACGCTCAGAAGTTAATTTAAGGTCCTTTGCGAAGAAGAGAGAGACAAAACAGCCTGTCCAGCAGCACCTCTTTCCGAAGAAGAGAGAGACAAAACAGCCTACTCAGCAGCACCTCTTTCCAAAGAAGAGAGAGACAAAACAGCCTGCTCAGCAGCACCTCTTTCCAAAGAAGAGAGAGACAAAACAGCCTGCTCAGCAGCACCTCTTTCCGAAGAAGAAAGAGACAAAACAGCCTGCACAGCAGCATCTCTTTGCGAAGAAGAGACAGACAAAACAGCTTGCCCAGCCGGATCACTTTGTGAAGAAGAGAGAGTCAAAACAGCCTGCCCAGCAGCATCTCTTTCCGAAGAAGAGAGAGACAAAACAGCCTGCCCACCAGGATCTCTTTGCAAAAAAGGGAGAGACAAAACCACCTACCCAGCAGTACTTCTCTGCCATTGATATGAATTACTTTCGTCCACACAAAAATATGGTTTATTTTTATTAAATCATTTATTTACTAACACATTATCTGACAGAGTGGACGGAGGATAAGGTGTTGTGGCGCAGTTTGGGTGAGGCCTACGTCCAGCAGTGGACTGCGATGGACTGGACTTGATTAATTGACATTAACTAAGAGGAAAAACAAAACTGTTCTTCGATACGACAAAAGAAAAGAAAGTTATTTTTATGTTTAGGCGGGCCTCTTTGCCAAGTTCATATGTTCTCTTTGACAAGATTCGTGATTGACCATTAAAAGTTTTAACGATAAAGTAGCTTCATGCTTCTAGTAAGAGAACACAATAAAAAAGAGGCCAAGTGCGAGCCGGACGCACACGAAGTACTGTACTACTTACCGTACAATATTTTACACTACATCATCATCATAGCCTATTCTCATGTTGGGGTCGGCTTAAATTCTAACCGGGGCAACTGAATACCATTATTTTATATGGAGCTACTGTTAAACGGTCAATCTTAGACTGGATGTCAGATTTTCGGGCTTCTAACTACCCGTAACGACTGACAAAGATCTATGCCGACCTCATCTAGAATAGAATAGAATAGAATAGAATACTCTTTATTATGTACACCATATACATCATTAACCATCATCATCTCATCTAGTTTTTTAAAATATGATTGTCACACGTTGGGGCCGTAGGCATCCTTTGGGTAGGTACGAAACCCTTCATCTACCTAATACGGTTCTAAAGATACACCCTATGACAGATGGACGGACGGACGGACAGCAGGGCCATAGGATCCCGTTGGAACCCTTTGAGTACGTAAACCCAAAAAATTCTCAACTTTGCTACAAAGCGGTGACAATAACAGTTCACCAATTAGTGCCCATTTCTTGCTGAAAAACACTATTTTCATTAGAAAAACTAACTTCAAACGAAGCAAAATTCTCTTTCAATGTTTCTCGACTTTGCGCAGATCTTTCGCGACCCCATTAAAAGTTTTGAACAAGATAAATACATTACTTTTACCTGAGCTTTAAGTAAATAAAATGCACGAATGTGTTGTAAATGGTTCCCTGTAAGAGTACGAAATACTATTCTGCGAAAATTGTTACATCGAGGTCTATACATCGATGCTTTGATAATGCGAAGTTATGTTTTTACTAAATCTTTTTTGTTCGCAGTTTCTTAATATCGATAAACTTAGGTTTATACTTTTGCGGAGTTGAAGGAAACTTTGCTGAGCTTTGCTGTTTTCTATTAGGAATTGAATGTTTTGCATATGTTTTAGATGCTTTTTCAATAAAATGCTAATAAAATTCTTAGCATCAGCATGATCATCCTATAATGTCCCCACAGCTGGGACCAGGCCTCCTCTCAGTGAGAGAGAGTGGGCCGTAATCCACCACGCGGGCCCAGTGTGGGTTGGTAGATGTCACATGTCTTCTATTTTTTGGTTCTAGGATATGCTGGTTTCCCCACGATGTTTTCATTCACCGTTTTGAGAGCAGTGTTGATGAAATTATTTCCACAAATTAAAGCGCCTAGCTGGGTTTCAACCCACGACCTTACCTCGTAAGTCGGGGCCGTCAGCAAAGCGACCTAAAAAAAAAACCGCCCGGTAAATATAAGAACGTGTGCGCTTAGAGACGATTTTGTATGAAATGCGTGCATTCAGGGTCTCCGAATATGAATTCCTGATCAGGAAACCGGACGTATGCGGCTAACCCAAACAACGTATGCGGTTAGAGACGATTTTGTATGAAATGCGTGCATTCAGGGTCTCCGAATCTGAATTCATGATCAGGAAACCTATCCAGGAAACCGTACGTATGCGGCCAGTCGAAGTCGTTTGGCCCGCGTGTCATTCGTGGATCTTTGACAGTCCTTACGGGTTGTCAGTAGCCCGAAAGTCTAACAACCAGTCTTACCAGGGGTATCGTATAAAATACTGGTAAGTACTCAGCTGCATCCAGTTAGACTGGAAGCCGATCCCAAAATATTTGGGAAAAGGCTAGGCAAATGATGAGTAATATTTAAATAAACTCTGACCTTAATATACTTGATGACTACAGTATGCATTGTGTCCAATAATTCTTATCAAAACTTAACACAAAACACACTTTTCTAATCACTTCACTGTTTCAACACATAGCACAGATTTAACACTTCATTACACATAAACGTAAAACACATAATTATTCGCATTATATAATGAAATTTATCTTCTCTTGTTAGTTAATATTAGTCCACAAAACTTTTAAAACAATATTTTTGTTTATTTATTAAACACGGCGGAACCGGCGCGCACGCATACCTCTCCGATGCGAATAAAAACGAACATAAATCCCCCTCCCTTTCATCACCCCACAATTGCTACTATTGTCCCTTTCTCACAACTGCCCAATATATTTAGACACATCCTAGTTTACTTAATGTTAGCATTTGTTATTACAAAGTCAATAACACAAGGGGTCTTAGATAGTTTAATATATGTATTTTTAAGCAAATATTGTAAGGAGTTTGTAACAAAAGGATTAAGGTTAGGGGGCTCTTTGAATTATAAGATGGTGAAAAGGACAATGAAGGGTGTCGTAACATTATCTTCGAAGTATAACAGTGTACACGCTAAAATGAGAGGCTCAAGAAAAATGTAGTGAAGGTACCTAGTTTAAAATAAAACGCGGAAAGTATTCATTGCAAAAGCAACGATAATTTTTACTGTTCAGGCGTAAGTAAGTACTATTAGTTATACTGTGGCTCAGGACCCTAATTCACTAAGACCACTTATCAATTCCTTACTGCGAAACCACGTCAATGAGGGTTTTTTGAAATGACGTTCACCAGATGGCAGCACTGACACGTCAGGTCCAGACATCTGTCAAAGAGCCTATATTTTCTTTAGTCATGACTGAATGATGAACGAATGAATGAATCGAATGATGAACATCATCATATATTTTATATTGGAAGACCTCTTGTCACAGTGGTGCCAACTGGTGTCGTAAATTTTCACGAAAACCCTCATTCCTTATCACGAGTCACGACATCTGCTATTAACATATTCTCTATGTCTATCACACAATGGCGTGGATTGAACTGTCAAAATACATGTTGTCCGTACGGTTGTTTCGATTCGATGCCGTAAACAAGACACGATATTGACGTAGTTTGCACGTGGTAAGATTTCGAAACAAATATCATTTGTAGTTCTATCATCATCTGCCTAGCCTTTTCCCAACTATGTTGGTGTCGGCTTCCAGACTAACCGGATGCAGCTGAATTCCAGTATTTTACATGGAGCGACTGCCTAGCTGACCTCCACAACCCAGTAACTAGGTAATACGGTACCCCTTGGTTGGTTTGTCTTATTATTAATTTCGTCTGTTTGGAAACAGAAAAGCTATTAAAAAGTTATGATCCAACAAAGATTCGTTTTTCTTTCTATTTTTAACGTTACTTTAGGTGTAAATAAGTAATAAAAGAACTGTGAAATCTTCAAATCAAGTCCGTACCGACAAAGCTCAGTTATAGTAGAGTTCAATAAACTTTATTTGTAACTGATTTATGCAGTTTCATAAAACTCGATTTTCCATAGCACTTTTCGAATTTTTTTACGCGCCTTTAAGTTCAGAACGGTGTTTCTGTGCATGTGAACTAGACGTTGTGCGTGCAGACTAGCTTCTAACAGTCTAACTGCTCATCACTGATACTAGCTCTGTCAGACATGAAGCCTTACACGAAGACAGCGTTCTTTTTGGCCATGACCACCAGAGAGTTCGAGCTAGCGACTAGTTTACTCTTAACAACAGAGGTACTGCAGACCGCGACAATGTGCCCCTCGTATATTTGAGTACGGTGCTCAAATATACGAACGGCATGTTGTCGACTGCTGCAGTGGGTTCAGCCGTTGACGCGTTTCGCTCGTGTGTATGAGCACTAACAAATATAATACGCCATCATCCTACTGTCCTTCATGGATCAGCTCAGCGTGGCTTCTATTTCCATAATTCCCTATTAGCCGTCATCTCAATTGCTAGTTGTTATGAGGCAAAGAAATAAAAATGGGTTTATTACGGGGTAACGGAATTCACTTGTCAAAAATTATAACACACTTCTCACTTTTTAGAGTTCCATACTCAAAGGGTGTAAACGGAATTCAATTACTAAGCCTCCGCTGTCCGTCCGTCCGTCCGTCTGAATGTTTGCGGGCTGTATCTCATGAACCGTAATAGGTAGACAGTTGAAATTATCAGAGGGTGTGTAATTCTATTGCTATAACAACAAGTAATAAAAATAAAATAAATTTAAATTAAAGGGGGTTCCCATACCAGAAACGTCTTTTTCTTAAATATGTAGTCTCAGAATCCATCCACCATTTCTTTAATCCATTTTCTTTATCTTTTTAAACCAACAACCAGAACTCAAAGCCATTTATCTAGAACCTTGGTGTTTAAATAGTTTCTTAACCGTTGGATGGAGGTCGTTGAGGCAAATGGTCGGCAATTTGTATGCTCTATTTAAAATACGTTCGTCTTAAGCAGTTTAATCTACTGAAGGGTCTCGTAATTATCTGTGAGGAGTCTGACGACCACTTGGTAGATGTGAACCACTTTACAGTTTTGCGTAGATTTGACGCATACTTTCTCCCAAATTGTGATTTTGTTATTCTTATGTTTGTGTTTTTATTCTTATGCGTCGCGTCATGTTTGCCGCAAATAAACGTATTTTCTTTCTTGGTTGATTAGCCTTGAGAAGAGCAGTTGGAATACGGAGGAAGCCCTACAAGTTATTTGGAGCGCAATATACGAGAAGGAAAGAACTTAGATTTATTGGAAGGTTTTTTGCGCTTTTAACTCCATAAGAAATGATAATGTTAAATGTTAGTCTAATGCCGCGTGCTTACGCCTGCAATGCTTTTCAAATTGCTTAAGACATATCTCGTTGAAGTTACTCGAGAGCTCCGTCCTAATTGCAATAAGATTGTAGCACGTTTAATAAAATCCAACACCTACCTAGAAAAACACCACATAAAAGAAACAGTATGGAAGAAAAGACATGCTGCCGACACAACATAAATGGCTATAAGGGTAGAAGGATGATTATTCCAGAAGGCCATAGCAAAAACGTGCAACGCAATCGTAACGTAAAATAATGTGTGAGCTCACTCATGGACACTTTTTTGCGTACTAAGTATGATGAGGGTAAATCTAGCGATTTAAATCTTTGGGCAGTGGGGTTTGGCTTTTTTTTTTCAGGATGGGAAATCATCAAATGACCCTTCCCGCTCTGGGTGGTGCGGAAGGGAGTGTCAGACTTGATACTCCCTTCCGCTTCAAGAGCGCTCGATGAGGGGTTTGACTTTACGTTGTCAAGAACGCTCTCTAGAAAAACACACGTTATTAGATAACGTTTCAGTGAGGTCATTCACCGGTAAATTACGGACGCCATATGGGTGGTCACCGCTTTTAAAAAAATCGAAGCTTTAGGACTAAAACATAAACGTACACAAGATAACATAACACTCATCGAGTTGGTTTAGAGTTCAATTTCTAGAGTGGAATTGTAAATGTACCACGTTTATGTTTGTACCACGTTGCGACCGACGTTGTAACAGATTTTTAGATAACTATTTTTTAATGTGTATTAACCCTAAGGGTAAATAATATATATTTTTTAAAAGCGACTAAATAACAATTAGTATCTAATTAATTAAGAAAAATAGCAAAAATTATATCCTAACTTAACTAAAACTATTCACAAACTAAAACATTGCGTCGAAATATTCATCCGCATCGCTGTCGACTGGTAATGTACCCAAAGAGATTGGCGGCATTACCTCGTTGTATGCTTTTAGCTTAGCCTCTGGCCAAGGTAAAAGCCAGCCCTTGGGTCACGGGAAGCGTCAACCAGCCGTTTAGTAAATTCCTTTAAAAGACCATGAGCACCCTAAGGGTTACAAAAGTAAATTCAACCAAACGAAATTCACTCTTATATGCAGTCCTACCCTTACCAGTTTTGTAGATCAAAACTCAGAAGACAAACCCAACAAAAGAATCGACGAATGGATGTTGTTGAAGGATTTGGTGCAACCTTGAGACACACACCGCGCTGTGTATGTTTCGTTATTAATTTTATTTTAAGTATTCGTCATAGTGTCACTTTTGTTTCGATGTGTTTACATTTTGTTTTTTTATCGACTCCTTGTTTTATAATCATGTGGGTAATTTGGTTATCATCTAATATTGTACTTTTGTGTGTTGTGCTGTCTTCTTGTGTGCGCCAAATAAATGGTTTATCTATCTAATGATTTGAAGCACAAACGCGATCATACAAGCATCCATTCTGGAGTTAATTGGACGTGTTTGTTGACCGCTGCTGTATTTAGATCAAAGGCTGTCTTTTTCCTTGTCCAGGGTTGTTACGTTTGATAAGGGTTAATAAAAATATGATATTTGAAAAAGGATTATTTACCGTTAAGATTGAAAGGAGGGATTGAGTGGGAGACAATATTTTTTATGAGTTGGAACTATGATGTTTAACGAGGGTTTTATTATTTTACCTTGATGAAAATTAACAAGAAAATTGCTTAATTTTAGTTAAACCAAGTTGATGAGAATACGTGGCAATAGAAGAGTCATCATCATCACCATTTCAGCTGAAAGACGTCCACTGCTGGAAATAGGCCTCCCCCAAGCACCTCCACTTCGACCGGTTCTGTGCTTCTCGCATCCAACGGGTTCCTGCGGCCTTCACAAGGTCGTCGGACCACCTTTATATTTTATTTGTATTTGTTTGAATGGCCATAACTTATTCTATAATAATCCATTTGAAGGATTTCAGTTTGTAGTACTGATAGATTTTCGCGGTTTACTCGTTTCTTCTCTACAAGCGGAAAAATGGCGCTACCTAATATATTGACATTTTCATATTTTCATCACATGGCAAAATATATATATGTAACAGTGTAACAATCACAGGCAAACTCCATGCATATAGAAGTTGTACAAAAAAATAACTGTAAATCCAGTTTTAAAATGAGGTTACTTGTTGTTGTGATCTTGTTTTCGTAGCTGCAATAATCTATAGACCTATAGTCATCATTTATTTTCGTTGTTTATATGTATATTTAGTACCTATGTATTTATTTATGTGTATATTATACAGCATTATGTTATATATATCTATGTATCTATTATAGTATATTATTTTGCACCACTGACAACCCCATTTTTTATATCCACGCAATCACTGTCCATACCAAGGCTGCCTGGAAGAGATTGCAGAAAGCGATAGGGCCGGCCATTGTATGTTTTGTATTCATGATCGTATTTTTTTGTTATGTATTTTCTGGTGCACAATAAAGTATATATAAATAAATACCCATCAAAAAAATCTAAATAATGAATATAACAATATAAGGTACTTATTATAATTATTATGTAAACAAATACATATTAATACATATGCGTAAAAGTATGCAACAAAGCATTTCGTTAGCAATCAACCCACCCAACTTTACTGATTCCACCAAAATTGCAATTCCAATAATGGGCGTCATCAACTGTAGAATTTAAAGTGCGCTCGGGGTTGTGACCACTAACATCACACCACAAAATAATGTACCTATTTATAGTTAGGTATGTAAATGGCATGATTTTAGTCGAACCTCAAATAATCCCCATTTTGCTTTCCCAAAAATATTATCCAACAATGCCTATTTTTGCGAACCTCAAATAATTGAAATTTCGGGGTCCTAACAAAAATAGAAACATCAGAATTGACAACCTCCTCCTTTTAAGAAGTCGGTTAAAAATACAAAATAGACAAGTAACGCGATAAACTTGGATGTAGCGCTCGCCGGCCACTGCTGAGACACCGCTCGCTTCGCTCGCTCGCTCAGTTCGCGCGCAGTTTCTCCCTTTAGGCTATCATAAACAGTCGTCAGTTTGCGATAGTTCATACAATATGCGTTTTTAAATGCCGTACAATAGCAAACTATTTTTATCGAAATTTCAAAGATTAAATGGGTTAAGGGTTATTTTAAAAGGGTAAAGTTAATTACGATATTATTATTTGCTTAATCGAGCCGAGGCCGGCCCTGAATGAAGTGGCGAGATAATCCGAACGCGTACCGCGAGGGCTGGCTCGAGGTGGAAAAGAATTCCTGAAAGGACTTGGGGGAGGCCTTTGCCCAGTAGTGGGGTGGGAAAAAATAAACAAAACAAACGAGAGACCAAAACCGCATTTGCTTTTAAATCACCATTACCATTGCAACGACGTGCCTTAAAGTATTGCCAATGAAATTCAAGGATGCGAGACGTCTCTCTTACTTCGATTTTCCAAAGTCTTTTATAAATTCAATTCGCTGACAAATACAGTCCGTATTCAGCACTAAACTTCAAAAAGATTTGCAACTCAACGTTCCTAACGATTCTGTTTGCTATGTTGCCAGCGTGGCAATTGCATTGACTCTAAAGCAAGCAAATCGACGATTGGACAGAAATATTCATAATTTAGGTTTACATTTTCGACAGTGCGTCGGAAGAACCATTTTATCACGTTGAATGTTTGTAAGACAAAAGCCGGGTAGCCGGCAAAATTCTAAATATTCATTGCGTTATTTACGTTGTCTAGTAGACAAATTTTTCAAGCATATAAAGCAATGGATTGACCATTTCCTTTAACATTTTTTTTTCGGAATTCGATCAATGTGTGTTACGCAATTAGCTTAGCTTAACGATATCTTGTTTTGCGGTAGTTTAAATAAAATTGCATCACAAATCACATAGGTAGGAGGCATCTTTATGAACTTCCAATTTCCGAATATACGAGTATGTAGATTTCATTTTGTTACTCAACAACCTACGCATAAGACAAATTGTAATATGGCGTCCCACGATCTTTTTTTTCTTGCTTATTTTTGTTATATGTAGTTTAGTTTTTTTTTGTTTTAAATGCTCCTTTTTACTGTTTGTATTTCCTGTGCGTATCCCAAATAAAACATTTTTCTTTCTTGATTTTACGAAAAGTTTTCGTGAGGACAAAAATCTAATATTTTTTAATATCTCCGTAAAATCTGCCAGAGTGGCAACCCTAACTGCATTGGCAGCTGGCACAAGAGCGAAACCTAATTGATTTTGGTATACCACGGATGTACCGAACCGTACGAACGAATGGAGGGGCGCAGAAATACCTCCTCAAGTGTAAAGGCACCTTGAAACAGGCGCGACATGCGATAAAATCGCGCGCGACACAAGAGCACCGCAAGTCGCGCAACGAGCGGTATCTTTGTGTTGCGCGCGATTCGCGTCGTGCGTCGCGCCTGTTTGAAGGAGCCTTGAATGTGTACGCTTACTTACGGATGAAGATAATGATTTTCTAGTACTTATTGTTAGTTTTCTATCCCTTACCTGAAAAAAGAAAACAGAATATTAAGACATTGGAAGTTTGTGGATTTTATAACATAACCAGCGTTTACACATCGCACCTCCGATAAAATACAACTCGATAAACCTGGATTTTTAGAAAAGCGATAATAAACTCACGGATTTGTTAATCAGTCTTTATTCTTACACTATTATTATTATGTGATCAAAATTATACACACTTGAAAAGCTTACAAATAACATTGTTTTACGCTGTATTTAATTTTCCTGAAAAACACCTGAAAATTCCTGTGAATGAATTTTTCGAGTTGTAAACCTATTTTATCGGAGGTTCGACACGTATTTAAGTAGTGATGCTTGTTTCGACAAGTCATACTACATGAAAACAATCCAATCTCGTTATAGTTTTTTTTTTTGTAGACGAATAATAAAAGACAGGTCTAGCTTCTATAGGAATTTGGCCATTGTTCTTTGGCACACAGGAAGGCTAATTTGGGTAAGAATAAGGGATACTTTTAATCCCATAGTACGTTCGCGTGAGACAATTTCTGACCTCAAGGCGACTAAAGCTGCGGGTAAAAACTAGTCAATTATAAATTATGAACATAAAGCATAAACCGAGTCATAAGAAAAACGCATAAAATGAAAAATAAAGCTATTACATTAAGAAAGTGCGAGATAGCCGCTTTTAATAGAGAGCGCTCAGTATTCTTCGATGTGACCTACCGCTCCTGCCAGTAATTGACTGCGAATTGGATGCCTTGGTTGGTGATTGTGCGCTGTCCTCAATTGGTAGCTCATTCAATTTTTAGCTTTGATTGCAGTGCTAGTGCAAGAAATTAGTTTTATAGTAACGATTACGATGATTTTATAAATGTATTTGTAATAGAGTTGAGAATATTATGACTATGAGCTATCATTATCATCACTGAGGCTGATCATTCCCATTTTTGGAAGTATTGTGTACTAACACCAGGTTTCTAAATTGAGAATTTGAAGCTCGTTCGTGTTAGGCTCCTGCATGCTTAATAAAAAACAAAAATCAAATGTCATTTATTTAAATTAGGCGGAGAATAAGCACATTATGAACGTCAAAATTACATAAGACAGTTCCCCCGCCCTCCACCACTTCCTAGTGCTTTAGCTTGGAAGTAGAACTGGTGGAACAAACTCTCCATACCTACATATTCCAATATTATGGAATCATGTCAAATCTAATGAAACTATCACGCCTTGTTGCGCTCTCTCAACGCTGTGGTCGCTTCCATTCAAGGCATTAAGGCTCCTTCAAACAGGCGCGACACGACACGCGACACAAAGGCACCGCAAGTCGCGCAACGAGCGGTGCCTTCGTGTCGCGCGCGATTCGCGTAGCGTGTCGCGCCTGTTTGTAGGAGTCTTTATGAATGAAAAGTAGACCTGTTGCTGATGTAAACGTTTCGATATTAATCCTCAGAATCCGCTCCAGAAAAGTCATCTCATTTATATTGTGGTAGCATTCTGCTTTTAATGCGATTGAAGCGTTTACAGTTGAATGCATTATTATTTAATAGGTAATATAAGTAGAAGGGGCTTGTTACTAACAGTGGCACGGGTCGCTCGATCAGGTTAAGCTACGCTTGCCGCGGTTGGTCCATGGATGGGTGAGCATCTGTACATACCAGGACTCCGTGCCTCGGAAAGCGCGTCAAGCCGTTGGTCCCGGCTGTCATTCGTGGATCTTTGACAGTCGTTACGGGTGTCAGAAGCCCGAAAGTCTGAAAACCAATCTCACCAAGGGGTTTCGTATTATCCAGTAACTTGGTTGTGGAGATCATATAGGCAGTCGCTCCATGTAAAATACTAGTACTCAGCTGCAACCGGTTAGACTGAAAGCCGACCCAAGCAAAGTTGGGAAAAGGCCAGGCAGATGATGATGAGGTAATTAATATACCTAAGTAGAATATGGCTACAAAGAGTGATTACCGAGATAACGACTAATAGAGAAGTATGGAAGAACAACCAACAAAAAAATCGATTGTCTGTAAAGTCGGTTTACTGACGATAGTTGAACGTGACAACGTCATAAGAAAATACTGATGGAATAGTTGCATTGCATTTGTTAATATTCGCTTGCACTTCAAGCCGCCATGGAACGCCTCCACGCTACAGAGCGAGGCCTCGAGGTAACGCTACATGAGTCATGTTTTTTCGTGAGTGCAGCCAGCTTCATCGATTTATTAGACGTTGTCACGTCAAAAATTTATAAACTTATAACTTTCGCCCTCCATCCCCTAAAATGGGGGGTGGAAGTTTGTATGAGACTTCCAAATGTTAGGGTACTTCCTGAAGTGCTAGAAAGCTGAAATTTGGTATGTAAATAAAGTTCAGTATACAAAAAAACACTACTGTGCCCCCAGATTAGCTTTTAACTTTCGCCCCCATCCCTTAAAATGGGGGGGGGGGTGGAAATTTGAATGAGACTTTCACCAATTTTATGAATTAGGACATGAAAGTTTACACGGGACTGTAGACAGTAACTAAAAAACCTATTAATAAGTACTTACAAGAACCTGAGCGAAATATCGCCCTGATTGATCGCTTAATATGGTAATCAGTAAACCATCAAAGAAAAAAGGCAAAGACAGAGAATGGGCTATGAAAACTGGCACTGCTGATGTGCAAGAAATACACCCCAAAAAAAGAAGAAAAAAATAAACACTAAAAATACATGTTGCGACGGCTCCAAATACCTATATCGGAAAAAGGCGGGCGAATGATGATGAGGTAATATGTAACATAACATCGTAACTCAAACTGTCGTCCCACTCTACCTAACCTTTCGGGGAATCAGATGTGACATTGTATTGTTTCGGAGTACTTTTATTTATTAAGGGGACTACATGACCAAAAGCGCGGTCACTGTCAGACTGCATAGAAAAGAAAGAGAAGCGCGATGATACAACGTTGATAATTTATTGCAATATATGAAGCAATTATCTATTTTCAAGAAAACTTGTTTTAACAAAAAAATAAAACACTAATGCTTTAGTATGTTGCTTGTAGAATAATCAGACAAAATTCAGAATGATTGTATGTATTGGTTTTATTGTAAAAATAAAGTTTTTAGAGTTATCTTCATGATTTTTTCTATTGTGTCAAATTAGTTGTATTATATTTTCAACACACTATCAAACTAGCATATATCCTGAAGAATATCATATATTTTTCAGATTTTGTGTAGCGTAGTCGATCATATACTTTTAGGCATTATAAAACTTGCGTTTTTTTGCGTTTAGGTCCTGTAGTCCCCTTAACATTTATAAGCTTAATGGTGGGTCGGAAGCCGTATTTAAATTCCAAGTGTATCCCAGCAATATATATGTATATATATCGTCAATCACAGCTGGTACAGTCAGCGGCAAAAGTCGATTAACACTTTAGTTTTTTAATTCTTAACTATTGAGATAAATATTTAATTTAAAGGAGAACAGGAGTAAAATTAAAATAATATCAACTCTTAGCGAATAAATAAAATGCTGAAATACAATGAATAAAAAAGAAAATGTCAATTAAAATGATGTAAAAGTAGCAGTGTTAAAGCTCCCGCAGACAGACGCGACGTAACATTGCAACACGATTGTGCGATATATCGATGCGATACAGATTTTTTTTTATAAAAACTTGCGCGACGCTTATCTTTCTTGCTAACCGTACAATTAACCATTTATTAGCCTATTACCAAAGCAAACATAGTGATGGTAACTAACTACTTCAAATAAAATACCAAGTATCGTGCAGTCGACGCAGTATAAATCCAGCTATAATTGGCCCACTTCCGCAGCCTGACCTGGCGTGCTGACCTTCGTAACGGCAGCGAAGGACACACCATGCAGGTGCCACAATAGGAGCAAGTGCAGAGGAACAACACGATGTAAATGTGCAATTAACACGAATGTGAACATACTAATGTACTTACAATGATTCACGAAAAATTTTAAACCAATTATTAAAACACTTTTGCCTGAAATCGCGAAAAAAAAATCTGCTGTTCCCTACATTTTGACGAGTTATACGAACATAAATGTAGGGAACAGCTGAATTTTTGTCGCGATTTCAGGTTTGGTCTCATAGTAAAAGTTGTTCATAATGACGAGTACAATGACCTCTTAAGAGGTTGTTAATGTTTTACCAATAACCCTGTATACTCCTGTTACTTCGTTTACGTTCATATATCTGGGCATACACGCACGCCGGTTGCGAGTAGGTACTGCGCACCTGACAAAGGTCAGGTGGTCAGGTTCTTTAGAAAGCTAAAGAATATCACAAATAAGGTCACTAAGGTAAAATAGAACCACTTTACAAAACGTTTTTCTTTCAGATCTTGGTGGTTTTTGGCAGTTTTGGTTATCTGTGATTATGATTTTTCACTACAAAGTGAAAAATAACTTTAATCCCGGAAGTCGGTGTCGTTGGTTCCGCATTTTCGTTTTTTGACACCGACTTCCAAAATTAAAGTTTAATTTTTACTTTGTAATATTTTTTTTTGTGAAAATGTTTTTATTTTTCACTTTTTAGTTGTATCTACCTACCCCACACACTACGTACTTGCTATGTGAATATTAGTGACTGGAAGCTATTGAACACATCTGCGTACCACCCCTTTAGAGGGTACAGGCGTGATGTTATGTTATGTAGTGTGATTGCGTAAACAATGGATAGGTACATAATATGCGATAGCAGCAATTGCGGTTGATTTGCTGGCATTTATTGAAGAGTTCCGTTGTCTCCGAAACTCATGGTCAGATCTTTACGAAATTTAAATGGGACCATTTCGAAATAAACCTCTTTCGAACACAAAAGAATTTAGCAAATTCAAAAATTACTTTCGAATTTATAATAATTAGTAGGTATGACTAATATTATAAATTCGAAAGAAACTCTCTGTCTGTCTGTATGTTACCTTTTCATGCCTAAACCACTGAACGGATTTCGATAAAATTTGGCAGAGAGATAGATTGCATCCCGGGGAAGGACATAGGATAGTTTTTATCGACATAACTCGCGGGCGAAGCCGCGGGCGGAAGCTAGTCCGTCTATATATGACGGAGTCATGCCCGAACATACCTACTTTAAAAAAATATATATAAACATCCGAATTGAGAACCTCCTCTTTTTTTTTTGAAGTCATTAAAAATAGTTAAAATTATTAGGAAATTAAAACTTTATAATACCGTATTATAATACTTAATGGATGGAAAGACACACTGTGTCTATCCCTAATAAATCGGGACAAGGAAAGGAAGACAGTGACATCAATCTCTTCTTTGGTTATTCTTCTTTCAGCTATCCATACCTAAATAAGAGGTCAATTCAAATTTGTTAGCGAAACTACGCAGCCGTGTTAGGCATCTAAAAATCATCATGTCATTGTTTATTTGTTTTATCATGTTTAGATGGTGTACTAATTAAATTTAATTCTAAAAAAAAAAAAAATAAAAAAAAAATAAATAAAAAAATAAAAAATAAAAAAAAAAATAATAAAAAAAAATTAAAAAAAAAATAAAAATAAAAGAAAAATTTAATAAATTAATAAATTATTTTTTTAAATAAATAAATAAATAAATAAATAATTCTGTATATGCTTGAAGTTTTCTTAGAGTGAAACTTCTGAAGCTTCATTTATTTCGTTAACTGGGTTGTTTAGATTTAAAAACGGTACGTGTTGCATTTTATAATTGGTATTATAAAAGTTTTTTTTTTTATTGAACGCCATGAACTTTACACTTTACAGTTAGAATATAAAATTAGCTGCCCTTACATTAAAAAATAAGTCTAACTGAAGGATATCCATATCAGTCTGTAAATATCTGTACAACTGAATGGTGCATAATCTTTTCATTATTTGGAGACCTAGAGATCCCTATTATATTTTTGCGATCCACCGATTCTGAATACTTTTTGATCGCGCAGTGGTAGACCGCGAAATTGTTACGTTTTTTGCAATTTGCAGGTGAGTGTCAGGTTGTATCTTGATCAAAATATGATTCGCGACTATTACAGGTACGTATTTACAGAATTATAATCATTAGAATCACTAATACGTCTGTCTAAGTTAGATTTGTATCATAAAAACCAATCTCTTATGGAAAAGTAATTATGGTACAAATCTATCTTAAAGATATATTTTAATAATTTTAATGACTATAAATCTGTAAATACATATCTATTATAGTCGCGAATCATATTTTGATAAAGAACTACCTGACACTGTCCTGAAAATTGCAAAAACCTAAGAAATTTTAATTTCCCGGTCTACCACTGCGCATTCACCTCAAAGAACTAGCGATTAAAAAAATACTTGTAGGGACCTACTTATCATCGATGGAAATTTCCTACACCTACCTAATACCTGAAAATTTTCATATCACACAATCTTAAAAGTTAAAACATACATAAAGCACTCATTTCCACACACGCAAGACACTTTCAGTAAATCTATCACTTAGAATCTTAGGTACTCAGGAATAGGGTACAATTTTCTTTGGAAACTAGACAAGTGGCCTGGTAAGAAAATTCAGTTAATTGAGTTTACCTGGCTCTTAAAAAGCAAGGTGAAAGGGTATTGATTGCGTAGTTTTATCTTTACGAAATCAATGTAGGTTTAGGACTGGGTCGTTCGATGCTGCCAGTCTTCTGGGCACGTTTCCGGATGACAGCGATGCGGCCGACGACACGACGCCTAAGTAGGTACCCTTTGTTTTTGTATTTATTTGTATATTAAGTTAGTTAGTCATTTAATTTGGTATCTAGTGTTAATACTTAGTTATCTATTACAATAAAAAGTTATGCGTGGTCATACATAAAAAAAAAACATACGCGTCGACTAGGGAACCTTCTCCGTTTTTTCGTCGGATAATAAATTTGATCAATTTCATGAAAAATGTATAAGTAAGAAATAATAAAGCTGAATGAAGAGTTTGTTTGAATGCGCTAATCTTTGGATCTAAAAGTCTGATTTGAAATGATCCAAATTTTTAAAGAAGATTATTGGCCCAATTCTTAAAGAAGGTTATTGGCTATTAAACGTCACGCTAGGACCCTAAGGAGCCGGGCAAAAAGAAAAGATAGTCAGAAAGAACTCTAAGCGAAAAAGAAGTAATAGCGCGGGCTGACGATGCGATGCGACGCGATGGGCAAGAAATTTCACGCGGACAAAGTCGCGGCCAGAAGCTAGTAGAAAATACGTAGACAGACCTACTCACTTTAGAAAGAAAATGTATTTATTGGGACTCGCACAGGAAGATCACAAACTAAACCCATCATCTGAATCTGCCTAACCTTTTCCCAACTATGTTGGGGTCGGCTTCCAGTCTAACCGGATGCAGCTGAATACCAGTATGTAACAAGTAAACAATTTTGAAGTATATTGTATCGATAAAATCTATTTTCTATTATTGTTCGTTCGAGAGAATAGTTAATTACCATTTTGAAAAACAAAAAAAATACCTTTATTTGCGATGAACATGACGCAAAGAAAATTAAGGGGAATAAGTGTCACATCCACGCGATACGGCCATCGCTCAGAATAATCACAGAGCATGTAAGCATGTACTTTAAGAATAATGCTGCGAATAGGGGCGAAACGAATACAGGTGTCATCTTTGTATGTATATCGTTACAAAGTCAAATGTAGGTAATTTTTTTTTATTTCAACTACGTAGTAATGTTATCATTAATCACTACAAAACCAATCCACAAAGGACATATTTTTTGCTTAGAACCAAAACAGTGTAGAAATGTTGTATGAAATCTCATGGTTGCACAGTTTTTCATTAATGCACTGCTTTTTATTTTTTATTTAGATATAAATTTACCACAGAGGTTTAATGTCTGTCATTATGTTTAATATAAATGCATTAGATCAAAAGATACTGGCTGAAAATAAAAATCGGCTGAATAAAACCGACTCAGTGAAAAAAAAAATACAAATGGCGCGCATTTTGTACCATTGTAAAACTTTGATACTTCATATTTAGCAAGAAAAGATTAAAAAATGGAAATAGCCATAGTGATATGAATGCAATTCCAAAAAGTATAAAAACAGCTGCAAATGAAATTGTTAATAACCTTTTGCCGCAAAAGTCGCGGGATAAATATTTAAAAGCTTAGGAAAACTTTGTTTTCATTAACTTGAGTTTTTATTTTGAGTAGGTACATATATTTTATCACGGTAGGTAGATTGGTAGTTGAAAGAAAAGTAGATTATGCACCTTGCTAAAGTGAGTAATTAATGCACTCGTGTTAATTTAGTGCCCTCACACTCTCGTGCATTAATAACTCACTTTGCGCTCGATGCAACAACCAACAAATCATACAGCACGTGTACTACTGAACAAACCAACGTATTAAATAAAACATTATATTCAACCTGAACAAAGCAAGATTTAGCGTCCATATCGCCAGTTCCACTTTATCGACAGATTCGGTATCGAGTAATAATTTATCGATAATTCGGGTCGGCTCGGTCAGTGGTGAACCATTTAGGTATTGTAGTGCTATTGTTCCGATTCCACACAATGGTATATTGACATAACTTCTGTAAGGTTTGAAGGTATACCTATAAATTTTCTTCAATACGGAGCAATTGCATAGATTGCTGGACTGATATTTTAATTGCCCGTTAACTGTTATCTAGGCAATAAAATAATATGACAGTCTGTCATATACTTTATAATCTGACAAACTAAAAATGTTATCCTTCAGTTATAAGTTATCTGACTGTTGAACAGAATATAATATTGAAATTGAATCATTTCTCAGACTTTTTTTTTAATAAGTTATTGCATATTTTATTTTCACAATCTCATAACTAACCATTTACACTAGGTACTAAATTAAAATACTAACTAACTGTATAAATAAATACAAAAACAAAAGGATATTTAGGCGTCGAAGTAGGTACTTGTCCGCATCGCTGTCATCAGGAAACGTGCCCAGAAGACTGGCGGCGTTGCCACGTTGAATGACAATGCTAATTCTTTCGCCAAAGAACGACCCAGCCCTCTGCACTATGATTGCGTAACACACTATCAATCACAAACTGAATAATTTTGAAGGATATTGCTAATCCATTGCTGCATATGTTCCAAAAATTTGTCCGCTCAACAACGTAAATAACGCAATGAAAGTTGTTGTACTGTCAAAATGAAAGCGATTGCTATTGCTAGTGGGTTACACAATTACCGCGCTGGTCACGCGAAGTGTCGGTCAGCCGGCGACAAATTTTCTTAAAAGCTCTTAGGTTACTTTCCGCCTTTAAGGCTCCTACAAACAGGCACGACACGCGATATAATCGCGCGCGAAACAAAGACACCGCTCGTCGCGACTTGTGGTGCCTTTGAGTCGCGTGTCGCGTCGCGCCTGTTTGAAGGAGCCTTTAACTAGAGAAGGTAGGTAGGTATTGCTTTGCACGAAGAACCTGCATTTTATTGCAATTATTTTTAGAAAATTCAAACCATTGCGAGATGATTTTCCACAAGACTTGAGCCTGGAGCCCAAGTGG
This sequence comes from Luperina nickerlii, assembly GCA_963855955.1. Classification (NCBI taxonomy): domain Eukaryota; kingdom Metazoa; phylum Arthropoda; class Insecta; order Lepidoptera; family Noctuidae; genus Luperina; species Luperina nickerlii. Next base: position 4,901,539 of record OY979679.1, on the reverse strand, counting down.
CGTCCAAGGATTAGAAAAAGAAGTGTTGGTCGCCCGGCGGCGGGGTAGACAGACGACATTGTTACTATCGCGGGTAAAACCTGGCTGGCACAGGAGCGTGGTGATTAGCACAAGCAAAGAGAGGCCTATATCCAGCAGTGAGTGAAATAGATGATAATGAGAGTAAGAGCAAACCCAAAGAGCGTTTTGCTATTTCCTACATCGAAACTGCTACAAAATATATATATTAATATGTTCCTTCGACTAAGTAGTGTGTCAGGAAACGGGTCAAATAAATCTGTGGAATCCCGGATATTGTTCCGGAAATCTACGCCGGAATTCCCATAAATGACCCGGATGTAATCGGCCGGTTAATTTCCCAGTGTCTCTCATGACAACAGCGATAGGGAATTACGAGTGAAATGCTGTATAGATGATTTGTGATGGTTTTTAGTCCTTTGAAGCTTAAGAGAAATACACAGAAAGGGAACCTATTAAAGATGATTTCCAACAAACGGCTCACATCGCATTGGATAAGAAAGGATACGAACGGATGCGGCGACAGCCGATCGCGTCCGGCAGGATGTCGACGCATACGATCGGCTCCGTATCGTCGCTTGCGCACGTATCCGTTTCTGCGCCTAGTCAAATAGTTTCATTCCTACCGTGTTGACGTGTTCTAATTTTTGAAAATGGTTGAAATTGACATAGTATTGTTGGCTATTGCATTAGAAGAAGAAAATAATCATAAATCACAGAAAGAAACATTTGGACGACAGCCGAAAGGATTCGATCGGTTACGACGACAGGGGAACGGAGCCGATCGCGCGTCGCAGCATACTTTCGGCTACGATTGCGTGTCGCGGAAGACGCCCGCGGTCAAGCTGCTGTGCGCGGCTTGGTAATATAGACTTTAAATACTGTTGTATACGATTTCATATAATTTAAAGATTGCAAAATCCGTCCCGATCCGATGCGATGTGAGCCGTTTGGTGGAAATCATCCTTTATTCAACCTAATTATCTTACCGGGAAACTTAGGTGAGCTGTGTCATTTGATTCCACCCAATGGTAAAGATTGACACTATTACCAGCCCACTTCAAGGGTTCTTACTCGTAACTTCTAGATTTTCAAGGTGAGATATTTACAGAATAGATTAGCAGGTACCAGCTTTATTAGATACCTACCTAGGGTAGACCGAGGCGAATCGGATCAGTGGGTGAATCGGATCAAAATAATAAATTCGGCAATATTTTAAATAACGCGTTGACAAGGAGCGCAAGCGACTGGCGCCTTATGACCCTCCCCCTCCCCGCACCTCCCACCATAGGCATTGGGTCTATTCGACTTGTACATCACCGTCAGCGCTGCGCGCCAGCACGTCGGGTATTTGTGTGTGTTACAATTTTGGTGCGCATCTAAGGTAGGTATTTACTATTTCTTTGTGTATTTCTAAGGATTGTTGTTAAAGTTTTAAATTATATGTCTTATATTGATTGGAAAGGGGTCTATTTTAGAATACATTTTAGATTTTAAGAATAATATTATAGGTTAATATGTATATAAAATATTTATTTCAAAAGTCTTTAATATGGGGCTATTCGGATCGCGTCAACGGAGGCGAATTTGATCACTTTTTTAAAATGATTTATTTTATATTTGAGGTTAATAATGCGATATTATTTCCTTGTAGATGGTTCGCACGTACAAAAGAAAGAGTAATGCGAGAGGATGGTCCCAAGAAAAAATGAAAGAAGCTACAATTAAAGTCAAGCATGCGAAGAATGGTGCCACGAAAAATGTGCTGACATGGGAGGGAAAAAAGGCCCGTGTATATATGTGATTTATGTGCTACAAATTAATATTGATCTCATTATTCATGATTTAAATGTTAGTAATGATTCCAAAGCTAATTGTTAAGAAATTTTGTAAAAAAAATGTACGATCCTATTCGCCCCGAGAATTGGGGCGATTCGGATATTTCTGTTTGTCAAGTTTTTAGTTAATATTTTGAAAAATAAATGACCAATTTCAGTTTTAAAATGTTTATTTTGTAGCTAGATTGTTACTGATTACTATTTTGTCAATAAAAGTTTCATATATATTCTGTAGCATGATTTACGTATTCTCAAAAAAAAATTGATCCGATTCGCCTCGGTCTACCCTACCTATAGTAAATGTACGGAAACTTTTGTGTTATTTCTACCCTCGAATAGGTATCTCTTATAGTATTCTTAACAACGAACATCTTGAAGACCCGTTATCTTTATAGCTTAATTCAGAGTCATTGCAATGATATACAGAAACGAAATATCTGGAAATTTGGCATAAGTGGCAAATTACTATGGCTTACTTTGGCACATTGCCAACTGGGGCGAAAATGTAATTGTGAATCTGTAACCACTTATTTAAGTAATTGCACTTGACAGTTTATTCGTTAGACGTAACAGCTTTGTGGCTCTAAGGTACTTGACAACCGACGATTACCGCAAAGCGAGTAGAGATAGCTACTAGAATCGAGTTGGCGAGTAACGAGCAGCGAGTGTGTTAGTAGTTACATAGAATAGCTTTGTTACTGGGCTAAAAATAAGCGAGTCCACAAATGTGACGAGTAGAATGACTACCCAGTCATTTGCTCGTATGCGTATGTACATACCAAGCGAGAGTCTCTCAGCGAGTGCTCTGCTTGCGAGTATTTTCTTTAATAGCTTTGTCGCTGCGATAAACTAGCGGAAAGAGAGTTCTCTCCGGCAGTATGGACAACCAGCGGTCACTATTAATATGTATCAATTTTACTGGTACGAGACCTACATCTATTGTACCTGCGTTTCTTGAGCGAGAAAATAATCAATAGCTAGTCGCCCTCGCCGGTAGTGGGACAGGTGTCTAAGGCACTTACGACCATCTTGTCCGAATTTGCTTTTAAGGATAGAGAAAAGGGTTGGAAGAGACCAATTCAAAATGGACTACTTTTGCTTGCATCGATTGAGACTGTAAAATAATATCCTATCCCAAGCTATGTCAATATGGCCTATCTATTCGGCAAATATTGCCTGTAAGTACTACTGACAAATGTGTGCACTGACTGGACTGATCGTGGACCTGTCCAGCACACAGATTTTAATGGTCTATAATCGGTGTGGTTGTTTCCTCAAAAGACCATTTGAGACACCACTCTACATGGTTTTCACATGATCTGACCAAGATTATATTTGTACAGACGCCAGCACATCAAGCTACTCAATCTGTCAAATTTCTTTAAAGATTTTCAACTTTAACGCTACAGCATAAGATTCAAGGTTGATTGGGAGAATTTGACAGTTTCGTTTCGGGAAGCTTGAAGTGCGGCGTCTGTACTTCAAAAGAGACTGTGACCTCTGGGTTTGTTTCAGCCTTTCTTCTCAAAGAAACGGCGACCTCATCTAGTTTGTGAAATATAATTATTCACGTGTAAATGGGTGTTTACAAACCTACTTAAAGAAATAAAATCATTTCTCATTCATAGTGTTCCTTGAAGTTATGAAAAAGTAAAAACGTAACGTTACATTTTTTGTTAAACAGCCCGTCATTGTAACAACATAAATTATGAAAAGAGTAACGTTACAATAAGTGCCAGTCATTGTAATAAAGAAAATTGTATTACAAATTCTATACACAATACTAAACTAGTTCACTTCACGACCCTAATATGGCGACACGCAAATTCCAACTTTTGTATGTACGTATATGCATAAATAAATAATTAAAATAGAGGTTACAACTTGTTCGCGTGACTGTACTACATGTCATCGAAATACTGCGAAAGTTACTACCGAATAATAAAATGGAGCTTTTGTTTGAATATTATTTAAAATAGCTTCCTCGTGTGGCGAACATTTTAATGTCCACCTTGGGGGTTAATTACGAAACGCACTAACAACTGCAAAGCCATTTATTTATCTGTTTTAGTCTCGTTACATAAATTCTTGAAGTTGGGGGTTTTAAATTATTTTATCCTTTTCCAATTACATTTAATTTTATTATTATATTGTGTCGGGGGTTATTTTATGACATTATTATCCAAAGTATTAATGTATAATTTTTAAGCTTGAGTACGAGGCTTTTAGCTACATTGTGTATATTTTGTCTTTTTTTATTTGTAATGTGCGTTTTGTTTGTGCAGAATAAAGATTTTTTCTTTATTTTATTATTATTTTTTCTTTCAAAAGGAGTAGGGACTCTTTCAAATTAAGTTCGTGAATAATTATTATCAAACGATGTGTTTTATTTAGCATTTTGACGTCGCTTTTTTTAAGTAGGTGTGGTCGAATGACCAGGGTAAACGTAAAATGTACTACTATCGTAAACCCACATTTTCGTAGGTAGGGACAACGTTGTACAGACGCCAGCACATCAAGCTACTATAATCTGTCAAATTTCTTTAAGAGGCCTCTTACAGTCCACTAGCGCCGCCAATCGAAAAAATGTCATAACTCGTAAATAGAATCAAAAATACAAAATATGTTCTATTATTATTGTGGAAAAGGCAATAACGTAATTGTATAACACCTTATCAACACTTGAAATATAGCTGTTTAGCTAAATCGTGCATTCAAAACATAAACGGCCGTTTTTGTTACAAATGCACGATTTAGCTAAACAGCTATATTTCAAGTGTTGACAATGTGTTATAAAATTACGTTATTGCCTTTTCTACAGTAATAATAGACCACATTTTGTATTTTTGATTCTATTTACGAGTTATGACATTTTTTCGATTGGCGGCGCTAGTGGACTGTAAAAGGCCACTTAATAGATTTTCAACTTTATCGCTAAAGCATTAGGTTCAAAGTTGATTGGGAAAATTTGACTGTTTCGGGTAGCTTGATGTGCTGGCGTCTATACGTCCAATAAATATGAGGGAAGCTTATTGCCATGAACCTAATCCAATTAATGGAATAACGATCAAGCCTAGGGCCCAAAGCTCATCAGTACAGATAACGTCGGTTAGCTTGTTTTGCCATTAGGAAAATCCCAGTGGTAGCCCGGGGCAGCTCAGCAGCAGTAGATAGTGTTAGTCAGCGTATTTTGCTATGAGGAACGTCCCTTCTTCCATTACTTGGCTCATCATCATCATCACTTTAGCCGAAAGACGTCCACTGCTGGACATAAGCCTCCCCCAGGGGGGGGGGGGGGGGGTTTGCCATAATCGCCACGCTTGGCAGCCGGGTTGGCGATCGCAGTATGGTATTACTTGGCTACCTAACGACAAATTTTCAGTAGTGTTAGAAAATGTTTGTGTTGTCTTTTGTCGTCTGTGTGTGATTTTGAGAACTGCGTTTTGACTGATTTGATTTGATTTGTGATTTGATTAACTTTAATTATTACGTGTCACATGTCAGTGCCTAAGTAAGATACTTTATAGTTAATATCTTAATTTATTTTGAACTAGCAGCGCCCCGCGGTTTTCCGCATAAGTGTTGATCCCGTGGGAATATTGGGATAAAAACTATCTTATGTCCTTTCCCGGGATGAAATCTATCTCTCTGCCAAATTTCATCTAGTTTAGGCGTGAAAAGGTAAAAACAGACAGACAAAATTACTTTCGAATTTATAATATTAGTATGGATAGATTCAACATTAAAAACGCATAAAAGTTCTACAATATGTTTTTAATGGAATGATTAATGTATCATTAGCAGCTCTGATGGTCTGACATCAGAGGAAATAGGAGAAATATCGACACCCATCACGACTGCAAAGTTTCGCTAACTAATTTAACATGACCCTGTATATCTGTCGCAGATGGATTGTAGAACCCGCTGTTTTACAAAACCGCTAGTGGTTTTACAAAACAGCTGCGTTATGTAAAACAACTGAACAACGTCAATCGGTTTTCCATAATTACAGAACTTGAACACGTAGGATTGCATGCACGTTTTGCATTTATCAAATTATCAATGCAGCGGATCAACGATTAGCGGTTTTGTAAAATAGCGTGAAATGAAACGTCAGATTGTACATTTTAGTTCTAAATTTTTTCGTGGCTCTGTGTGTCATAGCAACAGTAATGGCGTCCGAAACAGAAATAAATAACAACGAGTAAAAATAACCTAACTCAAGTGAAAACAGTGATTTTAAGGACAATATTAATTATAAAAGTTATCAGTCTTAGGAAAGACGCTCAATGTGACTGCAGATAAGCCATTCTGCATTACGTCTAACGTCGGTAGCAGTTTTGTAAAACGCAAGGCAATGACAATCCACCTGAACGTTGTTCAGTTGTTTTACATAAGTGGCATTGCATTGCAAGCATTGTAAAACCGCTAGCGGTTTTATAGAACAGCAGATTCTACAATCCATCTGCGACATGTCTGCTACGCTATTAAGGAAAATTACTAAGCTAGGACACCGATGAATCGTCATCAAACCATAAGATATTAGTCCGACAATGTATTGGCGACTCAAAATAAATCTAACAGTAATAAAACCACAACATCCTTCCACAAAAAACCAGTTCGTCATTCTTCGTAACAAGTGACTTAAAGTGACAGGTCATGCGGTTGCATTGATAGCTGTTCATGTCTTGAAACGTCATATTATACGTCAACGTCAGGTCTCGAATCATAGCATAATCCATAACCTATAATGTTCCCACTGCTGGGACTTAGAATGATGATTTCATGAAACAGTTATTCTTGGGACTTACGTGGTCTTAGAGAGTTGTGTTGATTCTGTAAACACATATTTCTTACGGCCGCGATTCATATATTAATCAACGTACAACTTAATACTGACCAGCAAATTCCAAAAAACCTAAAAAAAAAATGAATTTCGCGGGGTACCCTGGCGCTTTCGCCTTAAAATAATCATTTTGAATATTATTGATTAAAAAATATATTTTTCTAGTAAATTTAAAGTTTGCGTTTTAGTTTTTAGTTGCGTCGACGCATGCCGCTCGTGTCAAGACATCCTAAATTCTGGAAACTTATTGTCAAATAATGGCCTCCTGAGAACTCATCCGCTAAGATCAAATTAACGACAATCACCAATGGGTCTGTTGTGCAGAGATCATGGTGAAGCATTAGTTCAACAGTTCTATTTCCGGCTAATATGATTGATGATCATTTCCTTCGTTGGATTCCTAATAAAGTAACTATCAAAATAATAACAAAGAAGAATACACAAATGACCTCTTAATTTCACCTCTGCGCCCACGCACTAACACAAACACAAGCATCCATTCAACCTACCTACCCACACGATCTTAAAGTATGACTTAGTTCCATAAACTTCAACGTACTATGAAAATAGATGGTTACTACTTAGGTGCATATTACAAATTCTAAAAAAAACCAACGATTCCATATTTAAACTGTCTCCTAAGTAAATTATATAATCTGTGCGATGACCTCATTGATAAAAAACAAGCACTGATAATACCGAGCCGGGCGTAGATAAAAAATACGCTGAATACCTACGCATCATCTGTCATTCGATCACGGGCTAACGAAGCGAGCGCACGCGCCTCTGTTTTAAAAAATAGTTTTTTCGTTGTGTGTAGCCATGTTAGTGTGCGCATTGTTTGTGTCATTCCTTGCGTACGCGCATGGTTTCCGAGTGGATACTACGGAAGGTATTGTGGAAGGATCTAAAGCAGCCGATGGAGATTATTATGCTTTCTATGGCATACCTTACGCGGGACCAACATCAGGAGCAAACCGGTTTAAGGTGAGCGAATTAACAAGACCTTTTACTTGCAGGTAGAAGTTGAATGGAAGGAAGGATGCATGACTAAAATTTCTGGTGTCTAAAATTATGTGGTTTTGGCAATTCGCTATACATATTTTCTTAGTTTGTTTACACATTATTTAGAGTCTGTTAAGGCGTCACGTGTTGTTTCCATTTTGGCAAAAATATTTGTTGTGGAACCCCCTTTAGATAAAATATATTTTGCAACATTTTTTATGAGCCAATACATTTTTTATGAGCCAATATGAGCCAATACAATAAGTCAGTGACCACTATGACATGTGTAAATCCCGCCAATCTCAGCAAATCTCATTGCATGTTGTGCAATGCTTTTTTTTAACAAGTGACTCATATACATTGCAGACAATAATTTTATTGAAAATTGTTATCCATTTATTTCATAATGTTTTCTTTGTTTCTAATAATAAAATGCTAGTTATTCCTTTGTCAACCTTTGTTAATCTCCTAAGAACACCGGCTTTTTAACTATGAATTTTCTTCTGCCGGATCACGTCCCAAGGAACTTGGTGTTGTGCCAAATTGTTTATATCTTTCTGTCGTCACATTATCATTCACTCCTACCTTCACGCAATCCATTCATCTTTTCTGGCCTTCGTTTTTTTTATGGTCACAAGCTCTGCTACTGAAACTGTGGTCCTGGGTTCAATACCTAGCTCGGGAAAAGTGTTATTGAGTTTTTCCAACTGGAATTTCTCAATAGCAGCACGGAAACTGGATGTGTGCGAGGTTTAATGGCAATAGGCTCGCCCCCTGTTAAGGCTCCTACAAACAGGCGCGACACGCGAAATAATCGCGCGCGACACAAAGGCACCGCTCGTTACGCGACTTGCGGTGCCTTTGTGTCGCGTGTCGTGTCGCGCCTGTTTGAAGGAGCCTTTACATGGGACTTTAAGATAACTGGCGAATTGTGGGTGGATTCACCACGTAATGTTATATGTGATGTTTTGTGAATATTTTTATTCATCTTTTAATCATAAGCGCTGGACCAATGATTAACACTAACCAAGAAATTGAATAAATACGTACCTATGTTTTCTCTTGTGTAAAAAAGGATTTTGATGAAACTTTACAGTAAAATCGCTTCTACATCATAATAACACATAGGATACCCTTTATCCCGATGTTACCACCGGATCGACACTTATGCGGGGCTCTGATAATCTTACATCTCCTCTTCACAAAGAACTCAACCTCCAAAATTTCATGAATCTAGGACCAGCGGTTTAGGCTGTGCGTTGATCAGTCAGTCAGGACTTTGAATCCATACTATATATATAATATTATAAATGCGAAAGTGTGTCTGTCTGTTACCTCTTCACGCTTAAACCGCTGAACCGTTCTAGATGAAATTTGGTAAGTATAGACATAGTTTGAGTCCCGGGAAAGGACATAGGATCGTTTTTACCATGATTATCTCACAGGATCGTGACTTAACGCTCGTACACACAGGCGCGACGCGACACGCGACACAAAGGCACCGCTCGTCGCGCGACTTGCGGTGCCTTTGTGTCGCGTGTCGTGTCGCGCCTGTGTGTACGAGCCGTTATTCGGGTGAAACCGTGGGGCGCTGCTAGTTTCATGGGCGAGGTCGCCAGTTCTAATTATAATTCCTTATCACATATCTACGTTGTAGATGTAAAATTAACTAACAGAATCCTCCTCACCTTTCCGTCACGAGGAAAAACTCACCAGTAGATATAAACTACCTTCAATAATGATTGCGTAAAAGTACTCGTAATATCTTCAAGGAAACTTGTAAGTACTTAGAGATAACTATTAGTTAATATTACTTATTACTCCAGAGATACGTAAAAGAATATTATTGCCAGTAGGTGATTTAATTAGCTACATAATGGAAATAAAAGGATTCGAAGAAGACTATGTAGGTAATTATTGATAACTTCTACACTAGGTACTAAATTAAAAGACTAACTTTAAAAAATATTCCAAAACAAAATGATATTTAGACCTCGAAGTACTCGTCCGCATCGCTGTCATCCAGACACGTGCTCAAAAGACTGGCAGCATTGCCACGTCGAATGGCAATGCTAATTCTTTGGCCAAAGAACGACCTAGCTCACCCAGCCCTCTGGTCATGTGAAGTGTCGATCAGCCGGCGAGAAATTTCGTATTTTATTTTATTTATTCAGGGACAATAAACAGCTACAATGTGTTGGAACAGAGAAAAGATAACACAAAATATTAACAACTAGCTTCTGCCCGCGACTTCGTCCGCGTGAAATTTCTTGTTACTCCGACCCACCCCGTCGCATCGCATCGCCTGCCCGCGCTATTACTTCGTTTTTGCTTAGCGTTCTTTCTGACTTTTTATCATTTTGCTCGGCTCCTAAAGGTCATAGTGTGATGTTATATAGCCTATAGCCTTCCTCAAGAATTGGGCTATCAAATGCAAAAAGAATTTTTCAAATCCGACAGGTAGTTCCAGACATTAGCGCGTTCAACCAAACAAACAAACTCTTCAGCTTTATAATATTAGTATAGATATTGCCACTACATTATCCGACGATTAATTAATTTAGAATGTAACCTTGTAAATCCAAAATCTCCCAAGTAACACCTAGGTTCACAAAGGTATACTTTTTTTTTTTTGAGGATGGGATATCGTCAAATGACTCCTCCCGCTCTGGGTGGAGCGGAAGGTAGGTAGTGTCAGACTCTTACTGACTAAAACCCACCCGTGTTCCTTCCTTAGCCCTTTACGTTCCGGGCCAGGCGGTAACCCTTGCGGACAATCCCACTGACCGCACAAAGGTATACTGAATTCATGTTACCATAAGATCTACTGGTGCATGGGAACGTTAACCCGATACAAATTCCGATACTTAATCACCAAACACCAATATTTTTAAACCTTATGAACTTCGGAATAAGGATAAAATCCCAATGCGAAGCTGTTGAGTTGAGAGTAAGGCGTTTGTAACTAGCCTAGTTTACGTTAAATGTAGCTTTGATTTGTGTCAACGCAATCACTGTTGGGATTGCATGAAGTTCCATTACGGAGGGCAGGGAATAACAGGAAATAATATTGAACCCATGTCCATAAATTATCCATGTGGAAAAAACATACTTAGTGATAATTTGAAACATAACGACAAAGTCATACACCCATCATATCCATATTATGAACATAATATGGACCATCCATCCATCTATTATAATATGGACATTTATGATCCAAACATAATTGTTACGTTTATGTTGATCATATACAGAGAGTTTTATTTATCACCATCCAAATTTTTACAGGCTGTTCTACCCATGAATATGAACTTTCACTTTGGGACTAACTCTGAAATCACGAAAAAAACATGCTGTTTCATACAAAGTTCAATACCTATCTACTTGACCAAAATGTATGAAACAGTAGATTTTTTTTTCGTGATTTCATAGATGGTCCCTTAAGGCGAAAGCGCCAGGGTAGCCCGCGAAATTCAATTTTTTTAGGTTCTTTGCAATTTGCTGGTCAGTTGTACGTTGATTAATATATGATTCGCGGCTGTAAAAAATATGTATTTACAGAATTGTAATCATTAAAGTCATCAACACAACTCTCTAAGACCACGTAACCCCAAAGAATAACTGTTTCATGAAATCGTCATTCTTTGGGGTTCGTTGGGGTCACTTTGGCGTGCTTCTATTTTTGAGTGCAAGAAAAAATAGACTTAAGTGTTGGTCAGGCGAGAGTTTCCGCGATAGTACCTAATGATTCAGTTATCAATGACAATATTTTTATCTGGTAGATAAATCAAACACTCACGGCGGATAAGTCGAGCAATCAAACGATCCAATAAATAATATCATTGCTGTACTAGTCAATGTAATATTCGTCAACAATATGCATACTTACAGTAATTTATTTTTAGTAAGTATCAGGTTTTGCAATTAATATTGTGTAATATATGCACCTGCACTATGAGAGATCTATACGAAGCTAACGCTATCATTGTGGCTGTCTGTCTGAATAATCTAAATCACACCTAAATAAAATTGAAGTGTCTGTTTATAATAAAAAATAACAGCTTTTTACTAATTACATAATTATGAAAGTATAATTTATTATACGGTATTTTCTTATAACAAAAAGCAATTTTGAATTTTTTGTCTGTCTGTCTGTTTTGGCTTATCTCCGAAACGGGACTTTCACTGGCAGATAGCTGATGTTATAAGGTGTAACTTAGGCCACTTTTAGAAAAAGAATTAGGCATCCACGTAAAAATAATAAAACACGTGCACGCGAACTACATCGCAGGCACAGCTACTCAATACATAGATATAATGTAAAATGCAGCTGCATTCAGACCTGAAGTCGAACTTTTTTTTTTGTTGTCGGGGGAAACCTTCAAAAGGCACCCGACCTCCGTGGTCAGGGAGGTCGGGAAGTGTGGGATTTTTACCTCACTAAAACCACCCCAGTGATCACAATCAGCACATAGGGGTGGTCCCGGTTCCTCTTAAAAGACCAATTCCGGAACCCCCCCGTGCAACGCCTGTAAGCCTGAAGTCGACTTAAACATGGGAAAAGGTGGAAATGATGATGATCATAAATAGACCAGAGTCCTGACTCACTCACTGACCGACTCATCAGCGCCCAGCCCAAACCATTGGACCAAAGTCCTAGAAAGTTGTTTGCACGAAGGTTCCCTTTATGATGTAAACAAGTCATGAGGATATATCAAATTTCACACGGGATATAATAGGCGGACGAAGTTGCTGGCATAGTGATAATAAATAATATTATTATGAAATAAATAATGGAATCATCGACACGGGAAGAACGATTCATTTTTTCCCATGAATATTAAATTATAACATTTACAGTAGGCAGTTAGTACGGAAAACTCAAATACAATAACATTTTTGCGAGGTGGAATTTACAAACACTTCGATTGAATGAAAGTCGATCCTGTAGTTTACTTAAAGGGAGGCAATTCTTAACAACTGGCAATGACTGGTAATATCTGTAAAACAAATGTTTGCATTCCATGTTTACTATACAATGTGATAGTAAAGTAGACATTAAGAAATTGATAAAACTTCTACAAGGGAAGGGCCATACTTTATCGTGTGTATAAGAACGTTGTTTGCGTTCTTTATCTATAAAATGGTGGTCACGCCTTTGCTTTATCTTGTTCAAAATTTAATTTGTGCTTAAAATATGTTTCAGGCACCGATTCCACCTTCTCGCCACGAAGTGCTCAGTGCCATTGATAGCAACATCTTCTGTGCCCAGCCCACATCTCGTGGACTCGTCGGGGTCGAGAACTGCCTGACCTTAAGCATCTTCACTAAAGACACCACCATCCCAAAGCCAGTCGTGGTGTGGCTCAACGTAGATGAATACACCACCTCCAATACTCAAGTAATCTCTGCCCGAAAATTGATAGAACAAAATGTTGTTTTCGTATCAATAAACTTCCGGCTCTCCATTTTCGGGTTCTTATGCTTGGGCGTTCAGGAAGCACCAGGCAATGCTGGCTTGAAAGACGTCCTCCAAGGGCTGAGATGGATACAAGAGAATATTGGCAACTTTGGAGGGGATCGTAACAACGTCATTCTAATGGGTCACGCATCAGGAGCAGCAATGGTCGATTTGCTAACTCTTTCACCGCAAATAGAAAACTTGGCGCACAAAGCTATTGTTCTAAGTGGTTCTAGCTTAGCCCCGTGGGCCGTAGCCTACGACCCTATTGGGTACGCAGAACGTTTGGGAATTAAACTTGGGTACGAAGGTTATAATCCAGCAAAACTAGCAGGACATCTAGTCGAAACTGACATTGACGTTTTGAATACTGTGTTGAATGAATTCAAGTTCGTCAACAATACACCACTATTCGCACCATGTCTCGAGAATCCTAAACTAAGCCCTAATGACACAGTCCTGACTGAAGCTCCTATCGACGCTCTAAGATCAGGCAAATACGCCCAGATTCCTGTAATATACGGATACACCAACAGAGAAGGCACAATGAGGGCAGAAGAAGCCGATTTTGGAAATTGGCTGACCTTCATGCAAACAAACTTTACAAGTTTTCTTCCGGTTGATTTGAAACCGGGTAATAATAAGACAGCTGTGGCAGCAAGCATCCGTGATTTCTATTTCGGTAATGGTTCGATCAACATGGCACTCATTGAAGACTTCTTAGACTTCGAAGGAGATACCCTAGTACTCCTCTCAACTATCAAAACAGCTAAAGAAAGGGCCTTGACATCTAAGAGCGAAGTCAGGTTGTTGGAGTTTGCGTATTTAGGGACTAAGAACTCTCGATGGGTTCACAACCAGATCCCTTTGAGTGGTGCCGCTCATGGAGCCTTCGTGAATTATATGTTTGATGATGATTTACGTGCTGAAGATGAACCTGTCAGCAAATCGCTCGTGACGCGGTTCAGCGCATTCGCTTATAACTGGTGAATATTTTTTTTATGTTTTCATACTTTTCACAAAACGCTCAGAGTATGTCGAGTTGCATCGAGTTTCATATTTCGAGTCACACTAAAAGCATCCCATTTCGATAACATTCGCATTTCGCGTACTGGCTCAGCCGGTCGATTCTGCAATAATCTCACCGTGAAAACTTAGGTGAAGTGAGTTTGTTTTTGCTAGGAATTTACACTATTGACAGCTCACTCCACGCTCACTTTACCTAAGTTTTCACGGTGAGATCTTAACAGAATTGCACCGAAGAATAACTAATAGTATGGTACTGGTTTCACCTACGCCTTATACATACATAACTGGGACTTAAACATAACTGGCAAATTATGGGTGTAGGTACTACATAGGTGCTGCTCTACCTAACCCTTAGGGAATTACAGGCTTGATGTCATGGTATGTCTTAATTATTATATCGACACTACACAACTTTTCTACCGCTACTATGTTATATCGTTTGTTTTCCTCTTTCCAGGACCAATGGAACCCTCAACATCACCAGATCTGCTTCCTGGGCACCCATCACCAAAAGTACCACCAACTACCTCTACTACGGCGGCAACGGTGGTCCCACCATCAACAACACCCTGATCTACGTTGAAGAAACCAGATTCGACCCGCACGTACAGCGGATGACATTCTGGGAGAGTATTTATGCTAAGTATTATGTTGCTCCTGCGCAGCCGAGTTCTTCTAGTGCCACTCTCAGCTGTATCTTCTTTGTTGTGCTATGTCAATTGTTTGTTCGTTTGTTTTAATGGGTTTAACCTTTTGACCGCCACACGTCAAAAAATCAAAAACGTGCCCTCGGCGTCAAAGTCTGTCATGTAGTCGAACCGTGGCGTGTTGGGCACATTTTGGTTTGTCATCTATACAGGACTGTGGCGGTCAAAAGGATTACTGTAGGCTTTGGGTAAAGTTGTTTTTTCAAAGATGTTTATTTTTTTATTGGATTTCAACTACTTATTTTAATGAATGTTGTAAGCGAATGCGTGTGTTCAACACTGGGCTAATTTCAGGCAAAATAATTGACTATTTTTGTTGCTAAATAAAATTAAGTAAAAACTATGTCCTAAGACCAATTCGTATAAAGGGGAAATTAATTAGTTCTCGTAAAAATGATATAATAATATTGATAATTTAGGGCTAAAATTCTGAAATTCATTAAAATGTGAGAAGAAATCTAGTATTGTATTTTGAAATGAAATGTCTTTGTCATTTTGGCACATGTAAGATTATTTTATTTATTAAAAATTTCATGAAACGTCCACAAATTTCGTCCTCTCGGTGTGTCAAGCTTTAGACACGCGAGAATCAAATGAAAAAAAAAATGTATGACCTATTTAACTTTAAATGGAAATATACTAAGTATTTTACAAGACTTTTAGTGCATTTTATGTAAGATAAGATAAGATAATTATGAATTAAATATATTATTATAGAAGTGTGATAATGACTCAATAATATTACTTTATCAAACACTGATTATTCAATCAATTTAGATATTTTATTGTTAGACACATTAAATTGTTGTTAAGAACGTTAAGTGTTGGCTTATTTCATCCATACTTTGAGCATTTAAAATTTTAATACAGCCAATATATGTATCTATATTTGTTTCTCTCTAAATCCATCCAAAGGTTGTCTTTAAAAGATCGCTTTTAGCGATAAAACCATTGTGTCACCCCTTTATATTTCTACATTATCCAGGGTGTACATAATAACACTGTGAAAACTTTGATGAAGCTGTCACTCAACCTGATGCTAACTAAGGTTTGAGACTATTGACAGCTCAATTTAAATCGCTTGACAGTTCTTATGGAGAATTCTCATGCTTTTTACAGAAAATATCGGCTGTAATTTGCATAGACTTAACGTTCACTTAAAGGATAAAAAGGCAAAGCAATTGCGAAACAAATAATTCCTGTCAGGCGGACACATGCCACCTTTTCAAGCTCTCATTTACATTCAACATGTTACCAGTAGTTGGAGAAATAAGTAGTGTCCGTAAACCAACTTATAGATGCTTAGCCTTTTTATTCTTCAGCTGTACAAAAATGTAAACTTAAATTAAGTAATGGCCGTTTCAAACTTTATGGCGGCTCTGAAGTGCGCTACTTGCTCCACAGTACCTCACTCCTCACCCCCGCTGAGACGTGAATTTGTTACTCGCTTCAGATTCCGAGCCGCCATAACGTTTGAATCGGTCTGTATTTAGCTACAAATGTTTTTGTATTGCTGATATTGCTTCGATATTAATACAAATAATTACTATTCATATAGTCAAACTACAGAGGAATCGCAATAAAGTTTCTAAAAATAAAGTTTTCAAGATTAGTGCTAACAGTGAACATTTTTAATGTAGAAAACCTATGAAATTAAATCCTACCGTACCTGAAATAAATCTTATTTCTGATTGTTAGATGAGAATAAATCCAAACATGAACTGAAATCAATTACTTGAAGCAATCACAGTTACTAACAAGCTAGAAGCTAGGCTGGTAGTTTGTTGGTAAGTAATAAGTGTACAAAAAAAGTTATGTTAGTAACTACCTTATACACCGTTAATCAAATATGTACTTAACTTCGTTAAAGCGTTAAATTTCGAAAGACGACGGAAGTTAACGTTAATCGTCAACTCGTGATAGAAATTACTTTTTATATGTCATTGCGTTAGTGATTTACTTCTAAAAAAATACAACCGAATTGAAAACCTCCTCTTTTTTTTGAAGTAGGTTAATAAGGGTGTGTACTTATCATTCATAAGAGTTTGTATTAATAATTATTTAGAAATTGTCAGTACTTAATGAACGATTAAAATCTTTTTGGCAAATAGTAATTGCTTACCTTTCTTGTGCCCTAGCTTTGTCTACTACTTGAAATCGGAGCGATTTCAACCACAACTCATGATCAGTGAAGCATTTATTTAAAAGATGTACGTATTTATCAAGTATTTTTATCATTCTAATAATTGTTTTTATACTATGAAAAAATCAACAAATACAGAAAAGATTTGTTACAAAAAGTCTCCTTTTATTTTAATACCTAACCACGACAAACGAGCTGACAATCTTTCATAACATAAAATCACGCCTTGTTTCCTCGAGGGGTGAGCAGAGGTGTACCGTGTACCCAATAATACACCCACGTCTTGCCAGTTTTGTTCAAGTCCCATGTAGAAGAAGGAAAACAAACGTAGCAGACGTGACACAATTAAAAAAAACCGGTCCGGTGCGAGTGCAACCGTACAAATTTGTAGGTATGTAAAAGTTTCAGTATCAAGGGTTTTTTTTTTTGTTGTAAAGTAACAACTTTACGGTTTTCAGATTTTTACCTGTACTTGTAGTATAAGACGATATTACTTACCAAATTTCATAGTTCTAGGTCAACGGAAAGTACCCTATAAATTTTGATTCCCTTGAGAGTGCCGAAATATACGTTTTTTTCGGCATAAACGGCCGTATTTTTTTACGTTAACTTAGAAGTTTGATTTTTTAAGGCTTCAAGGGACTGTAGACTTCAGTATATGGTTTTAATTTCAACTTGATACCTCCACGCGTTCCCGAGATAAAGGGTCTTGACAGACAGACAGACAGACAGACGGACAACAAAGTGATCTTATAAGGGTCCCGTTTTTTCCTTTTGAGATACGGAACCCTAAAAACTGAAGTGGACGTGGGCAGGTCATGTCATCAGAGGTAAAAACGAAAGTTGGGCCAGAGAAGTGACAGAATGATATCCCAGAGGGAGAAACAGGAAAAGAGGAAGACCATTTTAAAGATGGGAAGACGACCTGAAAACTACTGCGGTACAAGGAGCAGAAAAACTCACGATCGTGAGCTATGGAAATGCCTGGGGAAGGCCTCTGTTAAAGGGCAAAGCAATCTGGAGATTTCGGATGTCTAAATTCTTAATTTAAATATATTGATAAACTAGTTACTTTGTATGATTGCTAATAAAAGCTACAGTGCAACCTCGATATAACAAATCGGAGGGGAACAAGAAAATATTCGTAATTATATCAAGTAATTCGTTGAACTGAGGTTTGTTATGTTGAGGTTAGGTTGGTCTAAAATTCGTTATAAAGAGGTAAAAAATGATAACACATTTTTATCAAATTATTGTATGTATTTTCTATTTAAAAACAGTTAGGTAGGTAACAAAATGTTTTCTTACATTGTGTCGCGTGTCGTGTCGCGCCTGTTTGAAGGAGCCTTTACGAACAAAAGCGTGTCGAAACATGTCGCGACATGAATCACATAATAAGAGATTAAGTCATAAATTGGTGGGAACTTTATATAAAGGTATTAACTTAACTTAAGGTATTAACTTATATAAAGGTTGACAAAATTCGTTAAATTAGAGGTATTTATACTTTTTCTTGATAGTTGAAAATTCGTTATGAGGTTGTTCGCAAAAAATGTTCGCAATGTAGAGGTATATTTTATATTGACTCTTATGGACAATTGAAGGGGATTACGAATAATTTGTTGAATCGAGGAAGTCGTTATATTGAGGTACGTTATATTAAGGTTGCACTGTTTTTGAATTTTATTTTGAATAGGGCACGAATTTATTGCCATCAAGCGGGCACAAATTCAGACTCCGGGCTTCAAAAATTTTCCATTTCACGGCAAAATTGGGCAAAACCTGCCAAAACTATCGATTTTATAAGATGACAGATGTCATATGGACCCAAGGGACAAGGGGCTTATGGTCCAAACAGAATAACAGAATATACATTGAAATCTGTCGCTGGCAAACGATTTTCGATCTTGTTTCTTGAGACGTAGATTTGAACGTTATGTTAGCAGCTATATACGTAATATATCAAAGGATTACGTTTTCTTATATAAAAGTGAATCAACAACCAACATGGGGCAGGTTCAACATTGAATGTGACCATACTACATTATGGATTCGATTATTTTTTTGAATATTATATTGCTTGAATATTTAAATAATCGTGTAACCCAATAATTGTAAAGGCTCCTGCAAACAGGCGCGACGCGCGACGCGAATCGCGCGCGACTCAAAGGCACCGCTCGTTGCACGACTTGCGGTGCCTTTGTGCCGCGTGTCGTGTCGCGCCTGTTTGAAGGAGCCTTGATGACTAACAAAACATTGCATTGCATTGGACCTATGCAGTTGTCGAAAATACCAATAAACAGATAATATAAAAGCATATTATGTTATTTAGGAAGCTTTCAAAACAGTGAAGGAAAACATCGTGAGGAAACCGGCATTTCTCAGAACCAAAAATTCGGAAGACATGTGACATTTATCCGCACTGGGCCCGCGTGGTAGATTACAGCTCACTTCCTGTCGAAGAGAGGACGCCTGTGTCCCAGCAGTGGGAACACGATAGACTGATTATGCTATTGCTATTAATCAATCAATCAATCAATCAGTTTATTTGTGAAACATAGGTGTTTACATAGGAAACATAGGTGTTTACAAGGGGGGGGGGGGGGGGGTTAATGCCTGAGGTCACCAACATTCAAACCACCGGTTAGTTATTTAAACAGTTGGTTTATGTCAAATTTCCTAATGAAATCCTAAATACTTATAGAACTGATTAAAGGCTCCTACAAACAGGCGCGACACGCGATGTAATCGCGCACACAAAGGCACCGCTCGTTTCACGACTTGCGGTGCCTTTGTGTCGCGCGCGATTATAATATCGTGTGTCACGCCTGATTGAAGGAGCCTTTAATATTTAATCAATTGATTTAAATGTTGGTGAACACAAGGCTTAGGAAGCCACTATTACATTTATGTTGTTGTTTTATACATACCCTATACTCCATTTCAAATAAGATTAGACATTTAAATAAACCTTTTTTACAGTACGTTCGACCGATTTTGAATTCTATAGCGTTGGTGGCATGACATACGGCAGCTGCAGTAAACAATTGGTATTGTAATCACTTTTTTTGCGTTCAACACCATCCTTATGCCTACGGTATAGAAGTGAAAATCGGTTGAACGGACTGTAAAAAAGGATTATTTAAATGTCTAATCTTATTTCAAATGGAGTATAGTTATACAAGGAAACCTATTATTAGCCATACAATACTTTATTACACATCTGTTACACAATATTTGTATCGCTGTCGGTTGCCTAAATGAAGAAAATTAAAAAAAATAAAAATGTTTGGCATTGCTGGTAGGTACTTGATGAGGCTAGCACAGGAGCCTGCGGATTGGCATAAAAAAAGAAATGCCATTGCCTAGCACTGGGTAAAATAGGGCTACGAATAGGGTTGCCAACTCTCGAAAGGACCAACCCGGGACAATTTAAAAAAAATCGAGAGCAGTTGAAAGAACATGTTAATTATTTATAAATTTATATTTATTTTGCTTTCAAGCAGCATCTAAATTATTTGACGGTTTTTTACCACAAAATCATAAAAATTTTTACATGACAAATCGAAGTTTGTTAGTATTTATAACTCTGCTATTACTAAAGAAATATTCATTCGGTTTCTTTCCTTGCTCCATACTTGTTCCATCATAATTACTGAATACACGCTCGCAAGAAGTACATATTAGAGACAGGAATGGAAAGAACAAACGACCGCGACGAGTAGCGATGTGCGAGCGATGGATTCATATCATTTTAGAAAAACCGGAGAAATTATTTCACCCCGGGAGGTCGGGAGGTTGACCATTTTTACCGGAGTCTCCCGGGCAATCCGGGAGAGTTGGGAACCCATGATGATTTAAGAAGCACGTAACTATATACTTACGCTGGTTATAATCGTAGTGCAGTAAATGGTTCACATACTTAATGAACCATTACCGATGTAGAAAAGTTTCACTCGACTTACCTGAAAAGAAAAAAGGAAAATTAAGAATATTGACCTTTATATTAGTATTGTGCATGTTTATTTATTATTCACAAAATCGACAGACTCTTTGAAATTTTATCAATATATATAAACTAGTCTTATAGCCAATTAAGGATTCATTTCGCATTTATTATTTAGTAGTACTAACAGCACCGCGCGGTTTCACTCGCATAAGTATCGTTCCCGTGGATATATCGGGATAAGATGTATTCTATGTGTTTTTCTGATGTATAAGCTATATTATTGTAAGGTTTCATCAAAATCCTTTCAGTAGTTTTTGCGTGAAAGAGTAACAAACATCCATCTATCCTCACAAACTTTCGCCTTTATAATATTAGTGTGAAGTGTGATAGTGTGATAAGTTGGATAAGTATTGGGTACCTATGAAATTGGCGTTTTTTTCCCACAAATAAAGAACCTTGTCACTTCTATTATTTAAAATATTCATCAATTGCTTGATATTCTATCGGATTATGAGCATCATAGACATACTACCAATAGTAAAAAAACCTTAGTACATATAGTTTTCTAAACATAAAAAATACCATAAAAATGACTCCTTTTTTGTTAGTAGAAATGACCACTATGTATTTGTCTTATTTTTGTCGCTTAATCTAAGTGGCATACGTTATCTTAGTTTTTAAACATTAGTGCATAAACGTTTTAAAACATTAGTGTTTAAGAAAATGTTAGTATGAAAAATGAAACTTCTTTAAAATTCTCCATACAAAACGCTGATTTCATAGGTGGGGGACCTAATATTATAGTATTTTTTTTTTTAGTATATAAATTGGAAGTTTTTTTTTTATTAAACACATTCACTGTTAGAGAAACACTTATTTATCCTGAGATTTGCTCAAGAAAAGTATATAACTGACAACAAAATACAATTCTGTTGCAACATTTTATCAAAAAATACATCAGCGTACTTATTTGCTTACCCCCCATAACATCGGTTTTAAACTAGGGTTGCCAACCTCAAATTTAAAAAACCAGGATTTGAAATTGGAAAAACCAGGACAATTCAGTTTAAAAACAGGACGCATTAATAGAGTGCAATAGTTAAATAAATATCTAGTGAAAACAGGTGAAATGAAATTCAAGTAATTAAAATAATCACATTTTTTAATAAAAATATTTGAATAAAATTATAAAAGTTGAAAACTAGTTATTAAAATATAAAACAAACACTTTAGTTTGTAACAAATTTTTTAAACTTAGGTTAGTTATAGAGTTACAGCACGGCAGCGCGGCAACGCAATTACTTGCGACTGTGAGGCCGCTCGTAACGTAAAAATTTGAGAAGAGGCGCGCGAATTTTAAAATTTAAAAACCCAGGACGCTGCTTAAAAACTATTCAGGACGTCCCAGGACACTACAAAAACTAGGACATGTCCTGGGAAAACAGGACGGTTGGCAACCCTATTTTAAACATAACCGCGACAAAGTATGAATGTACTATAGATACACCTCTACCTAGTCCCTATGGGAAATACAAGCGTGATATTAATTACCTCACTGTTTCAAGACGGTAACATATTTCCCTGGAGAAGTTCAACAGTTACGTGTTTCTAATGTGTTACATTGCGTGCAGGCTTGGCTAACAATAGTCCACCCCATTACCACAGAATAAAATAGTAGTGCCTCGACCACCACTTAAGGTGTATAGATGGCTCACTGACCTTGTGCATGTGGGCGGAGCTAAACGCCCTACTCCCGAATACGTAAAATGTGTGCGGTGGCGCGCGACACTAAAACTATGATCAAAGAATATGAAAAGGCGCAGACATGCCGCACGTAGGTCGCCATTTTTGCCTACGATTCCAGAAGGGAATGGCGGATGCAAGGCTGATATATTTTGTACTAGCTGTTAATCGTCCGTGTGGAATTTAACAAAAAAGTTATTGTTGAGTTCGCAGAGTTTACGATAACTTATTAAGGCGCTGTACTTAGTCAAAATAGGCTTCACAAAACAATATTTTAGCCAAATGTATACATTTTAGAACAGCAAAAAAAAATGTTAATCTTGATCATATTTATGAGTGGACCATTGTGTTCAAAACACGTTTTCGGTAAATTTTCTCGATAGAAAAAAATCATAAAATAACCATTAAAATTGAAATCGTTGCAATTGTAATTGTGTTATTTATAAACAAATCTTGATAAAATTAATAACAGTGGTGTATAATAATAAAGGGAACTGTTGTTTTTATTTATCGATTGTAATAAGATATTTGTAAGGATTAATTGTATTTAATGATAAATAACTCGAACGAAACGTTGCGCCATCGCGGCGTCTTTTTAGCTTCTCTTTCATTTCTACGCGGAGCGACAGTGAGTCCCTGTTTTTAGTTAGGTACTTATACTCTAAGGGAGGGGTGAGACAGTACTTTTTAGTTAGGTACTTATACTCTATGGGAGGGTATAAGTACCCAACTAAAAAGCAGTGACTAGACATGGGTCGTACTTGCAAAATCGCGTACCAGGGCTTACAAGTACGACTTCTTTAAGAAACCACGTCCTAAAACTAGATCTCGGGATACTTTCAAGTATTTTCTATCTGCATAGGAAATTGAACCTTAACTGTATACAAATAGGAGCAAAATCGCTTTTACAAATAAATACGTACTTATAGAGTATAGACGATTAAAGTTTCTACTACTATTCCAACCAAGAGCCCTGTTGGAAGAAAAAAACTTGCATAGGAAATTGAACTCTGAATTCTTACTTATGGAGCACGATCGCGTTTAGGCATGGGTCGTACTTGCAAAATCGAGTACCAGAGCTACAAAGTACGTCCACCTTAAAAAACCATAGCTCGAGATACTATCAAGTATTTTCTATCTGCATCGAAAATTGATCCATGACTTCATACAAATAAGAAATACAATCGCGTATTCAAAAGCTCTGTTGGTAGAAAAATACTTGCATAGGAAATTGACCCGTTACCTTCTATGAATAAGGAGCATAATCGCGTTTACAATTAATATTTTCACAAACCATTAAAGTAAAAATACTTTCATACGAAATTGTTCCGTAGACTCTAATTGATAAGGAGCATGATCGCATTTCCGAAAACTGACGCGGTTGGGTACCTATGTAGTTGAGCGAGTAGCCGTATTTAAAATACTTTGAAGTCTTGCAATTATTTCGGGTCGGTACCTAGTGTACGTACTTTGGTATCTGTTTGTTGATGAAAGCTGTTTATTATACATATTTTATTTTATGATTAGTTTTTTCTAAGTAATGTTGTTGGTGTAAATGTTTGTACTGTTTCGGTTCTACTCATAAGCAGTGGCGGTATCTTCATAGAAGCCGAAAAGCCCGGCTTGCCCTAATAAAATCATAATTCACAACAACAAACGTACTTAAACCTATCAATAAAAATATATATTAAAAAATACCAGTCAAACATTCGCAACACACACGTACACAATAAGAAAATCAGCCAATCCCTCAGTTGGCCGTTTTTTTATACGTTGAAAATCTGTGGGCTTTCCCTAATTTTGACCCCTAGGCACGCCACTGCTCATAAGTTGTATAAATAAGCAATCAGTGTATAAAAAATGGTCAACAAGAAAATAAACAGAAGGCAATAAAGAGATCTTATTCGACGAAACAAATTGTAACGTAAGTAGGTAGGTACCTACTTTTTTGTACACACCATATTTTGTTTGTATAGATTATCTATAGACGCGTAATTTCGACATACATTACAACAGCTCGATTGGTCTAGTGGTCTCGTGCGTCACTATAGTTTTCTGTATCAGTCACTAATGTCCGGGTTCAAATTCAAACTTTTTACATATTCTTTTTGTTGATTTTCTTATTTGATATAAATGTTTTTTTAATTATTATTTTACTTTTTGCCGATTTTCTTGTTTGAAAATTTTCAGACTATATTATTATTGCTTATACTCTTTTGTAACACACTGTAGGTATATTATTTTTCTTCCGAATCAAGCTTGGTGGACGTTTTTATTTTATTTTTATTATATTACTCTAGATTCTGAAGAAAAATAACTATAAGAATAAAAATGATTGTTTTTATTAAAATAACAATTACTTATTGAATTATTTTAAAAATAAGAAAATAAAAATATGCACATTATAATTAAAAAATAACAAAACAAATGATAAGCACATTATAATAAAAAAATAACAAAAAGAGATATGCGTCCACTGAGATTCGAACCTGGTGATTACGCAGTGAGAATCCGGACAGTAGAGCGCGGAGGCAATCGTGCATCTTGTTCGAGTCGCGAAATTACGCTTCTAAATATAATGGAAGTCGCTCATCGACAAAATTCGCGCGGTGCACCCCGCCGTAGGCGGGGACTATTCGTATCCCACTTACTTAAAAGTAAACTCAAATACATAAAAGTCGTCTATTCACCGCCACGTAAAGAAATACCTATGCTAATTTTAATGAAATTCTTCTAATATTTCTCCATTTAGTTCTTTTTGATCGTTTTTGCATTTTTAGTTTAATTATTATTTATTTTTAGTTTTTCGTATTAGCCTTTTTTTATATACAATATTTGGTGAACGATTTCCTTGGGCTAAAACAAAAACACTATATTATTTTATTATTTATTCAATCAATTTCATTGGAGATTAAGGAATCTTCACGTATAGGATCCACTTATAAAAAAAAAACTATACTCCGTTTCTTTATTATGATTTATTTACATTTGGTTAAGTACCTAAATAAACGTAGTATACAACCTCCCTATTTGAATCGGATAAATATTCAATATTTAATTTCATAGGTTTTAATTTTTTTTCGTGGGAACCTAGTTTCTTTTTTTTCTAAAATAAAAGTGCCTAAGTTACTCCTTATTCACCTATCTGCTAGTGAAAGTCCCAGTCACAGAAATAAATCCGCACAAGAATATGAGAAGGTAGTAATCAATAAACTCAGTAATGCAAATACTCGTAGATTGACAACTAAGAACGCTCATTTTTTATAAATTATGGTGTTTGAAAACATTTTTTTTTTATTGTGGGTAAGTAGTTATTTTCTAAACAGTCAAAATAAAATGGCCTGAAGCGGTTGTTTTAATATTACAAACAGACACTCCAATTTTATTTATTTGTACCTACCTATAGATAGATAGATACTTATTAGTCCACTCAACGAATAACCCAAAAAGAGGTGTAGAGTGCGTGAGCTGGGCCCTGAGCCATTTCTTCAGAAAGTTGCTCAGAGTGCTTAGGGAGTAAACATACTAAAAGTCCCCGCGTCTAGGAGGTGAGCCGGAGTGGGGGGTATAAAAATTCCCACTTTTGAGTTTTTCGCTAATATCTATAAAACGGTGCGTCGTCGTAGAGAAAACGTATTTTTCTTGACTTGCTTTGCTTTGGCATTTTTATTTATTTACAAATTATCTTATATTTACAAAATAAACAAAAACAGTATTTAGAAATGGCACCACTAATAAAGCGTCCACGCGGACAATAGAAATGGGCCCTCTGCAGCGAGCTAATCTATAAACGCATACTGATACAATTCGTTCATAAATATTTGCACTAACACAGCCAAACGCGCGTAGTCGATCGATAGCCGGGGCGGAGCAGCGAGCGACACAGCCACCCCGTCTCAGTGCTAACGCACGACTGCCGCCTGCGCCCGCGCAGAGCACCTCTGAACCTATATCTCAAAGTGGGGCATTGTCTTTGCAACTGTTGATTGATTTAAAAACGCTATTTCAAATATGTAGTACCTCTAACCAGCAATTTTTCAGTGTAAAAATATTTCCAAACATCAAAGCCGTTTAGAAGTTATAAGCAAATGTTAGCCAAAATAGCGTTTTGGTAAATATTTTTTTAAGGCAAAAGTATTAGCCTTATGAAAAAACCCTGTTTCAAAAATGCAGTACATGAATCTATAGCAAACATATATTTTTTACACACCTTCTAACCAAACCGTTAATGAGTTATAAGCTTCATAAAGTGACCGTGTTACGGTACTAAACGAGAGTAAGGCCCTTAATGTAGGTGTGGACAAGCTAAGTTTAGACCACGACGTATTGCGACACTGGTGTATGCTGCTATTATTTTAGGACCTGAGGCACAGCTGTGTCTCTTAATGTGCGGTCGTTGAGACCTTTACAAAGACGAAAATCTGACACGGATTTGAACTTTATAAAAGAAAGAAAGAAATAGGTTTATTTGCGGTAAAAGATGAGTATGATGCAAAGAAAAGACAAGCACAAAAAAGAACAAGTCGGGGGGAAATATGAGATCGCCCAGCATAAAGGCTCCTTCAAACGGGCGCGACACGACACGCGACACAAAGGCACCGCAAGTCGCGCAACGAGCGGTGCCATTGTGTCGCGCACGATTATATCGCGTGTCGCGCCTGTTTGTAGGAGCCTTTATGCTTTAACCCTATGCTATAAGATTTTTTATGCAACGTAGTTCTGAGAATTGACGCTCAGTTTCTGAAAGGACACAAAATATAAGTAAGGCTATCAAACTCATGTTACTTCTGTGATTGGTTGACAGCAAAAACAACAACCAATCAAATGTCTTTGACAAGAAATTCAATAAAAGTAAAAAGATTTTCACCAACCTGGAGAGAAAAACATCTTGTTGATTTTGATAATGTGTAAATAATCTCGATGCCAAAAATCCCTTTGAGAGGTGCCTTCAAGGGCAGTTTCCCCCTTTTCTGTTTTATTCATCCTCAAGTCGATTAAATACCCTTATAAAAAACAGCTTATCTAAACAGACACGTATAGATAAATAGAAGCCAGGTTTAAATCTATCTTTACTTCGCTCAGCCCTCAGAAATCCCTTCATCTTAAGGCCAGGACTCTCGGAAATCTCGGAATCGACCTATTTTTGATTCAACATTAAACAATCAAATATTCTTTGTTTTAATCTGAAAAAAATATATGGCATAGTTTAACTAACATTCTTGATTATTCAACGGTTCAAAACACGATATTTACAACTTCACTCGATCATAAAAAATCGCAAACAAATCGAAAACAGCGAAGTTTTTAATCGTTTTTCAAGTCGCATTTGAAATAGACTTAACTTTTACTCGCAAAAAATATATCAAAAAATAGGCAATGATGTATAGTAGAACATTCAACGGTTAATTTTTCTCAAAACTGATTTTTATTGTCTTAACAAGATATAATCTAAAAAGGCGGCCTGCGCGCTTCACTTCAGTAGCCCGCCGGGCGTTACCGAGGTAGGACCTGTGTCGCTTTTGCTAGCTCGCCGCGTTCCCGCTAATCGATCGAAATATACGTTATATTATTGTTAATTTCCGTGTTTGTGTATTAGTTTCAAAAATCAGTCTTTAAATATTGTTTAGGTTCTAGTATTAATAATTAAACTAAGTATTAGTTTTTAATATAGTTGTAATATATAGTGATAATTAAGATTAAATTATGGGGAATAAAAACAGAAGAAAGAAAAAAAAAATGTTCAGCATTAAACTGCAAAGCTTAAAAAAAAATAAGGTAAGTTTGATTATTATTTTTCTACGTATTTATACCCACTTATAAGACGACGCGACAGAATAATATTGTAGTTGTATTATAGGTTCTCTTGCTTTCGTCACAGTACTAGCAGTAGCAGGTCGGTACCATAAATTTACAATTATCGTAATATCTGTAATAGATTTTCAACTTTACTACAACGGAATAAGGTTTATATTCAATTGCAAAATTTGAGTTTTATGAGTTTGAGTTTCTAGTTTTGTGATTGTATATGTAAAATATTATATTTTTTTGAAGTGAAAACTTCTTTAGCATCATTGTGATTTGAAAATTGTATGAAACGAAAAAGCTACAGTAAAAAGAGACATAAGATTTAAAGTGGGAGAAAATGAGATAGGAAGCATTATACAGTGTTTTTGTTTTTTATTATTACAAATGACATCACATTTATTTTAATCCTATGCTAAAATTTGTGATGATGATGATGATGGTGTTGGCGATGGCGATGGTGATGGCGATGGTGATGGCGATGGTGATGGCGATGGCGATGATGATGATGGCTCTGGTGATGGCGATGGTGATGGTGATGGCGATGGTGCTGGCGATGGCGATGGCGATGTGATGGCGATGGTTATGGCGATGGTGATGGCGATCGTGATGGCGATGGCGATGATGATGATGATGATGGTAATGGCGATGGAGATGGTGATGGCGATGGTGATGGCGATGGCGATATCGATGGTGATGGCGATGGCGATGGCGATGATGATGATGATGGTGATGGTGATGGCGATGGCGATGGTAATGGCGATGGTGATGGCGATGGCGATGATGATGATGATGATGGTGATGGCGATGGAGATGGTGATGGCCATGGTGATGGCGATGGTGATGGCGATGGCGATGGCGATGGTGATGGTGATGGCCATGGTGATGGCGATGGTGATGGTGATGGTGATGGCGATGGTGATGGCGATGGTGATGGCGATGGCGATGATGATGATGATGGTGATGGTGATGGTGATGGCGATGGTGATGGCGATGGCGATGGCGATGGCGATGGCGATGGTGATGGTGATGGATGGATGGATGGATGGATCGATGGATGTTCTTTAGCATCGTTGTGATTTGAAAGTTTATGGAACGAAAAAGCGACAGTAAAAATAGACATGTAAATTCATAAGATTTAACGTGGGAGAAAATGAGATAGGAAGCATTATACAGTGTTTTTGAAGGTTTCACTTCTACCACGTGTGAATTGCACACATGCTGTTTTTTTTATTTAAAAGTATGAAAATCGTTGTGAATGAAATAGGAAGAGTTCAATAAAAATACGTATTGTTGTGTTTTTGATTAGTAGATTTAATTAAAAAAAAACTTATTGACGAATTCAAGCAACCAAAAAACTATTTTACAAAAAAAACAACCGACTCAATAAAAACACTACAACGTGAAGAATATATTTTAATTTTTTGACACCGACTTTCGAAACTAAAGTTATTTTTCACTTTGTAGTGTTTTTTTTTTTTGGAAGTCTGTTTTTTTTGTAAAAAAGTTTTTATTTTTCACTTTTTAGTTGTACTTACCTACCCCAAACAAATTCATATATCACTACTTTTTTTTTTTTTTTTTTTTTTTTTTTTTTCAGGATGGGAAATCATCAAATGACTCCTCCCGCTCTGGGTGGAGCGGAAGGGAGTGTCAGACTCTTACTGACTAAAACCCACCCGTGTTCCTTCCTTAGCCCTTTATGTTCCGGGCCAGCGGTAACCCTTTCGGACAATCCCGCTGACCATATATCACTACTTGCTATGTGAATATCAGTAACAAAGCTATTGAGCACATCTGCCTTACCCTTTGATAGGTACAGGCGTGATGTTATAGAAAGAAAAAGAAAGAAATAAAATACGTTTATTTGCGGTAAACATGACGCAAAAAAGAACAAAACAAATAAAAACAATAAAAAAAAGGTTGACAAGCGTCACATCCACGCAAAACGGCTATCGCTCAGCATTATGCTGCGACCCTATGCAAGACAGAGCCCCAGCGCTGGTTTTCAGCGACAGCCGGCGCCGACGTGATGACGTCGCACGGTGCAGCAAACAGTAATTCATCAAAAAGTATTTATGACAAATTATTTATATTTTTAAAGCAACCAGTTATTAAAACGCTTTACTGGTATAGCGTACAAAAAGCAAAATAATACATTTTAATTTAAAACGTGATTGAATACAAATAGGAATATAAAAAAGAAAAAATAAACATACAAACAAAAGGAAATATACATGCTAAGAGAATATCATCCTCTATAAACGTTTTTCGCTTTTTAGTGGCAACATTCAGAAACGTCATAATTGACGTACGCGCACCCAACTTGCACCGAAAAATTATGTTGTGTGATTGCGATTACATATGCTATAGCAGCAATCGCGGTTAATTTGCTGGCATTAATTGAAGAGTTCCGTTGTTTGTCTCCGAAAGTCATCATCAGATCTTTACAAAAATAAAAAAAACAGCATGTGTGCAATTCACACGTGGTAGAAGTGAAACCTTCAAAAACACTGTATAATGCTTCCTATCTCATTTTCTCCCACGTTAAATCTTATGAATTTACATGTCTCTTTTTACTGTCGCTTTTTCGTTCCATAAACTTTCAAATCACAACGATGCTAAAGAACATCCATCGATCCATCCATCCATCCATCCATCCATCCATCAATCCATCACCATCGCCATCGCCATCACCATCGGCATCACCATCGCCATCACCATCACCATCATCATCATCATCGCCATCGCCATCACCATCGCCATCACCATCGCCATCACCATCACCATCACCATCGCCATCACCATGGCCATCACCATCTCCATCGCCATCACCATCATCATAATCATCATCGCCATCGCCATCACCATCGCTATAACCATCACCATCACCATCATCATCATCATCACCATCGCCATCGCCATCACCATCGATAGCGCCATCGCCATCACCATCGCCATCACCATCGCCATCACCATCGCCATCATCATCATCGCCATCACCATCGCCATCACCATCGCCATCACCATCACCATCATCATCATCATCGCCATCGCCATCACCATCGCCATCGCCATCACCATCTCCATCGCCATCGCCATCACCATTATCATCATCGCCATCGCCATCACCATCGCTATTACCATCACCATCGCCACCACCATCACCATTGCCATCGCCATCGCCATCGCCATCACCATCGCCATCATCATCATCGCCATCACCATCGCCATCACCATCGCCATCACCATCACCATCGCCGTCGCCATCACCATCGCCATCACCATCACCATCATCATCATCGCCATCGCCATCACCATCACCATCATCCTCATCTTCATCATCACCACAAATTAGTAGCATAGGATTAAATGTGATTTCATTTGTAATAATAAAAACAAAAACGCTGAATAATGCTTCCTATCTCATTTTCTCCCACGTTAAATCTCATGTCTCTTTTTACTGTTGCTTTTTCGTTTCATAAAATTTTCAAATCACAACGATGCTAAAGAAGTTTTCACTTCAAAAAAAAATTGTAAATCTGTCTATTTACGATGGAGTTATGCCCTAACATACATAAAAAAATAGAAATATCCGAATTGAGAACCTCCGCCTTTTTTGAAGTCGGTTAAAAATATAATATTTACAATCACAAAACTAGAAAGAAACTAAAGTAGGATGATGAAATTAAAATACTGTAGACGAGCAGCCCTATATTTCAAGAATAGGGCCGATTCACAATACTATTACTTATAAAAATAACCGTGACAGGGGTCAGCGAGTTCATTCGATCTGCGCTTTCGCGGCATTTGCCACGCGAGGACGGAGGTAACGCTAAATGCCTACTACGCTCGAAGATCCTGGCCTTAACACCTTAAAACGTAATAAAGTGAAATGTACCTAATGGTTCGAAACGACCTTATTTCTAATCCAGACAGAAACAGTAGGTGGTCATTTGTGATGGGACAGGAAGGGCAGATACCTAGTACATACGATGACATATCAAGCTACACATTTCCAGTGTATAAACTGACGTCTCACTGTACGAAAAGCCTATAAAATGCGAGGTCAGCTATAACTGGAAATGTATAACTAGATTCATCGTGTGTACCTTAGAGCGGGGCACACGATGCGTTGCGGTGGCGGTGCGGCGCCGGAGCGGTGTCGCTGCGTCGTTTTACATAGAAATATCTGTGGCATGTCACACGATGCGCTCCGGCGGCGTCGCACCGGACTTGCAACCACCGAGACGAGGCGGGGAGGGGTGAATGCGTTGCGACGTCGCACGTCGGAGCGGCACCGCTCAGTTGTTTATGCGTCACAAGGAAGGACACACGCTCGCTAGTTTCGACGCTGCTACCAACGCTGCTACGGTGCCGCTGCGACATAACAACGTTGCGGCGCCGCACCGCTCGTGTGCCCGCTGAAACGGTGAAATCTTTACGGTGCGGCGCCGCAACGCATCGTGTGCCCTCGCTCTAAATCCGTGCAGCTCTACAGGAAAATGTTCTTAAAAGACAATCCTCAACTCTTGTCGAAATTGCTAACTGCATGCACAGATCTTAGAATAATGATAAAAAGCGGCCAAGTGCTAGTCGGACACGTACACGAAGAATTCCGTACCACTATCATTATCATTTCAGCCAAAAGACGTCCGCTGTTGAACATAGGCCTCCCCCATGTTTGGGACCGGACGATGTGGTGGTGTTCCACCACATCGTCCGGTTCTGTGCGTCCCGCATCCAGCGGATTCCTGCGTCATCGGTTCACTTTGTGGGAGGCCTTCCAACGCTACATCTTCTGGTACGCGGTCACCACTCCAGAACCTTTCGACCCCATCGGCCATCTGTTCTGCGAACACCGCCGATTCTGTACCACTGTACAATATTTAACACTACATTTTTTATTATTTGTAAGTATAGCGGCCACACTCTGGAAAAATTTCAATTACAGATAAGTAGTGCCATCCACTAAACGCGCCCCACTCTTCTTACTAACCGCTAGTTAATCCCGCTAATGTTTTAGTTTTTTGGTACACACTAATTACCCACTAATAAGTAATTACTGTGTATCGACAAAACTAAAACACTAACGGAATGTTGCACACTTGTAGTGTAGGCGATTAGGAAGGAGAGTGGGGCGCGTCTTCGTGGATGGCGCTATCTGTATCTACCTATTACGGTTTAAAAGATACAGCCCTTTGACAGACAGATGAGGAGTGATAGCGGAGCTTTAGTAATAACCCAAAGAGTGCCAACGGGTCCCTTCCGTGGCTCCCGTTGGCACTCTATGGGTACGGAACCCTGGCCAACAAGTAAAAAAACACTGCTCACGTTGGTCTGCTAAGAACTGTTTCTTAAGGCTTCAACGATTACCAAACCACCTTCAATTACACATCAGTGGTTAACAAAACCCTGGTTTTCACAGAAACTCAAAATATTCCAGAACGAACGAAAACATAAATTCCCGATACGATAGTTTTAGGAAATTAAATCGTCCACCGGGTCGACTAGTGCGCCAAGCTGGTTGATTTACAACCACGGTCAGATCGTATCGAGGCAGCTGTTTTATCACTAGGAAAGTAGGTCATTCTGACTCATAACTTAGGTAAGGGATAGCCGAGTTGCAGTTTGTCGGAACACATAATAAATCAAAATAAGTTGAAAAACTAAAACCCGACTATTGAAAAGGATGAAACAAGAAAGTACCTTCCCGTGGTCGCATGCCGCTGCACTAACATACTGTATAAGCTATGGTAGTATGCGACCACGGGAAGGTACTTTCTTGTTTCATTCTTTTCAGTAGTCGGTTTATAGTTTTTCAACTTATTTTTATTTTAATTTTTGGGGCTTATTTAAGTAATATTTATATTTTTGAAATTTGCTAATTACGCCCTATCATTTGATACCCAACAAAGCACCATCGCAAAATATTTATTTTAAAATTCATTACTTACATGTCCTCCAGAGGGCGCCATATTGAATTTAGTGTGACGTCACATAACCTATAACCAGCGGACGGCCAAGATGCTTCTAACGATACCTCATTTGTTAAATTATTATAAGTACCTACTTTTGAAGTTATGAGGGAACAGACTTACATACATACCAGTGGCGGTACCTTCATAGAAGCCGAAAAGCCCGGCTTGCCCTAATAAAATCATAATTCACAACAACAAACGTACTTAAACCTATCAAATTAAAAATATATTAAAAAATACCAGTCAAACATTCGCAACACACACGTACACAATAATAAAATCAGCCAATCCCACAGTTGGCCGTTTTTTTATACGTTGAAAATCTGTGGGCTTTCCCTAATTTTGACCCCTAGGCACGCCACTGATACATACATACATCCAAATCAATCCATCCGGTCAAAATCACAACCCTCTTTTTTGCTTCGCCGTAGTCGGGTGAAATATGAAAAAGGAATTTAGTAAATTATAATTCGGCATCACAGCTGAAATGGAAAAATTTTAACTTACTTTTGGACGGCACTGTATAACCACCCTTATGCGTACATGAAAAGGTCGTAATTCGCGAAAGCAAGCTTTATAGGCTACCTTCATTATGCGGCTTAAGATTGAAAGGCCGAGCTTCTCTGATTCTGGTTATCATTCCTTCACACTCAAATAAGCTACTCAGTAACTTAATGACGTCACTTTATGTTGATTCCTAATAATAAATTTAATGTTCCTTGCGTGTTTTGTTTTAAGTTAGCATTAGACATTTCATAGAAACACACAATGGATGTAATTTGAAATGTTCTTGTCAAATTGCTTCGGTTGCGATAGGTAGCGGGAAAATTGACTTGGAAATAAGTGATTCTAGAATATATAATATTTGTAATATACGTAAAGACTGAATATAAAGGCTCCTACAAACAGGCGCGACACGCGATATAATCGCGCGCGACACAAAGACACAACGAGCGGTCGTTGCGCGACTTGTGGTGCCTTTGTTGCGCGTGTCGTGTCGCGTCTGTTTAAAGGAGCCTTAATGCTTTGTTTTTCTTGAGACTTGGTGAAATAGGAGTTTATTTTGTAGTTTTATCATTTAGGTTAAACGTAATTAATTTATTATTTAATGTTATTTAAAAACCAACCTTAT
This sequence comes from Luperina nickerlii, assembly GCA_963855955.1. Taxonomy (NCBI): domain Eukaryota; kingdom Metazoa; phylum Arthropoda; class Insecta; order Lepidoptera; family Noctuidae; genus Luperina; species Luperina nickerlii. Next base: position 4,865,882 of record OY979679.1, on the reverse strand, counting down.
TTCAATTATGTTTGGGTTGGTTTTCAGTCTAATTGGAGGCAGCTGAATACCAGTAGGTATTTACATGAGCGACCTTCACAACCTAGTTACTGGGTAATACGATACCCCTTGGTAAGACTGGTTGTCAGACTTTCGGGCTTCTGACTACCCATAACGACTGTCAAAGATCTACGAATGACAGCCGGGACCAACGGCTTAACGTGCTTTCCGAGGCACGGAAGGGTCTCTATAGGTAATGGATGGTCACCTATCCACGGACCGACCTCGGCAAGCGTAGCTTAACCTTCGATCGAGTAGTGCGGCTGTTATTATTTAGCCACGATTCAAATACAATTAGTAACCAAACCCTTTACTAAAACCGCATCAAAATCGGACTAGTAGTTTTGGAGATAAATGGCAACATTGGTTTGCACACACATCCTCTCACCTTAAACGCATATACAGTCTCCGTACCATCGTGGGTAAAAAAGTGAAAGTACAACTTTATTTCATACTTTCGTGACATTAACACCGTGTTAAAATGGCATTGCCAATCTACGTCATGGGAGCAGTGGAGGCCCATTGTTAACGACCACGATTTACGAGATATATAGGTCGTGGGTTCGAACCCTGACAGGCGCGTGACTTTGTATTAATTATTTCATCATTACTGCTCTCAAAACAGTGAAGGAAACCGGCATGTCCTAGAACCAAAAATTCGAAGTCATGTGACATCTACCAACCCGTACTGGGCCGCGTGGTGGATTACGGCCCACTCCCTCTCACTGAGAGGAGGCCTGTGTCCCAGAAGTGGGAACATTATAGGCTAATTATGTAATCAACATCATACAAGATAAATTCAACGAACAGCCGGTCGATTCTGTAAAAATCTCACCGTGAAAACTTAAGTGAAGTGAGTTTGTTTTTGCTAGGAATTGACACTATTGACAGCTCACTCCACGCTCACCTAAGTTTTCACGGTGAGATGGTTACAGAATCGCACTTCTGTTTCTGAATTTATTTTTCAGTGCGAAAATCTCTGAGCAATAAATAGCTAGAGACTGAAATTGCGCTCGACAAAGAACGACAGGCGTTCACACAGGATTTACACTATGCTACATTGTGTGTAAAACTATACAAAACTAGTCTAGAAGGTAAGAAAGAAAGAAAAATAGGTTTATTTGTCACAGAAACCCGTGCGTGTTTCTGTGACAAATAAACCTATTTTTACATTAAATTATTTACATAAAAAGATAAGTAACATAATTTGAATAAAACACAACAGACCTATTTATTATAACCACACAACAGAAATTCCCCACCAACTACTACTACAACTATTCTATTTGGTTTCCTCCAAGAAGACTTCCAGTCAGCATGATGCTGTGCTTTTGGAGACCCACAGCACAGCACTAGATTTCTAGTGGTCTGGTCACCCGAAAACGACGTACAGAAACCAATATTTGTACAGATTAAACACAGATACAAAATAAAAGCAAACGGCTACCCAGAATACAAAAAGACGGTGTAGGCTATGTTGGAGATTTTAATTCTAGATTTGCAACACCAACATTAAATATAAAACATTATGTAAATAGTGGCAACACTAGCCCCTTCCATCTGCGACACTGGTACAATATAGACGTGCATTGTATTACTTGTCTCAATTTATTTCATCTTCCTCGGAACCAACATATCAGCACCTCATCAGCTACCATCTACCTAACTACAAGCTACACAGGCTAATTAAAAAAACAAGGGACTGCAGACCTGAGAACAATGGTTTTAATTTCAACTCGATACCTCCCCGCGTTCCCGAGATAAAGGGTGACAAACAGACGGACAACAAAGTGATCCTATAAGGGTTCTGTTTTTCCTTTTGAGGTGCGGAACCCTAAAAAGAATACGAAAGTGTCTCACCCACTGAGAATCCCCATCAATGGGAATTTGTGGATAAATTCGCCGCAATCCACCACGCGGGCCCAGTATGGGTTGGTAAATGTCACATGTCTCAATTCTTGGTTCTAAGGACATGCCAGTTTCCTCACGCTGTTTTTATTTACCGGTTTGAGAGCAGTGGTTATGAAATAATTTACATTAAGTAAAGCGCCTATGTAGGTTCGAATCTACGACCTAAGACTCGCAAGTCACGGCCGCTATCACTGAGCCACCACTGCTCAATTACGTAACATGATAAAAATTAAAAAAATATTTAAGTACGTAATTATTTATTTTTTATTTTTATTCCCTAGATTATTACCTCAGTTTGCTGGCTCTACTTTCTGACGCCTGTGATCTACCTACCTAATGGTACCCTTACTTGAATTAAATATTTAACACAGCCTTTTAGGCTAAAAGCTACACTAGAAATTGTATCTAATATTTTGTAAGCCGAATTTCATCTCGATATAATATGTGAACTTGCAAAACATGTTTTGCATCACTTGTTATCTTGTACGTACTTAAATCTATACTTACACTAATAGTAAAGGCTCCTGCAAACAGGCGCGACGTGCGACACGAATCGCGCGCGACACAAAGACACCGCTCGTTGCGCGACTTGTGGTGCCTTTGCGTCACGCGCGATTTTCAGGAGCCTTAAAGGCTTCTTCAAACAGGTACAACACGACACGCGACACAAAGGCACGGCAGTGCCCCGCCAATTCGAGCAAAAAGCGGCACGGCCGTACCATCCTTTTCTCGAAACAGTTCAGGCCATTTTCGACCCTCCTATAACTTCGTTGTGGACAAAACTAGAAGCCTGAATGTTCAGCAACCAAGCAGGCATTGTATAAACACGGTATATTTAAAATTTAATTAAATTTTAACCAGTAGTTTAGGAATTATAACTAGTCAGTTTCTTAATTTTGTCACTCACTCACTCACTGACTGACTGACCGATCATCAAAACTCTAAGGCACTTCTAGCATACATAGAAGCTTCAAATTTAGAATACAAATTAGTGTTTAGTGTATAAATCAAAGAAAAACAAAATATTTTGCAATTTCGGTCCACTTTTCTAGATACACCAACTGCATTAATAACTTTATAATCTCGTAGGATTACAAAGTTACATTTGCAGTGAATGAATCAGTGTACCTGTATTATAATATAATGGAATAGTAGGTGTAGATAGGAACCTAGGTATAATTATGTTCTAAGGCAATTTGTAAAATGGTCAACGGACAATGTTAAAAAAAAGGTAAGTACCTAAAAAGAAGTGAGATGCATCAAAAACATGACTTGTAAAAAAAAAGTCTCGCAACTCAATTCTTCTACCGTAAAAAGTTGTAAGATCCATCTAATACCAAGTCGGTTAATTTATTCAGTCCCTACTTAAGGGACCTTCTGTCTTAAGTTATTACGTAATTAGCTAACCTAACAACATCTTATAGTAACCATTAAAATAGATTGACTTGGCCATCGCATGAAAACAATGTATCTCACAAACTCACAAGTAATACATTTTATAGTAAATTAGATTGTTCAGTGCGATTGCAATGTCAATCTACCTATTTATTTAAAACATTTTTTTTTTAAATAAATATATATTGTACTTGCAATAAGTAACATGACGAATCAGTTTCTAGCTATTATAGCAGCTATCAATCCGTTAACTCAACCGACATTAATTAAAGCCCTTTAAGAGGCTTTATTGTGCAAAACTTATGACTCGCTCCCTATTTCATGGGATTTAAAACTTAAAAATAATTGGCGAAATGTGGGTGTACTATAAGAAAACTTCTGTTTAATACTTCGGGAGTTACAAGCGTGATGTTATGTTATAAAAGAAACAATACAATTTATTTGGCAACAGATTGTGAAACACAAATTTAAAAAACAAGTGAAATGTTTTGACAACCTGCGCCAAATAGGTCAATTTTAGCATTCATATGAGACAGAATATGCTGTCTGACGCTGGTTTTCTAATGAGCCTTTAGGGACAAATGACGAATGTACAGACGCCAGCACATCAAGCCACCCGAAACTGTCAAATTTTCCAAATCAACTTTGAACCTTATGCGTTAGCGATAAAGTTGAAAAACTATTAAAGAAATTTGACAGATTGTAGTAGCTTGATGTGCTGGCGTCTGTACACATTCGTCATTTGTCCCTAAAGGCTCATTAGAATTTCCAGACTAGAACTGTCAGCCGTCAATTTTATTTCACGGTATAAAAGATATCTAGACTTTGGTAAAAATCAGCCGTACGACTAAATAATAAAATAACCGATAAACCGAACCGAATAAATAATAACAATAACCAAATGCACCATCGGACCGCACCGCACTCGCATAGTCGCATCGGACTTTGCACTTTTTATTTTTATCTTATTTTTTATTCTGATGTAGGTACGACTAATATCTAACTACCTGGTGTATTGTGTGTCTCTTAGTCTGTGCTAAATAAATGTATTTTCTTTCTTTCTTTCTTTCTTTCAAATGGAAAAGTTAATAAATAAACGGTCAAGTGCGAGTCGGACTCGCGCACCGAGGGTTCCGTACTTTGTAGGTATGTAAATAATATACTACGGGTTTTTTTAATGTACCTACCTACAAATTTACGGTTTTCGGATATTTTCCTTTACTTGTGCTACATGATGTTGCTTCTTGCCAAATTTCATGATTCTAGGTCTACGGAAAGTACCCTATAAATTTTGATTTCTTTGAGAGTCTCGAAAGGTACGTTTTTTGCGGCATTAACGGGTGTATCTTTTTTTTAAGTCAACTTAGAAGTTTGATTTTTTCACAGCTTCAAGGGACTGTAGACCTGAGTATATGGTTTTAATTTCAACTCGATACCTCCACGCGTTCCCGAGATAAAGGGTCTTGACAGACAGATGAAAGTGATCCTATAAGGGTTCCGTTTTTTCCTTTTGAGGTAGGGAACCCTAAAAACACCATAAGTATTAATAAGTAGCTGCAAACATTGTTTCCAATTCCAGGCCCCTCTGTGTCCACGTAACAATGGTTTCCTGTTATTTATTATATAATCCACCATCATTGTTCAGGCAGTACAATAACTAATGTAGTTGTGACGTCATATGTGACACCTGTTCATCGTTTATGATGGCCAGTATAGGTTGCCCGATGGCCGATGGCATACTCGTGGAAGCTATTTATTTTTAAAAACTTAGACCAAGTACAAATAAGGTCACATGCTGGATAATTTCAATCGTGTTTCCCAACTATTGGGGTCGGCTTCCTGTCTATCCGGATGCAGCTGATTACAGGTATTTTTCATGGAGCGAACTTCTTATCTGACCTTCTTTTTTTAGTATGGCAAGCAAAGTCGATGTCTAAAGTGAATAGCAAACGCAAATGGTGTGTAAGTGTAAAAAAAAGGCATTCAGTCTTACCGGATGCAGCTGAATACCAGTATTTTACATGGAACGACAGCCTATCTGATCTCCAATATCCAGTTACTGGGTTATCAGGCTTTCCGACTTCTGCCTACCCGTTACTACTGTCAAAGATCTACGATGATTTCTTCCCGACGTCTGTGTTTCCCCATAGCAATAACCTGGGAGTCTCCAGTCTCGAAAGAAAAGGTTCCCTACTTTTATATAGACAAAAGAGCACCACCGTCGACCGCATCATCGCTTAACAATAGTCAGTTCTTCTTCGTGTCGCTGGCATGACTTTCCTCAGATCTTGTAGGCCCAAAACCTCACCACCTTCCACGGCGTTATCGGTGGCAGGGCAGAGGTCACTTTGACTGCAAGAAAGGAGCGGGAAAATGGAGGAAGGGTGCAACAAAGAAGCCTCTCCGAGCGACGTTAGAAATCGGAACCCAATCCCCCAAACATCTGGTTGCTCCCTGGACACCTAACACTCAGTAACTCAGAGTAAAGGTAACTAATCCTTTTAGTACAATGGCACTAACAGTATGTTAAGATACAGGAAAAACGCGACCGTTTACAAAAAAAAAACAGTTTCTGATTACGCGGTTCAAGATACACTGGGTCTGCTTAATGATAACACAGATGTAAATCATTGTATAATTGAGCAGAAACAAAGGCATAACGACCATCATTTGAAATGGTAATGCAGCTTCCGTAACAACACCCGCTGGTAAAGCGTTTATAGATCACAGATTACGGCTATCAAGAGTATGATCAAGTACAAAAGACAGAATACAATATGTGTGTATTGAAATAACGATTAAAACTGCATAAAGAACCGAAAATAACTAAATAACACATAGCGACTTTTGCATGCGCAACGACGATATTACCTGTGTCCCAAATACAATATTTTTTTTTATTATTTTTTTTTTTCTTTCTAAATAACGCAATTAATGTTGTTGTCAAATTGAAAGGCATTGCAATTTGTAAGTGTGTAAATTCTTCATTCTCAAAATATACAGCAATGCTCAGTTTAGCAACTCTCCAATATCATAAAAGCCCGACTCCCATCCATTTCATTACCAAAAGTCTCAACACCGTATCCGAAGGATTTACTTGGAATCCCATTTGCGGTTGCAGCAATCCGATTAGGAAAAACATTTTGTTCCGCTTACCAGCGTACAGTCGCAAATGGAAGTGTGTTTAATTTACTGCTCTGATGAAAGCTAGGCAGGTGTAAACAAAAGATGAACTCGAAGTTAAGCTTTTGTTTAGATCTGTACTTTTGTTTAGACCTGTACTTTTAAGGCACCTGTCCCAACACCGGCGATTTACGAGAAGCGAATAGAGCTACAATGGACCTAAACGGCAATGGAGAGGGCTATACTTGGAGTTTCCTTACATGAACGAATCAGAAATTAAGAGATCCGCTGGAGAAGAATTGCCAAACTTAAGTGGTAGTGGGCAGGGCACATTGCTCGCAGAACAGATGGCCGACAGGTTCTGGGAAGACGTTGCGTTGGAAGGCCTGCCACAAAGTGGACCGATGACCTTGTGAATCCGCAGGAATCCGCTGAATGCGGGAAGCAAGGAACTGGTGGAAGTGGCGACGCTTAGGAGAGACCTATGTTCAGCAGTGGAAGTCTTTCGGCCGAATGAAGGAATGAGTAGAGCTAGCAACTAAAAACGAGCAGCGTGTGAGGACGGCGCACTATGGGACCAAACAGTATTTTCCGTCTCAAAAATGGGTGAGACAAAAGTCGTGTTACTGAAACTGTTTTGATTGTTTTACATTCACAGATAATAGAAGTATCCGAAACCAAAGTAAAAAAAATAAAAAAAAATGTTTTACTTGCGTAAAATTACATTCAAACTTTATATTTTAAAATTTTCATATTAACTAGAGTACTCGTTATAGAAGTTCAACATAGGATATTTTTTTATGTCTTTCAAGGAAATATATTAGTATTATACATTTTTGAATTGTTTAAGATCTCTAGTTTACGACTACGTTATGTTTTAATGACATATATTTATTTCTGTTTTTTTATTTAATTTTTAAACGTTATAAGGAAATTTTACGTCTTTCTAATTTTCAATTGGAGGTTTTGTTGTTATCTATGGCTTCCGATGTCGAGTTAATGACATTTTAAGATACCTTACTTATTCAGTGTTACAGGGAAATAAAAAAAAACCTGCGTCATTACTGCGCCATTTCGAGCTAGAAGCCGAAATGTCGACCGAAAAATATTTTCTCATGATATTTTTTTTTGCGGTGAACTTTTAACCACACGTATGATAAAAATCATGTTGCATAGTTTTTATCTATTGTGGTAATTAAAATCAATATTAGAGTAAGAACTAGGACTGCTATCCTCTTGCGTCAAGCATATCCGTTACGAATATCAGTGCCACAGTGAACCTTCAAGATCTCTTAGATCACACTGCCTGTCGTTTTTTAAAGATAAACCCGGTTTCTAAAAATTTTACCCGTCTTAAACTATAGAGCAAATGGGGTTGTGATAGATCTTCAGGAAAAATGAATATAAACAAGTTATATCTGAAGAGAATTTACAAATATCGGATGCTAACATGTTTATAGTTTCACTTGTACCATTGCGACTAGTGGATAAAGAAAGTAAAGAAGTTATATGGCAAAATCCAACACGTTCTTCAGTAAGATATTGCAGACCCATTTCTTTGGAATTAGCAAAAGAGACTCCTGAAAAAACTACCACGGTTGTAAGTGATCTTGAAGCAAAAATTAATGAATTAACTCCAACGCGAACGCCTGCAGCAATAGAAGGTAATATTATAGAAGTAAGACATGAGCTGTTTAGGACTATGATCGACGGGAAAGTTTCTCAAGTGTTAACGCAGACTCCACCGAGTGCTTCGTGTACTGTTTGTGGAGCAACTCTTAGACAGATGAACGATCTAACAAAAGTAACTGCGAGAATTGAGAATGAAGATGCGTTTAAATACGGACTGTCTACCTTACATGCGGAGATAAGATGTATGGAAATGATTCTGCATATTTCTTATAATCTAGGATTTCAAAAGTGGTCTGCATCGTCTCCAAAGAACAAGAAGAAAAAAAGAAGTACGTTCAAACTCGTTTCTGGGAATTGCTTGGTTTACACATTGATAAACCTCGTCAAGGTTCTGGAAATAGTAGTGACGGAAATACGGCAAGGAGATTTTTCCAAAACTATCAATATTCTGCAGAAATTACAGGTATCGTTAAAGAGTTGATCAAGAGATTATATATCATTCTGCAAACCATGTCATCGGGATTTTCTGTAAACGCAGTTAAGTTTGGTGACTATGCGCTGGGGACTGCACAGTTATACGTGGGTAAATATAACTGATACTATATGCCATCTTCAGTCCACAAAATTCTTATACATGGTGCCAAAATAACAGAGCATTTTGCAGTTTTGCCAATAGGCCAATTATCGAAAGATGCTCAAGAAGCTCGTAATAAAGACTATAAGAAATATCGGTTAAATCACGCTAGAAAGTGTTCCAGATCAGCCACAATGGAAGACGTTCTGCATATACTGTTGTATACTTCTGATCCCTATATATCTAGCTTAAATATAACCAGTACCATAATATACCAAAAGAACTACCAAAAGAACTACCTAACGAAGCTAAGGAGCTTTTAATATTGACAAGTGATGAGTAGATTAATGTTTTTTTTTTTGTCACGGATAGGATTTCTTTTTTGGTTTAAAATTATGTCATAATCTTTTTATTAACTTCTTAATCATTTTATTTTAATGTAACGTAAGCAAATAATTCATAAAAGAATTTAATTTAATTATTGTATGAAAAATTTCAAAAGTTTATATTAGAGTTTTTTTCCTTAATAAATCTACTTTTTAAAGTAGCAGTGTTTTATTTATCTAATAGCATAACTATTCAGACATACGTACACAAAATTTCAATACAAAATGTCAAGGAACTAAAAAGTTACAGATTTTTGAGATGAAACACACAGGTTCGTCCCATAGTGCGGCGGCGAGGCGCAACAATTAGCTGGTATGCGTATACGTATGTACGGTCAGCAACTAAAGTCTATTAACACAGCGGACGATTTAACAACCTCAATATAATTTTTGTTGTATTTTCTAGTGTTGCGAAAAAAGGAAAATTCCTGTTCCCTCCTGTGTTAGGACAAAACAAATGTCATGCCGATGACAGATGAAGAAAATATAGAATAACATGATGTCTATGTATCTACAAAAAAAAAAAAGACATAAGTAACCAAAACATGCTTTAAAGAAGTTATAAGCTCATACCCAATGTGCTTACGCTTTTATGATTCGTAAAGTGACGATATTATCATGAACATCCATGCAGCACGATAAAACAGAGAAGTAAAATATATGCAAATACTAGCTGCGCTCCGCGGTTTCACCCACGTAAATGTCGATCCCGTGGAAATATCAGGATAAAAAGTAGCCTATATGTTAATACAGTGTCAGCTATCCCCATACAAAATTTTATCAAAATTGGTCCAGCCGTTTGAGCGTAAAGAAGTAACAAACATATAAACACACGCACTCAATCACAAACTTTCGTCTTTATAATATTAGTGTGACATGAAAACGCTTTTTCCATACATTTTATGTATCGTCCATGACAATATCTTCAAGTTAGAAAGCAAAGCACACAGTAAAAAGTAACAAGGACCCGCTGCACAAATTTACTAAACCAAGTTTTTAAACAATTGAGTTTAACTGAAGGAACAAAACAGAATCCCAGGAATATGTAACCTAGTCAACCTTACATAAAATATATTAAGAAATTCCTTCAAAATCCAACTTTTGCAACATAAACATTCGCTCACAAACAGCCCAACAATAAAGTTATCTTCATAATGTAAACAAAAACCTCCACGGAGTATGATAAAATTCGACTGAAAACTTTAGTGACGGGTCCCTTGAGATTTAAATCCGGGACACGGAGCAAAAAGGAAGAGAATCCTCGGTTGAATTATATAAAGCTCTGAACTACTGTTATTACTTTAAGCCTGGTGAATAAGTCTGCAACAGGAAAGGGAACATTTTTCTGTGGGCTGTTTGTAATGGCTATTTCTAATCCATGAAAGAAGGAAGTATGTATATTTCCTTTTAAAGAAATTATTCTAAGACGATTGTTTCAGTTTCAAAAGCATTTTCTATTAAATCATTGAGTCATCAAAAGCTGCTTAAACCCAGCGACAGCTTTATCGAGCGATCTGAGAAAATTTCACCGTGCCCTTGCGTGCGTTACCGTGGCCGTCTTGGAAATCCCCAAAAAGACTACTAATCCAATTTGGCTGTAGCAAAGTATTATAAAGCTGAAGAGTTTGTTTGGTTGAACGCACTAATCTCTGGAACTACCAGTCGGATTTGAAAAATTATTTTTGCATTTGATAGCCCAATTCTTGAGGAAGGCTATAGGCTATTTAACATCACATTATGACGTTTAGGAGCCGAGCAAAAAGAAAAAAAGTCAGAAAGAACGCTAAGCAAAAACGAAGTAATAGCGCGGGCAGGCGATGCGATGCGACGGGGTGGGTCGGAGTAACAAGAAATTTCACGCGGACGAAGTCGCGGGCAGAAACTAGTTGTGATGTTAAACCTATAACCATCCTCTTGAATTAGGCTATCAAATGCAAAAAGATCATTTTCGACTGGCAGTTCTAGAGATTAGCGCGTTCAAAAAAACAAACTCTTCAGTTTTATTATCAGTAAGTATAGATAATTATGTATTAGTTGTGAAAACGCTTTTAAGGCGCTGCTCCATAGCAGCCCACGGCTAAACTAACTACCGTATATTTGAATTAATGAAAAAATTACTCTAATTCCTACACAATAAAGTTCAGTTTACGCTACAACTTCAAACATTTTTATACCTTTGTCAATAGTGCTATAGTCACTCTAAAATCAACAACACTGTGGCGGCGCGGCGCAGCTAACATCTCAAACCTGTTATTGCACATGCTAGGTAGTAGAGGACGGTCGACTTACTCTAGAATTCTAGATGAATTCTTATCGTTAGGAAACCATTAAAGCACTCCTCCTGAATACCAAGAAGTTCCCCATCAATCAAGTCCTATCATAAAAGCATTGCCAATGTTGATGTGCAAAACGCAGAACTGGTCTATTATCCCTTTATTACTCCTTTAATATGCCACTTATAATGCTGGCCGACAAACAACCCACTATTTGCATCCTATTTGCATAAAATAGATAGGTACAGAAGGCCAGCTCCATACAACGGGTGGGAGCGCACGTGCACATAGAGAAGCGTCTACGTATACCGAGTGCAAGAGGACTCGCGACTGGTATTTGTTTCAGATAGTTTAAGATCGCCGTGCATATGGACCTAAATGGACAGACGACCTTAAAAAAATGTTATAATATAAGTTATAATATGTTCTCAAGTGAAATCTTTGTCATTTCTTATAGAGAAATAAATTTCTATAACCAGAAAAAGGTGACTAGCACGGACTGGATGCGGAAAACGGAGGACAGGGGTTGTTTTTTTTTTGTTGTTGTTGTGCATACCAAAAGTCAGCTTTTTAGGACTTTGGGTAGTAAAGTGCCCCAGAGGTTTTGAGTGAGTGAATCAGTAAGTCAGTCAGTAAGTGACGAAATCGACGTACATTGGGTATTATTAAAACAAATCCAAAGTATAAAAGCTAGACTGATGAAACAGTGTGTTTTATAAGTCTGATAACTATCTTATCCTAAGATTTGGAATTCTCTAGCATTATCCAGGCCGAAAAGCTATGATTATTTGAAAATACGACGAAACGCTTCGAGAAAAGACAGGTAGTCCCCCTGCTTTTTTTGGCTCGTCTTGGCAGATATCTATGGAGCCAGCCTTCTGTATTTATCTATTCTATGCTATTTGCTTTGCAGTTGAGATCGGATCGTTATTTTTATTCGATCTGCTTCAATGGATAACAATGGCTATATTTAAATGTGAAGTAGTGCTTTGATTAGCTTCGCTGATTGTCTTGTCCGTGATCAGTCAATTGAGTTTCTTTGCGAGAATCGAGACGTCTTGTATCGATAGAATTGCAGTGTAATTGACTAGTTTTTTTTTTACTGGTTAGTACTTATTGTACCTACTTATTTTGTGCTGTTATTGAATCTTGTTTTAACTTCTATAGAATGTTTATTTACTATGTTTGGACTTAAAGGCTCCTTCAAACAGGCGCGACACGTGATAAAATCGCTCGCGACACAAAGGCACCGCAAGTCGCGCTACGAGCGGTGCCTTTGTGAAGCGCGCGATTCGCGTCGCACGTCGCGCCTGTTTGCAGGATCCTTTAAACTAATAATTATACTAGTTTGTGTAAAGGCTCCTACAAACAGGCGCGACACGCGATATAACCGCGCGCGACACAAAGACACCGCTCGTTGCGCGACTTGCGGTGCCTATGTGTCGCGTGACGTGTCGCGCCTGTTTGTAGGAGCCTTAAGTCGGATGATTTGAAGTCACCAATTGCAATGTTCCGTTCTCCATCTGAAAAGTTCTTAGTCAGACTATTATCTTGCTCTAACTTATGCTAGTTAATGAAAACGAAAGTGTTATTAGGCTTTTCCATCTAGAATTTCTCGGTAGCAGCCCGGAGTCTGAATTTGTGTCCGATTGAAGACATTAGGCTCGCCCCCTATTACATGGGACTTTAACATAGCTAGTGAGGATGTACCTACTATAGGTGATGCCTGTCTCTTCGGGAAACACAGGTATGGCGGTATGAGGAACAGAGGGTAAAGTTCACTCATACTCTATAGAAAAGGGAGGATCCTCCGACCAGACGGGTGTTGTGTCTGGCGGGCAACTGCCCCTATGATTCATGTCGGGCCGTTGTATCTATGCTAGTTGCGCGGTAAACTCTGCTTGCGCGATGCAGGATTTTGCGTGACGTCAGTGTGACGCGTTGTTTGCTTATGGCGTTGTATATACCGCTACACAGGCGTTGTATTTGTTAAAACAGAAAATCCAAGACAAAAGACCGAGAAAGAATATCATCAAGAAAGAACATAATTAAGTCCATAGAAAAAAGATCCCATTAAATTAAAAATTTCCATCTACGTAGAGACAGTTACAAAGCCAAGGAAAATCTTCATAAATCTAGGTACAAGCCCGCAATAACAAGGAAGAAACGAAACGTCTTCGTTCCGACAAAGGTAAAATGCATTTCCCAGTTACAGCTTGAAACGTTCCAAGGCTGTCACAAATCGAGTAATTACTTGTCTTGACTAATTGCGGAACATTTTAATTGCCTCAGTATCTACCTCATAATGTAGTAATTCTTCATGCCATAGTTTAATACTAGAGGTTTCTTGGAAATGTGCATTTTACCTAAACATTAAGGCTCCAACAAACAGGCGCAACACGCGATATAATCGCGCGCGACACAAAGGCACCACTCGTTGCGTGACTTGCGGTGCCTTCGTGTCGCGCGCGATTTTATCGCATGTCGCGCCTATTTGAAGGAGCCTTTATGGAGGAATTTCGACGCCATATTTTAGTTTGTTGTTAGGTTTAGTTTAGTCAGGATATATTATTGTTTTTTAGGGTTCCGTACCAAAAGGCTGCCAACGGAACCCTACCACTAAACCTCCGCTGTCCGTCCGTCCGACTGTGTGTGTTTGTCAGCGGACTATATCTCACGAACCGTAATACGCAGACTGTTGAAATTTTCACAGGGTGTGTATTTCTATTGCCGATATAACAAAAAGAAAAAAGTTAGGTAATAAAAATCTTACGGAACCCTGAACCCTTCGTGTGGAGAGTCTGACTCGCACTTGGCTGGTTTTTATTTAATTATATCTTTAGCAGACCCTCTTTGATGAGCCTTCTCTTAGGTAACCCACGTGTAAATTAATCGTGATCGCTTACCTAACTGACTGGCAAAGTATTTTTACCTCGGCATATTCTACTCTCTCTAAAGTGTTTGATTTACAGTGTGTAAAAAGACTCATTACATAGTCATTATCTACGCATTCGGTTCATCAAATTTAATCAAGTATCATTGAGCAAAGATTATAAGAGCAGATGGCGGCTCAGTTTTAGAGACGCCAGCACATCAACCTACCCGAAACTAAAATTTTTCCAATCTACTTTGAACTTTATGCTTTAGCGATAAAGTTGAAAATCTATTAAAAGAAATTTGACAGATTGTAGTAGCTTGAAGTGCTGGCGTCTGTACCAGCCGCGACTTACGAGGCGTAGGTCGTAGGTTCAAACCCTGACTGGCGCTTTACTTTGTGTAAATTATTTCATCACTACTCTACTCTCAAAACGGTGTAGGGAAACATCGTCAGGAAATCGACATGTCCTAGTACCAAAAAAGAGATGTGATACCTACTAACCCGCACTGGACCCGGGTAGTGGACAACGGCCTACTTTCTTACACCGAGTGGAGGCTTGTGTCCCAGCAGTGGGCACATTATAGGCTGCATACATATGGAACATTGAGCAAAAATGATTGACGGCAGCGCGTATTGTAGCGCACGCAGAACATTGCGCTCATGCAACGCGGTTATGGGGGTATTTCAAGTTAATTTTTATCATTTTTAACTGGTTTGCATGAAAAAGTAAAGATACGTTAGCACTATGGCCTACAATATCGCCGTAACCAGAAGGTTCACAGGAACGGTCTAGTAAAAAAGAATAGGTAATCACAATATTTAGGGCTAGGGGAGTACCAAGGTAACTGGAATATTGTATTAAGGCTCCTGCAAACAGGCGCGACGCGCGACGCGAACCGCGCGCGTCACAAAGGCACCGCTCGTTGCGTGACTCTTGCGCTGCCTTTGTGTCGCGCGCGATTTTATCGTGTGTCGCGCCTGTTTGAAGGAGTCTTTATGTTATGTTTTGATGTTATTATGATTATAATTATTCTATAATAAATATTTGTTACGGCCGCGTACCAAATTGCAAAAAACGTAAGAAAATTCGTCATTTTATGCTTTACTCTAAAGGTAGACATGCATGATGTGGCATGCATGATGTGACATGCATGGACGCATGGTTGCATGCCGAATGGTGAAATATGGCTGCACCTATTATGTATCACACTAATATCATAAAGGCGAAAGTTTGTGAGTGTGTGAGAGTGTGTGTGTGTTTATATGTTTGTTACTTCTTCACGCTCAAACGGCTGGACCAATTTTGTTAAAATTTTGTATGGAGGTAGCTGACACCCTGGATTAACATATAGGATACTTTTTATCCCGATATTCCCACGGGATCGATATTTACGCGGGTGAAACCGTGAGGCGCAGCTAGTTACCCATATTTGCAAAATAAATTTTTATTCTATTCTAGGTACCTACATGCTAGTAGGAATACTACATTGTAGAAATATCCTGTTTGACCTACTTGTAAACGCCGTCTACTCCTAAAATAATTTAATAAATCAAATTCAACTTGTTTGTTCGCCCATTACTCACAATTTCTCTGAAACTTGCTCAATGGGACTCAACCAATACAATTTGCTTTTTACTTGGAATCGAATCTCGACGGATTTGAAGTACCTACCTAAAAGTACCTACTTTATCGATTACAATGTCAACTGAGCCACAGACGGAAATAATGAAATACTTAGTTGTATTTTCAAGCATGTTTCCATTTCCAAGGAGAGCCCCTTTGTTTGGTTGGTATAGAGTCAGTTCGACGCGACGCTGAGCGCAGTTTTCAAGATAGCAATACAATTATAGACCGTATCTACTACACAATTCAGTGAGGTGAGCCGCGCGGCGCCGTGCGGCGTAGCTCGACGTAGTAGACACTGAATTGTGTACCTTTTATTGTAGTAGATAAGGTCTATAATTGTATTGCTATCTTGAAAACTGCGCGCCGCGTCGCATCGCGGTGTGTACTGACCCTTAGTCCTCAACGGATTCTGAATAAAAGCATACTCGTTTCAAAGAATCTGATTGTGCCTGTATACAGAGTTACTAGAAAGTTTTCGGTCACACATATTATATTATGGGGGGTTAAATTTGTCACATTTTAGCTCCCCTATTTCACCTCAGTAGTTGAAAATTAGGGCATCCAGATCAGAAGAGATCTGGATACCCTATTTTCCAACAAATTTTCAAACATTTTAATCTTCTATTCACGTTATTATTTACCGAGCTCCAATACTTACTTTATTCGAATAGATGAATGCATTCAAGATTCTCTATTCGAAATGTCGACTACCATTTACATGCATTCTAATTTTCATTGTTAAATTATTACGTTCATTAAACAATTGTATTCATTGATTCACGCATGAAATTCGGGCAACTGTCGGTATAGTCTATTCGGCGCGATAGCCTAGCGAAAATGGAATGCTCTCGCTATTGTCCATTGCGCTGCCTTATATAGGTACGTAGTGCAGTGGCTATTTAGATGTATAAGAATGAGGTAGCAATAAAAAAAAATGTTATTTTGAATTATTTTATATTTTATCGATATCTATTCATTACTACATAGGTACACTTATAGTTATTTACACAAACTTACATTTTAGAAAATTAAATATACATAAGCGGTAAACGGTATACATATAGTTAATTTTATTGTCTATACATAAAAATGATTAAATCTATACTCTTGGTTCGATGTCATCCTGAATTTTGGTAATTAATTCTCTCGTACTGGTATATATATCATCGTATAATATAGTTTTTACAACATGTTGAACACACACATCAGCGTCACAATTACACATCGGCTGTTCGGATTTTTGAAAACTGTCTGTATCATATATTTCTATTTTGATTATTTTCGTTCCGCGAGAAACAGGCTTCTTTATAAATTGATAGAATGTCTGATCTGGTTTTGATCTCTTGCGAGCGAGACCTAGCGTCTTCTGTCCGCTGGTTTGTTGAACTGGTTGATTCATGGGTACAAAATTGAAGAGATCCTCCGAGTCCTGAAATAACAATGCAATATTAATTTAAGTTACACTACAAACGTTACGATTGAAATAAAGGATTATGTGGAAATAAATTATGCACTTACTACTATTGTTAATACATATTTAAATTGTTAATGAATATATTAAAGTAACACTTACCGACATTCCGCGAATATATCAGTCTTCACCATCAGATGCAAAGATGAAATGGATTTCAATTTATTATACTCCCCTTTTATATTTTTTAATTTAATTATTTCTTTTAATACATAGAGTTCAATATCGTATATTTTTGTTAGATGTTAATATCTATACAAAAATGGTATGGTGAAATTGAAACCGCAGACATTACGACGCCTAATATTTTATTGTTTATCGAAAATATATATCGACAAAATAATACTACCGTCTTTTTGTTCACGGTAATCGTTTTCATACATTTTATTCACATGATTTGGCAAGCAAAATCATGGTATGTTAATAGTATATCAGCGTTAGCCAACTTGCAACGTAGCTGAATTCTTTTTAAGGAGACGGATCATAACAATTTATCAATATCGTCATACAACTATTAAGCCTGGTTTTACCTGCTATTATTATAAAGATTAAAAATAAATATTTTTTTGTTATTGATTTATTTTTTAAATAGCTTAGATATACCTCTATGCTGGAATAAAACGCAAGATTTACTTAATCGATCTGATTATTAGTTGGTACCTACAATTAGTGAGCATAGACACGTTTTACGTTTTCATACAATTGTTCAACTTCTTCTATATTCATAAAAACTAAAATTAGATTGAAATAAGTTATCATAGTAATTGCGAGAAAAAAATAAGATAAATACAAGATAAATACAAGCTTATTCTTACATACCGAAATATGAGATTCTGACTAGTCATATCTCCATTCCTCCACGTGTCTAGAAGTTGCATGCGAGCGTGCAAACCGCAGCGTTTGTACCGTCGCCCGGCGTCGACAACATTCAGCATAAACAACAATCTTCAAACTTTTATTTCTAAATATGAAATTCCCCTATTGTTTATTTAAGTAAGTATCTATATTCGTCTACATTATCTATACATATAATAATCTACACTAATTTTATATAGAGGAAAGATTTGTATTTTTGTTTGTTTGTAACGAATAAACTCTAAAACTACTTAACCGATTTCGATGAAACTTGGCACACAAACAGATAAACCATAACCATATGGTATAGGACTTTTTATCTCAATATTAAGTTCCCGTGGGATAATTTAAAACTTTAACGCATGCGAAGCCATGGGTAAAAGCTATCTTATATAATAACACTGTAAGCTTAAAACCTTAACCGCTACGATTTGTACGCTCGTGTATGCAATTGTCAATTTTTGCAAGTATGCAGTTTTACAAATTTGGATTGAATGACGTGATTTTAGGCCTATAAAAACGCGTTGCAAATTACTCTCCGGTACAATTCCTCTCTGGAACGAATCCTCTCTACAAGGGATCAACGCTCCGAGCTCCTAATCAAGCTACTCGTCTAAGCGCCTATCAAGAATGTAAGTATCTATTCATAATCATATCTAACTATTAAATGGTCAGAGCAATGTATTAATTGATATATTCAACTATTCGAATGTTGACCGTCAATATTGTGATGCTTTTCTGTGATGCAGGTTCGATTCCTGCACAGATCAAATAATTGATTATTTACAGCGAGTATAAAAATGAAATGGATAAGCACTATAAGTAGGTACCTATACCGAAAAAATACGCTCGTTTTACATTTGACATGACAACTTTAAACTAATCTCAATCATTTGTTTTTTATCATACTTATGCTTTATATATCTATGTATGGGTAAGATTGAATTAATAATCAAAATGAAGTTGATCAAACAACACACATCACTTAATGTTAATCATATAAATCTTGGTGACTCTGATAACCACATTAGGCATAGCATTTTGTTACCAAATACGATTCGTTGTATTATATGTGGTCCTTCAAATTGTGGAAAAACAAACGTAGTGCTTAGTTTACTGTTACATGAGAATGGTCTAAAATTTCAAAATCTTTATCTGTACTCGAAAACTAACTTTCAACCAAAATACAGGTTCCTACGAGAAGTTATAAAGAGAGTCCATCAAGTTAAGTTTCATGAATTCAATGATAATAAAGAAGTCATAGCCCCGCATGAAGCACTAACAAATTCTGTGTTTATTTTCGATGATGTGGCATGTGAAAATCAAATAAACATTCGTAATTACTTCTCTATGGGTAGACATAAACAAATCGATTGCTTTTATTTATGTCAAACATATTCTAAAATTCCGAAACAGTTGCTACGTGATAATGCAAACTTTCTTATAATATTTAAACAAGACGATGTAAACTTGAAACATATTTATGAAGAGCATGTTAGTTCTGATATGTCCTGGAATCAATTCAAGAATATTTGTAATACAGTTTGGAGAGAGCCATATAACTTTGTTAGTATTTGCAAAGACTCCTCATTAAACAAGGGAAGGTATAGACAGAATTTAGATAGTTTTTTTAAATTTTGAGCAAATTTGCGTAATTATATAAATCAATAATATATAAATCTAACTTAGTATTATATCTTCTTTGGCTGAGCACACTTGTTATAATACAACATGGAAAAGAATATTAAAATAGAATTAATGAAGTCTGTAGATTCCATAAAGAATAAAATAAAACAAATGAAGAACCGTGAACACTCTATGAACTTGTCACTTGATAAAATGCTGAAAACCGTCACAGATCCCCTTAAAGCACTAGTCGATTCGAATATATCAAAGGAAAAAATAAAGCCTTTACAAAATACATCACCCCTAAATTCTGACGACATTGAATTGGATGACATTAATACTAGTTCATCTACAAAGTTTGAAGACTGCTACGATCCAAAACTGAATTCTGCACAAGTGCTTAAAAAGTCTCCTACAAAAGAAATACCGGATGATTTAGAAATTTCGTTAGAGGGCCGTGATATCCATGATATTTATGATGGTGTAAATATACCGTTTGGAATAAGAAGTGTAAACAAAACATTGCTAATGGGTAATTCAGTAGTCTCATTTTCTAAAATCGATAGTTTGAATGACGACAGTGTCATTTTAATTAAAGTCGGTGACAAATCCTATAATTTATCTCCTGGCTTGAAAGAACTTTTACTTCGAAGAAAACCTGATTTAAAATTAATATCGAGCAAAGATAGACTTGTCTATAAGGACATGCTGCATTATACAAATGCTCATAAGAGAGATTTTAATCCTGATGGGCAAATAAGAGGCGATAAGGGAATAAAATATCGTGAAGTAATCAAACCATTATTTTCCGAATCGTTAAATGAAAATTTTCACACTGGAGGAAGCTTACCAACCCTAAAAAAATACAAAAATAACACTGATTTGGTATATTGGGATGACCCTAACGAATTGGTTGAGAGATTGAAATTATTAGTTGCTTCTAGAGATGCTGGCAACACAAACCATGATAATGAAATTTTATCGATAGTTGAAGAATTGAAAGAAGCTGGTATTATTAAAGAATAAATACTCACTATGTTAAAATTTTCATTCAGTATTGTATACGGATTCAAAACAAATGTACTGAATTGTGAACATGAGCAAAACCGACGTGGTAAACGAAATTCATAAAAATGCGAGGGTGAACTTTCCACGAAGATGTGTTATTATGAAAGATATAGATGACCTATGGCAAGCAGACTTAATCGATATGCAATCAATTTCAAAGCAAAATAAAAATTACACATTTATTCTTGCTATTATTGACACATTCTCGAAATATGCTTGGATTTTTCCTCTAAAAAGTAAAACCAAAGATGATGTATGTAGCTCTTTTAAGAAATTATTGGATAAAGGGCGTGTTCCTAAAAATCTGCAAACGGATAATGGAACAGAATTTTACAATAATCAATTTCAGAAGCTTATGAAAACTAATCACATTAATCATTATTCAACCTTCTCAACAAAAAAGGCTTCAATAGTTGAGCGATTTATCAGGACATTGAAATCCAAACTCTATAAGGAATTTAGTTTAAGAGGCAGCTACAATTGGATAGATAACACTCTCAATGATGTTATTCACAAATACAATCACACTTATCATCGGACAATTGATGAAGTTCCCGCTAATGTAGATAACAATAATAAAAAATATGTATTAGAAAGGTATTCAAGGTTAGTAAAAAATAATAATAATATTAAAAGCAAATATAAAATTGGTGATTATGTGCGTATCAGTAAGTACAAAGGAACATTTGAAAAAGGTTACACTCCTAACTGGTCTACAGAAATATTTAAAATTCGAATGATACAAAATACAACTCCTATCACCTACTTAATAGAAGATACAATCAGAGGTCAGCCTATTTTAGGTGCATTTTATGCGCAAGAGCTTCAAAAAACAAAACATTCAAATGTGTATCTAGTGGAGAAAGTTCTTAGAAGAAAAGGTAACAGGGTTTTAGTAAAATGGCTAGGTTTGTCTTCAGCTGAAAATAGTTGGATTGATAAATCAAATATATTATCATAAATATTAAAACCATTAACTAACAACAATTCAAATTATAAGTATTTAATAAAGTGCTCAATCCAGATTCATCAGTCTTATAATGTGTATTGGAGAGAGTAGTCTTCTCAATTGGATTATAAATCACTTACCTTTTGAATTACACTTACCAGGATACAGTTATTGTGGTCCTGGTACAAAATTAATTAAAAGGCTTATACAAGGAGATAACGGAATTAATAAATTAGACGAATATTGCAAAGATCACGACATTGCCTATCACAAATCATCAAACTTAAAGGATCGACACGAAGCTGATTTAATTTTGTTAAATATGGCGAAAGAACGAGTAGTTGCTTCGGATGCGAGTGTAGGTGAAAAATTTGCAGCACGCTTAGTAAGCAGGGCTATGTCGACAAAAATTAAAACTGGTTCTGGTCTGAAAAGTAGTAGTAGTAGTAGTAGTAGTACAAAGTGCTGTCAAAAAGTTACATCTGGAAAAGGGTTAAAAAGTAAATTAAAAAACGTTATTTCTAAAACCAAGAGACACATGAAAAAATTAAAACCAAAAAGTAAAAAGATGGCTATAGAATTGGCTATCGCCGCTGCCAGAGAATTAGCTAATGATTCATCTATTAAACTTCCTCGTGTTATTCCTATACCAAAAACTGGTGGAATATTGCCGTTAATTCCTATTTTTGCGGGATTATCAGCGGCAGGGGCTTTAGCAGGTGGTGCAGCTGGTATTGCTAAAACCATTAACGAATTTAAGATGGCTAAAAAATTGTTGGATGAATCGAAGAGGCACAATGAAAAAATGGAAGCGCTTTGCATTGGGAAAGGATTACATCTTAAACCGCATAGAGATGGGCTTGGAATTTTTGTATCGAAAGAAAAAAACTAAAATATCGGTTACCCAAACGAGCCTTAACTAACTTTGACATTTTGAAACATGGAAATAGTATTCCTTATTTTAGAGGTGTCTTTATGAGAGATGAGCTCCCTAAATGCCCTTTTGTAAAAGAATGTGGAGTTATTAATTTAGATAGTTCTAAAAACCCTGGTTCTCATTGGGTAGCCTATGCAAAATATAATGATTATATTGAGTATTTCGACAGTTATGGTAATCTGAAACCTCCCAAGGAATTTATAAAATACGTAGGGCCTAAAGTCCAATATAATTATGAAAATATACAACGTGATCACCCCTTTAATTGTGGACATCTATGTTTGAAGTTCTTAAAGAGTTTTTGGTGTAGTCGATGAATAAAATGAACAGGATCTTCTTTAAGACTTCAGTATGAAAGCATGTCTACTACGGTTACCATCTCTGGAAATAAATCTGAATTGGTTTCGTATTTTCAACCACCTCTACATTTATCCGATCAATACGAGTGCGGTTTGCTATACTTTTCAGTATTAAATTCTAGACCAAATGTGACCATCAATAATAACAATCTATCAGTAATCAGAATCGAATGTGATCTTGTTCACGGTTCATATTGCAACGGATTACCAACTCATTTTATTCACGAATTTGTATCTAATACCGCTCCAGGTCACCAGTACATAGAAATACCGCAAAACGTTGTTTACTTTCCAGTAAACAAAAATCTAATTTCATCTATATCTGTTAAGATTGTTGATCAACTTGGTAACTGTATTGACTTTGGTGAAAAACATATTCAATTACGCCTTCATTTAAGAAAAACAAAATGATAGTATATTAAAAAACACTTCAGTGAAAATCAAACGTCTTATTCCATCTACGACCATTAAGGTGCATAGACGTAAGAAAAAAGTGAAGAAATTGAGTGAAGCAAATAAAGATTTTCTTAAAGCTCTAGGTTTTAAAGTATGAATATACTACAAATTACTGAATTACCCCACTTCGATAGTTCTATTGAAAGCTATGAAGTCCACTCATACAATCCCTACACTAATAGCTTTAGAGAAAACGATGAAATCAGAATCCCCATACACCAACAAGACATATACGTGTTACCGTCAGCCAGTTCAATTTACGTCGAGGGCCAAGCAAAGTTCTTCGACAAAGATGGAAAACCGATTAACAAAAATATTACGTTCAGTAGCAACCCTGTTATGTTTTTGTTTCAAGATATCAGATACGAAATAAATGGTATTGAAATAGATCGTATTAAAAATTCTGGAATAACCTCCACAATAAAGTCATACGTTTCAATGAATGATGGAGAAAATAAAGTTGCTGCCTTGTGGGGTTGGAACATAAATGGAGTAAAAAGTGATGGTAATTTTAGTGCTATTGTACCTCTTAATAAGATATTAGGATTTGCGGAAGATTACAATAAAATTATGATAAATTGTAAACATGAACTTATTCTGAATAGAAGTAACTCTAACTTAAACAGTATCATAGCGACTGATGATATTGCGCATTTTCAAATAGATATACAAAGATTGCAATGGCGTGTACCACATATAAAAGTATCAGACCGCGAACGACTGACACTACTAAAACACTTGGAAAAAGATAAACCTATTCAGATAGCGTTTCGAAATTGGGATTTATACGAGTATCCTTTGCTCCCTAAAACTACAAAACATTCTTGGTCAGTTAAGACTGCATCGCAATTAGAAAAACCTCGATATGTAATTTTTTGCTTGCAAACCAACAGAAAAAATAATAAAACCAAAGACAGTTCTCTGTTTGATCACTGTGAAGTTACCAACGTAACACTATTTTTGAATTCACAGTATTATCCTTACGAGCCTCTAAGCTTAAATTTTTCCGAGAAAAAATACAATATATTATATGAAATGTATGTGAAATTTCGTCAGTCGTATTACAACTATCCTGCAGACCCGTTGCTTGATTTGGTTGGTTTCAAGGACAAGGCTCCTCTCTTTATCATAGACTGTTCAAGACAAAACGATAGTTTGAAAACAGGCCCTGTAGATGTGCGGCTGGAGATTGAATGTTCACTGCCAATACCAGATAACACAACTGGATATTGTTTAATTATTAACGATCGACTGGTGGAATATAAACCTCTGAGTAACATAGTGCGCAGGTTATCATGACTGCCATTGTAGATGTTCAAGGTTTTAAAACAGAAACAAATGAATTTATCATTAAAGAAATTGCTGTATTATGTAATAAAAAACTTCAAGTGTTTTTAATTAAGCCACCATTTCCATTTTACGATTTGACGAAACCAGAAAAACGGCAAGTCAGTTGGATTGAACGTAATAGAAAGATATACTGGAGAGACGGATTTGTGCCTTACTCAAATCATCAGAATTTGATTGCAGATATTTTAAGAGATAAAAAAGTTTACACCAAAGGTTTAGAAAAAGTGTTGTGGTTAAAAAATATTTCGAATAATAATATTATAAATAATTTAGAAGATGAAGGTTGTCCTAATTTATTAAGCTTGTACAATAAATTTGAACATTCTCATGGTGTGTATAGTTGTATTTATCATGATAAAATTTGTGCTTTAAAAAATGTAATATGTTTATATAAATGGTGTATAGATAATAAATTTTTGAAGTAAATATTTTTCTTGTTTAATTTTTCACAATTGGGTAATAGGTACCTAACAGTTTCCTATCCCTACCAATCCCGTTCAATGTTAATCGTTATAAGTTGATGGTAACAGCTGTGCGATGTCATTATACATTTATAATTATCTGTATCAAGAACATGTCTCAAAATAAATACAATCCTCGATATGACCTGTTTAATACATATAAAATGCGTGAATTTTCATTTCGTTCCTATTGGGCAACGGCTGATTCAAGGAGAAGATTGGTAATGGAAATGGCTGACGCGGGATTTTTTTATTGTGGAAATGGTGTAAATGATAAAGCAGCATGTTTCTCATGTGGAGGTGTTATAGAAGATTGGGAGATTTACGATGATCCTTGGATGCAACATACCATACAATTTCCTCAATGTTGTTATTTGAACGCTGTGAAAGGAACGGATTATGTTGACAAATCAAAACATCTATTTTTAAAAGATAAAATATAAAATTATTCTAAAGTGGAGCAGGATAGATTGATTGTTTGCTGAATAAGCTGCTAAATGTGCAAAATATAATGATTATGTTGAGTATTTTGACAGTTACGGAAATCTTAAGCCTCCAAAGGAATTTATAAAATATGTAGGTTCTAACATTCAATATAATTATGAAAATATACAACGCGATCACCCCTTCAACTGTGGACATCTATGTTTAAATTTCTTAAAGAGTTTTTGGTATAATCAAGAAATAAAATAAACAGGATCATTTAAAAGAGTTCAGTATGAAAGCATGTCTACTACAGTTACCATCTCTGGAAATAAATCAGAACTGGTCTCGTATTTTCAACCACCTCTTCATTTATCTGATCAATACGAGTGCGGTTTACTATACTTTTCAGTGTTAAAAACAAGACCGAATGTTCCCGTTAATAACAGCAGTTTAACAGCTGTAATCAGAATCGAATGTGATCTTGTGCACGGTTCATACTACAACGGATTACCGACTCATTTTATTCACGAATTCATATCTGATACTGCTTCAAGTCACGGCTACACAGAAATACCCCGGAACGTTATTTACTTCCCAGTGAACAAAAATATAATTTCAGCCATTTCTGTCAGGATTGTAGATCAGTTTGGATACTGTATTGACTTTGGTGAAGAACATATTCAATTACGTCTTCATTTAAGAAAAGCAAAATGATAGTATATGATAAAAACCCTCCAACGAAAATAAAACGTCCTATTCCGTCAACAAACGTCAAGGTGCACAGACGTAAGAAAAACGTGAAGAAATTGACTAAATCAAATAAAGATTTTCTTAAAGCTTTAGGGTTTAAAGTATGAGTATACTACAGATTACTGATTTACCACACTTTGATAGTTCAATCGAAAGCTATGAAGTCCATTCATACAATCCCTACAATAACAGCTTTAGAGAAAACGATGAAATCAGAATCCCCATACACCAGCAAGATATATACGTGCTACCATCAGCCAGTTCAATCTACATCGAAGGTCGGGCAAAGCTGTTCGGTAAAGATGGGAATCCGATCAAGAAAACTGTTACGTTCACTAATAACCCTGTTATGCATTTGTTTCAAGACATCAGATACGAAATGAATGGAATTGAAATAGATCGTATAAAAAATTCCGGAATAACATCAACAATAAAGTCATACATCTCATTAAACGAAGCAGAAAGTAAAGTTGCTGCATTATGGGGTTGGAATTTAAACGGGTTCCAAAGTGATGGGCATTTCAGTGCTGTGGTGCCATTAAATAAGATTTTAGGATTTGCAGAGGATTACAATAAAATTGTGATAAATTGTAAACACGAACTTATATTGAATAGGAGTAATTCTAACTTAAATAGTATTATTGTTACTGATGAAGTCGTTCAGCTTCAAATAGATATACAAAGGATTCAGTGGAGAGTACCACATATAAAAGTTTCAGATAGAGAACGTTTAACACTTTTAAAGCATTTAGAAAGAGATAAATCTATTCAGATGGCTTTTAGAAATTGGGATTTATATGAGTATCCTTTACTACCTAAAACCACAAAGCATTCTTGGTCAGTAAAAACTGCTTCTCAATTAGAAAAGCCCCGGTATGTAATTTTTTGCTTGCAGACTAATAGAAAAAGTAATAAATTGAAAGACAGCTCAGTATTTGATCATTGCGATGTGACAAACGTAACGCTATTTTTGAATTCTCAATATTACCCTTATGAACCTTTAGGCTTAAAGTTTTCTGAAAATAAGTACAGTATATTATATGAAATGTATGTGAAATTTCGTCAGTCGTATTATAGCAGCCCAATCGATCCGTTGCTTGATTTGAAAGATTTTAAAGAAAAAGCACCGCTTTTTATCATAGATTGTTCAAGGCAAAATGACTGTTTAAAAACCGGCCCGGTAGACGTAAGGTTGGAATTTGAATGTTCAACATTGATACCAGATAACACAACTGCTTATTGTTTAATTATTAACGATCGACTTGTGGAATACAAACCGTTAAGTAACATTGTGCGCAGGCTATCATGACTGCAATTGTAGATGTTCAAGGTTTCAAAACAGAAGCTAACGAATTTATAATAAAGGAGATTGCGATATTATGTGATAAAAAAATACAGGTATTTCTAATAAAACCTCCATTCCCATTTTACGATTTGACTAAACAAGAACGGCGACAAGTAAGTTGGATTGAGCGCAATAGAAAGATATACTGGAATGAAGGAGTTGTGCCTTACTCAAATTATCAGAATTTGGTTATAAATATTTTAAGAGATAAATGTGTTTATGTCAAAGGTTCAGAAAAAGTGTTGTGGTTAAGAAACATTGTAAATAGTGCTAATATTAATAACTTAGAAGATAAAGGTTGTCCTAGTTCAGGGATGGCGAACCAATGGCACGCGTGCCATTGGTGGCACGTAACAAAATAATTTTGGCACGGCATAATTTCAGGAATTAATATTCCTAAGTCATCTAGTTAGCAAAAGCTGAAGTACCACTAATTTATCATTTTATTTAAATAAATATAAATCTGTCAATATTAACTACACCAACCGGGGGTTGTCCTTAGGTACACTTGCATAGTGCGAACATAGGATATTCGTAATCGTCGGTTGGTGTCTCATTTCAATAAAAACGTTTAACGCCGCCTGCGTTAGACGTTTTTAGAAGGCATACGAGGTGGCGTAACCAACTCGCAGGCCTCTGCGAGGCCTGCGAGTGTTAGTGCGAGGTTTACGCCTACTCGTATGCCTTCCAAAGGTCCGGGACCCTGGGGGCCCGAAAAATATCAAGAGAGATTAAAAATAATTACCTATAATAATGCGAGAGTATATCGTTTTTTCCAGTAATCCCTAAGCCAAGATTGTTTGTTGGCACGTCTTGGCCGTACGAAGTATATATTTGGAAAAAATGGCACGTAGATGTACAAAGGTTCACCATCCCTGTCCTAGTTTATTAAACTTATATAAACAATATGAAAACTCTCATGATCTGTATAGTTGTATTTATCATGATTCAGTATGTGCATTGAAAAACGTTCTCTGTTTAAATAAATGGCGTATAAACAATGTAGTATAAACACTTGTAAGTAAGTAACTAATAAATTTTTGATATAAATATTTTCTTGTTTTATTCATTAAAGATCGATAATATAGTAATTCCCACAGTTCATGGTTTAATTTTCAAACAGATGTTCGATTCAAAGTATTGATTGTAAGTGAATACAATGAAAACCATATATGGAAGTACATCGAATGAATGATGTCATACAACATGCGTATCGTTAAAGTAAACAAAAGGGCATGAAGTGGTTCGCTATTTTGTTACATATTTGACGACACGTTTGGCTTAATGGTTAAGACCTGATCACAACACAATCAAATGCCAGATTACACGTTCTTCAACCACAAAGTGTCGTGGGTTCGATTCCCACACGAATAAATTGTTCCGGTCTGGATTTTGGAGTTTTAGTTTAAATGAAGATTTCGCAATAACATTTCATTTAACCGCAAAATATTATGATCAAGAAACAGATCATATCAGGTTAGAATATTACTCAAAATTAAAATTTAATGACTACTCACCCACAGAAAACAGATCAGATTAGGTTAGAACATTATTCCATACATAAAATATAGTTAATAACTATAAGTACCTAGAAAACAGATCTGGAGGCCTAGACTAAAAACTTTTCTGTTAGCGTTAACGCCACACGCCAACGTCAAAATGTAGGGAACTGACATTTCAAATCGCTTTATGACCATGTAACTTATCGATTTGAAATGTCATCTCCATACATTTTTTGTGTTGCTATTAGCGTTAGCGTTTGTGGAAACGTAACTTGGTTCAAGGTGCTGATCAGGTCAGATTAAGGTATGGTATTTGAATAAATGAAATAAATGACTGGTAGTCGACATTTCGAATAGAGAATCTTGAATGCATTCATCTATTCGAATAAAGCAAGTATTGGGGGTCGGTAAATAATATGTGAATAGATGATTAAAATGTTGGAAAATAGGGCATCCAGATCTCTTCTGATCTGGATGCCCTAATTTTCAACTACTCACCTCCTGCAAGGAAGTGGTCGAATTATCAGTAACCCGGTACATAGGAAAAAAAAAATAATCAATGCGCAAATTGCGTCTAGAATCATAATGCTGAACTTTATGATTACAGTTTGCGCTCTGGTTATTTTTTTCCCGTATTTTATTTTTGCCATCGACTCGCTAAGAAGTATGTACGTAAGTTATAAGTTCCTCACACCTCTATAAAGGAGGATTCTCCAATCGGACGGGTGTTGTGTCTGGCGGGCAGCTGCCCGATGATTCATGTCGGGCCGTTGTATTTAAGCTAGTTGCGCGGTAAACTCTGCTTGCGAGATGCAGCATGTCGATTCTGTAAAAATCTCACCGTGAATACTTGCGTGGAGTGAGCTGTCAGTGTCATCCCACTGATGCTAGGGATTGACCATGCAAACATTTACAATCATAAAAGAGATTTTAATAATATTTTTTAATGCTAATCCTATTGATATTTTTATATAATTCAAAGCTAGTATTTTAGTGGTCAAAACATTCGCCAGCGCCTAACGCGCTTGCGCGGCGTGAAATATGGCTCATTCCGAATTAAGTCATCATCGCTCACATGAATAATTTGCTTTCCGATTTAGATAAATGACCACTATGGCAGCTGAGAGTCAGTAATATACCTATTCACTTGAATAGTTACTCATGGTTGGATTATAGTATTTATTTGTGTATACACCACGAATTTTCTCTTCTTTGGTAAGGTGGCGACTGTAGCCAGAAGCACAATTTCGAAAATGCCACGTTAGTTTAAAGATCGGTGATAATTATTAATTTAGGGCATGGTCGGTAGTCGGCGTTATCGCAAGATGGCACATGCCATGACTTCATATATGTCGATTCACGGGACATCGTTATCGCGTTCACGTTAATTCAGAAAAGGGCCCTAATTCACTATGACCACTTAATGATTCATTACTTCGAAACCACGTCAATTCCTTAATAACCTAATCACTACATCTGCTATTAACGTATTCTCTATGACACAATGACCGAAACCGGTTTGAACTGTCAAAATACCACGCTTGACAACCGTACGGCGTGGTAAGATTATGCGGGGAATAATAGATAAATACCATACAGCAGAATTGGGGTCAAGGTGTAAGCACGCTGTAGTCGATTACAGTGCAATTCGGAATGTACCATATATCACTCCACTCAAATCTCGTAACCATGGCAACACCACCTCGGCGTCAACACCTCCACCAGCCGCGTTTTGATTGGCGAATACCTCGTCTTTTTCTACTTTAGAGTTACACATTTTGAAAATCGCTCAACGAAAACTTTGCTTAATCTGCCCCTTGGCAGACTCTAAGGCAGGGTCGCCATATCGAAGGTCGCCATGAAATGTTGGGGGTTCAAGGGTCGTTAGAATTAGACAACCAGCTTGATAGAATGTACTTTAATGAATATCTAGTGAATTTATGTTACAATGCGCATTGATGTAAACTGCTTACTTATATTCTAAAGGAGTGTAGGTACTTACTACGTTATGCACTATTAGGGACCATACATACACTTCAGGGTTGACACCAACCACTTCTTCATTTAAGGGTTACTAGAGGTGCAGTGCAAACACGGGCGCGCGATGAGCGATAAAATATTTGCACTTATTTGACGTTGGTATTGCATTTTCCTAATGTTCTTATACATGACGCCTTACAAGTTAAATATGTAAAAACAAATCTCTAATGTGATAATGAGTGACTAACGCGCAAGCGCGGCGTGATCTTATCACTTCACCTTCACTCCACCCGATTCACGACATTAAATGTCGTGAATCGGGTGAAGTGAAGGTGAAGTGATCACGCAATCTGCAATGTGATAATGACAGTGATTAACGCGCAAGCGCGGCGTGATCACTTCACCTTCACTTCACCCGATTTACGACATTTAGTGTCGTGAATCGGGTGGAGTGATCACGCCACACAAACTACGTGGGATTACTTTCTATGGTCCGTCAGCTAGGCATCCGTTAGCACTCGATGACTTGACACACTCGGTTATCTCTTCTAATTCAATAGATTTGGGTTAATAACAACGCTGAACATCGTCGCAGTCTTTACTAGACTCGATCTACAATTGCTCATAATAACCAAACAATGTCGATGCGTATTTTCATCAGTCTAGCTGTCATAAACGTGAATGTTTTAATTTTATTTACTGTTCGTGCGTGACGCGCTCGCGCCTCAGTCTATATGTCGTAGGTTTTTCATAAAATTAGGTTTTTGATGAAAAACCTAGGTTTTTGATGAAAAACCGGAAGATGACACATTTTAAACTCAATTTCATCATAAACCCCTAACAATCCAGATTTTTGATCAAAAACCTGAACTAGTTTGGCTTTATAATAAACCGAGCGCGCAGTATTATTTCTAACGACGTCAGGTCGACGGAGCCCCGCTGCGCGGGGCTCCTATTTCTGTCTTCAGGGTTTAAAGGAACCTAACCAAACCGAACCTCGGGGTGCCCCTGACGTCGACCGTCTTCTTCTGGTTCAAAAGCACAAAAATAGACAAAATCACGTTTTTAACCGTTTCGTTTTTCGCCGTTTCACACACACATCACACATATTATTTTTTAAATGTAGGTATGTAATTTCATAACAAATAAATCATTGTTTATTGTTTCTTAATTGTTTTATTTATTTAAAGAAATAGCAACCAACATTGTTTTTATCATAAAACTAATACAGTCTAGGTTTTTGATAAAAAAACTGGATTTTCTCAGGTTTATGATAACATAAAGTATAAATTTTGTCTTCTTCCGGTTCTTGATCAATAGCCTAGGTTTTTGATCAAAAACCTAATTTTATGAAAAACCTACGACATATATAAGGACTTACTAGACTAGGGAAAAAATAAAAAAAAAAACAGGATTGAGATTCTGACTGCGCTTCTGTTTTGCTATTTTATTGTAAGTAAAACCCCACAAAATATTAATGTTTTGACCACTAAAATACTAGCTTTGAATTATATAAAAATATCAATAGGATTAAGCTAAAAAAATATTATTAAAATCTCGATTATGATTGTAAATGTATGCTTGGTCAATCCCTAGTATGGTAAGATGACACTGCCAGTTCACTCCACGCTCACTTCACCTAAGTTTTCACGGTGAGATGGTTACAGAATCGCACTGCAGAATATTGCGTGACGACATCAGTGTGACTCATTGTTCGCATATGGCGATGAAGATACCGCTACCGCATCAAACAAGTTGTCAGATTATTAAACTCAATTCAGATATTTTTTCTCTCTTCTCATTGTCCACCCATTTTCACCACGTCAAGTAGGTGTTAGACTTTTTGTAAGATTTCCGACAGTTCTGTATATTATATTAGTCGCTCCATGTAAAATACTGGTACTCAGCTGCATCCGGTTAGACTGGAAGCCGACCCTAACATAGAATAAAATAGAATACTCTTTATCTCTTTATCTTTTTTTCTTTTTTTTTTTCTTTCTCTTTTTTTCTTTACATAATTGGGAAAAGGCTACGTAGATGATTACTAATGCAATCACCTCTGAAATCTGTCCATAGCACAAACAGCTGAGCGCTGAGAGGACGCATTACGTGCAGTAATCTCCAGGAAGGCCGGGAAGCAATCTCAAAAGTAGCGACAGCAGACGCAGTTGGACTGAAATCTTGCCTGTTTTACAAAATTCGTTTTTATTGGGGTTCCGTACCCAAAGGGTAAAAACGAGACCCAATTACTAAGACTCCACTGTTCGTCTTTCCGTCTGTCACCAAGCCGTATCTCATGAACCGTGATAGCTAGACAGTTGAAATTTTGACAGATGACGTATTTCTGTCGCCGCTATAACAACAAAAACTAAAAACAGACTAAAATAAATATTTAAGGGGGCTCCCATACAACAAACGTGTTTTTTTCGGCGTTTTTGCCTTGTGCTACGAAACCCTTTGTGTGCGATTCCGTCTCGCACTTGGCCAGTTTTTTTAAGTATCGTAAACCTATGTACGATAAGATCATTAGTGATGTGCTGAATTCATGCTTACAATATGCACGGCGATGTCTCTGCCAGCCTACACTATTAATTTTAGAAAAAAAATATAGAATCACGCCAAAAAACAAAACAGGGACGTGGCAGTGTAAAAATACAATGGGTACGACCACGTAACCGTGTTTCCTCTTATCCCCAGTTATCCCAAACAGGCGCCATTTTGATCACACTTCCAATAAAATGACACTTGGGACTGCTATTGTTCTCAAAATACCAAACTAGTTTTCGGGTTCAGTAACCATATCCAGGGATCGATTTACAATCGAATACTCGTCTTCAAACAAACACAATTTCTATCGAATGTTTCAATTTCCGTCCCGGATTTGAAGTGAACTTTTTTTTTTGAAGGAAATTGTGATCATTGAGGTGAATCTTGTCTTAGATATTGAGTTATTTAGGTAGGTTTGTTTCAATTACTACACAATGCCTATGGAATGGTCTTGAGGTCCATTCGAAACACTAATATTTGACGAGCTATGCCTGATTTATAGAATAATTTAGGTATGTTTGTTTCAATGACTATCCAATACGTCCTACTGAATGAATTGTCTTCATGTTCATGTCCATCCGAAAACCAAATCTTTTATACCTGGGGGCCTAAAAAGGCCACTTTGGCAGAATCACAAAAGGATTACATTATGAATCATATTATGGCGAAGACAGTCCGGGTTTTTTTTTTTCGTTGCACTACGTAAGTATAATCAAAGAGATTGGGATTGGATTTGGATTGGATGGATTGGTATTTTAGCACAGACAAAAAAAAAATAACTGAAACATCCTTCACCAATGGTTTTTGATACGATTAACTTAACAGTTAACTGTCCATTATGATTCATAATGTTATTCTTTAGTGATTCTGCGTGATCAAAAACTTTGTTTTAAATTATTTTTTGGCTGCCTGTTCATGCTGTCGGTACCAGCAAATGACTGACACGCCGCGCTCACACGTGCGGTATTAGCGCCCTCTGCAGCCAATCTCCTGTCTCAGCCTTCTGCTAATGTTTAGTGAGAAAATGTAGAACTACAGGAATTTTTCTGGTGACAGTCTTCATTACTTATCTGAAGGGTTTAGGTTACTACCTTCTA
The DNA here is from genome assembly GCA_963855955.1 of Luperina nickerlii. Classification (NCBI taxonomy): domain Eukaryota; kingdom Metazoa; phylum Arthropoda; class Insecta; order Lepidoptera; family Noctuidae; genus Luperina; species Luperina nickerlii. Next base: position 4,830,865 of record OY979679.1, on the reverse strand, counting down.
CATTATCAATGGTGAAGGACAGTGCCACCCGTGTGATCTTTGTGGAACATGGCTTGGAAAATAGCCACTTGTCATTTAAGTATGTATGGTGATTATAGTATTATACGTGTAACGTTTTTATCGTTTTGTGTAGAGTTGGGAATTTTTGAATCGTGTAGAGTCGGGATCGGTGAGAGTTTGGACGAAGCCAATTTAATGCATTCATTACGGGAGTTTTGGAAATTCCTAGGAACTCTTTCTTCCTTCAGCTAGTATCAGACGCTTCATTCGAGGGAATGATTCATTTGAATAAATGTTAATTTTTCATTCATCCACGTTCACATGACGACTAAATTATATAGGAATGAACTTTCATCTGCTCCTTTAAGTTTATTTTTCAATCATTTAGGTTAGGAGGTCAGTGAAAAATTCCGGGTGCCGAAATCTAACAGCGTTGGATCAATTCACTAATGAATTAGCTTTTCACTTTTAACTCGTTTTGTGTTTAGACGTTTCACTTCGAGAAATATGTCGAATGAAATGCAAAAAACTATAAAAAGTGACGCTGATAAATCGGATAAATACAGTTTTCATGTTGGTTTTCTACAATAAGTAGTAAAGTGTAGTTATTTTACTTCAAATTTTGCATTTGAAGCTTCTTAACTTAGAAAAATACATTTTTTGAAGAATATCATTGTTACCAAGATTACTAACAATATGGCTCCTCTTCCTTTTCTATCTAACCTATTTCTAACATCTTCAAGTGTACGAAGTTCGACCTTCTAGTAGCCAATAAAATATCACATAGTTAACACAAGTGCTACCGTATCCCGTCGTAAAGTTTACAATCCCGAATTGGATACAAACTGCAAATGTTTGCAGTCCCACCTCTAGTGTTCACCCCAAAACACACACGTTAGGGTTAACCCTAGCGTTACTCTAGCGCAGGGACGGCGAACCTTTTTAAATCGGTGAGCAATATAAATCTTATTTGCATTGCTAGGACGCGCCACGTATCATCATTAAAATACTCTCGCATTATAATTACTCTCAGGATAGAAAATCAAAGGATGACATATTAAAATAATGAATTATAATTATGTAATCTCAGATCTACACAAACGCAAAAAATTAAAAGTGTCTGTCTGGAATGTCAAAGTAACAGCTTTTTATTAAACGCATAAAAAATTGTCTCTCTGTCTGTTTATTCCGACTAATCTCTGAAACGGCTATACCAATTATGGCGGGACATTGACAGATAGTTAGAAGGAGTAACGGCAACTTTATTAATGTCACGCGAACGAAATCGCGGGCAGCAGCTAATAGTAGGTTATACCTACCTAAACTATCAATCACAGGATCTTTTAATTGCCACCAATATATTATATTAAGTAATGCCGAGGGGACCTTTGGCTTATTTTTGCCAATAACTTTCTTAATTATTTATATGAATTTTTTTACGCAATCACTACTCGCAAATCGCGTAGCCACCCCTCCGGCGCCCAATAAATCAGTGCGGGACGAGACACTGTGCTGAATGGACCTGTGACACTTTTCTCCGCAAACAAAATTATTGTCGGTAGCCCAACCAGTTAGAATTTTTTTGGTTTTATATATAGTGTGTGTAAATATTAGGTTATTTTAGTGTAATTAGGTATAACGTTGTAAATAAGAATTACTAGTTGTTGTTAATTCTTATTATAATATCAAAATGGGTGACAAAAAAAGACGCAAGAAGCGTAATTTGAAAATAGCATACAAGAGGAGATTACAAAGAATAAAACGGTAAGTACCTACTTAATATTTTATGTACTTGTTAGGTAATTAAAAAAAAATGCACTGTCATTCAAAACTTAAGTAGTTGATACCATACTTATAGAATTGCAATAACTTTTAAAGTAGGTAAGTATACACAAAATTAATAGGTATACGGTATAGACTCTATAATATAAACTAATACGAAAAGCGAATTAGGTCTTTATTACTTAACCATAAACGGCGAGTACAATTTTTTTTTCTAAACCAGGTAAGTACGCAGTTCGCTAAATGTATTCTGAGAATCCGATGCACAATCGAATTACACGGTTAATTTTATAAAAATAAGGTCTTATTTCGGTCCAATATTTTCAAAGAAAAAAGGACCTCGCAACTAATAATGAACTCTATTTCGACGAAAGAAACGTTTTATTTTTTTGTTCGTATTGTCTGCCTTTGTAGAAGCCGCTAGCCACCACCAATCCGCCATTGTCACACAAAAATCTTTTGAAGGGCACTATTATTTTATAAATCATTTATGGTTGATATTTCGGTATTATGAACGTAAAACTATGTCAACAAAAAGTATGAAAGTAACGAACATGGATGGTAAACATTTTGTCAATTTTATTTTTATAAAATGTGTGTAGATATCTACAACATTATTTATTTTTAGGATATGCGAAACCTGAATATAGTTTGTTCAGAATCAGTAACTGAATCGATTCCAATAATTTTTACACTATGTTACATTTTGTTCCAAAAATATTTTAATTAAATTTTATCACCAGTTAATTACAATACAATCACTGTACGGTTAGGTACCTACTTATTGCCAAACTATTATCAGTGAGGCACCGGTGACCCGGGCATGGTCCATGATCAGACGGTGAGTCACCCATTACTCGCCGTCCGCAAGCCTGCACCTACGGTGGCCGGTAATCGCTCCTCGACTTCCGACGCCCTGAGTGATTCACGCGGCGGCTAGGTCGTGAGGTGGAGGCTGTCCTCTCCCTCACACGTTCTGCCTCCTTCTTCGCTAGCATGACTGCTTCGCAGAAGGATGTGATTACTTCTCTTTCCGTCTCGCCCCGCAGTATGGATTCGACCAGTGCCACCTAGCTTACCTCACATTTTTGTCTTTTCCAGTTCTAATACTAATGATTCATCATCTAGTTTACAACAAAATCAAATGGAAAATGAGGGCGAAAGGTAAAAGTTTTCACAATCTTTTTTGAAAATTAATATTGTGAGTGTACGTCATCATTGCGAAGTTCATTACCGCGATGTACGTTACTGCAAAAGTTTGTTATTGCGAAGTACGTTATCGCGAAAGTTCTTTACAGCGAAGTACGTTATCGCGAAAGTTCTTTACTGCGAAGTACGTTATCACGAAAGTTCTTGATTGCGAAGTACGTTGTCGCGAAAGTTCTTTATTGCGATGTACTTTATCGCGAGTTTTTTACTGTGATGTACGTTACTGCGAACGTTTGCTATTGCGACGTACGTTGTCGCGAAAGTTCTTTGAAAACTTTCGCGATAACGTACGTCGCAATAACAAACTTTCGCAGTAACGTACATCGCGGTAATGAACTTCGCAATGATGACGTACACTCAAATATTGTGTCAGTTTGGTGACAGCGGTTATTTTATGCACTTTTACACTTTCACTCTTTTATTTCTATTCCGTGATTGAACCCCAACATTTTGCATACATAAACGTTGTTTGTTTACAGCTCTACTGCCAATAAATTATTATCACCCAGCGTACAACAAAAATCGGTGCATATAATAAATTATGGAGAAAACAGGTATAATTTTGTTTTAAATAAACTCACGACTCAAGATATTACAGATTGAGGAAAGAAATTGGGTTATAACAACAGCTACATTTATTACACTTACACAATGATCTTCGTGACTTTTCAGTTCTACTACCAAGAGTCCCCCAAGTACTCAAGAGTCACCACCTATTGAACATATTTTGCAGCAAGATCGAAACCAAATATTGAATTGAATTGAATTTTTATGCATTGACTTATGACATTAATTTTTTATATTTTTATTATTATTTTCCCTTGAATGTAATTAGGATAATTGTAATGATTTAAATATGGATTGCATGCATGATGTTCATATATTATGTATATTTAATTATAGAAATTCAGACACGATGTAAAAATTGTTATTGAATAAATGAATTGAATTAAATACCAGATGATGAAGAAACAGAAGATACCAGGTTCTTTCTGTTCTTTAGCAATCTTGAGTGAAATAGATAGAACACATTTTGAAGTTTGTTCCACTAACTTAAATTAATTTTGTTTCGGACTAAAATCTATTGGTAGACGTATTGTAAATGTAAGCCATTTTTTTAAAGAACTACAGAATATATCATCCCATGGGCCTTTGAATTGCGGCTTACAGTCGATTGAAACTATATCTGAAAGACTGATAGACCTAATGACTAAATTGACGCTGAAGTGTCGTTTATGCAATATGATTTTTGTAATCGATGGAGACAATAGTCCAGAAGAAAATAGTGTTGCTCCCAGCATTACTTTATGCATTTAAAATTGAGTCTTATAACTTAGAAATAAGATTTAATTTTCTTTGGTTCAATCGACGGTCAGTATGGCAAAATACATAATTTAAAAAAAAACCTATATCACAATTTACTGAAATCGATTCAGTTCTGTAGTCAATTATGAACAAACTATTTTCAGGACTTGCGTTTATTCTGTTACACCTTGTATATATAAAACTCGAAGTTCTGACGGACTGATAATATCAACGCACAGCCTAAACCGCTGGTCCTAGAGACTTGAAATTTGGAGGGTGTATTCTTTGTAAAGAGTGGGTATCCACTAAGAAAGGGTTTTTCGAAATTCCACCCTTATGAGGGTGAATGGGGGAGGGTGAAATTTCACGCGGACGAAATCGCGGGCAGAAGCTTGTTATAATATAAGATAAATAAATATCTGACGTGTATAGCGAATCGGTCGGGTTAACGGCAACCAAAGCCAAAGTATACCATAAATCAAACAAATGTAAACAATTCGAATGATGCATCGCATAGAATAAGCATCGGAATCTATTCTATGTAAATTGTAAACTATGTTTACAGATCATAGTATTTGATAGGTACGAAATACTGAATAACAGGATGCAACTCAAAGTCAAACTCAAAGCATTTATTTAAATTAAACCATTTACAGGCACTTTTGAACTATCAAGGAGTCGGCCAGTCTGAAATATGAAGATGTAAAAAATAAGTACCCGTAGCCCTGAGCAAAGATAAAAAGAAAAAAAAAAGAGTAGCACTCCGGGAGTGCCAACAGAACTGAAAACAAAACACAAACAGAATAATTTGTCATCACTCACTGACATATCGGATATACATTAAAACCGAGTACCTACATCCCGAGGACAGCCGAACACATCCGAAGCGGGTATTTTTAAAATCGTCTTATAAACAAAACACGCGCGGCGTCGCTTACGGTAACAGTGACGCGAGTTATTGTGTACTGGTAGATATAACACTGCTTTGTTCAAAAAAAACATTATTGGTATGGCACCTGTTATATTTAACAAATTGCCGAATTGTATTAAGGATCAGCCTTTAATAAAATTCAAGAAACTCCTGTCGTCGTTGCTGATAGAGAAATATTATTACTCTGTTGCCGATTTTATAAATGATGAATTGTAATGTTTGTTTCACTTTGTCTCATTTACTATGTAAATAATTTTAGAATTAGCTGATCCATGATCTCATTTTGAATTTAAGTGCCTAGTTTCTAAATTATCTTTAAGTTAACCATTATATTTTTGTATGCCAACAGGCAGAATGTACTGGGAATATATTTGAAAGTAACACCATTATTGTAACACCTGCATTCTATACAAATAAAGAAATTATTATTATTATTATTATTATTCAATAGTTTTTTTCCCATCTCAAAAAATGCCCAATGCGCCTAAAGAAGATTTCCTTGGCAGCTTAGAGATGAACACATGAACAGTCCCAACTGACGATGCTAATTCACAAACATGAAGTATGGATCAGCACCATTCAGCTCAACCATTTTGGAGGGAGCTAAGTAATCCAAAACACACGCCACCGTGCACCGTCAGCAAGATATTTGAGTGAGCATGACATACCTACTATCAGCCGCCAGGGCACATTCAAATCAATGAAAGAAATATATATTACCTACCCGGTAAATGGTACAGTCAGCATCAAAAGTCGATTAACACTGAAATTTTTTTAATCTCGGTTATTGAGCAAAATATTAACCCTTCAGTTTTTTAAATCTCAGTTATTGAGCAAAATATTTGTTCAAAATCGCATTAAGGTTCGTATACACAGGCGCGACGCGACACGCGACACAAAGGCACCGCTCGTTGCGCGACTTGCAGTGCCTTTGTGTCGCGTGTCGCGTCGCGCCTGTGTGTACGAGCCTTTATACTTCTGCTGCAATTTCGAACAAATATTTTGCACAATAACTGAGATTAAAAAAACTGAAGTGTTAATCGACTTTTGATGCTGACCGTACCTCTATAGTAATAGTATCACCTTGTGCTATACAGTAACATAATACAGAGGAGGAGATGTGAGTTTATACCTACAATGCAACCATGCAACGATAGTCTTACAATCTTCATACTTTTTATACTTCAACAATATGACAGGTAATGTTAACCAGGTTAATTTTTGGATGGGTGACCGCCATCGGCAACCCTCCCTAGGCCTATTCTACTCTTGTGCTCTATTATTTTATATTAATTTTTATACCCCTAATTAGGTCTGGAATCGCTTGGATGCAACCCGTCTTAAGCAAGCGTGGTAATCAATACTACATATTTTCTCTGTATGAAACAGGGTTTTTTTTTTGCCTTTAAATCCTGCAGTAGAACCATATTAGGCAGGTATTATTATATTTATAATATAACACACGCACAATGGGCCATTTAAAGGACTAAGTGCGGAAACCAAACCTATAACATAGACTATAATATAACAATGGAAAACAGGCATTAACTGTGACATAAGGTAGGTAGTAGATGTTTGTAAGTGATAAGGTAGGTGTAGATGTTTTTGAATAAGGTCAATGGGGCTAATGCAATTAAAAAAAATAGTTTAATTTTTAAACCTTTGCCAAAAATATCCACCTCACTTTATTGGATAATATTATATTTATTAAAACTATACGATTAAGTATATATCGTAGATAATAATGTCAAAAAGTTGTATTATTTGCTTAAAATCTTAATAAACAATCCATGCGGGCAGAAAAAGTCGCATTAGCCCCGTGTTAGGGTAAATGCAACTATTTCAAATAACTCATTTTTTGTAGCGTATGTGTTCACAATCAGAAACATGATCCTTCAGCGTGAAATTTACACAAAAATTATCTCCCAGTAAAGACCGAAAACCGACTAAAAAAATGTTTTTTTTTATTTTTGGGGGCTAATGTGACTATTTCATGTAGGTAAGTGTTGAGAAGAGGTAAAAATATCGATATATTGTAAAAGGTATTGGTAATCGATATTGATTTTTTAATATTTTTTTTTTATTTAGTAAATAAAACTACACTTTGTTTTATATTTTCAATAAATAAAAAAAAAAATTCTTTCAACCGCCTCGAGCAGCTTTTCATTAGTTCAGGGCTTTCAAGATAAAAACTCATAAATGGGTAAAAGTAGTTTACCGGCGAACTGGATACAGTCGACCGGATCCCGGGGTAAATGATTAATTACTCTTTCCAATCATACCATTTGCTTCCGTCTTGCATTCAGTTCGTACATGTTTTAAACTCAACTCTAAATATATCGATTTACAGTTATTGATATTTGACATCACTAAAGTTTTTGATAAAATTCAAAGGGGCTATTGTAACTAAAAAAAATTGACACAATAACCCCGCAATGCGATAAATTGAGGCTAATGTAACTATTACATTATCTTCCGAAATATAAGTTAAAACGTTATAAAAATAAGTGTAAAGAGTACTTACTTTTACCTTTTCTTATTTTTTGCATAAAACTTAGCTTTAATTGCACGAAAAGTACTTTTTCTTGTTCAAAATATATGAGACGCTCGCCAAAAAACATCTGATTAAAATGGCAACTAACAAAAAAGCTCTGCAATTCAAACAGTTTTGACTTTTGTGACACCATCTGTTTAACATTAAGATAAACTATGATTTTTCTCCTGGACAATAGATGGCATAGTATTTAAAAAAACAATAGAATAAAGGATATCGCTGTTAGTTGCTTTAGCCCCGTAGTTGCAATAGCCTCCAATTGACCTTACTTTAACCCTTTTCCGTATTTTAAGGGTTCCGTACCACAAAAGGAAAAACGGAACCCTTATAGGATCACTTCGTTGTCCGTCTGTCTGTCCGTCAGTCAAGACCTTTTTTCTCAGAAACGCTTGGACTTAACAAGTTGAATTGATATGAAATACTCAGGACTGCAATCCCTTGCAAAGCAGTGAAAAAATCAAACTTCTAAGTCAACGAAATCAAAAGGTACGGGCGTTTATCTTCCGAAATCAAAACCTATAGGATCTATAATCATGAAGTTTGGCAAGAAGCAATGTCATGTAGCACAAATAAAGGAAAAAAAAATCGAAAATCGTAAATTTGTAGTTACATTACAAACAAAAATAATATTAAAACTATTTACATAACTACAAATTTGTACGGAGCCCTCGGTGCGCGTGTCCGACTCGCACATGACCAGTGTTTTTTTAAGTTTACCTACATTGTCCCATAACCCATTGCCTAATAAAGAAGATTGGGAGAAAAAGACATGTAGCGCCGATCCCAAATAAATAGGAAAAAGGCAGGAGAATGTTGGGGTAAGTAATAGATGATATAACAACAAAATCTCTAATATTTACAATATATAACAACGGAACCTATAATTTTATTTAATATAGCGATTAGTTAATATAATGAACGATTGATATAATTTTAAAATAACTAATTTTCATAAGCATAACATACATTAAATATAAAATCGTTTGACATACCACTCAAAAGATATAAAACTTATTTGGTCTAATAAAACAATAACTTTGTATTTTGTTTAAGATATATTTAAAAGTATTTTTTCTTTGTTTTATTCTTTGTAAGTTCTATCGTAGTTATAGGTAATAGTCACCTAAGTAGATATTAAACGTAACTAGTAACTAATTACCACCTGCGCTAACATAGGTCGACGGAGCCCCGCTTCGCGGGGCTCCTATTTCTGGGTGGTTTAAAAAAAAATAACCACGAAGGCTAAGGCGGGAGCTCCGCTCCGCTTCGCTCCCGCCTTAGCCTTCTAACCTAACCTATCCGAGTCGGGGTACTCTGAGTCGGGGTGTTAACCATAATAACGTTTTTATATACATATATTAAACGTTAGACCTAATGATTTTCGATTAAATAAACAATATACATATTAAACGTTAGACCAAATGATTTTCGATTACATAAACGTTATATCAAACAACGTTATACTAATTAAGTTTTAGAATAAATAAATGTTATATGTAAAGAAATTATATCAACAGTTGGTATATCTCACGTTGATTATATCTTATGAACGATAATAAAATGAAATTAGACCAAATGAGTTTATACGTTATGAGACGCACCCAGAATGTTGACCTACATCGTCCCACTGCTGAACAAAGAATTCTAGAAAAGGATGCCTGGAACATTAGGGATAATCTTCCAGGCATCCTTTTCTAGAATTCTCTCGCAAAATATACCATAATAATGAAAGGTCCAAAATTAATGCAAACGTCAGCTTCAGAAGCCGGCGTAACGTGCGTTCATACAAACGTAATACCAAAATAATTTGTAAATCAAACATATTCTTAATGTAGTGTGTATTTATCCCGATCGGATTACAGAAGATCTAGGTTCCCAAATATATAATTTGAAAGGACACTGATATAAAGACGAGATATGAGGAATTTCAAAGGAGATTGCTATGGAGCAGGTCCCTTTCGTGGTATCGTGTGCCTGATTGGAGTAATAGAAAAAATATTATTTATTTTTGTGTACAGGCTATTTTTTATACAATTTCTTTCACCCTGGGAATAAAATTAAAGTTAAACAGTACGTCGACATCCGTTTGATTGGTATACAAAAAAAGTTGCCAGGTATCAAATAATTATACAGAAATTTTAAAAAACATCACAAAACTTTATCACAGCGCTCAGTAGAGCGCTGTGTTAAAGTTTGTCCATCTATTTTCGTCGTTTGTCGTCTAACCAAAGACATCCAAGCAAAAAAAAAACACTGATTAAAGTGATTTTATTTTGACCTAAAATAATAAATTGCCGGCACATTAATGTATTTTCGTTTGGTGATTATTTTTCTTGTAAGTATCTAATGCGTTTTTCTTATTATATTTTTATACCATCGTCCTTATTTTGGTGGTCTGAATGATTTCTAAAAGTTTGTCCATCTATTTTAATGGGACCTTATATAACTAATGAAAATGACGTCTGTTAATCAATTGAGTAATCAATATCAAAATAAAACGATGATTAAAAAATATAAAACAACAATTATTTTTAAATATAATATGTAACCTATTGACAGTTGTCAACATTTAGATTTAGATTTCAACATTTGACAACTTCAACGCTACAGACCTGTGTTAGCGTTTTGTTTTCACGACTATGAGGTAGGATAATGTTATCCCTGTCCTTTTGCATACGTATTATTGTACAGACGCCAGCACATCAAGCTACTTACATTGTCAAATTTCTTTAATAGATTTTCAACTTTATCGCTAAAGCTTGTGGTTCAACGATTATTGGTTTTCATTTATTTAATGGTTCAATTTAAGTTTTGCAAGTCATTTTAATGAGAATGATTGTGAAATACATACCTTGGTTAAACTTCAGTCCTTTTAAGAACTTAAGTAATTAAAACATTTTAACAGAGTGATCTAACAAAATTTGTTGGCTTATTCTTAAATGTTTTTTTAATGAAGGTAGATTAGATACTAAAAAGAAAGAAAGAAAAATATTTTATTTTTTCGTGCGTAGGAAATACAAACAGTGAATTAGGAGCATTTAAGGGGCTTACAGGACCTAAACACAAGTTATAGAAACAATTTAAGTATATGATCGACTACAGTAAACAAAATCAGAAAAATATATGATATTCTTCAGGATATATGCTAGATAGATAGTGTGTTGAAAACATAATACAACTAATTTGATACGATAGAAAAAAATCGTGAAGAAGATACTTCTAAAACCTTTCTTTTTACAATAAAAATTATACTAATATACATACAATCATTCTGATTTTTTGTCAGATTATTCTACAAGCAACATACTAAAAGACTAGTGTTTTAATTTTTTAGTCCATACAATAGATTTTTTGTCATTAAATAATTGCTTCATATTTTGCAATAAATTAGTGTTGTGTCATCACGCTTCTCTTTCTTTTCTATGCGGTCCGACAGTGATCGCGCTTTACGTCATGTAAACCCCTTAACACTAACAAAACTAACAATAAAGAAAAGATCTGCTGGTCGATTCTGTAAAAATCTCACCGTGAAAGCTTAGGTGAAGTGAGTTCGTTTTTGCTAGGAATTGACACTATTGACAGCTCACTCCACGCTCACTCCACCTAAGTTTTCACGGTGAGATGGTTACAGAATCGCAATGCTGTGCGGGGCCAAAGACGATCCCATCTCACAATAATATAACGACTACTACTACCACTCTTGTCTACTTTTAAAGACTTTTCAGCACGGAATTGCTTAACACTATCAGCAACAATGGCTTTCATTTTGACAGTTCCACAACATTCATTGCGTTATTTACGTTGTTCAGCAGACACATTTTTCGAACTTATGAAGCAATGGATTAGCAATATCCTTCAAAATGATTCGTATTGTGATTGATAGTGTGTTACGCAATTTAGATGCTGGTTTCGTAAGATTTACCAGAGCGGTAAAAATCTAAAAAGGTAGGTACTGAATCTTGTAGATCTTCGACTGTTTTTAAGGGTAGTCAGAAGCCCGAAGACATGCAACCATTCTTGCCAAAGGAAATCGTATTACCCAGTATTTAAAAAAAAAAACGAAAGAAAGAATTTGGGTTGTAAAGGGCCAGGATATCTAAAATCCTAAAAAAATATTTCATCTTACTAGAATGAAAATATTTCTAAAAATATTTTCTATCTTACCTTACAATACACATGGCTCAGATGCACCGGTTGCATCAAAATAGGGTCCAACACATATTGCAACATTTTGGAAAATAATAGATTCAGCACACCACTTCAAAAAAAGAATCATTGAAATTCTCACATTTTCTCGCACTGTGACGTCATAATTTTCTTTTCTTTTTATGGAAACACGGCAACCTGCTCCCGCGCCGCGCACTCACTAAAATAGGGGATTTTAAAACCTATTTTAAAATCCAGTGTGAAATTCCCGTCGAATCCGTAAAAAGGTGAGCAACTTCCTAAATATTTACTTTTGTTCAAGGTACGGAGCTATACCTACGGATATTTTAGGTTACCAAGTAAATTCATCGTAAACTGAAGATTTTATTAAAATGCATGAATATTAGCGTGGGTTTTGGTGATGCCTTCCCAGGTTTGACATCTATGAATGTCCATTTTATCAAATTATCAAATGTAACTATTGAAATATGTAGGTACTTACCTACTATTGACAATTCAAACTCACGTCATACTCAAAGCAATTATTTCAATTAAAACAATTACAGGCATATTTGAATTGTCAAGGGGTCGGTCAGTCAGAAAGTAAAGCTAAACTCAGATTTTTAATTAGCTAGACTAAAATGACAGCTGCGATCGATCTTTTTTTGTCAACATGACATTATTACAGTTAGTTTGGTCTAGCAAATTAAAAATCAGAGTTTGGTTGCCCATTCCAAAGCGTAGTAGGTTCCTATAACAAGAAACTCATGGACACCCTTTTATTACTGACTCAGACGTGACGGCTTGTCGACAATACAAGTTCTGTTACTCCAGTTAAACCCTTTTAATAAATACACACGCAGCAGTAATTAATTATTTAGTACAGATCAATCAAAGCGATTGAATGAGAAACAGATTGTTATCATTAATTGTGCTTTTGTGTGTTGGGCTTTCTTTTGTGTGTTGTGCTGTGTTTTGTATGTTGTGCTATCTTTTCTGTGTTGAGCTGTCTTTTGTGTGTTGAGCTGTCTTTTGTGTGTTGTGCTGTCTTTTGTGTTGGGCTCTTTTGTGTGTTGTGCTGTCTTTTGTGTATTGTGCTATCTTTTGTGTGTTGTGCTGTCTTTTGTGTGTTGTGCTGTCTTTTGTGTGTGTTGTGCTATCTTTTGTGTGTCGTGCTGTCTTTTGCGTGTTGTGCTCTTTTTTGTTGGCCTGTCTTTTATGTGTTGTGCTGTCTTTTGTGTAGTGGGCTGTCTTTTGTGTGTTGAGCTGTCTTTTGTGTGTTGTGCTGTCTTTTGTGTATTGTGCTATCTTTTGTGTGTTGTGCTGTCTTTTGTGTGTTGTGCTGTCTTTTGTGTGTGTTGTGCTATCTTTTGTGTGTCGTGCTGTCTTTTGCGTGTTGTGCTCTTTTTTGTTGGCCTGTCTTTTATGTGTTGTGCTGTCTTTTGTGTAGTGGGCTGTCTTTTGTGTGTTGAGCTGTCTTTTGTGTGTTGAGCTGTCTTTTGTGTGTTGTGCTGTCTTTTGTGTATGGGGCTGTCTTTCGTGTGCACTAAATAACTGTTTTATCTATCTGAAATCCTAAACATACTGAAACTCCATAACATAACATAATATAACATCGCGTCTGTATTCGTAAAGGGTCAAGCAGAGGTGTACCTAAAGTATACCTACATTGCACCAGTTATTTTCAAGTCACATGTAATAGGGGGGGGGGGGAGCCTAATGCACCAATTCCATACTCCGGGCTGTTACTGAGAAATTCCTAATGGAAAAACCCACCATTGCTCCGCCTAGGAATCGAATCCAGGAGCCCATGCTCAGCAGTAGCTTGCGACCACTGGACCAATGATGCAGTCAAATGAAACTAAATTCGTTTTAAAAAAAACAATCCCAGTATACAAAATCAACAACAAATATAAGATTCCAATAACTCCCAAAATAAAGTAAGGTGTACAGAAAAAAAATATTTTTTATTATCTTTTACGTTGTAAGAACAAACATCGTTTTGGCAAGCCATTGAGTTTTATGGTAATAAAAATATGAACACGACTGTACCAATATATGTATTCTCAAAATAGAGCCAACCTTGTACTTGAGTATGTATGAATACGTCGCAGGTGCAATTTATAAGAAACAAGCGGCTTTCCGAAATAATTTCTGATTTTCTATCGCTCATAAAATCATTACCATTTTTCTGTCTGTCTCCCAACTTATTTCTGATTTTCGGTTACTCTGGTCTCATTGGCCGTCGAAAAATCCTTCACCAATGGCATTTGATACGATTAACTTAATAGTTAATTGTCCAATATGATTCATAGTGTTATTCTTTTATGATTCTGCCAAAGTGGCCTTTTTAGGCCCCCTGGAACGGAATAAACTTGAAAAGTTGGTGGTGTTAGAAGACCAAGTAACCGCCCTCACCGGAATCTCTGTTACGACCGAGGAGTCGAGAACCGAACGAAGTGTAAAATCATCACACTAATATTATTAAGGCGAAAGGTTGTGAGTGTGTGTGTGTGTTCATATGTTTGTTACCTTTTCACACTCAAACGGCTGAATAAATTTTGATAAAATTTGGTATAGAGGTAGCTGACACCCTGGATTAACATATAGGCTACTTTTTATTCCAATATTCCCATGGCATCAAAACTTATGCGAGTGAAACAGCGAGGCGCAGATAGTCATTCCAGCCACGAAGCCCTTTCAGGGACGCGACCTTCAGTATAGAAGTACGTGACCAAGAAGAGATCCCAACTTACTTAGAGTCGACGCAGCATGTTTTTTACTTCTATAAACCTGTCTTTCTAGTATATTGCTCCAATTATTAATGTAGTAACGTAATATCCAGAGTAACGGAATAGAACCATATCAGAGATGAAGCGTACATCACAGTTAAGCCTTGACGAAGACCCGCGTCTTTTTTCGTAGCGTCAAACAATCTTTGAATTCAAGAAAGTGTCGTCGGCACGTTTGAACACTGCTGCCTATCCACCCATCACTTTACTAGTAAATAGTTCCCACCCAGTTTCGAATACAAACCCGCTTGTCGACCATATGTCAAAAACGCATTCTCTCCTACTTCGGCCACTTCGCAGAGGCGATGAAAGTTTGGAAAAACTGATTGTTGTTGGGAACACCGAAAGCAAACGATCGTGCGGTCGTTCACCAACACGATGGACCGATCAGGTGAAGGAATCATTGTCCTCTAAATTCTACACGGTGGTAACGTATGCGCTGGACAGAAACCGGTGGAGGCGGATCATCCGCTCCAGATGTAACTCCAAAGCTGACCACGATCCTCAGACATGTGGGACCGACTACAGAGAGAGAGAGAGAGTAAGTAGTTATCTTAATAATATAATATACTGTGCACGTCTTACAACTACTGATATATGTTCAAATTATAGGCGACGAAGCTGGCACCATAAACACAAGTTAAATCTTATTTTGGGTGCCAGAGTTCATCGAAAACACTCTTTTCCTTAGTTGTAACGCCGCGCTGCACAGTGTTTAGATAATTTATTCTTCGTTCGAAAAACAATAAGAACAAACAAACTTGTGTGCATAAAACAAAGTGTTTTTGTACAAATGAAGGTAATATATTTTTTTTATCATAACATCACGCCACGTTATCTAGAGGTACACCTATTAGGACACCCACATTAAGAGTGCTGCCTATTCTCTCAGCAATTTATAACTTCCACCCACGGGTATAGAGAAGTGACCTTTCCATAGCAAAAGGCTATAATCCCGCAATATGTCTTATTTAGCAGTAATAAATTATTCCTCGGACTCGTTTCTTCACTATCTTAGTCTCTATAAATTATAGATTAACTCTCACGGTCTCTATATTATATAAATTCTCTTCAATGACCAGGAGTAAAATTATACACAGTGTTTTTTTTGATATCCCATAACTTTAGGGAGTCATTGTACTCATAAAAACTTTTACTATGGGACCAAACCAGAAACCGCGAAAAAAATTCAGCTGTTTTCAGATTTGGTCCCATAGTAAAAGTTGTTCACAATAAATAAATAAATAAAAATCGTTTATTTTGGAACAATAACAGATACAATCATAAAAATTAACTGCAAAAGTTAATAACTGTGGCGCAGCTATCAACGCCTGATGATGAATACAATGACCCCCTAGAGTTATGGGATATAAAAAAAAACACGTTGTATAGTAGACACAGCTTTTTTCTATAGGTAGGTACATTTTCTATTTCCCTCTTGAGAAATTCAAAATTAAAAATGTATTCGGTTAAGAGTCGAAAGGCCCGTATTAAGGCGCGACATGCAATAGAATCGCGCGCGACACAAAGGCACCGCTCGTTGCGCGACTGGCGGTGCCTTTGTGTCGCGTGCGATTTCATCGCGTGTCGCGCCCGTTTTAAGGAGCCTTTACAGAACTTTAATCGAGACTCAAGCATTACTTAAAACTAGTTTCGACCAGTTAAACGGCTTCAAACTAGTTATCAGTAACTAGCTTCTGCCCGCGGCTTGTGAAGCGGATGGCAAAATTTTCCCACAGGAACGTCCTACCGAGATAGAAAAGTAGCCTCTGTCCTTCCCCAAGATGCCAAGATGATCTCCTTGCCATATGTTATCGAAATCCGTTGAGTAGTTTAGGCGTGAAAAAGTAACATACAGACAGAATTACTCTCGAATTTATAATATTACTACAGCGCCCCGCGGTTCCACCCGCATAAGTGTCGACCCCGTGGGAATATCGAGATAAAAACTATTTTATGTCCTTCCCTGGACTCAAACTCGAGCTCTATCCAAATTTCATCTAAATCTGTTCGGCGGTTTAAGCGTGAAGAGGTAACAGACAGACAGACACACTTTCGCATTTATAATATTAGTATGGAAGTATGGATTAATATGGATTTATGGCTGCTTGGGTCTTGGGTGTAATTCTGTAATATGAGCCTAAGAATAGTGATAATTTGTCTTTGAAAAGAAAAGTGAAAAATATAGGAACTTGAAACATGGTTGGACTGATAAAAAAAATAACCCACCTTCCGACTCAGTCTGGTAAAAAAAGAGAGAACAAAAGAAACCCCCGCTGTCGCCTGTAAGTTGTTCGAGCGACCATCGAAACGTAAACGCTTCGGTTTGTAACTTGTTCGATCTACCATTTAAACGTAAAAACGCTCGCTGAAATTAGATCACGTGTTTTAATCAGAAATAAGCTACTGAATTATCAAAATTTTTCCTGCATTCGTTGGAGATGTAGACTGAACTGTGTGTTTGAAACATAAGGTGTACCAGTTCTGTTGACACATCATTCTATTCATCCAAAGCTATATTATTTTACTACTTTTAACGACATTTCATAAGCCCCATCAATCCACCTAACCTTCCAACTAATCTGCCAACTGTGTTGGGGTCGGCTACCAGTCTAACCGGATGCAGCTGAATACCAGTATTTTGCAAGAAGCGTCTGCCTATCTGACCGTTACTGTGTAACACGATACCTCTTGGTAAGACTGGTTGTCAGACAATTGGGCTTCTAACGACTGTCAAAGATCTACGAATGATAGCCGGGACCAACGGTGCTTGACGAAGCACGTAGGTTTCTCGATATGTAATGGATGGTCACCCATCTGAGAACCGACCGCGGCAAGCATATCTTAAACTTCGACCCGACCGACTTTGACCCGTCCGGCTATTATTATTTAGCCACATTTCATAAGCTCCATCACAAATTAATTTCATCGGACCCCACTTTTTAAAACTTCCGTTTTTTGTGTTTAGGTTCTGTAAGCCCCTTAGCTTACAGAACCTAAACACAAAAAACGGAAGTTTTAGAAACAATAAAAGTATATGATCGACTATAGTAAACAAAATCAGGAAAATATATGATATTCTTCAGGATATATGCTAGGTAGATAGTGTATTGAAAACATAAAATAAAAATCATGAAAATACCTCTAAAAACTTTCTTTTTACAATAAAAACCATACTAATTAATATGTGTAATCATACAGTTTTTTTGTCAGATTATTTTACAAGCAACATACTAAAATACTAGTGTTTAAATTTTGTCGTCCGAACAATAGATTTTTTGTAATTAAATAATTGCTTCATATTTTGCAATAAATTACCAACATTGTGTCATCGCGCTTCTCTTTCTTTTCTATGCAGTCCGACAGTGACCGCGCTTTAGGTCATGTAAGCCCCTAAGTTCGTAGTTGCCAAAGATTTCCCTATAGGTGCAGCGCAGACGACAGACTATCCGTGACGGACTTTTTAGTCTGTGAAAATAGAACCTATGCAATTATATGCAGTAACGCACACGACGCGCAAAAAGTCCGGCGCACAAAAAATCCGTGTAATTCGGGCAGACCGCACCGCGCCGGGCCGCGCCGCCGGGCCGCGCCGCTCCGCACAAAAAGTCTGTGAAAAAATAGAACGTTTGCTTCAACACGCGCT
The DNA here is from genome assembly GCA_963855955.1 of Luperina nickerlii. Classification (NCBI taxonomy): domain Eukaryota; kingdom Metazoa; phylum Arthropoda; class Insecta; order Lepidoptera; family Noctuidae; genus Luperina; species Luperina nickerlii. Next base: position 4,812,500 of record OY979679.1, on the reverse strand, counting down.
AACGCAGACGGCGCACACTTTAGTCGGCAATCTGCATTTGCTAGGGATGGACGTAATGCACGCGATCTATTATCATGGCGCCAGAGGTCGATGTAACGATGTTAATTCAAGAAATACAAAACAGACCAGCAATTTATGATACTTCTAAGGCAGAATATCATGATAGACATTTAAAAAGAAACCGACAGAATGATCGAAGATGTGCGTCGTGTGCGTTGAGTCTGTGAAAAATCCGCGACGGACTTTTTGCGCGCCATGCAGACTTTTTGTGCGCCGCAGACTCGATCGCACAAAAAGTGTGCCGTCTGCGTTGCACCTTAAGTAGGTACTTATTAGGTCCTTACCTATGAAATTGTCAATGTTTGATACTGGCTATTGAGAAGATCGATATTTTTGATTCTATTTGGTAGGTATTCCAAATTTTAAATAATTTTAAACATGACATTTTGGTTTTCAAAAGCAGTTGTTAACTTGCTTTCCCGCCGTTTGATTGTTTTTTTTAAATCGCTGAATCTGTAACCATAAAGAATTCGAAATTGTGCGCTATTTTCAAATACGAGTCCACCAACCCAGCACAGATATCACGCAATAGTAACGAGGTGTATGGATATTAGGGTGTCCCAAGCTATAAGGGCGAAATTTTTTTTTGTGAATTTGGGTACGCATACCCGTTATATTTTTTCGATTTGACCCTTAAGGCTTAAATATGAAATATTATTGCAATCGGATGATGATAACCCGTGCCGACTTAGCACCAAAGTTTGAACCTGAAAGTTAGTATGGAGAAATATAGGAGAATTTAAGAACTTAATTTTAATTCAGTTAATAAAACAAATTTTTATCAGTAATTTGTATTATTCTCATAATAAACATAAAAAGGGTTTTATTTTTCATATTTTCTTTTCAATGTTTGCTTTTTACAGTCCGGATACATTTGCCTGTGTTCTTGTACGCAACGTAGTAGAAATTGCTTTTGTTCCTCTTCGACAGTGACCAAGCCATGAAAGTCTTGCATTAACTTGACTGCTCTTTCGGCGGTATCGTTTACTGCTCTTAAGGTCTGTACTTTCATTTTAGCCTGTTGAAACGAAGAATTATTTGACCACATAGAGGGAGACTCGTTAAGAAAGATGTCATCAAGTTTTAGGCGAATAAATAAAGATTTGCTCTTGACAGAAATAAAGTCTTCGAGGCTTTTCTCGTAAAGTGGGCCACAGAGTTCTTGTTTTGATGGCATGTAGCGCTAACCATGAGCTGATGGAATTGTGTTGGATAAGTTAGCAACCATTTTAGTTTTAGTTTCTTGGTCTACATCATCATCAAAAAGAGACAAAATAGTCACCTCATCGGTCAAATACCACAGGTGCTGACAGAACTTTTGTAAAGCTGCCTTTGAGATGCTTTTGTCAACTGCTTCGTAGGCCTTCATGGCTTTTAAAAAGCAGAGGTCTTGGTAAGGAGCTTTCACTGCCAAAATACATTGCAACCAAGGTTTGACATAAGATGTGACGATGAATAGACAGACGTCGAGGAGGGCTTCTTTTTCCTTTTTTGCTATTCTGCATTGCGAGCTTAGAAATGATATTTTGAGAGAGTAAATAGCTCTTGCTATCCACCTAGCTTGGTGCATAGCGCCTGGAGGCCGGATTTTAAATTTATTTTCTGTATCACCGTCAAGAAATTTTATAAAAAGCTCTATTAATTCGCGATAGTCATCTCTAACAATATCTTTAGTTAATTCTCTCCGGTAAAACTCTAACAGTTCCTTAATCTTTGCATCACTCAGGCATGATAGCTTTTCTTTGTGACTCTATTCTCTCAGAATTTATGTTTTTCCAGTTTTCTCGGAATTTTTTGAACAATGGGATGTCAGGGCTCGTCGTAACTTGGTTGATTTTAGCTTCAAATACGCCTTTCAATACTAATTCATAAACATGATGCCGACAAGCAAATATGAGCATTTCTCTGTTTAATTTCTGTTCCAGGAGCACACAGGCGCCATTAATTCGACCTGTGTTTGAAGCAGTAGTATCACAACAGAGCATCTGCACTTTGTCCTCAAGATTCCAGTCCAACAGAGCATTCCAAACCGCTTCTGCTTGTTCACGACCTGAAGAGTTGTCCAATTTAGGCACAGCAAGAAGTTGTTCTTTATCATCATATGAAATAAGTATTGGAAGTCGTTCTTCTTTACATTTTCGAGAATCTAAAGCGGGTAAAAGCTTTCCGTCCCAATGAACAGTTACAGTATCTGGTACTTTGTTCTGGAAATCAGCTTTAATTGCTTCTGCGCGCTGCGTTCGCTTTTCCGTACGAATTCTTTGAATGGTCGACTTACTAATTGGAAATTCGTCAATGTTATGCTCAAGAGCTTCAATAGTTGCTTCTATAATGTAAACAGAATTCCTCATACTTATCTGACACCGATCTAATGCAGCAACCAGTTTTGGAGTTATGAAACTTTTCCTTACAGAAATATTAGACTCGGATCGTGAGCTCTCAACGGGTGCATGAAAAATTTCTTGTGAACTGTTTTTTTCAGAATCAGATGATGAATCTTCTTGAGGAATATAAGATGAAGTTGAAGGCGCCAGAATTGAATAGTGTTTAGCACGCCGTTTTTGCTCTTCGATGCTTCTAACGCGCGCCTTTTCTTTCTTTTCAGCCAGTTTTTTGTCTACTCCAGCTAAGTGACCAGGCCGACCTGGTTCTCTCTGTCGTTGTAAGAAGATCCTATCTTAGTCAATCTTAATTAATTGCAGCGCATCGGCATGTGCAATATCAAATAAGTTGTCTAAATGTGTAACAAACTCCTGTCTACGCTGCTGAAATACATTTTGCGTCTTATTAGCATTCTTTTGCAAATCCCTCCAAACTTGGTACAAATTCACTAGTTTCTTAACGCAGTTAGGAAAAGATTTAGTTGGAATTCGTGCCTTTTCCCAATAAATAATGCACTCGCGAATAGCCAGATTCGCACTTTCACTTACACTTAAATTTACTTCACGAATATTGTAGAATAGAACTGCGAGTATTTGTCCATTTGAGGGAAGTTTTGAACCAGTAATTTGGTGTTTTACGTTCCCTATTAAAAAAATATCCTTTTTTGAACTGCGTAACTCGACCGACATCTTGATTGTACGAAAATAATGCGTTCACTGATTAAACAAACAAGTAATAACATGAATATCGGTACGATCGCTGCCGCGCGCCTAGTAAACAAGTACCCACATGTTTCGATGTAAGTCGGCACGGGTTGCCGTGTTTCAAATGACATGAAATTTTATATACGGTAGCTTTGACATTATTCGAACAAAATAAGAGGGTATGCGTTATAAAAAAACAACTTTATTTTTTTTGGGACACCCTAATGGATATGGTGCCGCATGTCCGCATGTGAACGCACGGTCCGTTTTTGGTTTGATCGCTTCCGTTCTAGAAATTTAGATCTCAAAAATGAGAACCGTGGCCGACCGGATGCGAAAATCGATAAAGATGAATTCAAAGCCATAGTGGAAGCAGATTCATCTCAAACCACATCGGAACTTGCAGCAGCCTTCTGCGCAAGTGATAAATCAATACTGATCCATTTACTTCAAATTGGAAAGATAAAAAGCTCGGCAACTGAGAACCGTATGAACTCACTGAACTATAACAACAAAATCGCTTCGAAAAACCGCACAAGGGACCATCTCAAAACTATAGGAGTTATGATTGGAAACTCTCCGTCACCCACCATACTCACCAGACCTTGCTCCAACTAATTTACATTTTTATTCGGAATTTGGATAACTTTTTACATGTGAAAAATTTCAAATCCAACGAGGCGGTGAAAAACGCCTCTCAAGAGTTCATCGATTCCCGTCCCCAGGATTTTTATAGCAGGGCCATCAACGAACTTCCACTAAAATGGCAAAAGTGCATCTTCACTAATGGCTAATACTTCGATTGGCATGTGACATGTGGCGATGCAGATGGCGTCCCAGTTTTTTTGAAGTTCTAAAATAAGTTAGGAGTGAGAGAATAAAATAACTAAGCTGGTATACTGCTACAAGGATCTTTTGACGCTCGGTTGACGTTGACAGGGGAGCGCTGTTGGTAAACATTGGGCAATTGTTTTGTGGAAATATAACTTTAAATTCATTCAAAAAACAAGATGGCGACGTTAGTGCCAAATTTGGCCACACACCACATTAATTATATATCCCATAACATACTTTGTATTTATTTCTGGGTACAGGAATATAAGGGTATCAGGACCTTTTGAACCGTATCAACACTTACGACATCAATCATACGCGCTACGTCACGATCTGACTGTAAAAGCTCCATACAACATTTTCCATTGAATTATAACTATTAACTTTACGCTCCATGCCCTACATTTTTATTGAAACACGCAACACATAAAATTGAAACTAAAAAGATGCCTGAGACAAATTCATAAATATAGTTATAGAAGTTGAGTTTCGTGCATAACCACACAGTTATTATCGTGGTTTTGTATGAAACTCGACTTCAGTAACTCTATGTGTATTTCATAAATGTTTATAGTAACATTTTATTATAGAACACCGTATGCGCCTAACAGTGGTTTGGCTAAACATTATTGGGGATCGTATACTTAGTCAGAAATACATATATACAAAAAACACTGGCACTCCGGTAGTGCCGACAGAAGTGAAAACTTGAACAATTACGAGTGTATTTTGTGAATCGTCTTATAAACAAAACACGCGTGTTAAGGTGTGTTCCTTATTTTATAGGGTTTTTTGCAAATCAGGTATGATGACCAAAGTGACTGGTTTATTCTTCTCGTGAAAGGAATTTATTCAGATTTGCTCGTCGTCAGTTATATATCCGTGGTTCAGCGCCATCTCGTCGTTGTTGGATGAACTACGTAGTACGCGAGGCCTACGTAGTTAGTACGCGAGGCCCTCGTAGTTCTTCCCGATGTGCATAGATGGCGCTGTCCTCAACAACGCGCTCGTCGTTGTTGGATGAACTACGTAGTTAGTACGCGAGGCCCTCGTAGTTCTTCCCGATGTGCATAGATGGCGCTGTCTTACGTTTTACGTCTTACGAATTTTCGATCAGGGTCACGTGACCTGACGCGAATTTAGAAGTTTTTACCCATTCCAAAAAAAGTACACAGCGCCGCTAAAGAAGTTTTCACTTCAAAAATTGTCGTAACTGAGCATGGAATAATATATATATTCCATCTAGCAGTAGTGAAGGGTCAATTTTTGTAAGAAGTAAGCCGGAGAAGATGTCTTTAAAATGATTATATTATCTTACATATAAAATTCTCGTGTCACAATGTTAGTTACCATACTCCTCCGAAACGGCTTGACCGTTTTTATCAAATTTTATATGCATATTCAGTAGGTCTGAGAATCGGCTACTATCTATTTTTCATACCCCTAAGTGATAAGGGTTGTCCACCCCTAACATTTTATTTTAATTTTTTGGACGAAATTTTAATTTTTTTATAATGTGCCATTAAAAAATACATACAACCTTAAATTTTCACCCCTCTATCACCAACCCTTATTTTTTAATAGTCATTTTAGTAATTTAGTCATTATTCATCCCGCTCGAATCCGCTCGATAACTGATCAATTGGTGTTTTGTGATTTTTATATTCGCACATCGCTCACAGCGCTCCATGCCTCTGACTCATATACCACATCCTTACACACTTACAATAAGTTAGTTTTTTTTTTTCTACACTAGAAATTTCCTAGAAATAATTCATATACCTATGGCAAAACAACGTTTGCCGGGTCAGCTAGTTTGTCTATAGAATACTGACTGTACCATTTTTCAAAGGGAAGCCGGTAAAATCGAGTTATATGGAACCTTCGCCACTGCTATCTAGCTAGATAATTTTATCAATTTTTTGCCTGCACTTAGTGTATTTTCAAAGTTACTCAGATTAATTTAAATTAATCGCCGCCGGGATGCCCTAGAACGGCATTATAATGACCTTATTGGTGAGGTTTTTCACAAAGGTCAGGTGTGAAAGTACTTGCAACCGGCGTGCGTGTATAAACGTAAACGAAGCAAAAGTACAATGCGTGCCACGAAAGATGAGACTTGACCCCTCCTCCCCCGCTCTTTCCGCTGCCCCTATGACGTCCGGTCCCGTCCCGCACTCAGACCTCATACCGCTAAAGATACCTAATATCGTGTTCTGTGCAAGTCAAACCACGTGGTGTGTCATGTCTCATCTTTCGTGGCACGCATTGTATTAAGGATCGTAGCAGGTTCTGCAATTTCAGCTGACCCCTACGAAAGAAGGCATGAGATTATGTATGTAATCTGCATTCGCGATTTATTTGCCAAAATGTAAACAACTAAGAGTTTATGGAAAAATAAATTTAAATCCTCCGCAATAAAGTTCAGTTTACGCTACAACGTCAAACATTTTTATAAATTTTTCAACAGTGCTAGTTACTCTGAAATCAACTTGATAATCATTAAATACATTTAAAATTTGTTTAAATTAAAATAATATTAATTTGAAACAAGTTCGAATAGACTTTATGTATATTATGTTAACAAATCTTTGTTTATGGTGTGTTTTTTCGCTTCCTCTTGTAACCTCAACCTTCTGTACCCTTTTTATTCTATTTTCCATAGTGCTACAACCTTGATACAACATTATTTTAATGCTAACCTTCTATACTAATATTATTGATTGTAACGTCAGCTCTATAATTTTGTGTTACTTGGATGATTACGTCGGTGTGTTGTAGTCACTACAATATCGCTCCTTACGTCATTATTTCAAAGTAAAAAGAATTGCATATACGGGTCGAAATGCTTGACTTTGACGCACTTACTTTTTAGAATTTCGTACCCAACGGGACACTATGCTCACTTGAAATTTTCACAATGTGTGAACTGCTACGACCGGTATAACAACAAAATATAATAAAATAAACTAAAAAATTAAAGGATGTCCCCCAAACAAGAAGCTTTTTTTACGCCGTTGTTGTTTTAAGAAAGTACCTATCTAAAAAAAAACATTTTTTAAAATAGGAACTTTAGTAAAATACAATACACAACAATACAATATTTGACACTACGTATAGTGTCAAATATTGTAATGTGGTACCAGACCCTTCATGTGCGAGTCCAAGCCGCACGTCGCTTTTTTTTAAATAAATAGTACCTAGATACCCTGAAAATCTGACAACCAGTCTGACCAAGGGCTATAATAGCGATACCTGCGATACCCAGTAACTGGATTGTGGAAATCATAGCCATCATAGGGCTCCACGTACAGACGCCAGCACATCAACCTACCCGAAACTGTCAAATTATAAAGAAATTTGACAGATTGTAGTAGCTTGATGTGCTGGCGTCTGTATATACTGGTTTTGTATCCACTGACATGCGGCCCACAGTACTATCATCATCACCATCATTTCAGCCGAAGGACGTCCACTGCTGGACATAGGCCTCCCCCAAGCACCTCCACTTCGACCGGTTACTCCACAGTACTATACATAGTTAGTATCTATAATACAATCTGATTCTACTAATTTTAACAACGTTCACAGTCTGATCTCAGTCTCAATCTGTCAAAAAATACTTCAAATTTCCCTACATTTTGACAAGTTTTTGACATTTCTTTGTCGCCGAGATGAGACTGCGACTAGATTTTGAACGTTTTAAATTAGTAGAATTGGCCTTCTGATGTTATTTGATTCATTCCCCCGCCTGTTCTGAATAAACATAATTATTGCATGTAAACAACTCGGGCGATTCCTTGATAAGTGAACCGATATTAATATTGATGAAGTATTTTACTTTTTAGTTTTTCCTTGAGTGGACTTTGATGAACTACTATGATTTTAAATAGACGAGTAACGATTGGTTACTTATACAAAACAATGAAATGCCCATACTTAATACCTACTCTGCATTCGTGATTTATTTTCCAAAAATGTAAACAAATATGAGTTTATGGAAAAATAATTTTAATTCCTACACAATAAAGTTCAGTTCACGCTACAACTTCAAACATTTTTATAGGTAACTTTTTCAATAGTGCTAGTCACTCTGAAATCAACATAATTGACATTAAAATAAAGCAGATATTTGTTTAACTTGAAATATCATCAATTTGAAACATTTTGAATAGACTTTTAGTAGATAGGTACAATATACATGCTCAGACGCCACCCGCCTCGAATCTACGATCCTAACATAGGTATTCCCACGGTATTCCTTTTGCTTCGTTTCCACTTTTAAAATGAATAAATAAATAAAATCTTTAATTGGTCTAATATAAAAAAAAAACAGTAATACAGCATAGGAGCCTTAGACGCTAGATTTTAGCCACACTAGGATTGCCCGTGCCTTGTTGTCCGTTTATGTATCACTAGCTTCTGCCCGCGACTTCTTCCGCGTGAAATTTCTTGTTACTCCGACCCACCCCTTCGCATCGCATCGCCTGCCCGCGCTATTACTTCGTTTTTGATTAGCATTCTTTCTGACTTTTTTTACTTTTTGCACGGCTCCTAAAGGTCATAGCGTGATGTTAAATAGCCTATAGCCTTCCTCAAGAATTGGGCTATCAAATGCAAAAATAATTTTTCAAATCCGACTGGTAGTTCCAGAGATTAGCGCGTTCAACCAAACAAACTCTTCAGCTTTATAATATTATTAAGTATAGATTTCTATTTTTCATCAATTGTTGTACTTGTCTTACCAAGGGGTATCGTATTACCCAGTAACTGGGTTTTGATCAGATAGGCAGTCGCTCCATGTAGAACTAGCTACATGGAACTACTGGGAATAAAGGGTAAAATACTGGTATTCAGCTGCATCTGGTTAGACTGGAAGCAGACCCCAACATAGTTGGGAAAAGGCTAGGCAAATGACTATCGTCGTCACTCAGAAAAGTTTACAGACTGTTTGTAATACGACACACAGATAAACATGTTTTAATAACCGCCTCCTTTTTTGAAGTCGGGTAAAAATTCTCGTAGGTAGTTAAGTACCTACTTAGTTATCAAATCTGGGTATAATAATGTTATCCAGACATTCGTTCATAAATACATACTTCAGAGCTATCAGGCTATCTACGTCAAAGCCCCATTGATCACATACAAATTGCATGGCATTACCTCAACTGACAACTTCCAAATCCATCACGACGTAACTCAATTCACACGTCAGGCGATTTAAAGCTCTATCACAATGGCTTAAGACTGTGTGTTGTATGGAGAAATTTTTCATAAATTGCTTTTTAATTCAGGCGACAGTTAAGGCGTGTTTCCGGAACGCGAATACGCAAATTAAGTTGATTCTGATCTGAGATTGTGTTTAAAATTGATGAGATTTTAATTAGACCGTTTGAAGGCGGTTTTCCTGTTAGTTCTTAATGTCTTGCACGTACATATAACGGTCTTAAACCTGTTCTAAAGTTGTCGCGCTACAGGATAAAAACTTCTTTTCCAATAAAGAAGCAAAACTATGGAAATATTATCAGTCTGTAATGTTCCCACTATACTGGGACACAGGCCTCTCTGTGAGTGGCTGCAGGCCGTAATCCACCACGCAAGCGCAGTGCGGGTTGGTAGATGTCACAAATGTCTTCGAATTTTTGGTTCTAGGAGATGCCGGTTTCCTTACGAGTCACGATAATTCCCTTCACCGTTTTAAGAGCAGTGGTGATGAAATAATTAACACAAAATAAAGCGCCTGTCTCGGTTCCAAACTACTACCTATAACTCGTTGAGGCTCCTACAAACAGGCGCGACACGCGATATAATCGCGCGCAACACAAAGGCGCCGCTCGTTGCGCGACTTGCGGTGCCTTTGTGTCGCCCGCGATTTTATCGCGTGTCACGCCTGTTTGAAGGAGCCGCCGTTACCACCACTGCTAAAACAAATCTATTCTGCGATGAACTCTTGTGTATGATAAAGTACACGTAAATCAGCTCGCCCAGTAAAACCCCGCCTTAACAAATGACAGGGCTGT